>OX422187.1:4302158-4902158 GCA_949130485.1 Agelas oroides | reverse complement strand
CGATAATATGCACAATGCATTGGTGCAACCTTTGTACCGGGCTTGGAAGAGTCGCGAATGTACGCGAATTTCCATTGATGGCACTATATGGCGCTGCAGGGGACGGAGACGTTGGCCGGCCTGTACGGCTTGTGCGCCCTTTGCATCGACAAAGAGTTTCCATTTTAAAACTCTTCAAGTCCATAGCTTCTTGATAATATGCACCATGCATTAGTGCAACCTTTGTACCGGGCTAGGAAGAGTCGCGAATGTATGCGAATTTCCACTGACTGCACTATACGGCGCTGCACGGGACGGAGACATTGGCAGGCCTGTACAGCTTGTGCGCCCTTTGCACCGACAAAGGCTTTCCATTTTTAAACTCTTCATGTGCATAGCTTCTAGATAGTATGAACCTTGCATTAGTGCAACCTTTGTACCGGGCTTGAAAGAGTCGCGAATGTTCGCGAATGTCCATTGTCGGCACTATACCGCGCTGCAGGGGACGGAGACATTGCCCGGCACGTACAGCTTTGTTCGCCTTTTTCACCGACAAAGCGTTTCCATTTTTATACTCTTCATGCCCATGCATAGCTTCTTGATAATATGCACCATGCATTAGTGCAACCTTTGTACCGGGCTAGGAAGAGTCGCGAATGTACGCGAATTTCCATTGACGGCACAATACGGCGCTGCACGGGACGGAGACTTTAGCCGGCCCGTACAACTTTGTGCGCCTTTTACACCTAAAAAGAGTTGCCATTTTTAAACTCTTCATGTCCATAGCTTCTTGATAATATGCACAATGCATTAGTGCATCTTTTCTACCGGGCTAGGACGAGTCGTGAATGCATGCGAATTTCCACTGAATGCACTATACGGCGCTGCAGGGGACGGAGACATTGGCCGGCACGTACAGCTTTGTGCACCTTTTGCACCGACAAAACGTTTTCATTTATAAACTCTTCATGTGCATAGCTTCTTGATTGTATGAACCTTGCATTAGTGCAACCTTTGTACCGGGCTTGGAAGAGTCGCGAATGTACGCGAATTTCCATTGACGGCACTATACGGCGCTGCAGGGGACGGAGACATTGGCCGGCACGTACAACTTTGTGCGCCTTTTGCACCGACAAAGCGTTTTCATTTATAAACTCTTCATGTGCATAGCTTCTTGATTGTATGAACCATGCATTAGTGCAACCTTTGTACCGGGATTGGAAGAGTCGCGAATGCACGCGAATTTCCATTGACGGCACTATACGGTGCTGCAGGGGACGGAGACATTGGCCGGCCTGTACAGATTTGTGCGCCTTTTGCACCGAAAAAGAGTTTCCATTTTTAATCTCTTCATTTCAATAGCTTCTTGATAATATGCACAATGCATTAGTGGAACCTTTGTACCGGGCTAGGAAGAGTCGCGAATGCATGCGAATTTCCATTGACTGCACTGTACGGCGCTGCACGGGACGGAGACATTGGCTGGCCTGTAAAGCTACAGCCCTGTCCCACGATCATATTTCCACTCACTGTGTGAATGGTAGTGATGGAAATCATGGTGCATCTGTCCTGAGGCATGTGGTGTGTGAGCTTCCACCTTATGAAGAAGCTGCTGCTCCAAATTTTCAATGGGGCGAAATTGATGCTGAGACCTTCTCCCACTCAATTGAATGCTGCTACGCGGAGGTTGTGCACTGGAAAAGGAATCTTTTCAAAATACCATCAGGAAAAGCTGGCAAGGCATTTGTGAGGGAACTATCTCGATTATTCCGTGCTTTTGGTGATTCCTCAGCCATGGAGTGTGTTGCCCTGAAAGCTGCAATGGTTTTGCCAGCTCTTCTTCTCCAAAGGCCTCATGTCAAATCAAAAGCCAAAGACCATTCCACCCACTTGGAACGCAGATTAAAACTATGGGAAAAGGGGGACATCAACTCACTGGTGATTGAAGCTTGTACCATCCAGCGCCAACGGGAAAAGCGAACCACAATGACAAATGAAGCAAAATCAGAAGGCCAAATGGCTCGCACTTTCTCTAAACTGATGATGGAGGGAAAGGTGAAAGCCACACTTAGGATCCTAGCACAAGACGGCAATGGTGGTATGCTCCCCTTGAATAATGAAGTGCTTGAAGCCCTTAGGGAGAAACATCCAGCAAGGAAACCAGCAGTACCATCAGCATTAATCACGTCCGATTCTCGCAGTCAAGAACGATCACACTTCATCCTATATGATCAACTTGATGTCCAGCTGATACGCAAAACTGCACTGAAGACAGATGGGGCGGCTGGCCCCTCAGGCCTTGATGCAGCAGGATGGAAACGTCTCTGCACATCCTTCCAGTATGCCTCCACAGATCTCTGTGATGCCATGGCTTCCACAGCAAGGAGAATCTGCTGCTCCTTCATAGATCCAAAGAGCCTCTCTGCATTCGTTGCTTGTCGACTTGTAGCCTTGGATAAACGCCCTGGGGTGAGGCCTATCGGCATAGGAGAAACAGCAAGACGTATAATTGGGAAGGCAATCCTGACCACTATCAGAGATGACATCCAGGAAGCTGCTGGCCCACTTCAGCTATGTGCTGGACAAGAAGCTGGATGTGAGGCAGCAGTGCACGCCATGCATCAGATGTTCGAGTCTCCAGACGTTGAAGCAGCAATCCTGGTCGATGCCTCAAATGCATTTAACACCCTCAACAGAGAAAATGCACTGAGGAACATCCAGTATCTTTCCCCCCCCCTTTCAACTGTACTGATTAATACCTACCGCGAAGATGTACAGCTGTTCATTGATGGAGAAACAATGATTTCTGAAGAAGGGACAACGCAGGGAGATCCCCTAGCCATGGCCATGTATGCCATAGGTATCCTTCCACTAATCCAGAGTTTATCAAATGAAAATACTAAACAAGTGTGGTATGCGGATGATTCAGCAGCCTGTGGAGACCTGACAAACCTTAGATTCTGGTGGGACCATCTTGTCAAAGTTGGACCTAACTATGGATATCAACCAAATGCATCAAAAACATGGTTGGTAGTGAAAGAGGGCAAATTTGACGACGCCATATCCGCTTTTGAGGGGACTGGGGTAAACATCACTCTGGAGGGGAAGCGGCATTTGGGAGGAGCTGTGGGCACTAGATCTTTCATTGAAAGCTATGTCCAGAAGTTGGTTTCAGAATGGGTCAGAGAGTTGGAGCGACTGTCCTCTTTTGCCATCAGCCAGCCTCATGCCGCTTACGCTGCATTCACGCATGGCTTCACAAGCAAGTGGACCTTCCTTGTCAGAACCACCCCTGATATTGGCACCCTATTGAAACCGTTAGAGGACACGATAAGGCTCAAATTCCTGCCTGCTCTTACCGGCCAAAATGCTCCAAACAACACAGAACGAGATCTCTTGGCCCTGCCTGCACGCCTGGGTGGCATTGGCATCATCGACCCAACTCAACTGACAGCATCACACTATACCACCTCAAGGAATGTTTCAGCCCCACTGGTATCTCTCATCCTACAGCAATCCACCTCCTATACCCAGCCTACTGCAAAGAGTTGCAGAGGAAAGCCAAATCGGATGCCTACCAGGCCAAGAGACAACATGAAACAACATGCGCCAATGACTTGTTTAACAAGATTCCTCACAATCAGCAGAGAGCTCTGGAGGCTTCTAAAGAGAAGGGCGCATCAAGCTGGCTCTCATCCCTCCCTATTGCAGAACATGGCTTTGCTCTACATAAAGGAGCTTTTAGAGATGCCCTCTGTCTCAGGTATGGGTGGCGACCACCACACCTGCCATCAAACTGTGTCTGTGGCAAGCAATACACCATTGAACATGCCCTGAGCTGTGCCTGTGGTGGTCTTCCTTCAATTAGGCACAATGAACTTAGGGACATAACAGCACAACTCCTTACTGAAACATGCCATGGTGTTGGAATCGAACCACTCCTACAGCCACTAGAGGATGAACAGCTCAGGCACAGAACAGCTAACAGAGAGGATGGTGCTCGTCTTGACATTGTAGCAGAGAACTTCTGGGGACGCGACCGACAAAATGCATTTTTTGATGTCAGGGTATTTAACCCATACGCACCGAGTCACTGCGGCACCACTCTGGTTCAATGCTACAGAAGAAATGAGCAAGAAAAGAAGCGTGCATATGAGGAGAGAGTGAGAGAAGTAGAGCATGGCTCCTTTTCACCACTAATATTTTCAACGTCCGGAGGGATGGGCCCAATTGCAACTGTGGTCTACAAACGGATTGCCACCCTCATCGCAGAGAAACGCGACCAGCCTTACAGCAGAACTCTATTTTGGATTCGCTGCAAACTCAGCTTCTCACTACTGCGCTCTGCCATTATGTGCATCAGGGGATCAAGGTCCTCATACCATCACCCAGCTGGTATGATTGGGGAAGCTATTGACCTCACCTGCTCAGAGGGCAGAATCGTGTCCTCACAATAGGGAACAGACATTTAGAACTACCTGTTCACCACAACCATTGTAATCTTCGTTGTTTTGTTTTTCATTTTCTTACATCATTTATATGTATACTTTGACCTCTGGAATTACACTTTTTCACTTGAAAAAAAAAAGACATTGGCCGGCCCTTACAGCTTTGTGCGCCATTTTCACTGACAAAGCGTTTCCATTTTTAAACTCTTCATGTGCCTGGCTTCTTGATAGTATGAACCTTGCATTAGTGCAACCTTTGTACTGGGCTAGGAAGAGTCGAGAATGTACGCGAATTTCTATTGACGGCACTATACGGCGCTGCAGGGGACGGAGACATTGCCCGGCCCGTACAGCTTTGTGCGCCTTTTGCACCTACAAAGCGTTTCCATTTTTAAACTCTTCATGTCCATAGCTTCTTGATAATATGCACCTTGCATTAGTGCTACCTTTGTACCGGGCTAGGAAGAGTCGCGAATGTACGCGAATTTCCATTGACGGCAGTTTACGGCGCTGCACGAGACACAGATTTAGGCCAGCCCGTACAGCTTCGTGCGCCTTTTACACCGAGAAACGGTTCTTATGTTTTAAACTGAACTGTTTGTATGCATAATTCAGTTATGTTACGATGAGTTTGCAGTTTCACCTAGAATACACAGAAGTGAAAGAGTGATGGAATGTTTACCACTTCTGTCATGTTATAGCTACTGCAGCCAACCAATGAGCCTCTCATACTCGGCAGGCCTTCTTGATTGTTTTTTAGGTATAAATGGTCAAAATTTACACAAGTTTGATCTTGCATCAACTTGTATACTTCAGCAGAAAAAGAATTATTCCGAGTGTGGTAAAGTCAGTATATGCTGGGCTACTTCTTTCATAGTGTAAATGCATTGATGCATGCTAGCTATGCACTATAAACTAACATTGAAAGTAGTCAGCTGGCTAGCTAGCTCCATGCGGAAAGAGCCTAGGGGTCTTAGCCTATAGAACTCAGGACAAGGCTAGGCAAGAGCAATTGTAGAAGCGGCGAAACACAGTCTGAATAGACGTGACTGCAAAAGTTGCACCACAAGTTACATGGTGACATGCTCATAATGCATAATTGGGTGGAGAGCCTCCCGCTACTACGCCGTTACTAGGATAGGTACGACGTTACTAAGAGAAGCACGCTCCCATTTAAAGCCCGTCGACCGAGTATCACACACAAACAACTAATAATACTCACTGTGAGATGGTCGCCGCAGTACAGACCCGAATTATCTTCGGTACAGGAGCGCCTACCAGCGAAGAACAAGCCTCCCAGACGTTCCACCAGGACGACACGATAGCGAGCCAGAATCCCGTACGTTAACCCTTCGCCCATCCCCCTAGTTATTGTAAGTTAATATGATAACTCCACCCATTAAGCCCCCACCCCCAATTTGTTTAGTAATTTGAATATTTATAGCACTGTGAATGCCCATAGCACTATGTGCCAACCAAAAGCTGGGCTCCTCAAAGCAAACCTTAAGCGGGGAGTGGTCCCGCCCTTTTTGTAGTAGGCCACGGGTCGGGAGTTCAAAGGGACCGAAACCCGTGGTCATGCGAGGACCGGAAAGGGTACTCCCCTGAAGACCAGTATTTTTTGAGCATATCTCCCAAAAACAGTAACTAACCACCCCATCCATTTGAGCCATAAATGCCCCACCCATTTAAGTCATAAATGCCACACCCATTTAAGCCATAAAATGTCCCACCCATTTAAGCCATAAAATGCCCCACCCATTTAAGCCCTAAATGCCCCACCCATTTAAGCCATAAATGTCCCACCCATTTAAGCTATAAAATGCCCCATCCATCTAAGCCATAAATGCCCCATCCCCATCTCCCTTTATGTTTTAACTTCAAACTTTATGTATGTGTGAAATTTTGAACATCGATGTGCCAGCGGTGTTGGTGCTCCCCTACTCGACACACAACTTAATTTGAATTATTAATGTGTTGTAAGGAAATACCTGTAGTACATCAATTGGCTCAGTTTGTGCATGTGTGCATGAAGCAGAGACAGTTATTACTATAGTAGTATGTCACATAGTTTCTTTAGTCTTTTGGCTGACAAATGGCTTCCCCGGCCTAAAACGTCATTAAAATTCATTCATTCATATGAACAAGCGATGCTGTAGTATGCTATCTTCCGTGTTTATCCATCCAGTTCGGATGTACAAATTCCGACAGATCGTCTCAGTTGATCGGGACCCAAGCCAGTGCTAACAGTACAGACGATCGGGGAGTTTGTCTCGATAACCCGTATGGCTAAACAGCGCTCTCCGATTTCGATCGTCCACCGATCTCGCTAAACGCGACACCACTGCCGCACGTATGTAGGAGACACCGACGATGCCATCACGAGCTACTCGACCATATTGCGTAGACGGCACTTTTGGCCTCGTGCGCATGTGACAGGATCACGTTCCGTGTGGTTTCATTCTGCAATCTGATTGGCTCCTCAAAATTTTGAGAGGTAATGGTCGACAGAAAATACACGGAAACGCTACCAGGCCCCTTTCCCGATATTTCGGGCGGGGCCTGGGGACGAGGCTATGGCTCCAGTACTTTTATCATGTTTTTTGACCAGATTCAAGGCTGTTGTTGGACATAAAGATAAGTAAAACCACAGAGAGTTTACTTTATATATCAGCCCCACACCCATCTACTTGTTCCTTGACCACACCCAGACCACACCCCCTGCTTCCGCATAGGAGGGGGCGTGTTCTTCCAAGCGTCCCTAAGCACCCTTGGAAGCTCAAGGCGGAGGTCTTAGCGATGGTCTTAAGCTACCTGAACAGTATGCAACTGGTGTACGTAATGTATGCTGACATTCCATCGGATGGCTTCTCAATACGACCTTCCTAACCATACAAACCGGCAACTTCTGCAGGTGTGGAAGCCATGGCTGATCAACTTCAAGCGCTATAATTCGGCTTGTAGACATTATTTTCAAAAGCCACCCGACAGAATAGTACATCTCTCCAACCTCTACAATGCTACAAGAATGGACCTTGCATACGGTGGCGTTTTATGCTCCGCCTTTACACATCTCTCTGAACTCTTTCGTGCGGCTATTTACTGGTTCAGTCACGCCATTGTCACGCGCATGCGGCCATTAGATCACGTGCCTTATGCAGCTTGGGCTTCAAACTGGCTGATAAATGCAGCGTGGGTACCCAGCTGGTCTGCTTACCTTAACCATCTCTCGGTGTCAGCAAATCACTACGGAAAGACTTAGGGGGTTTCCAGAAGTCAGCAGCATCATGCATTTGTCATTCGTTCGGTATTGGTCCGCCTTCTGTTCATACGACAGTCACCCAACATAGGTTTCGACAATTTCGCTCTCATTATCGCTTCACCAGTCGCTGCAAAGGAGCAACGAAGCAACGAAGCAGAAACAACTGCTAAAACACGGCAAAACCTAGTCACCTAAGTCATGTGATTATTACGTAAACCACAAAACCACAGCGGCGTGCGCACGCAATCTCGGTGCGCGCTAGCCTGGTACCCAGCGCAGAGGAAGAGCGCCTGGTGCACACTGATGCGCTTCCGGTTAATTAAAAATGGCGTTGCTCACGTTTATGACGTTTACACTGTTTAGGGGCGTGTGCTCTGACGAATTTAAGTAGCAAACATCCCGACGTGGCCCAGTTAGCGAAAATGGCATCGGTGTGCCGCCTTTGCGGATCCTCTGTGGCTTATAGCCACCATAGAGTAGCATTGTTTGGTAATAAAAGCTCGCCAGGAAAGACTAGCATCAAGGATAAGCGCTCTGTTGGATATAACGTTGAACGATGACGACGGCTTACCGAATCTCATGTGTGCGAAGTGCAAGCGGAGAGTTGAAAGTTTAGAGAACCATATTTGGGGTCGCAAGTCGCTGAAGGGCTTGAGAAATCGCTTGCTGAAAATCATTACACGCCATTATATTACCCTGACAAGTTTACTATATCGAGTCCGAACTCTGACGTCACATGACACGGAAGAATCAGAAAATAGTCCGGAGTCCCCACATCTTGGGGAGATTAAACGCATGCGCAAACAGTGTGTACCAGGCGCTTCTCCATTTTTCGCGCGCGCGAAAAACGGACCCAGGCCTTAAGTCCCCTGAGTAGAGTGCTACCTGCAGGCACGTAGTAAGGAAAATTTTCTGGAAGGGTGTAAGGAGTATGTTAACATCTTCTGGAACCACCAGATCACTTCCTTTGAGCAAAGGACTTGCCAACCTGAGACAACTCATGTGTGCATGGTAGTGAGAGTTGGTTTCTTTACCAAGAAATTGTGCTCCTGTTGTTAGGTTGGACACCATCCGTCTTTCCATACAAGCTACCACTAGCCCCATTGTGTCGTTTGTACCTTCATAGTTCTTGCCTGACACACTTTTATTTGTTTCGTTTTGAACTTTAGTATGAAAGGATTGGCATTGGTATTGGCAGTGCCAGGAAGGGATGGAGATAGAGAAGGTGCACTCATAAGGTAGGAAGGCATTGCGGGAGCAGGCTGTACACCACCAGGCATAGCTTGCGTCTGGACAGATGCACTTCTATGCACAGGTTGTCCACTGCCAACTACACACTGTGTTTGGACAGGTGGACTCATAAGGTAGGAAGGCAGTGCAGGAGCAGGTCGAGAATGACTAAGAGATTGGCTAGTGGTGAGATGAACACTTCCACCAACCACAATACCACCATTAGATGTGAGCCAGAGATGGATGTTAAATGGTTGAATGGTTGCTTAACTGTTTCAGTAACTGGAGTAGGATTTGGACTGGTATTGCTCAAAAGTTTTTGAGTTCCTTGCTCAAAGCCTGCAGTGATATTAGGTTGTTGCCTGTCTAAGGTGGCAGATGAGGGGGCTGGAGAACTATTCTGCTGGAGGCATTGATAAACTGAACGAGTTTGAATGGGAGTAGTCACACGGCTACGTTTACGCTTGGGAACTCCACCCTTTCTTCCAGAACCACTGGGCATTCCACGGTTAGCTATAGCTGCCAGATTTGGTCCACACTTGCTTTTGGTGTAATTCTCGAGGAAGGAATGTAAATCACCATTGTCATGGCATGCAGCAATGACGTGTGAACACAGAGAGAAACCTTTAAACATGGCACACTTTTCATCACAAGAATACTGCAGGCTATTTCTACCCTTTGTCTTGACGAGGTGGGGATGATCTGATGAGGAACTCATAACCAGCCGTGCCTTCTTATCACTGCTCCAGGGAACTTTTCGACAGACTCGCACCGGCTGCTTGGAACACACTTTCTCCTTTGGCACAAGATTTGTAATAAGGAGCTTGGCAAGCTCTTCAACTGAAAAGTGTTGGTGAGGCTTGGTCCACTTGTATACGGGTAGGGAAGGATCTCTGCCATAAAAATCACAACCTTGTCCACATTCCAAGGCACTGTCACTGAACAGTGAAAGAATAACACGAGTAGAATATCCTGCATTAAACATCTGCTACATTGTACTACAAGCTGAAGCTCAGTCTTTTAGAGGCTTCTTACTGAATCGTCACAGCTACAGGTATCACTTGTCAGCCAGTGTCAATAACTACCATGAATTTGAGATCCATCTCACCCAGAAATGCATGCAATGACGGTAAAACAACACTGGTGGAGATCAAAAGGTAGTAACTTTATCGGCTTTGCTAGATAAAGAGTCAACATAAACAGAGCCATGTACCTGTCTGAATCAACTTCAGATTCGGAGGAATGTTTCGACTCGTCATCCGATTCAGTACTGCTCTGAATCATTCTCTCAGCACTGCCGTTCAGCTGAATGTAGGTATATTCGTCTTCGCTCTCCGTCATGCTCTGGGTCATAACGTTGCGCTCATTATCGGGCGACATTCCCTCGTCATTACTCTCTATTTTCGCAGTGATTCCAACAGTTGTGGCATGATATGGGGGAATGGTTTGATGGAGATCTGTGTGCAACGTTGCACCGTTTCACAATACATGTCACTGCCACAGTTGGTAGAACGAGGGAAATTGTTCTGGATGGAGATCCGTGTGCAACGTTGCACCGTTGCACAATACATGTCACTGCCACAGTTGGTAGAACGAGGGAAATGGTTCTGGATGGAGATCCGTGTGCAACATTGCACGGTTGCACATTACATGTTATACTGAAACAGTTGGTAGAACGAGGGAGTTATAAATGGTTCCGGATGGAGATGTACCGACAACGTTGCACAAACGATAATTATGATAAAACTGTACCGATGAAATGTTCCACATTGCTGGATATGTTAGCAATCCTGAGTAGACATCCAGGTAGTGATGTCAGAGTTTCCGTAAATTTTCTTCTACACAGGCCATTTCTCCACAATGTCTTAATGTATTCATTGATATAGAGGTTCCTTAGAGGCTTGCATGGGTATATATTTGCTTGCACTGCTTTGTTAAAGATGTCTCCCTCGATCATAATTTTTTGTCACCTCTCGTTACTTTTCTGCAAATTGTTGAAGTATAGATTTTGTGATGCTGCTTGCCAAAAAGTATGCAAACAAGGTAAGACAGTGCACAAGTTCACATCCTTTACTGGCAGTTTATGGCTGTAGCCTCATTCTCAAGCCACTTCTTTCTCCCACGTGGCCTAGGAACGAGGCTAGTATGACCCTCTTGGTAGCATAATGTTATACTGAACCTCTTCCACAACTTAAGCAGTGAGTTAGAGCAGACTGCAGACTTATGATAGTGTCATTAAAGTAAATGGCATGGTTTTAGCCTCATTCCCAGGCCACTTTCCTTCTCCCACATGTTGGCTCAGGAACGAGGCTATTAATACGATGTAGCAGCCTGTATGATGTGTGAAAAAGATGTAGGGATGGGGCTTTGCCAATATGTTGACCTTTGCTTTCATGCATTATCCCTATCTTGTTTGCATACTTTTTGGCATGCCATACCTGCAGATAAAGCTAGCAATAACATAATCATAGTCTGTAAGAAATACTACACTGAGGTGATTAGAAACGAGCTAGCTGGAAAGAGTGGGAAAGCATCTACATATGTCCACTGTAGGGATTCTGTAGAGCAGATTGTACAAAAACATTTAGCATACATGCATAGCACAAAGGTTAAAGTAGCAGAGACGGACATGAAGAGATTGCCCGGTTTTTACTGGATGCCTAAATTACACAAAAATCCCTATGGACATCGCTTTATAGCAGCTTCTGCCTCCTGCACAACCAAACCTTTATCTAAGCTGCTTACCCACTGTCTCCAGCTGATACTCAAACATTACAAAGAATATTGCAAAGGTATAGAAAGAAGAACCAGGGTAAACTGCTTTTGGGTCATTAACAACTCCACTGAAGTGACTAATACCCTAGACAAGTTGAGACATGCAAGAGCATTAGATAGCTTTGATTTCAGCACACTCTATACTAACATCCCCCATAGTCAACTCAAAACACCCCTGGAAGAGTTAATTAGAAATGCATACAGTACTAGAGATGCCTCCCACATGGCCTTAGGAAAAGATTATGCTTACTGGACTTCCAGACCTGTAGCTAATACCCGTAACTTAACGGTGAACCAGTTAGTTGAGATGTTCAATTTCTTAATAGATAACATATACATCCAGATAGGATCAGCTGTCTACCAACAAACAATTGGCATCCCTATGGGTACTGATTGTGCTGCATTAGTCGCGGATCTATTTCTTTTCTGCTATGAATTTGAATTTATGAAATCCCTAATCCAGACTGACCTCTCTGCAGCAGCTAAATTTAATAATACTTGCAGATATATTGATGACTTACTTACACTTAACAACCCTGATTTTCAAGCATGCATAGGCCAAATTTACCCCCCAGAATTAGAGCTTAAGAAAACTACAGAGAGCCATGACAGCTGTTCCTACTTGGATCTTAACATTAAGGTCCTGAACGGTAAGTTTTTCACAGACTTGTATGATAAGAGGGATACCTTCAGCTTTTCAATAGTCAATTTTCCACACATGGATAGCAACATACCCTCAAAACCAGCATACGGAGTAGTAATTTCACAGTTCGTTCGATATTTGAGGATATGTTGTAATTACCAAGATTTTGCTTACAGATCTACAACTGCATTACTTAGACAGGGATACGTATACCAAAAACTCTGTAGTACCTACAAGACCTTTGCAAAGTCACCCACTTTGTGCATCGCTACCCCAGAACTTTACAGAAGTACGGGAGGTGCCTGAAAAACATTATTACTGAATGCATTGCTTTACCTACACAGCCTGAACATGCAGTTAACTTGACCTAGCACGTTTATGCACACGCAGCCTTTAAACACGCACTGTTTGCCTCACACTGTTTGCATTGTGCTTGCTAGCCACCTCCAGTACCTCTGTATGCGCGCGCACGCGTTTACGCACCGATAACACGTGACGAGCAATGATTACGATCGCTACGCAATTAAGATCTTCGAACGAAAGACAGCTGCACGAAGAACAGCTGCACGAAGAGACGGTGCTTTCGAGGAGTCTCTACCAACTTTTGAATAAGGCCAGCCACCTGACTGCATTCTATGCATGATATGGCAGTCCCCACCTCCCGGTCACCCCATGCAGCGTAGCTGATGAGGCCTGGTATTGGACGAAACGCGTCCTGCGCAGTGGGTGACTTTGCATAACATCTAGGCCTGCTTTATAAGGGAGATGTGGTTCGTTGATTGTTCATCCACACATTTTTAATGTTTTCTAAATGTTGTTTCTGTCCTTTTTTGATGTTAATCTCAGTTACAGTTAGACATAAGCCGAAGAAGAATATTTAAAGCGTATCCACAACACCAGAACTTGAACCGGCCTTGACAGTTTAGTAGAGATGCCAGGCATTTAATAATTATAGCCAGCTAGAACCTGATGAAGAGCCAACCACTCTCCATACCAAAGTTTGTGAAACCAATTTACAGATGATTCAGTTGTCAATCACATGACTGACCAGCTGCCACACAGAAAACTATCATATACTGACAACTGACCATCCTAGCTTTGACAGTTCACTAAAGCTGTTAGTAGGCTAATTTTAGCGTAGCTACAAGTAGGCAGCTGATTGCAGCTTTGTTGACCGGGGTAAATTTGAAGCTATGAAGACCCTGAGTGTTTCTAAGCCTATAATGAATCCCCTGGAACTCGAGAGACTCACAGGCCCGTAGCCAGGATTTTTAGAAGGGGGGTTACGTGGATGTGTGATTTGTATATATACATAAGCATGCAAGACTAGGGGAGTCTGGGGGCATGCTCCCCCAGGCAATTTTTTGGAAATGAGATGCTCTGAGATAGCTTCTGAGGCCATTTTGGACAGAAGCAGAGCCGTAGTAGCTACTAAGCATGGCTCGCTGAGTACTGCATCCAATTTTTGGCTGTCCATGTATGCCTATGCTAAGCCAGCTGACTTTGATTCGTTTGAATTTCCACGAGACAAGGTAGTACTAAGGTTGGCAGAACAGCAAGTGCATGGGGTGACATCACTAGAAGGACAGCTTTGAGTGCCTGAACTAGCGAGATATTTACGCATGTATTTGCGCGTCCTTTCGTCACAGCGGCATAAATAGCTTACGCTCGAGCGTTCCGCGCTGGTCCTCCATGAACTCTATGCAAACTCGCATAGATGCAACCAGGCTCGTTTGGACAGCGGTGATTCTCAATAGCAGCAAGACTAGTGGACCACTTTCAAGTGGTAGGACACTTAAAATGTACAGTTAAGCGGTGTATATATAATCTAGATCTTTTGGAGGTCACTATAGGGGGTTCGAGCGAACCCCCTCGATGTGACCTACGGGCCTGAAGTCTCTATGCAGTGAATAATAATATGACCACCATGCTTGTATCCAGACTTTGAGAGGACAGTATATGTATGATCTGAAATACGCTGTAAGTTTATGCCCTGAGTTTAATTGTTCAGTATAAGCATTATTTCCATGTTCATGTATGAAGTTATAATGAGGAGGTTTCTCTCGGATGGTTTGTGGGTTGTACGGTTCCTTGCACTTGGGATCTTTGTGATTAAAAGAATCAATCACCTATGGTAAGAAAATAAGTGAAAGTATATAAAAATTTTCAGGAAATATTGTATACCTGTGACTTATTTTATCTTCAGTGATCAGTGATTGTTTCCATAGATGTGACATCTGTACTTTGGTATATACTCATTAACTTGTAATCTTCAGTCAGTGCATTGTGTATGAAGTGCCTTCACATGATGTCAGTAGCCATGAAGCAACATATTTTCTGTTACTTGTAAGGCAAGTAACAGAAAATCCATCTGCATGGGAAGCATACTGATTTGTGATATTATAGTTAAAAAGAGCTGATAACATGGAACTAGAGGGGTTGAACCGTTCCTGGGCAAATTGATGAAGAAAATGTGGAAGTTGACACAGCATGCACTATTTCAACAAGGTTGCATGGGTTTCTTGTATCAGGTGAAACAGTAAAGTTATAATTATGCTGTGTGTTTAGAATGTGAACAGAGAAATGGACAAAAAACAGAGGTAGATGTGGAGAGTCAGTTTCAGCTTGCCCTGCATGATGAACTTTGGCGTACAGCATACATTCAAGGGCTCTACATGCAGACAGTAAGCAGAATAGTAGGGTGCACTGGGGAGAAGCCAATTGGGGAGGGACCAGATGATGTTAATTTCCTCTACTACTGAAATGGCCAAGCATGTGGGGTGAGCAAATTAACCTTTGGAATGTTACATGGGACTCTCAGAAATGTTTATTACGACCCACGCAACATATGTACAATGTATTGTACATTTTCTGTGGGTGTTACAATACACAACTCTTATAACATTTCTTGTTTGCAGTGATGGTGCAAAACTGATGATGTGCAATAGTGATATTTTGCAACAGTCATACTATGCGACAGTTCAACTGTGCATGATACTGTGCACTGTGCAACAGTCCAACAGTCCAACAGTACAACGGTGCAATACTGTGCAACAGTGCAATACTGTGCAACAGTGCAACAGTCCAACAGTCCAACAGTGCAACGGTGCAATACTGTGCAACAGTGCAACAGTGCAACAGTCCAACAGTGCAACGGTGCAACAGTCCAACAGTGCAACGGTGCAAAACTGTGCAACAGTGCAACAGTGCAACAGTCCAACGGTGCAACAGTGTAATACTGTGCAACAGTGCAACAGTGCAACGGTGCAATACTGTGCAACAGTGCAACAGTGCAACGGTGCAACAGTGCAACAGTGCAACAGTGCAACGGTGCAACAGTGCAACAGTCCAACGGTGCAACGGTGCAATACTGTGCAACAGTGCCACAGTGCAACAGTGCAACAGTGCAACAGTGCAACAGTGCAATGGTGCAACAGTGCAACGGTGCAACAGCAATATACTGTGCAACAGTGCAACAGTGCAACGGTGCAACAGTGCAACAGTCCAACGGTGCAATGGTGCAATACTGTGCAACAGTGCAACAGTGCAACGGTGCAACAGTGCAATGGTGCAACAGTGCCAGTCCAACAGTCCAACGGTGCAACGGTGCAATACTGTGCAACAGTGCAACGGTGCAACAGTGCCACAGTGCAACAGTGCAACAGTGCAACAGTGCAACAGTGCAACAGTGCAACAGTGCCACTGTGCAATGGTGCAACAGCAATACTGTGCAATGGTGCAACAGTGCAACGGTGCAACGGTGCAACAGTGCAACGGTGCAACGGTGCAACAGTGCCACGGTGCAACGGTGCAACGGTGCAACGGTGCAACGGTGCAACGGTGCAACAGTGCAACAGTGCAATGGTGCAACAGTGCAACAGTGCAACGGTGCAACGGTGCAATACTGTGCAACAGTGCAACGGTGCAACAGTGCCACAGTGCAACAGTGCAACAGTGCAACAGTACAACAGTGCAACAGTGCAACAGTGCATGCCACAGTGCAATGGTGCAACAGCAATACTGTGCAACGGTGCAACAGTGCAACGGTGCAACAGTGCAACGGTGCAACGGTGCAACAGTGCAACAGTGCAACGGTGCAACGGTGCAACAGTGCAACAGTCCAACGGTGCAACGGTGCAATACTGTGCAACAGTGCAACGGTGCAACAGTGCCACAGTGCAACAGTGCAACAGTGCAACAGTGCAACAGTGCAACGGTGCAACGGTGCAACAGTGCAATGGTGCAACAGTGCAATGGTGCAACAGCAATATACTGTGCAACAGTGCAACGGTGCAACGGTGCAACGGTGCAACAGTGCAACAGTCCAACAGTCCAACAGTCCAACGGTGCAACGGTGCAATACTGTGCAACAGTGCAACAGTGCAACAGTCCAACAGTCCAACGGTGCAATACTGTGCAACAGTGCCACAGTGCAACGGTGCAACAGTGGAACGGTGCAACAGTGGAACAGTGCAACGGTGCAACAGTGCAACAGTGCAATGGTGCAACAGTGCAACAGTCCCACAGTGCAACGGTGCAACACTGCAACAGTGCAAGAGTGCAACGGTGCAACAGTGCAACAGTGCAACAGTGCAATGGTGCAACAGCAATACTGTGCAACGGTGCAACGGCGCAACAGTGCAACGGTGCAACGGTGCAACAGTGCCACAGTGCAACGGTGCAACAGTGCAACAGTCCAACAGTCCAACAGTCCAACGGTGCAACGGTGCAATACTGTGCAACAGTGCAACAGTGCAACAGTGCAACAGTGCCACAGTGCAACGGTGCAACAGTGCAACAGTGCAACAGTGCAACGGTGCAACAGTGCAACAGTACAACAGTGCAACAGTGCAATGGTGCAACAGCAATACTGTGCAACGGTGCAACGGTGCAACAGTGCAACAGTGCAATGGTGCAACAGTGCAACAGTCCCACAGTGCAACGGTGCAACACTGCAACAGTGCAAGAGTGCAACGGTGCAACAGTGCAACAGTGCAACAGTGCAACGGTGCAACAGTGCAACAGTCCAACGGTGCAACGGTGCAATACTGTGCAACAGTGCAACGGTGCAACAGTGCCACAGTGCAACAGTGCAACAGTGCAACAGTGCAACAGTGCAACAGTGCAACAGTGCAACAGTGCCACTGTGCAATGGTGCAACAGCAATACTGTGCAATGGTGCAACAGTGCAACGGTGCAACGGTGCAACAGTGCAACGGTGCAACGGTGCAACAGTGCCACGGTGCAACGGTGCAACGGTGCAACGGTGCAACGGTGCAACAGTGCAACAGTGCAATGGTGCAACAGTGCAACAGTGCAACGGTGCAACGGTGCAATACTGTGCAACAGTGCAACGGTGCAACAGTGCCACAGTGCAACAGTGCAACAGTGCAACAGTACAACAGTGCAACAGTGCAACAGTGCATGCCACAGTGCAATGGTGCAACAGCAATACTGTGCAACGGTGCAACAGTGCAACGGTGCAACGGTGCAACAGTGCAACAGTGCAACGGTGCAACGGTGCAACAGTGCAACAGTCCAACGGTGCAACGGTGCAATACTGTGCAACAGTGCAACGGTGCAACAGTGCCACAGTGCAACAGTGCAACAGTGCAACAGTGCAACAGTGCAACAGTGCAACGGTGCAACGGTGCAACAGTGCAATGGTGCAACAGTGCAATGGTGCAACAGCAATATACTGTGCAACAGTGCAACGGTGCAACGGTGCAACGGTGCAACAGTGCAACAGTCCAACAGTCCAACAGTCCAACGGTGCAACGGTGCAATACTGTGCAACAGTGCAACAGTGCAACAGTCCAACAGTCCAACGGTGCAATACTGTGCAACAGTGCCACAGTGCAACGGTGCAACAGTGGAACGGTGCAACAGTGGAACAGTGCAACGGTGCAACAGTGCAACAGTGCAATGGTGCAACAGTGCAACAGTCCCACAGTGCAACGGTGCAACACTGCAACAGTGCAAGAGTGCAACGGTGCAACAGTGCAACAGTGCAACAGTGCAATGGTGCAACAGCAATACTGTGCAACGGTGCAACGGCGCAACAGTGCAACGGTGCAACGGTGCAACAGTGCCACAGTGCAACGGTGCAACAGTGCAACAGTCCAACAGTCCAACAGTCCAACGGTGCAACGGTGCAATACTGTGCAACAGTGCAACAGTGCAACAGTGCCACAGTGCAACGGTGCAACAGTGCAACAGTGCAACAGTGCAACAGTGCAACGGTGCAACAGTGCAACAGTGCAACAGTGCAATGGTGCAACAGCAATACTGTGCAACGGTGCAACGGTGCAACAGTGCAACGGTGCAACAGTGCAACGGTGCAACGGTACAACAGTGCCACAGTGCAACGGTGCAATGGTGCAACAGTGCAACAGTCCAACAGTCCAACAGTCCAACGGTGCAACGGTGCAATACTGCGCAACAGTCCAACAGTCCAACGGTGCAACGGTGCAATACTGTGCAACAGTGCAACAGTGCAACGGTGCAACGGTGCAACGGTGCAACGGTGCAACGATGCAACAGTGCCACAGTGCAACGGTGCAATGGTGCAACAGTGCAACGGTGCAACAGTGCCACAGTGCAATGGTGCAACAGCAATACTGTGCAACGATGCAACAGTGCAACGGTGCAACAGTGCAATGGTGCAACAGTGCAACAGTGCAACGGTGCAACAGTGCAACGGTGCAATGGTGCAACGATGCAACAGTGCCACAGTGCAACGGTGCAACGGTGCAACAGTGCAACGGTGCAACAGTGCAACGGTGCAACAGTGCAACAGTGCAATGGTGCAACAGTGCAACAGTGCAACGGTGCAACAATGCCACAGTGCAATGGTGCAACAGCAATACTGTGCAAACGGTGCAACAGTGCAACGGTGCAACAGCAATACTGTGCAACGGTGCAACAGTGCAACAGTCCCACAGTGCAACGGTGCAACACTGCAACAGTGCAAGAGTGCAACGGTGCAACAGTGCAACAGTGCAACAGTGCAATGGTGCAACAGCAATACTGTGCAACGGTGCAACGGCGCAACAGTGCAACGGTGCAACGGTGCAACAGTGCCACAGTGCAACGGTGCAACAGTGCAACAGTCCAACAGTCCAACAGTCCAACGGTGCAACGGTGCAATACTGTGCAACAGTGCAACAGTGCAACAGTGCCACAGTGCAACGGTGCAACAGTGCAACAGTGCAACAGTGCAACAGTGCAACGGTGCAACAGTGCAACAGTGCAACAGTGCAATGGTGCAACAGCAATACTGTGCAACGGTGCAACGGTGCAACAGTGCAACGGTGCAACAGTGCAACGGTGCAACGGTGCAACAGTGCCACAGTGCAACGGTGCAATGGTGCAACAGTGCAACAGTCCAACAGTCCAACAGTCCAACGGTGCAACGGTGCAATACTGCGCAACAGTCCAACAGTCCAACGGTACAACGGTGCAATACTGTGCAACAGTGCAACAGTGCAACGGTGCAACGGTGCAACGGTGCAACGGTGCAATGGTGCAACGATGCAACAGTGCCACAGTGCAACGGTGCAATGGTGCAACAGTGCAACGGTGCAACAGTGCCACAGTGCAATGGTGCAACAGCAATACTGTGCAACGATGCAACAGTGCAACGGTGCAACAGTGCAATGGTGCAACAGTGCAACAGTGCAACGGTGCAACAGTGCAACGGTGCAATGGTGCAACGATGCAACAGTGCCACAGTGCAACGGTGCAACGGTGCAACAGTGCAACGGTGCAACAGTGCAACGGTGCAACAGTGCAACGGTGCAACAGTGCAACGGTGCAACAGTGCAACAGTGCAACGGTGCAACAGTGCAACAGTGCAACGGTGCAACAATGCCACAGTGCAATGGTGCAACAGCAATACTGTGCAAACGGTGCAACAGTGCAACGGTGCAACAGCAATACTGTGCAACGGTGCAACAGTGCAACAGTGCAACAGTGCAACGGTGCAACAGTGCAATGGTGCAACAGTGCAACAGCAATATATACACAGAAAAAAAAAAGTGTGCTAATCTGACACAAAAAGTGTGTCAAAAGTGATGTCTCCAGTTTTGACACACCTACACGCATGTCAAATTGTTAGGTGTGTCAAAACTACACATGTGCTAACTGGACAGTGTGCCAAATTAGTAGTGTGCTATTCAGCAAGTGTGCTAAATAACAAGTGTGTTATTCTACCAATGTGTCAAAATTGGTGTGCAAAATTAGCAGTGTGTCAACTGACATGCAGCTGACCCCTCACTTAGTGGGTGGAGCTTTTACATGGAATTTCCAATGAAACACTCTTGACTGTAAGCAAAATATAATTGTGACATACACTGAGTTGAAAACATGAATATACTAAAACAAGCAAACAATAGTTATGCTATAACTTACGTTACAGCATTTTATACAAATACGTATGTGATTGAAGTACTACATTGTACAAAAATGTGTCAATATACTCTATACATACAAAAATGGCATTCAACTATGCATATAATATACATTTTATGTACCTATCAATCAGTTAGTTGTGTTCAATTGTTAACATCCATCTGTGAAAGAATAGCACATGCAATAATTATTCATATACTAGTCAGGTCATGCGATAGAGGAACTGCAATCATTCTATTATTCCATTATACAAGTCATGTGGGGCATCTTGGAGGACAAAACAGTAGTGATTATCATACTAGCGCATTGAACTTCCCGCCCTAGCAATGCTCCTACCAGTAGCATTCATTTCTCACAGATGTGTGTTAAATGTCTTCACTAGCTAACCTTTTGCATAGTCTAAAGTTGAAGTTAAACACCCGAAACAGGTCTGTAGAAATGTAATTTTTGTATAATTGCTTTCCTTCAATTGCCTTCCAACATGGCAGCATGTGTACTGAAAATATTTCGAAAGTGTGGCAGCTATCATTTCAAATGCAATTCCTCTACCTGGGTATGTGAAGAAATCACACAGTCAGCATCTCAGAAAGGCTCATCTTGTTTGTTGTTATTCATGCATACATGGAAATCCCTGAACGTAATCACCAGGGATAAGGCTAGATGTATTAAACATTGTAACCACTCACTTGGCTATGAGCCTCTTCAAGCAGCTGGGGCCTCCGTAGTCAGTTGGTGTAGTGAGGAGAAGTAAACAGGCCTGGAAGGTATAGTGGAAGATGGTCATGATACAAACTAGGTTTGCAAATTTAAGAGTACAAAAACGCAAGCACTGGACAATTCCCAACCAGAAGAGTCATCCACTCAGCAGGTACATTTCAGAAAATACAAGGCCTTGTGTACAACTTATGTTCTCCGCACCTCATTAAGAAATGTACTATGGCTCCCCCCACCCCCAATCCAGTGCAGAACAAATTAAGGAGGAAGACCTAAATGCAAATTCAGACAACTGCAGTTGTAATAAGTATATAGTACAAGCTTACTTACCAGCAGTTTAAACTACTTGCAGGGCAGCGTGGAGATTGAACCTTGTGGCCTGGGTACTTCTGAACAATGAGGCATTAATAGCCTGGAGACAAAGGTCCTGTGTATGGATATACAAGTGATGTGAATTAATCATCTGGGGCTTTTAAATAAAAGCTTTTGTTCTCCCTATCTCGTACCTTTCCTCTCTGTGCATATACAGCCTCCAGAACCTCCCTTCAGAACATGTCTTTGGGAAGGCTGCAGACTCACTCTGTGTACCTATCACCACCACGATCTCTCAGACAAGATCAGTATAGAGGAAGACTAACTGGTCTAGCTAGTCTGGTAGTTGGTGGAAGGATGAGAAGGGAACAAGCAGGGAGGTATAAGGTAGAAAGAAAGAAATGACACATTCAACAATATTTCTTTAGCGACTTTACTACTGCAGTACAACTCTATAGCTAGCTATATGTATCCTTACGCGGAAATAGCTACTTTAACTATTTTATATGTAGTAAAAAAAAGTACATTTATAAATTCATTGACTTTCAGCCACTTCTTACCACGGTGGTGTGAAGTCTCAGCGATGTAACCGCTCCGCACTCCTTGTCACCGAAAGACGTTCGCTCCCGTGGGACATCGAACATGTAAGCCCTCTCCTCCACTAAGCTCAGGTACCATTTTGTTGCTGGCGGAATTTTCACGAACGGATCATATCAAAGAAGACGAACTTGAAGTGTACGATCAAAGTGAGAAAATGCGAAATGGCGCGTGCCATGTTGCGCACGCGTACAAGGACTGAGCCACGCCCCTGTCATTATTAGCCCCACCCTGTTTGCGAGGCTGGCTCCTGTACTTCTAAGTATAAGTTTCTGTAACAAAACAGACTCTACATACACGCTACTACCTGTCATGATGGTTGTTCTCTCCAGACTAAAGCTACAGGAGTTGGAAAAGTTATTGCATGATCATGTATGTTCATATATGTACCTAATATAATACTTGACCAAACTATACAAAATGGGTATCAAACAGTTCCATTTGATGTGTTCCTTCATAATCTGATGTTTGTTTTCATTTTGGTATGAGTGGTTCAAAAATAGTCTAGGTACAGTTGTGATTTTACCACTTGTACATATCGGTTACTTGTAACTAACAATTTCAGGCCCGAAACAGCTATACTTGACCAAACTATACCAAATGGGTATCAAACAGTTCCATTTGGTGTGTCCTTTCATAATCTGATGTTTGTTTTCATTTTGGTATGAGTGGTTCAAAAAGAGTCTAGGTACGGTTGTGATTTTACCACTTGTACATATCGGTTAGTTGCAACTAACAATTTCAGGCCCGAAACAGCTAATACTTGACCAAACCAGACAAAATGGGTATCAAACAGTTCCATTTGATGTGTACATTCATAATCTGATGTTTGTTTTCATTTTGGAGTAAGTGTTCTGAAAATTGTTTGGGTACGGTTGTGGTTTAATTTACCAACGTATCGATTACTTGTAACTAACAATTTCAGGCCCGAAACAGCTAATACTTGACCAACCTATACCAAATGGGTATCAAACAGTTCCATTTGGTGTGTACATTCATACTCTGATGTTTGTTTTCATTTTGGAGTAAGTGTTCTGAAAATAGTCTGGGTACGGTTGTGATTTTACCACTTGTACATATCGGTTACTTGTAACAATTTCAGGCCCGAAACAGCTAATACTTGACCAAACCAGACAAAATGGGTATCAAACAGTTCCATTTGATGTGTACATTCATAATCTGATGTTTGTTTTCATTTTGGAGTAAGTGTTCTGAAAATTGTTTGGGTACGGTTGTGGTTTTACCAACGTATCGATTACTTGTAACTAACAATTTCAGGCCCGAAACAGCTAATACTTGACCAACCTATACCAAATGGGTATCAAACAGTTCCATTTGGTGTGTACATTCATAATCTGATGTTTGTTTTCATTTTGGAGTAAGTGTTCTGAAAATAGTCTGGGTACGGTTGTGATTTTACCACTTGTACATATCGGTTACTTGTAACTAACAATTTCAGGCCCGAAACAGCTAATACTTGACCAAACTATACAAAATGGGTATCAAACAGTTCCATTTGATGTGTACATTCATAATCTGATGTTTGTTTTCATTTTGGAGTAAGTGTTCTGAAAATAGTCTGGGTACGTTTGTGATTTTACCACTTGTACATATCGGTTACTTGTAACTAACAATTTCAGGCCCGAAACAGCTAATACTTGACCAAACTATACCAAATGGGTATCAAACAGTTCCATTTGATGTGTACATTCATAATCTGATGTTTGTTTTCATTTTGGTATGAGTGGTTCAAAAAGAGTCTAGGTACGGTTGTGATTTTACCACTTGTACATATCGGTTAGTTGTAACTAACAATTTCAGGCCCGAAACAGCTAATACTTGACCAAACTATACAAAATGGGTATCAAACAGTTCCATTTGATGTGTACATTCATAATCTGATGTTTGTTTTCATTTTGGAGTAAGTGTTCTGAAAATAGTCTGGGTACGGTTGTGATTTTACCACTTGTACATATCGGTTACTTGTAACTAACAATTTCAGGCCCGAAACAGCTAATACTTGACCAAACTATACCAAATGGGTATCAAACAGTTCCATTTGATGTGTACATTCATAATCTGATGTTTGTTTTCATTTTGGTATGAGTGGTTCAATAATAGTCCAGGTGCGGTTGTAATTTTACCACTTGTACATATCGGTTAGTTGTAACTAACAATTTCAGGCCCGAAACATCTAATACTTGACCAAACTATACAAAATGGGTATCAAACAGTTCCATTTGGTGTGTACATTCATAATCTGATGTTTGTTTTCATTTTGGAGTAAGTGTTCTGAAAATTGTTTGGGTACGGTTGTGGTTTTACCAACGTATCGGTTACTTGTAACTAACAATTTCAGGCCCGAAACAGCTAATACTTGACCAAACTATACCAAATGGGTATCAAACAGTTCCATTTGATGTGTACATTCATAATCTGATGTTTGTTTTCATTTTGGAGTAAGAGTTCTGAAAATTGCTTGGGTACGTTTGTGGTTTTACCAACGTACCAATTACTTGTGACTATCAATTTCAGGCCCGAAACAGCTAATACTTGACCAAACTATACAAAATGGGTATAAAACAGTTCCATTTGATGTGTACATTCATAATCTGATGTTTGTTTTCATTTTGGTATCAGTGGTTCAAAAATAGTCCAGGTACGGTTGTGATTTTACCACTTGTACATATCGGTTAGTTGTAACTAACAATTTCAGGCCCGAAACAGCTAATACTTGACCAAACTATACAAAATGGGTATCAAACAGTTCCATTTGGTGTGTACATTCATAATCTGATGTTTGTTTTCATTTTGGAGTAAGTGTTCTGAAAATTGTCTGGGTACGGTTGTGGTTTTACCAACGTATCGGTTAGTTGTAACTAACAATTTCAGGCCCGAAACATCTAATACTTGACCAAACTATACAAAATGGGTATCAAACAGTTCCATTTGATGTGTACATTCATAATCTGATGTTTGCTTTCATTTTGGTATGAGTGGTTCAAAAATAGTCCAGGTGCGGTTGTGATTTTACCACTTGTACATATCAGTTACTTGTAACTAACAATTTCAGGCCCGAAACAGCTAATACTTGACCAAACTATACAAAATGGGTATCAAACAGTTCCATTTGATGTGTACATTCATAATCTGATGTTTGTTTTCATTTTGGTATGAGTGGTTCAAAAACACTCCAGGTGCGGTTGTGATTTTACCACTTGTACATATCGGTTACTTGTAACTAACAATTTCAGGCCCGAAACAGCTAATACTTGACCAAACTATACAAAATGGGTATCAAACAGTTCCATTTGGTGTGTACATTCATAATCTGATGTTTGTTTTCATTTTGGAGTAAGTGTTCTGAAAACTGTCTGGGTACGGTTGTGGTTTTACCACTTGTACATATCGGTTACTTGTAACTAACAATATCATCCCTGAAACAGATAATACTTGACCAAACCAGACAAAATGGGTATCAAACAGTTCCATTTGGTGTGTACATTCATAATCTGATGTTTGTTTTCATTTTGGAGTAAGTGTTCTGAAAATTGTCTGGGTACGATTGTGGTTTTACCAACGGATCAGTTAGTTGTAACTAACAATTTCAGGCCCGAAACAGCTAATACTTGACCAAACTATACAAAATGGGTATCAAACAGTTCCATTTGATGTGTACATTGATAATCTGATGTTTGTTTTCATTTTGGTATGAGTGGTTCAAAAACAGTCCAGGTGCGGTTGTGATTTTACCACTTGTACATATCGGTTACTTGTAACTAACAATTTCAGGCCCGAAACAGCTAATACTTGATCAAACTATACCAAATGGGTATCAAACAGTTCCATTTGGTGTGTACAATCACTATCAGTCACATATTATATCGATATTTCCATTACATGACAAGCATCAGAGTCTGATCATATACACATACTATCACAAGTGTGTCCCATGCAGTGTTGTGTTAGTGTGCTGATCATGATGAGAAACTAGCACACGTGGTGTGTCATACAGTTTTGGTGATGAGGAACTAGCACATGTAGTGTGTCATACAGTTTTGGTGATGAGGAACTAGCACATGTGGTGTGTCAAACCGAGGGTGCTAATAGGGAAATTAGTGCTTGCATGTGCTGATATGTTATATAGCACAGCAGAACATGCCATTTTAGCACACTCCAGTGCTGGATTTGACCGTTTAGTGTGTTAAAGATATACAATAGCACACTCTGTGCTTATTTGGCACACCAGTTTTACCCAAATAGCACACCAGTTTTTTTCTGTGTACTGTGCAACAGTGCAACGGTGCAACAGCAATACTGTGCAACGGTGCAACAGTGCAACAGTGCAACGGTTCAACAATGCAACAGTGTAACAGTGCAACAGCAATGGTTGTAACCCCTGCCCCTCTCGATGCTCTATGAACAAAATGTGCAATTTTTTACATATACTACGAAATCTGGCCCAGCTACTAAGCAAAGCTTGAGCACACACAAATTGTCTAGGTGCAACGTGCAACTGTTGCACCAAGCTCAAGTCTAATCGAGTTCCCCCAAATCCTTCCATATATCGATTCCAAGGCAGACTACCTCGTCCTCACTGTGGTCCTCTGTAAGATCGATGAACTCCACAAGGCACTCTTGGCGCGCGCGGGTAAACATTTCTGCATTTCTCCATTTCCTCATTTCTCATTTCTCATTTCCTCGTTCCTACTTTTGTTAGAGTGACCCAAGTGACACCAGGCCCCTTCTGCCTTTCCCGATTTTTGGGTGGGGCCTGGAGACGAAGCTATGATCACACCCTTCCAGGGTTCAAAGGTCAAATTGCAGCACGCGTTCTCGATCAGGTCATCTTGAGCTTGATCGATGAGTCGTCCAGACTATATATGATCGCCTCTCAAAAACACGAAAAAGAGCTTTGGTCACTTGATTCAATTTTGATCCCAGCTTCAATACGAGACACAGTAGTGACCACGTAAAAGCGGAACCAGATTTCTACTAGATGGAAAGATCGTGTGTCACTGTCTCCGTGTCGGCAGACCAACAGTACTCACTTCAGTGCACAAAGTTCGATAAGGAAGATGGATCACCGGTTGCCTCTCCCCTGGGTAGCCTTGAAGCGGTCCTCTCCTGGCAGCCTGGCCTGGACGAACTGTGTGTGCCTGTGATCCCCCTAAGAGATTGTCCAGCTGTCATGTCAGATCCCAGCGCACCAAAGGTGGTCGTGTGCCATGACATGATGGGAGGGTACCAAAAAGACAAGTTTGTCCAGGGACACAGGTGACTTGGCATGCACTGCACACATCCTCCCCATTCCTCCCTACACACACAGTTTCATTGTGGAAACCTCCACAGTCTGAGCATGAGCAACCATGTAAGCTGAGTAAGTAGGCAAAAATGAAAAGTGATGTATAGTTACTGGATTAATCTTCTCAGGCCACCGTACTATGTACACCTTTGCAAAGTACGTCATTTCAGATCAAACTTTGGATAACTCCATTACACATTACTTTGAGTGGCAAGAACCAATGGTGAGTAGTAGGGTGGAACTTTTGAAATTACCTGTTTTGCGTGAATACAAGAGCCGATCCCCCATTTCCATCTTGATTGAACAAGGTCTCAATGGCCTTATAGCTCACATGAACTTATAAGCTTACC
The DNA here is from genome assembly GCA_949130485.1 of Agelas oroides. Classification (NCBI taxonomy): domain Eukaryota; kingdom Metazoa; phylum Porifera; class Demospongiae; order Agelasida; family Agelasidae; genus Agelas; species Agelas oroides. The sequence continues at coordinate 4,874,131 of OX422187.1, read as the reverse complement.
TGCTGGCTGCCTCCTCCTTGAAATTGTGATGTCACAAACTGTACCACTGTACTTACAACCCATTGTAAATGCTCTTCCTTGCCACTCCAAAAAATGGTGGCAAGTATCCGGAATGTTTTGTTTATTGTCTGTTTTGGTGGGCTCCAAATGGGAAACAGCAAGCAATGCCATATGGTTGTTTAGTTCAGCACTCGCACAACCCACCACAAGTGGAGCGTAAACACTTGAAACCAACAGTGACCCACAGCTGGTTGGGAGGGTGGGGAGAAAAGTACTTGAATCAGAATAGTGCGGAAGGGAGACCCAGAGTCTTGAGTGGAAAGAAGGTATAGAGCTGGAGACAGAAAGACTGGGGACAAGAAAATATCCAATCAGTTTAAATTCCATCACCATGAGATGTTAACCTGCATTCTCAGTCAAATATTTGGTTCAGTGTTGGAGAGCTCTGTTTTAGGCAGCCTGGGATAAGTGGTACGTAGCATGAGACCTATTTCCCCCACCGTTGGAAGACCACTCTCCTCCCCTTTTCCTTCCTCCCACTCTCATGTTTGGTGTATGAATGTAGCACTCAATGTCAAACTCTATAGCCAGTGTGTACACACTACAGTAGTGTTTAAGTGCAATTTACACGTGCTTGTTCCGCACACTGTGACATGTTATGCAGGGGTCTGGAGGACTACTATTTCTACCACTGGCAGCACATTGGGGCTTTCATCTACTTCAGTCACCACTTTGTTTCCCTCCCCCCTCCCTGTTGGACAAATGTGGCACACCGGCACCGTGTTCTCTCTCTTGGCACCATCATAACAGAGTGGGGAGATGGAGCACAGCTGTGCCACAAGCTACTGGGAAACGAGGATACAGTGGCACTGTTCGCTCAGCAGCTTGTGGCCCTGGCGCAGTACTACCACTTTGATGGCTGGCTGGTGAATATTGAAAACCCTATCCATGTAAGTGACTAGTCTAGCTTGTACCCAGGTTTATTTTCTCCTACCGTGTGGTGGAACGAATCTGTGCACAGGCTAGGAAGGACGATTTGTACAGTACTCTATGCAGTTTCACTGATCTGTGGTGTAAAGTAACAGGACTTAACTCAGAAGGTTATGGATGCCCAAAAACTGGACCCATTTTGGCACAAGGTGTCAAGAACCACGTACTGCTCAGTGGATAAATGTATGGCAGTCACACTGCTCATGTATGATGTTTGGTCTTCTTCCCCTCCCTCCTAGCCTCCGTTCCTGGAGAGGTTGTACATGTTGCTCTCCCTGCTCACCACCGGCATGCACCAGGCCTGTCCAGGGTCAAAGGTCATTTGGTATGACAGTGTGACTGTGGCCGGGGAGCTGAGGTGGCAGAATGCACTCAACCAGTTAAACCAGTATGTTCTGAGGGGCATTTTTGTCACATGGGACAGGGCTCTATCATGTCATACTGTGCAGTAGCTAGTCTAAGAGTAGATAAGAATGGCTTTATAATATATATGTTCCGCGCAATCTGAGAATTTGCCCTATCTCGAGATTGCGTTGCGTATTCTCAGAATCCCGAGACTGTGCAGGCAATCTGGAGATTGAGTAACACATGTGCGCAATCTGGAGATTGCATAACACATGTGCGCAATCCAGAGATTGCGTAACACGTGTGCGCAATCTCAAGATCGATTGCGCAATCTACGAACTTTGGCTGTACGCCCAACGGCGAGTGATCTACTATGTAGCTCGCAGGATGGAAGACATCCTTGATAAGCGGCGTCTGCCTCCATAGGAGGCATACTGCGATCTGGAAGAGTGAGTAGTGCTGTGCATTGATGAGCAACAGCAGAAGAGTAGGTTGCGTTCGAAGTTTGCCTGTTGATCGTAGTTGGCAGTCAGCTTATATACCACACGCTACTGGTTCAATCGAGTGTCTACTATGTAATTGTATCTGCAACAGTTCAAACGTACCTTCGCTGAAACTGTCAGCCAACTTTTACCGTGTATTATTGGTCAGTTTCAGGTCCACAGCGGGTATCCACGTTTCCACCGTTGTAGCTTATTCAGACTTTAATAGCAGGTCTCCTGACTACGTCCTGAGCAAGGCGGGTTTGTTTTCAACCAAACTATCATTGCCTGAACTCTGCTATTTTACAAGATATAACGCAATGAATCACAAAGTCGCCATTTTTTAGTAGCTTCTCTGGAACCACGAGATGGTTTCTGCACATGCGGTTGGGGTGAAAGATTGCGCGCGCTATAGTTGTGCAATCTCGAGATCGCGCAAATGTATTGCGCAATCTCAAGATCACGCAACTACAGTGCGCAATCTCAAGATTGCGCAAATTCTCAGATTGCGCAGAACATATATATATATATACCGAGCCACCAGAAACGTGAGTCCTGGATATAGAAATGTCACAAAAGGTTTAGAAAGCTGTGAATCTCCAGATAAACAACCAAAAATACAATGACGTGAGGTGAATGTAATGGGATATTCCCTGTTCGCCTACTCCTGTTTCACCTACTTCAGACCAAAAAGTGACGTTTTGCCTACTCTTAAAAAAACAGTTCTATGTAATATAAATAAATGCACTATTAAGTATACAATACAACAATAATAATGACATGTTCCGCACCATCTGGATTCAGCTCCCAATCAAATTGCAGAGGTGAGATGTATTTTACATACTCAAAACATCAGGCCCTCTTTGTAGCCTCAGTCCCAGGCCTCCCCCGTTTTACCTTCCATTTGCGTTCACAATAATACACGGGAGCGGAAGACCGGCGAAAAACGGGGAACGCCTGGGAGCATTCATCATGTGAGTGGACGCGAGGTGGACGTAGGGGGGGAGGGGCCGATATCGAAATATATGATGTACTAAACTTGAAAGCGAGTTTCTTACCGGTCAAGACGAGTAGTTTCCATCACGCTAAGGTCTGGAGTCCAAAAACGCGGTAGAGCGCTCGAACAGATGGTCCTGTGCGTTGTTTTGGCAGTTGGGCCCCTCCCCCCCTACGTCCACCTCGCGTCCACCTGACATCATTCATGTGATGAATGCTCCCAGGCCTTCCCCGTTTTTCGCGGTCTTCCGCTCCCGTGTATTATTGTGAACGCAAACGGAAGGTAAAACGGGGGAGGCCTGGGAACGAGGCTACCCTCTTCGCATGTGTCGGACGGTCTGGGCACAAGAGTATACACCTAGCTTCCTACCCAGGCTCATTTTCCTCTTACAAGAGGAAGTCAGTGTTCTTGTCAGGCCTCTACCAAACCTCAGTGTACACTTTTTGGGCATCTGTGGTGTGCAATAATTGTTATTGTACATGTAGCAACCTTGTTAAGATCATCAAGACCTTAGGAGCCTTCAAATCCAGTGTACATGCAGAGAACACATAAGTTGTAGTTATGTACTAAATTGTCTCATGTGAGTGGTCATGTGATCAGCCGTTTTTTCCATTCTAAGCTGTTCCGTGATGAAATAAATGTAAATGTGTGAAAGAGACAAGCAAGCAATCAAAAACCTGCAATGAGAGTAAGTTAACCTCAAACAATGATGCCCGTGCCTTAGTCCCGGACCGCACCCTCTCACAAGGAAGAATGGTTTGTCGAATTACTTGGGCTAGCGTGTGCTTTTGCGACTAGTGTAACCTAGCTCCACACCTACTCAAAAGATGTTGGATATCCTGTGTAGAGAGGCAAAATTTTACTGCTGTAAGGGAAGTCCGGCTTACCGCATTTTGGTATAGGCCCAAGAAATTTGACTTTGTTCACAAGACTGTTTCTTGCCAGGAGGTGCATGTGGGCTGGGCACAAGACTAAGCTGTGTCACTTCCTCTCCCTCTCATGGCAGGAGTTTTTTTGACCTGTGTGATGGTATCTTCCTGAACTACAACTGGACTGAGGAGGGGCTCCACTCCTCCAGCACTCTGGCAGGAGGGAGGAAGGGGGAAGTATATGTGGGGATTGATGTGTTTGGACGAGGGTGCCCTGGAGGGGGAGGATACAACTCATGCGAGGTGGGAGATGCTTCATTGGTGATCTTGAGTGGGCATTGTGCAGATATATACTCCTTGCTACTACAGTTGTTAAGATTGCTGTTACAGTGGGAGCTGAACCAATTGCATGCCTTTCAATGTTAGCATGAACAATCAATGAACCACATCTCCCTTATAAAAAGGTGTGCATGTGCATTATACCACATTAACAATTTGAATGAAGTATAAATCATCTAAGAGTTTAGAACGTTTATAACTAGTCCTTATCTGTACATAGGACACTATGCATGCATGTGAAGTGTACCGTAGATCAGGAAATTTTCGCTTAGAAATATTCGCGCGTTTAATTTTTGCTGCATGGCCAAGTGGCAAAAATTAAACTTTCAATTTAAAATTTTCGCACATTTAATTTTGCCGCCTAAGCAACTGGCGAAAAATTTTAACGGCGAAAATTTCCCAATCTACGGTATTACTGAAACTTGTCCCACTGTGACTCCTGTACATGTTTTATTGGGAAGAGCCCAAGCTAACCCTAAATGGTAAATTACCAGCAAAGTGTCTTCCTCATGTACATGTGTTCAGGCTCTTAAGGCCATCACCAGGCATGGACTCTCGGCTGCTCTCTTCGCTCCTGGGTGGGTGTTTGAGACCCAGAACAAAACACGCTTCTTCCAGAATCAGGACAGGTACAGATGTACCCTTTAGTATTATTGTTCTTTCATGCATGAAGTACCTCCTGTGGTCAATGGATGCTAAATTCCCAGGCCTACCTTCGTTTTTTTCTTTGCCTCTCATCCCTTTTTTGGCCAGCATGTAGCAACCCCTCTGATTAGAAGAGTGACTTGATAGTTTGGATAAAGCATGTCATGCATGTCATGGTACATGAGTTGGAGATCAAGGGACGTTGCTGAGACATCTTTCTCCCTCCTCAGGTTCTGGTCTCTTCTCTCACCTTATTGCCTCACCTCTGCTGCAGTAAAGGGACTCCCACTTGTGTCCTCCTTTGGGAGGGGCTGTGGAGAGATGGTGGCTGTGGATGGACAGGTGTGCTGTGGCTCCAATCAAGTTTTGTCATGAATGTTTCCAAAGCTAGTGTGATGTAATTTTCTGGTCTATTTCAGGAGTTACTTACATTGTAACTTCAGTCCATAGAATGCCTAATCCCCACTTCCAGAGCATCAACAACTTTGGTTTACACAGGTAGTGTATGCTGGTTGCTGGACAAACCTCAGTGCCCAAGACCTCCAGCTTAGCTTCACCACTCACAACATTGTCAATGATCCCCAGGTACATCTTTTATGTGGATGTGAATGTATGCATTACATGTGTTATTTCATGTGAATCGTTGTGATGTGCACTACTAAGATTTTCTGCCCCCTGGACAGATCGTCTAGTTGCTTGTCTGTATGTTGTACTTCTGCTCACATGTACCTCCAGAGTGCTGTTACTTTGGGCAGTGTGAGTGTGGACACTTCCACCGCGTACAACAATGGAGCATCCCTGAAACTGCAGGGCACAGTTAGGAGGAGCGGAGGGACAGACAGCCCGGCTCTGGCCAGGTATGGAGGGTCTTGTTGTGTATGGTCGTACAATGCATGTATATAGTACATCTAGTTTCGTAATGACTTAACCCTTGAACTGCGGTGTGCAGGCATGCATCAGTGCGGCTGTCGCAATTTTGCGACAAAGTAACCAAGTTGCGCTTACAGTATGAAGCTAAGAAGCTTAGCGTGACTGTGGAAACTTGGAGGCCATTTGCTTCCTCTGTTCGAGAGAAAGACAGTTTAGTACTAATAAGTCTAGGCCACACCTTTCCACTTACATCACTATTCAGGAAAGCCAGGAAGGGGTGGTACTAGTTCATGAGTGACCCTGGTTTTTGACAATGGCTGCCAAACACGAAGCTTTCTCTCGAACAGAGGAAGCAAATGGCCTCCAAGTTTTCACTTACGATGGAAGTGTTACCTTTGAATAACTTGAAAATCGACTCAATATGTCAAGGCAGTAAGTATCAAGTGGGATAATTGGTACCGTTTCCAGTCGCTAGAAGCTACGATGGGACGGCAGAAAATGGCTTCAAACAAGTAGAAAATTGCTTAGTTAGCTGTGGTCAGGTACTTAGGTAAACTATTCCAACCTAGTTACACACTATTTACACAAATGGCGCCACGGTTACTGCCCTAGGCTAGCTAGCAATGCTTGCCACTGTGGTCTTCAGATTAATAACACTAAATATTGAATAACTTCCGCATTAATAAACCGTAATGAAGAACTACTTCCGCATATCAAGGGTTAATATGTCTTCATGATTGTAACTGGGTTCCCCCCCCCCCAACCCCTCTACCCGCCTGCAGCATAATTTTTATAATATGTGGAATTGTTTATACGAAGCCAATATCTACATTTTAACTTTTTAAGCCTCCTAGATTGTTTGCAACACTCACTATACTTTTGCACATTTTTTACATACATAGGTAGCTAGCACTACATTCAACCCTCACATCTATAAATGTAACAAGCACAACCTTATGACACGTGTATACAGGCTCTTCAAGACAGACTTTGGTCTGAGGGGCCCCTTGCTGGTATGCTACACCTTCAAAACTGACTCTGAACCCAGTGGAGTGAGGCATTATCTACAGTTGCACACAACAGGCAACCCATCACGAGTGCTACTGGATCCAAATTCATCCCCAGAGTGTGAGGATGTGAATGATCAGTATAAATGGGAAATGGGCTGTGTTATAAGAGTGATAATGTTGGGTTAATAACATACCATAGTATTGTCCCGAGCAAGTATCCATGGACACTCATCGTTCAAGCATAAAGAAATCATGGGTGGGTGGTTACACATATGAAGTGCTTGAATGGTTCAACCATCCCTATGAAACCCAGATCTACTTAGTACGAAGCCGTCATGCAGGGGAACAGATAGTATATAAATGGTCATGGCACATTAAACATGTAGCTGCACACAAGTTCTGTGTAGTGTTTACCAATAATGATTACAACAATTAGTCTGACAAACACCTGCTACAGACACACTGGTACTCTGATTTCCCCACATTTATTTGTCACAACATTGAGAGAGACAGGTATTGTTGTTGCAGATCATTCCAAACAAGCACCCGCTACCAAAATGTGATTGTCCTGTGATTTGCATAATCACATTTCACAACAGCTCAAACATATATTATGTGCAAATCCACACAAAAAAGCCACTCCATAGATACTATGATTATGGTACTGTGCTCAGACCATCATCCACCGGCACACAGTGTGCTACTGCCCCTTCAACTGTGAGTATGGTTGAGAGACTACACAATATAGTGTACCTAGTTTGTCTACAACAGGTCTGTGTCTTGCTTCAGACCAAACACACACAACATTATATGCCCATCATCTGCAGGTAGCATCAAGTCAGAGGATCTGTTGCCAAAGTATGATCTTCCCAAGTCACCTGGGCTGCCACGCCTCCAGGGTTGTGGCCACACCCACTGTGTACTGGCACCACTTCCCCAGCCTTACTCCAGCAATCTCCACCAGAAGTTCACTGGTAGCACTGAGCAAGGATCAGTGTGGAGAACAAGGTATACTTGGTCCCATTGTAGTGCAGCTAAACTTAGCCTCTTTCCCGGACCTTTCCAGCCTCTAGTTTTTGATCACTTGCAGTATGAGAAGGCCTGAGAATGAGGCTAGTTAAACTTATGCACAGCTAAAATGACACTGCACCTTCTGCTAGACTTGCTGTCTTGGTAAACTCCTTTCATTTACCATGAAATTGCCCCTTTTGTCATGCGATCCTCTACAGCTATTTTATTGTTCAAGAAGAAGCAATCTCTGGGAGTCGTGTGGAGGAAATTAGCCTTGCACTTTACTCCAGCAGCAGCACCAGTAGTGAGCAGCCGTTTTGCCTGAGCATTGGAGAAATTAAGGTGAATGTCGATCTGAAACATGTTTACCGAATATCCTTATTGGTATGAATGTTGGCTCATGCTTGCTGTTTTTTATTCTATTCTCAGGTCCTCAACCCAAGCTGTATATCTTCTACTCTCCCCCTCTCCTCGATCAGCAACCTGGAATGCCAGGATGTTATATGCACCAAGTCCGACAGTACTATTGCTCTCACGCTAACATGGGTGATGGTGAACAGCCGTGTAGATCCGATAGATCACTGCAATATCTATTGCTCATCCATGGTTGGGAACCACCAAGAGAAAGACGATACTTGGAAATCAGATTATGTTTTCTTGGGAAGAGCGCATGGCAGTTGCTTTAGGGTGACCAACTTGTACATGCTCAGTCAAAATTTGGAGGAGAGCCCATTTTCGCTCGAGTTTAGAGTTCAATCAGTTACTTCTTCTAGAAGAAAACCTAGGGTTGAGGATTCAGTGTGCTTATTAGTAAAGATTACTCCTTGAATTTCCTTTGTAAAGTTACATGACTGTGTATTAAGAATTCATTAGTGTCCTTGACGTTTTCATTGCTATAGTATACAAATGTACTGCTCAGAATATAGAGCCTTATTCCCATAAACTGGTCTCAGTACCAAACCCTCACACAATGGTCTGGTACCGAGACTATTTTACCACCCACACATGAATGATATGAGAATTGCTATACAGGCTATAGAATATACACACATTATGCCAATATAGAGTACTGGTTAGTATACATGTGGTGTATCCCCCATCCTATTGTCGTGCAGAATGGTTATTGTTCAACACAGTGTCTTCTCAAGATGCATAAACCCTACTGAACTTAGTACAAACATTTTGTATTATGTCAGCACCTCTTGGCTTTACTACAACAAAATCAACATATGCCACAGCATAGATTATGCCTTCTGCAGTGTAGGAACGCTCCCAGGGTGTAAACAGCACCACCTAACCATGAATATGAGGAATGCCAATTGACCTTGTGTAATGAATAACAAATACCAATGCAATTCAGACCGACAAGGAAACAAACAAGAAGTGATATAAGCCTGTAGATATTGTTACACATGACATGCAAATATAAAAATGATGTGTCGTATTATATAAAAATTGAAACAACATGCACGTAAGGATATAGGATGTGGCATCAAAACATTACAAGGGTTTGTGACGCAGGGTAAAAGCTAGTGCACCAAAGCTAATTTTTGAAATTGGGCTGGTAATACTGTATTTCCCAAAACGCTTATGGGGAAAGAATGTGTTCTTTTCAGACCTCACTTTCCAGAGTTTTGGAGCAAAGAGAATAAGCTGGCAGAACAAGGGAGTGAAGATGTATGTGAGAACTTCAAAAGTGAAGGAAATGTGTAGAAAGATAAGGTCGCCTGTTACTTCATGAATCCTGGCGAATGCTACTGCGAATAAAAAACACAAAGCGAGGGTGAAAACTGAAATATACGCAAACATATTCACTTGAGTTGTGTCCTTGAGGTTTTCAATTTTGACTTTTCGAGTCAATAAAGAAAAAATAACGACAAGTAAAACAGTTATCCATATGTACCCCAGATGAAGATCATACCACACAAAGAAAGTGCTCGGATCTTTAGTGTCACAAAGTAACACTTCGCCAACAACATTATATGGAGGGTTGAAATCAACCTCTACATCCAGTGTTTGCAGTGGATCAACTGTAGACCATAAGAGGTGGAGAAGGGCGATTCCAAAAACCATTAGGAGAACCACAAAAAAAAGAGGTCCATCAAACCATAGTTTTCCAGGCAATTTGAATGTATGTCCGAATATTCGATACACCCTTAGCAGTCTTATGAACAATGTTCCGTAAATGAGTTGGAATCCTAACGCTTGCAACCAGAACTCTGCCTGGCACATTGCACCAAAATTATCTATGTATTCTCTAAGACCAAGCACCATCGCTCCCCCAATCAAAGTATAGCATCCAATTAGTATTAGAAATCCAACTTTGGGGCTGGTTGCTTTGATGGTTGGCTTATTCCACTGGTAGATATAAAGAAGCAGAAAAACTGTGTTAGAAACCAGCAGTATTCCTGCAGCTGTAAGTGTCACAATGGGGGCTGCTTCATGGAGTTTCCTACGAACTTTTTTAAAGGTGTCATTAGGACTTGGTTCAGGACTGGATTTAAGGGTAAATTTCCGGGAATGTGGATCATAATTCCCAACTTCAACAGCCTCGCCACTCCTTACCTGAAGAATTTCTACTGTGGTTTCTGCTTCTCTTTCATCAGTAAAAGAAATACGCCCAAGCGCACCAATAAAGTTCACAGTCTGTAGATTGTTTTCAATGATTGTGGTTACATTGCTCTTCCCTAGTCCATACGTCTCGAGGTCTTGAGAAGTTAGTTTATCCAATGATTTGTTGAGAGCCAATGCATATGCCCATACAGAGTCATGCAGTGCATTGGCTATTGTGTTGTTTTCTAAGAGATTTTGGTAATCTTGTCTGCATTTTTCATGTGTTTTACCACAGAACTGTTCATTTACTGAGTAGTTGGCGTCGAGCTTGAAAGTTGTGAAGAACACATTCTCCAGAACATTCACAGAAACATTTTCACATGTAAATGCTCTGAAATCTTCCACTCTTAGGTTTCGAAGTATCCACACATATGTGGGCCAGCGGCGACCTTGGTGGTATGCTGTGCACAAAAGTTCCCACGCCTCTTCTGCTGTTGTTGAAACATAGATGATTTTCATAGCTGATGTGTAGTCAATGTCACTAACTGATCTGGGGGTTACAACCTTTTGAGAATTAAGGTGAAGGGATGAACTGCTGTTAACTTTCGTGATAAAGTCATCAGCAGTCCCAGTGTGGTCAATGAGGGTGGAGTCACTAATGATACTGATATTTCTCCACTTGAATGCATCCATCAGAGCCAGGAGAGCATCATTTTGAACTGCTGAAGATGAAATGACCCGATACAATCTTGGATAGGCTTGATTATTAGTGAAAGTAGGTGGTAATTCACCAGCAGAGATCTGGAGGAGATCTACATCTGGACGCCCTGCAAGTGGGGAGATTGCTTGTGTCACAGTGGCACAGGTCATCCCAGCTACTCCCACCACATTGAATGGGCCATCAGATGCAACATACTTCACAAAACTTATGTAGGACTCTGTGATTAGCGTTTCGTTGCACATTTCTGTGTCTGCGGCAATCAGTTCTAGTCTGTAGCCGGGTAGGAGGTCGTCCTTAGCGTTGATCTTGTCCACTGCGAGTTCTGCAGCTGGTAGGAGTGAGTCTGCGCCATCTCCATGTGGCAACAGGGTCAGCAGATGTAGAGTAGTAAGTTCTTGATCTACTCTGGTTTTGTTCTCACCCGACTCGCCACAAACAGAAATAACCAAGATTACTGTCAGGAAAGCAACTGGGCGATAAAACGTCATTTTTTCGTGAAAAAAAAACGGATTTCCGAGTCATCCGCTTCTCAGCTAGCGCTAGTTGGTTACTTACGTCGAGACTTACTGGCACAAAACAAATCACTAAAGCTTGAGCAAAATTGCCCCTCCCATTTTATAATTAAGAGTCTCGTTCCCAGGCCCCGCCCAGCTTTCCGTCGCTTATTGCATGCAAGCGACGGAAAGCTGGGCGGGGCCTGGGAACGAGGCTAGCAAGACCGCATTTTTCGCGCCCGCCTCGAGTCAAAAAGTAGTCTGGGCACGAGACTAGTTCTCGGTTGTGTTCTGGGGTCTAGAACGAAACTATAGTACCATGAGTACGTAACTTCATACCTAGTCTCACATGGCCGGACCCTATCCGGGTAGGGTCTGGCCACGCGAGACTACCCCCCCCCCCCCCCCCCCTCGGGCTATAGTGGGACAAGGTGGGGATTTGACCATAGATAGTGGAGTCCACTATCTACAATTTGACTAATAAAAATGTCAATTGCCCCTATAGTGGGGCAGACCCTGCAATCCAGTCCCTTCAAATGGGAAACTACTCGGAATTTGACTCATATAGTTAAACTATGCAGTCCGAGGTACTGATCAAATTCCCGACTATTGGGGCACATGCACCGTCTTTAGTCAACCTCTCATATACATCAACTGCCCAATAGGGGGTAGTGGGACATAACATTGATAGGTGCATTGCTTGAATTATTTCTACGTGCAATATAGAGGCAACTGAACCACACTTTGTTGTGTTTCGGAAGAAGAAATGGTGTATTAGCAGCATTCTCTGACTTTCAAAAAAGCTGGGTGGTTCCTGTGAAGAAGGCCAATGTCAACTATACATCTGCAGCTGGTATAATAAACATTTGGGTAACACCGGTATTGTGCTGAATCATATACCAGTGTACCCTGATTGCATTTCGTCTCTAGATATCAGTCAACCACTTAGTGAGGAGACACCATTTAATTAGGTCCATTTTTAGCAACTACAAGTGCATGGTCCGGGAGGCATGACAGTTTAGTGCTTTCAGTTTGAAGCAAAATATAAATACCATGAAGGGTGCTTTTTGGTCAACATGTTTACATTTGTAACATCAATCATTCTTTGGAGAGCCAGCATAAGCATAATATACCATCACATGGCACAATCATTATTTTACATGCACATATCTGTTGGATGTTGCTTAGCAGTTAACCAAACATTTGAACCCGAACCTGATTGAAATGGAATGGGTGGAGGTGATAATGGATGTGGCAGGAGGTTGCTAGGGGTAAGATCCAACAACATTTCCCAGGCTCATGCTGCTCTGTCTGGGGAATGTAACTAGCTATTATTTGCATGCCAGATTGTTGGATGTTGCTTAGCAGCCAATCTTTGAACTTGAATAATACAAAGTAGGTGGTAATGGGTGTGGCAGCGGTTGCTAGGGGTAACATCCAACAACGTTTCCCAGACGAACAGCATCCACCCTTCTGGCTCTTGTCTGGGGAATGTAACTGTTACTTTGCGTAAACAAGATGCATACACTTGTATGCACTATAATTATGGACCTGCATGCATGCCCTAGGCAATAGGCCGATAACTGCAATACATAATTATGCCATTAATGCTGTGTGTTATTATGCCAACTTGCATCATGGTACATTTACAAGCAATCCGCAAAATATGCCTCTCCAACAACATCCTAACATTCTGCATGATTGCTTCCTAAGTCTTCACCCATCACAGTGCATGAAATCCACGACAGTTGCATGCTGTACTTCACATTTAACCTGTAATAGCAAACTTTGGGTTTGGTAGTTGCTAAGGTCATCTTGCCAAGAAATGGAGCAACAATATCCACAATTCTCTGTACTGGTTTAGCATGCAGGCTGGACAGTGCAAAGGGGCAACTGCTGGAGCACCACTACAATTTGGTAGTATTCGCGGCGAAGTATGGGCAGACATCTGTGGAATGGAATGCATCCCATCACGTTCAATACTCTGATCAATTCTGAATCCAACACTAATCATGCAGATACTTCAAGAAACTTGTTAGGATAGAATCTTAATCCTTCTACAGAATCGTCCCGACAAATAGCTCCGGCTTTCTCTGTCACCAACAGCCTAGAGTAGCAAAGAAAAGATATCCAAGTGAAATTGCTAACACATATTATACTTACATATGATTGCTCCAAGTGCAAAAACACTTGGGTTACTTCAACAACATTTTTAGGTTGTCTCAGTTGTACCAGTATGTTTTCTTGAAAGTACATTGAGGAGTTTCTTTTTAGTTACATTAGCTAGTCTCTCTTTTCAGAGGACCTATTTGGCTACATCCCTGGCATTTCTACCACAACCATGCAACCAAGGAGCTCCTCCAGAGGCAGATGTGTAATATCAAAGAAACAACAAACCTCACATAATATGCTGATTAATAGGCTTTCTGAAAGGAGATACTAATTTAACAAAATAGGGAAGCTTCTCAACTACACTCTGATCCAAATTGTGTAAGCACTCCTTGAACTTTACGAGTCATGCACACAAAAGAATGCAACTGAGGTGTGGTTGAAGTAACCCAAACCTCTTTGCAGTGTATACCTGCATGTTGATGCGCTCTAATCTCACCTCTCTGTTGCAAGCATGACTGACACTCCAGCAACTCTTGTCAGCTCTTCTGCTGTCAGTGACTGGTGCTCTTGTATCTGCAATACATAGAGTCACAGTTAATGACACAGAAGGAGTACCCAAAATTCTAACACTTTGAACACTATGATTGTTTGAATAACAAAACCCCGTTTTTGCATTGCCTCCTTGTTCCCTGGCCTTCCCACCGTCCAGTTTTTGATCGCTTGCAGTATGCAAAAATGGAGGGGGAAAGCCTGGTCTATTTTATCACGTAAATGACGTCAGTGTCTTAAAAGTATCGCCCCTTGTTAAAGAACGCATTTTGCGCACACATTCTCCGTACGTCTTGAACAGGGAGCGATACATTTTTCTGACATCATCCACGCGATAAAATGCTACCAGGCTTTCCCCTCTGTTTTTGCACGCTGTAGCACATTCCGATGCTCCTGCCTAGCTTTTGGTTGTATAATGTATGAAAATACGATCATTGATAGGGCTGCGCTAATTATTCGGGAATAATTTGCTGAATAATAGGCAGCTTCTTACAAAACTTGAATAATAGGCTCCTCAGCTGCCCAAGAAAATACTGCGCATGCGCACGATGTGCTCTAAATAGAAATTGAGCGTGCCATGTGGTTTTACGTTGTTCCTGTTGTGGTCTGACAAGTCTAGGTGCTCTAGCCATTTTATGGAGGACACTGCTACCAGTCCTAGATCATTGTTAGATGTTCTTAGAGCTCCTCAAGCCTCAGAACTTACCAGGAAGAGAAAAATTGACTGTAACCCACCGACTGGAAAGAAGACGTCTAGGGGACAAGGATCTAGTGAACCAAAGTCAGTTACTCCCAAACAAAGAGTGAATGAATTCCCTGATGAGTGCTTAACTGTCTCTAGAGGTGGAAAACTATTCTGTAGTGCCTGCAGGGAAGAGCTAAGTCTGAGTCAGTTTTTTTTGGAATAATAGGGGAAGTCTCATGAATAATAGGGACCAAATGTTTGAATAAAAAATTTGAATAATAGGCAATTTTATTTGAACAATTAGCTCAGCCCTAATCATTGAAAAGCTGGAAACATACCATTCTTCAACCAGATTCATACGGCTTTGCTGTTTTGGGTAGGGTAAGAGGGTTGGGCAGGGGATTGTATCCAAAACACTTCAGAAACAGTGTGTGGGAGGCTATTGTCTGGGGTACACTACCTACCTCTGACTGGTTGCTAGAATGGGGGCTACTGTAAGCCTAATTGTGACAGGTACGTATGTTATAACCAACCAGTTTTGCTGTGTCTCTGATGATAGCCTCTTCACTATGCGAGAGCGACTGCACCACCATCACTCCACTCTCAAACATGCGCATCCTATACACAACATGACAGCTGAAATTAGATTCCACATCTGCCCATGGGAAATATGTGTACGTAGTGGTCATGTGTAAGAAGATTAATGGGCATCAGAGTTGTAGAAATAGCAACAGTCTATCTGACCTTATTACTATGCCATATGAGTAGTATAGTATATACATGTAGTTTAAGAAGGATCTAGACTTGTGTATCATACCTCACTGGGAGTTTTAGTGGTTCAAACATCTTGCAGGCATTCACCAGATCATCAGGAGAGACCAGCTAAACGTATGAGAATACAGATCATAACATTCACAACTTGTTTGCGAGCCTGAACTAAGGATTACGGTCACTACCGATATGAGAGACATACATGCCTGACTGCTCATAGACTGAGATCTTTTCTAAGCAGCTTCAACTTCGTTAATAACAAGACAAGTTCAACGTGGGTGCATTAATAACAAGACTCAGACATGGCAGAGAGTGATTGTGCTGCTAGCCACAAGGTGTGTGCTGCTAGCCAGAAGGTCGGTGTGCTGCTAGCCACAAGGTCGGTGTGCTACAATCTGGCACAGCACTGTGAGCTAGACTCAGTGTCTGAAGGTGAGAGAGAATTTAGTAGTGTTGCACCGATACCACTTTTTACCGATACTACCGATACCAATACTTCATTTCTCAGTATTGGCCGATACTAATACCGATACCGATACTGGAGATCCATGAGCAGAGCCAATAAACCAGTTTCAACAAAGAACAAGAAATTTTCTCTCCGCAGGTAGCACAAATGGCCTTCGATTCGTCAATGGCACAAATCAAGTAGAATTAGTTCCAAATACAACTATTACGACTGGTATCAGTTGCAATACCAAGCGCCCATACGAACGATCAGTCTCAGCTAGCTAGGCACGTCAGTGCTGCGTGCCACGTGCATGCATGCTAATTAAATTTAGTATCACTAATTAGTTCCGGTACTGCCATAACCAGATCAACAGATACCGATTCAGTACCGATACACTGAATATCGGCGCCAGTACCGATGCCGATGCCAGTATCGGTGTAACACTAGAATTTAGCGCGACACAACATTAGGCAATGGTGAGCCTTAGCTCACGTCTAGTACACTTTAGGCATGGCAGGTCGAAGGGAGGCTGCCAGTCTCCAAAACAGATGCACAGACTTCTCAGTTCAAGCCTGGCTCACAGTAACAAAGCTCTTGTCGAGTCAGGCATAATTACACATATACACACACCTACATACAAGCCGTATGGTATGTGTATGGAGTGGGTTGTACTGTATAAGCCAAGGTATACTATGAGCAATACCTCCATGCCTCTGGCTCTGTTGAACCTGCAGTATACATCAGCCAGTGTCATCATCCCGCCGGCTTCCTGGAGAGGAATTGTTACAGTGGGTAATAAACTTTAGTCATGTCAGAAAGTAACAGTCACAAAGTGAAAGGCTCAGATTATAGACTGT
This sequence comes from Agelas oroides, assembly GCA_949130485.1. Lineage (NCBI taxonomy): Eukaryota > Metazoa > Porifera > Demospongiae > Agelasida > Agelasidae > Agelas > Agelas oroides. The sequence continues at coordinate 4,857,383 of OX422187.1, read as the reverse complement.
GAGAAAATGGGTCATTCCATGTCAAATCAACAGACAAAAAAGCTGACCCTCACAGATGTGGACGAACAACACACAAAAAAGCTGACCTTCACAGGTTTGGATGAACAACACACAAAAAAGCTGACCTTCACAGATTTGGACGAACAACACACAAAAAAGCTGACCTTCACAGGTTTGGATGAAAAAGCTGACCTTCACAGGTTTGGACGAACAACACACAAAAAAGCTGACCTTCACAGGTTTGGATGAAAAAGCTGACCTTCACAGGTTTGGACGAACAACACACAAAAAAGCTGACCTTCACAGATTTGGACAAACAACACACAAAAAGGCTGACCTTCACAGATTTGGATGAAAAAGCTGACCTTCACAGGTTTGGACGAACAACACACAAAAAAGCTGACCTTCACAGATTTGGATGAAAAAGCTGACCTTCACAAACACACAAAAAAGCTGATCTTCACAGGTTTGGACGAACAACACACAAAAAAGCTGACCTTCACAGATTAGGATGAACAACACACACACAAAAAAACTGACCCTCACAGATTTGGACGAAACTTGGTTATTACATACATTTATCATACGTCTAACTCATGCTAATGTATGGGAGTCAATGGGGAAGCCTTGCAGCTGCACGCAGTTTATAAAAAGCCGTATTTTTTACTACAAGTCACGCGAGAATCCGTATCAGTACTGCAAGTCACACGAGAATCCGTATCAGGTACTACAAGTCACGCGAGAATCTGTATCAGGTACTACAAGTCACGTGCGCTGCGTCTGAACATGCAATGAAATCGAATGTTCGTATGATAAAATCATTATCACCATAGTACCAAGCTATACCGGAAAAAATATCACTCGTTTTTTGCCGTTGGCATTGTTACTCGTGCTGCACACTCGTAACAATACAGACGGCAACAAACTCGTGATATTCTCCGGTATAGCTTTGTACTATGGTGATACTTATATAGTAGTGTCTGTTGAGACATTCACCCATAGTCAGTTTCAGCATTGTATGTTGTATGACTTCAGAGTTACAGCCAGCCAAAAAGTTGATTTTCGGCAAAATTTGGCTTGGGTACTTAATCAACCATAACCTTGAGAGCAAGATTAACTTCATGACCTACAATTTGTACCACTTGTAGCTCAAAATTTCCTTTCATTTGGTATAATCATCAAGAATATCCCATAAAGTTCAGGTCAAAGGTCATTGCTAGTGCACTTTGGCAGATGTTTTGAATTTTTGCGACCTTCAAAAAGGGTTTATATCAGCATGGACCTTAGAAAAGACGACGCATTCCCTTAAGGTGGCGGCGGAAGTCACTCGGCAGAGGTTAACGAAAACATAAACCTGGGTTACAGTCAGGACCAGTGTTACTCCTAGTTTTCAGGGTTAGGGTTTGGTTTAGGGCAATCTTGCTTTGCCTAATTTTAAAAAAAGGGTTTTAGTAGCTTATTAATATATTCATGAACCCAAAATTGCCACTCGATGGATGCATCTACATGCTCACTGTAGGTAGCGTCCTAACCACAAATGTATCTCAAATCAGTCTGTGCCAGCTTTTGTTCAGAGCTACTCTCAAAGTCAGGCTAGACTCATGTTTGTCACTACTCTTGGAATGGACAACCTTGACTGTACCAAAATGAATGCACATTTCAAAAAATTCACAGCTTGTCTATGGGAGGGGCTCATTCACGAGTGGAAGCAAACATTACTAGCCCCACCTCTCCCCCTTATGTCGCTAAACAACTCACGGCTCTGTTCCACACACAACCACTCTTCAGCTTTCTTGTCTACTGCAGCATAGTACCAACGATATATTGCGCATTCTAGTTAAAGCCCAGCCCAGCACTCGAAGCTCCGGGCCACGGTCACCTACTAGGCTTGACATACGATCGCAAGACATGGGCCTACCCAATGAGTACAGTCTTGGCCACCGTGGCCTTTCTGCTGCTTCTAGACGCAAGCTTGCTTTCACAAGCAGGCATTGTGCACTACTCACAGCTACTGACACTACAGCACTCTACTAAACTCCTTTTTTTTTTTTTTTTTTTTTTAAGTCGATCTAAGCTTATCTTCAAAGTACCGACCACCACATGAGGGCTTCCGCCAGGCCACATCTTAATTATAAACTGATTATTGGATGCCAATGCCAACAGGAAATGGGGAAAATCCCCAATTTTATGGACAGTGAACGGTTGAAGACGCCCAAAACTGACTGTGCGCTAAAAGTTTAACAAGACAAAGAAGCCTATCAGCTTGGATTCCTGGTTTGTCAACCTTGAAAGTACAGGGTTCTCTGCCACCTTAAATTTAGGGAAATCCTGGAAACTCAAGAATACACACAAGACCAGGATGCAGAAGAGAGGAGACAAAGAGAAGCCCAGTCAAAGAGAAGGTATATATCGAGATCGCACAACTAGTATAATAGTGTGCAATCTCAAGATCGCACAACTATAGTGCGCAATCTTGAGATCACACAACTATAGTGCGCAGTCTCGGGATTCTGAGAATGCACAACACAATCTCGAGATTGTGCAATTAAATTCTCAGATTGCGCGGAACATATGTTATTAATGTAAGAAGTTTGGTTAGTAGTATTTACAATGAACACCAGACACCATGCAAACCATACACTAAGCAGAACATGTGAAACCAAACATGATACCCCTTTACTAAAACCTGACAACACCAAAGGGTCACTTTGTCCATAATTACACCATAAAACAGCGTGGGGTATGTCTTCACTGAAGACTTCTAGTTATGGATGCACTCGTTGGCGGGACGCACTTGTTGGCAGGACGGACTACTCTTGCAAGCAGAAGTGGGCTGTCTCACACAAGACTAGGCACCAACAGCAGCAGGCTGAACTGACAAAGGGAATTGACCCTTGGAGTCTCCATAGAATAGCTACAACATGTTTCACAGACACAACTGTCTGTAGAACTGCACACACATGGGTACGAGTCACAAATTTTCGTGGGTTAATTTTTCGCGGATCCCACTTGACCGCGAAAAATGCAGAAATTACACCCCTGTGAAAAATACCTGCTATACAGTATGACCTTCGTGAATATGACATGACAAAGTAAACATGATTATATGGCCAATGCATGACTAAGTGGTAGTTGCCATGGTTACAAGGTAATTTAGTGTAATTAATCTCTAGCAAAACATGTGCTTTGTGGATCATGAATATCTTATGTGTTAACATAGTGCATGTGAGCCCTGGCTCTAAAGAAAGTTCAGCAATACAGATAGCAATTTGCACACAGTAAAATATTCAGTGGTTCAATTTCTACATGGCACTACAGTAAAACCTCTAATGACAGACCCTCCAAAAAGCGGACAACCTCTGTACAGCGGACAGATCACTTGTCCCTAATTGATTTTACCATAGAACTAATACATTTCGAACCTCTGAGAAGCGGACACCTCTCAACTCTGTACAACGGACACTGATGAGCACCAGACGTACCTTAGCCAATACAAGATTACGTCCGAAAACGGACAGTGATGCGAACACTTGTCGACGGCTTTCGAAAAATTGTGCGCCACCATCGCTGGATTCAAAGACCGGGCATTATATTAGTACTGCAACGGAGAGGTCCGAAAATGCGACATGCTCAGCACACATTACCACACCTACCGGGAGTATACCATAACGGATACCTCCGTATATTCCGGATACGCAGCTGTCGTTTCCTCCTTTCAACTGTACTCGCAAATGAGCTGTTACGACAATCGAGTGTCATTCTACTTTTTTTATGCAAGTAGTATTGCTCTTGCCATCTTGCAACTGAAAAAACCATCAAATGATTAAAATATAGGGACAGAATACATCATAATAATACATTTTAAAAAGACTTAAATGTTAGTTATTTGTCTTTTAGGACTTTCCAATAGGTTTTAAAGAAAACCTCCGAGAAGAGGACAACCTCTCTACAAGGGACAAATGGCCCGTCCCCAATGAGTCCTTTGTTCGGAGGTTTTACTGTATAATAGATGCATATCAGTGTTTCATTTACAATGGGAGGTAGGGAGAAGCTTCCCCCCTAAAGAGATTGACTATAATTAATGCAACCACAAATTTACCACTCAACTATAGAAGCTTGCTTTCCACTAAATAGAACAAGTGCAGCAGGCCACACACCCCAAATTCCATGTGCCACGTAACACCTCTCTCAAACATTATTTTCTGAATGAAAAACCTGCTTATATCTTACGTATTACTTTACCTGCAGTGGCTTCTCCAGAAACAATGCTAATTGCTTGGACAACTCTTTGTGGTAGACTGACCCAGTTCCATGAGTCTCCCTGGATGTGTGAATGAACCCACATAATCAATACAAAAGCATATATTATAGCTCTTGCACTTGACCACCGTCAGTTGGTTGGTTGTGTCTTTCTTCAGGAAATAGCCTCATTGCGCCATTAGTGCTAATATTCCTAGTCCAGCATGCAGCCACATGACCTTGTGCATTGCAGTCGAAACACTGTTACAGAATTATCCCACTGCCTCTCACAGCAAACATTTTACCAGCAAATCTTACACATGAGCTACAATATACATGTGAAATGTAATTGTGTGGAAATTTCACATGCTAGGAAATTACAAACAGGACCCTATGAAGCCAAAGAACTATCAAACATGGGGGGGTGGGTAGCCTCGTTCCACAGGAATGGGCACTTGCTCAGGAAAATACAGTATAGCACTCTCAGATGTAAAGGATCACACACTTGTACAAGGAAAAACACATACCCTTGAGCATAAACACATAGAGAAGAACACTCACCGTGTGACCGGGTTGGCTATACCGACACTCAAGAGGTAGGCTTTGAACTGTATAGTCTGCATAAACGAGACACAGTGATTGGCCATGGCTACAGTTGTGAGACTAAATTTCATAAACTAGAACATTTTTATGTACTGGAGTTATTAGACTGGTGCTTTGCACATCTTTGTTCACATACTTAAGGTCAGGTACACTTAAATTTGTTTGTAACTGCGTGACGAAACCACAAAGCCCCTTGTGACTCTGTGACTCATGGCTTATCAGTAGTATCAAAGATTCAAAGGTGTAGAGACTGATCAACAACAACTAGTCTTGTTCCCAGGTACTGCAAGCAGTGGAAAGCTGGGTGGGACCTGGGAATGAGGCTCCCAATACATGATAAGTAACTTAATGCTTCTCTGCAGACACTCCCTCAAGCTTCTCCCGAAAATCTTCTACATTCTTCTTGCAACCATCAAGTGCTGCTTTGCTTGGTTAACAAACGTGTGTATATACTAAGGATACACGTATGTGAAATGTTCCACTAACATATTCTTTTTCCTGAACAAAGGGCACGATTCTATCTGCTCTGCAAACACTCCTACCTCCATGTAGCCCTTGAATGAATGCTACCAAAAAGGAACTCAAGATCCTTTGGACTCCTCTCTTCCTCTGTTGAGCCACATTGACACCACATACATGAGAAGATTTACCAGCTAGGGTACCACCCACTGTTTTTGTCACCAAACAAAACCACAACGAAGCACAACTGTATCAATGCACCAATACTTACTCTACACCCTCACTACTGTGCGAACATTGTAAGTCAGGTGGCTGTGGGATTATACACATATCTACATACATACACCGTACCTCATCCTCTGACAAGGAGCCCTTCTTCTCTTCCACCTTGGCTGCAAACTTGTTCACCATACCCACCATATCTTTGGCCTGATGACAGTGAACACATACAGTTATACAAGGAGTTAATGTTTGCAATTACTGGCTCAACAGAAAAAATTGATGTGAACAAAGTTTAAGTTATCGGCTGAGTATCCATTATTCAGTAATGTTATCAACTCAGTCATAACTATGTATAGTCTCGTACCCAGACCAGGGGCCCGGTCTGGGTACGAGACTAAACTACAGTGTATGTACTGTGTGCAGATATTATTGCTGGATAAACAAATATTAGATCAAGTGAGGAGCTTGGGTTAACGCTAAAAAGTTGTGTGTGTGTGTGTGTACATGTGCATGCGTGTGTATGTGTGCATATGTGTGTGTGTGTACGTGTGCATGTGTGTGTGTGTACGTGTGCATAGAGGAAACGATCAATATTCGGACACCAGCCATAATCGGACGCTCGTACACGGAGACTAAGCCACGCAGATACTCTGTTATGCCACGGAAAGGAAGGCGGAGTCCACCGTATCCGGCGACTGAAAAATGGAGCTCGAGCGTCAATCCCCGCTAGCGCTAGGGGGATTAGCGTAACAGTCCGAAAATTTTGATAATCGGCAAAAAAATGTATTTTCAGACGCCGCTTCCTGTTCCCTCCCTGAAGCAACTCTCGGCAAGATTTCTGCACTGTTGGAAGCTGCAAGACCCTGCTGCTTCACGCCTGATCTTCGTCACCGTAACTGCCTTGGGCGCTGAGGGGAGCTGCCGAAGATTGAGTAGGTTGCTCCATCAATGATCGGACAGTGGATTTACGCATTTTTTCGCCGTGGAAACACCCAACTACGAAATAGGCCAACAATACTGGTATCATTGGAATCTACAGGTCTTTACCAACGTAACGGTGCAAGTCTTATCTTTATGGGTTGTGTGGTTCTCGAGATACAATTGCTTTTCCGTCTTCATACGGGCCTAGTTACAGGAAACTAAATTTCTGAAGTACATGAATCAAGAACAATTGTATCTCGAGAACCACACAACGTATAAAGACAAGACTTGCACCGTTACGTTGGTAAAGACCTGTAGATTCCAATGATTCCAGTATTGTTGGCCTATTTCGTAGTTGGGTGTTTCCACGGCGAAAAAATGCGTAAATCCACTGTCCGATCATTGATGGAGCAACCTACTCAATCTTCGGCAGTTTCCCTCAGCGCCCAAGGCAGTTACGGTGACGAAGATCAGGCGTGAAGCAGCAGGGTCTTGCAGCTTTCCAACAGTGCAGAAATCTTGCCGAGAGTTGCTTCAGGGAGGGAACAGGAAGCGGCGTCTGAAAATACATTTTTTTGCCGATTATCAAAATTTTCGGACTGTTACGCTAATCCCCCTAGCACTAGCGGGGATTGACGCTCGAGCTCCATTTTTCAGTCGCCGGATACGGTGGACTCCGCCTTCCTTTCCGTGGCATAACAGAGTATCTGCGTGGCTTAGTCTCCGTGTACGAGCGTCCGATTATGGCTGGTGTCCGAATATTGATCGTTTCCTCTATGTGTGTGTGTGCATGTGTGTGTGTGTAAATGTGTATATGTGTGTACGTGTGCATGTGTGTGCATGTGTGTGTGTGGTGTGTGTGTGTGTGTGTGTGCGTGTGTGTGTATGTGTGTGTGTGTGTGTGTGTGTGTGAGGGGCAAGCTGTTGTACAATCACGCACCTTTTCAATGAGAGCATCCAAGTCTTTGAATGCCTAAGAAAATAACAAACCATTGCAACAGTAAACTGATAGTGGTAAATTGAGGTGCGATGGTGATCTTTACCTGAGAAACTTGTCTGTCAGTCTCTCTCTGCTTCTTCTCAATCCCCCTCTCAATCCCCACGATCCCTGCCCTCATCTTGAGACCCTAAAGTACAACAACCCACCTCTGATGATAACGTATGGGCATGTGCCTGTGCAGTATGTGAAGAGCTCAGTAGTGGAACTGACCCCTTCGACAGGTTTGGGTGGTGGAGGCAAGCTCTTCTCCCACTCCTTGTCCACCAGCTGCTTTCGTAAGAGACGGTGAAACTACAAAGAATGGAGGATAAATGTGAGGGAAGGAGAGAGGGTGAGAGGGTGGATGTAGGGTTGGAGAAATGGAGGGAGGGAGGGGGGAGCGAAGGAAGGAGGAAGGGTAGGAGAGAGGGAGGGAGGGAGGGACGGAGGGGAGGGAGGGAGGGAGGGAGGGAGGGAGGGAGGGAGGGAGGGAGGGAGGGAGGGAGGGAGGGAGGGGAGGGAGGAAGGGGAGGGAGGAAGGGAGGGAGGGAAGGAGGGAGTGCAGGTTCTCATAGTGAGATGAAAAATCTGAGTATCTTTGGCCCCAAAACCACCTCAGAAATTATCTCAGAGCATCTCATTTATTCTGGCTATGCCACTACCTCCCTCAATCCCCAATATAATGGGGAAGAGACCTAATACTATGACTGTACCTCCTCTTGTCCCCCTTTTCTGAAAGAGAGTCGAATGTAGCCAGCCTTCTCCAGCACAGAGGGACCAAAAGGTTTAGAGCTGGGTGCCTTCTGAAGGTAGAGGGCAATCTTTGGGCTGGAGAGGAAATGTGGTGGATCAGAAGAAGAGACAATTGAAAGAATCATTAAACGCTATATGTGCGATCTTTTAATGATACGGGTATATGTCAGACATACACAACGTAATACTACTGGCATTTTGCACATATAATATTTTCAGGGAATGGTCACACATGCACAAGTAGCTAGTGGTTTCTCGTTTTACATAGCCTGGGAACAAGGCTAGCATGGACATCACAACAACTTTTCAGAGATGTCCAGACATCCACCTGATTGCAAGGTACATCATTGCATGTGACAAGTTTTACAAGGCTTTCCCGGCTTTACTACTGCAAACATACTTCCAGTATGTACACATAGTGCAAGTATTAAGATGTTATGTAATCAGTAGTCATTATTCCCAGACCTGGGAAGGAGGCTAGATATCTCTATTCATGTCACAGAAAGGATGTTAATGCCTATAGAACATAGTGACACCACAACGGTTTACCTCTTGGTGAAAGAACCAGCAATGGACTCAGTTTTAGTGACCAGAGATAGATCCAAGGCCAAGACACGTCCCTAAGGGTGGGCAAAAAAACTACTACTTTGTATATGTACGTAGCTACATGCATACAAAGACTTTATTGTAATAAATCAGTGCATTTTTGGAAACACACAAGCCATGCAGACGTGCTCAGATGCACTCACACACGCATGCCTACACATACACACCTCCTGGTCTTCATCATCCCACACAAGCCTGTGAGTGGTCAACTGTAAACTACCACTCTCAAAACTGGTCTAAAGCAAAACAGAGAAACAGACAATATCATGACAACCACATCCAGCTGCTAGCTGTGTGTATGCTTCCTTTGTGCTGATAAATAAGTCATGAATTTGAATCACATCACTAAAAATTTATCTTTGACATGTACAGAAACATATCTTGACCCTTGACCACTTTGACTACCATGCCTAAGTGAGCTTACTTTTGTAAGCCAGACCTTTTCCCATTCCTCAATGACAATTGCTTCGGTATCAGCATGTGGAGGAAAGCTCTGGAGATTCAGGAGCACATTATGTGATTATCTAAAACGCAAGCCGGTCACATAGCCTCGTTCCAGGCTCTCCCCATGTGTGAACAAACTCCAAGCACTGGAAAGCTCGGCAGGGCCTGGGAACAAGGCTACCGGTCACATGTAAAGCACACATTTTGAATGGATCATACCCACCAGCCGTTACTAGCGCTGGTTCTCAAGCTACTTGCACTGTTTATTTAATAATTATGTAACCCATGTGCCCCCCCCCCCCCAGTTTTCAGTCTGTGCCACGCCCACTCTATATGTCCTGTACTACAAATTAATTACTGTGCCCCCTCCAATCAAAAAGTCTTTCCTACGCCTCTGTGTAATGATTGAGCTTGGTCAGGTTGGTTAGAGCATGGCAGGCCATTTGCCAGGTCGCGGGTTTGAGTCCCTCCCTGAGTCACTGTTTTTTTTCCCCTCTTTATTTTCTCGTCTTTATTCCTCACCTTTCTCTCTGACTTTGACTTAGGTTAAGGTCTAACTGTCAGGTCTGGAGCGTGTTTAAAAATCTGAGCCTTCATGTGCCTTGCGCTTCGCACTCGCCACACCTTCCCCATCGAACATGCCAGCTTGGTATCCGCTTCAGCTGGATCCCTGGGAGCTCAGCCATAAGTACTCGAACTCGGCCACTGAGTTGCCAAGTGACTCGGTAGCTCAGTTGGTTAGAGGATGGCAGGCCATTTGCCAGGTCGCGGGTTCGAGTCCCTTCCTGAGACACTGTTTCTTTTTTCCTTCTATATTTCTCGTCTTTATTCCTCACCTTTCTCTCTGACTGTCAGGTCTGGAGCATGTTTAAAATCTCAGCCTTCATGCGCCTCGCCGCACCCCCCCGTTTTCAGTCTGCACCACTCTCACTCTATATGTCCTGTACTACATATTAAAAACTGTGCCCCCCCAATCAAAAAGTCTTTCCTATGCCTCTGTGTAATGATTGAGCTTGGTCAGGTTGGACGGCATCTCACGGACCACTGGTTCATGGAAGCACCAAATAAGTTTTCCCACTACTAGTACTGTTGGGAAGTGATAAAAACACGACAGGCATTTCACAAAGTTAAATACTACAACTTCATGTCACGTTCCAAGTTCATATCCCGACTTCCATGCCCACACAAAAGCGATTTATGCCCACGAGATCAACTCAAATAAAAGATTTTATTGTAATATGACAGGGACAGAGTCGTGCGTGTACCAATTGGTAATTGATGCGTCACATCTGAATTATTTAAAGTCTGAGGCCTATCAATTGCAACAAAGCTAGCCTCTGTTCATGTCTTGCTGGTTCAAACTGTCTAAACATTGTGTTCAAACATTACCTCATGAAGGGGTAATCTCTCCAGGTTGAAGCTGGAGCAATGCAGCCTCCTTAATAAAAGGAGGTGTATATGCTCAAAAGAAAAAAAGATGAGCCCAATTCTTGAAAAACTTCAGAATGGAGAGTGTAGCCTAGTTCATTATTTAGCAGCAGACGGACACCAAACATTTTTTTTATCAAAGTCTGTATTCTGGTATACATGTGTTTATATGCTTTAATAAGCTTGTATAATACTGATCTGGTGGGAGCTGACCTCATGGGAGGACACCACAAAAGCATCTAAAACTGACCGATTGGATGTAGCTGCATATTTCACCTACTCTGTCACAAGAAATGATTGTCAAATAACAGTGTTCATGTGATCATGGATTATATGTATCACGATTAACCAAACAACTCAGTAGCACACACACTGTACTCGCTCTAATTATGCGACATTCTAATAGCTCGAACGGCATATTTGATAATTTTGTTTCCTTCCTAATTCATTAAATTTAAACATGCTGAATTTCGAATTTTCTTACCCATTCTATTTAACGCCGAACGGTCACGCCACGTGGTGTACACAAGTATTAAAGTATGGCAGGAGCTCGAGAAGATGACTCGGAGTTCAGCTTCACTGCAGCTGTTACAGGATTCCATGTAATATCGCAGAGTGTGGTTACCACATCTTGGACAGCGTCTAAGCGCGGAAAGGGAACATGGACCTGCTGAAGATCGTTTTGCGATCGCTGTCAGACAGCACAGTGACACTATAGCTGACGAGGATGTCGACGATAGACCTATAGATGGTTTCCAAATGTCAATTAAGCGCCCTACTTCCGGAGGGCAAACGCGCGATCGATAGGCAGCTGTACAGCGGACCTTTCACCTTGAGAGAACCAGCTTCTTTTATCTTTCGGTACTAATGGTAAGGACTCGATGTAGCACTTACTAGCCTGTATTTTGCACGCAGCTGCACTAAACCCAGACACCGACTTTTGCCCTCCGGAAGTGAAGCCACGCCCCATGAAAACCATCTATAGTTGGACACTTAACACGAGAGGTGGGCTTAATCTCTCAGCTGTCTCCTCAACGTACAATGCTTTCTAATTACACTCGAACAAGCCACGTGAAAGATTTATTTGCTTTCTATTTAACGCCGAACGACTGTATTAAGAATCATTTTTGACCGTTCGGATAATTAGAGTGAGTACGGTACTGTATTATTTGAGATTTATTATGTCACATAATTCCAAGTCTCCAGACCCTCTGTGTGTCAACACTGGAGGCAATCAGCGGTGAGGAATGGGCTATTCCATTTAATAAGGATATCCTCTATTGATGACAGTGTCATTTGCCTGCCCTGGGACAAAAACTTGGCTAGACACCCCCAAGGACAGACAGTTGTTTACGGAAAATTTACTAAAATTTACAAGAGAGTACGGAGATATCCTAGTATGTCAGTACCCCCTGGGACAGACACTGAAAACCATCTATACCACGGGGGTACCCTTGTTAAATGGAATAGCAGGGACAGGGAGAGACAAAGAGAGCCTAATCAGGTTCTGAGGGTGTAGGCCTCACTTCTCGGTACTAGCTAGCCATGTACCTTGTCCTCCCCATCGTAGAGTCTGACGCCAGACTGCTGAGACACAACCTTCTCTCCGGGAAGGTAGTGGCCTATCTCGAACCAGTACGTTCGGTCCATTTACTAGCGGCTAGAGACAGGAATAAAACTCATTAGTGAACTTTGACCTCAAGTGATGATTCTGCGCTATGCATCTAAACGCGCGCGCGCGCGCGTCGCGATTGAGCTACTTTCTCGTTCCCAGTCTGTGCAATGCGACTGGGTTCCCTCGTATACACACAATGCGGGCGGTGCGGACGTAGGCCTATGGCAAGCTGTTTGTAGTCTACATGTACCATACAAGACACTTGTTGAGAAGCAACTCAATCTCCATGCCTTTCCTACTAATCTCCTCCTGATTTTGAAGAATTTTTGACTAGTAGCCTCTCAGCCTCTGTAACAGCATACTCAAGAAAGTACCAAGAACCATTTCTTGAAATTATTGGTACTGTAAAGTATTCACATCTTGGGGTATAACTTAATTACATGAATCCTTTAATTTGCATCTTGGAGTGTATGACTCTGAGTTCACATCCCCGTGGGGTGCAATAGCCTGTAAAAATGGGGTTATGTAGATTAAACTTATGTCTGGCCCAACCTTGAAGTGATGCAGTGGGCCATTTAGCTAAGGTAAACTAGCACTGGGGTCACTAGAAGAGTCATTGGGTGTGGTCTAGATTCAAATCTTGCGAATAACCTGTATGCCATAAATAGATAGGTATATACTCTGAATTTGAACAATTATCCTTCTACTCATCTCAGTATAAAAGAATCAGGAAAGCTTGATGATGTGAATGGCAATTCTGGTGGAATATTAACTCACTTAACCATGATCTGGTGGAATATTTAACATTTAACCATCATTCTGGTGGAATATTTAACATTTAACCATGATTCTGGTGGAATATTTAACATTTAACCATCATTCTGGTGGAATATTAACTCACTTAACCATCATTCTGGTTAATTGATTTGATGACTCAACAAGTGCTAGGCCACCAGAACTTCACCAGCAATTTTCCCCATCAACAGTTATACTATATAATAGTTGTGGCTTCCCAATTTCATCAATATTGTCATTGGGACCAAGTATAGAATGGTCCACTCGATAGATGTACAATCCCATCACATTGAGGTCAAATGTGAGTTTTGGCCTGTAGACTGGAATTGAAGGGGTCCCAGGACAGTTTGTGTCAGCTCTTTTAGTGTATGTGTTGAGGATGTGGTCAGACTGTGGGTGGAGCCCTTGAGAAAGTGCACAATTTTTCATTTTAGCCGAGGGACTAAAAATAGATTTTGACATTATCAGGTAGAGGGCCTCAGCAGTTTGGTGCAAATTTTATATTCACCAGTTGTCCTTCTAGTTAGGTCACCGCCAACAATGAAGCAGCAACTGAACAGTCTGGAGTCATACCATTCTTCGGAAAACACATAGAAATGTACGGCAGTCTATAGACATCTTGCTGTCGTATAAGGTTGATGCTCTTCTTGCGTATTTTTAGTATTCTGTGCCTACTGTTTCACCATCTGTCACCCCATCTGCTGTTCTGCCAACCATAGTACCTTCTTTCATAGTCTTGTGGGGCCAGACTCTCAGTGGAAATTCGATGTCAGCTGCATGGCTTAGCAAATGCATATATGGACAGCCAAATACTGGATACAATACTCTGCAAGCCATGCAGCTACTATGGCTCTGCTTCTGTCCAAAAATGACCTCAAAAGTAATCTCAGAGCATCTAAAATTTCCTGGGGGGGGCATGCCCCCAGACCCCCCTAGACCCACCCAAGTAACCCCCCTTCTGAAAATCCTGGCTACAGGACTGCTTATGCTTTTTCTGCTTGTTTGTACATTGTTTTATTTGGTCTCATGTAGAGACATTTGTGGTGAGTCTTGAACCTTGCACAAAGCTCACATTCACAAGAGGGTGGGCTCCCAGACTGCTCTCCATTAGCTTGACAAGTGAGGGTGCTGTTTCCATTGCTGAGAAGAATGTAGCCGTGATTGCAGGTGTAGTTGGCTGTTGATCCAATTTCGGTATTAGAGAGCTCCACTTGACCAACTACTGGGTCATCCAAGCCGCAACAACTGACAGCTGTATACACAAAATAAAGCTGTATTACTGGTTAGCTGTGTAGCTACACAGTAGTATGGCTGTATGTAGCCTTGCTCAAGTAGTAGCCTGGAAAACCAACTTTGTGTTTAATGCTTCCTACATGCTTCACTTAGTATAGTGTCCTACTGAGTACTGTTAATGAACCACTTACAGGAATCAGGCTGGAAATAGGAAGTTGTGACACTCCAGTTTAGCTGATTATGCACACTCAAATCATGCAATTAGAATGATGATTAACAATTTCAATGTTGCCACTTTGCTAGCCATTTACATTATACCATACATTTTGAATATGGGAACATGCATAGGAGAATGAGCATAAAGGTGCAGTCACTCTTATAGATTGAGTCTATAAGAGTGACTGGAAATTTCTCTCCATCAGAAGAGAACCCATGCTGAGTACTCAAAATATACAGCATATCAAAGTGAAAAATATCTTTAACTGAAGCAAGATGAGGCAATATGATACAATTAGAGAAACCTGGATCAGTTTTACTAGCAGGTTCATTCCAACAGATTAATTCCACTGAATCGGATTTCCTGTGACACCAAATACAAATTTAGCATACAAAAAGCACCCACAACTGATACCGTATAGCGGGAAATTTTCGCAGGTCCAATTTTTCGCGATTTTTGCGACCCATGACCAAAACGTGAAAATAAGAACCACGAAATAACCACGAAAATTTTAGGTTTGTTTGAACATTTGAACTTGTGGAAATTTTCGCACGTGCGTTTTGTGCGCTAGTCTTGCTCGATCTGACGATGGCACTGTATCGCTATTTCAAACCGGCAGACGACTTCCTACCCTCTCCCACGGGAGATCTTTCGTCCTCTGTAGCCCGGTGGCGATTTTTTTTTGGGCCCAGTTCTCACGTGAGTGAGCCAGGTTTATATATCCAAAGTGCCAGCAGTCTGTGAGAAACATTTTGATGGCCAAGCTCTTTAATTAACCCTTTAACCACCAATCATGCCTCTTGATGTCATCTGACTTTGGCTGCATGTTAGCTATCAGTTGGCACAGTCCACATTGAAGATGCATGGGATAGGGGGAGGTGGGCGGGTTTCAGCACTGGGTGCCTTGTGCATGGCAGCTGCCTTGGCTTGCTGTAAAAAAGCCTTAGTCGGCACAGGCTGGTCACCTTGGTAGCACAAATCGGTGTAGAAACCACGCCTTTCCCACCATTTCTGGAACTGTAGGCAGGTTTTCAGTCAGGAGGAGTGTTAGCTGGTCAGAGAGAGCCCTGACCATTGAAAGCTTGCTAATTAGTTGGTGTGGTTAAGGTCATGAACCCCCAGAGAATGTGTCAAAGAAGCTTTGGCTCAAGTTTTCAGTGCTAGCTCGATCCAAGCAGAAGTGAAAATATAGACCAAAGAAGGTATCCAGAGCCTAAAAAAAGACCTCCAGTGAATAGCCTATGGTGGTTAGAATTAATCAAATTATGAGAAGTTGTCTTATAAGCGATAATTGCTTTTGCCTGCCTGCAGTGACCTGAACAACTGTAAATATTCGATCAGTTTGATATGACTCAATTCCAAACATGCAGTTACACTATGAATATTTCACATAACACATTATAGTGTTCTGTTTCCAGGGTCCACATGATGAGATTCCAAATCTTTTGTAGGAATTGTTTTTAGTGTTACCATATAAAATGATGTCATCATTTGCTCTTGCCATCTATAACGATACCTTTGAATCTGTTGCAGCAAATGTCTTCGGTGTCAATGCATCATGTTTTCCCACACAGTTCAACAGGGAACACAAGCCTGTAGTATCCCTACACCTGTTATATCTGTACCAGCTTATGTTGAATTAAACAACATTTCCGTGTTAATTTATTTTCCCACAAAACAACATGCATTACACGCATGTCGCTAGTATGTATGTTGAATCTACCTGCATTCAAGTGTTGACCGAATGTCCCAAAAAACAACACGGGGTGCACGAGTGTTACACATACTCTGTGCTGCAATAACACATATCGCTAAACATGTATGCTGTTTCGGCACAGATGCTATTTAAACACAACAGCAGTGACACACATGTTAGAACAACACATACACTAGGCGACATGTGTGTACCCTGTGTTGAATTCCGGGACATTCGGTTAACACGCGAATGCATGTAGTTTCAACACGTTCCTTTTTAGAGTGCATGCATGTACAAAACCTGGGGAGGAGCCTGGGAATGAGGCCAAATAGTCAGCATAAGTCAGCGGAGATGGTAACAGATCTAGGCCTATAGTACATCACTGCGACTACTCAATACTGGTGCATGGAACTAAACGAGGATTTACCTGCATGACGCTGTTCTGCAAGATGAAGACACCTAGAGCAGCCAGAACTTGCTTGCTAGCCAGATTGCTCAGACTATGTTTTATTTTGGACATGCCACAACCACTCATCACTTGGACTGTCTCTGAGACAATGCTCTTATGCTTGTATACTGACTAATAACTGTGCGGGCCAAAAGTCAGTCCGTGCAATAAACACTCAGATGAGTGCTACCTCAGTTACTGTCAGGTGCATAGAGCAATAGATATCTTGAGGTGTATTGGCTACCCAAGAGGACACAACTTTGGGCCTATTTCAAATTAGGCCACACAAACTAGATTGTTAGTTTCTCGTCGCCGCCCGCGTGTGTGAAAACTACCCACGTACTGGTTCATTATTGGGGAATTTGCAGTCTCCACCCTCTTATTATATAAATCACGTGAGCTGCCACCTGAAAGTTTCCTTCTTTCCAGCTAGCATCTGCCATGGTGGCTTGTCAGAACAACTCGTGAACTTGACCCTTGTGAGTCCCTGCCGAACTCACATTGCATGGACGGTTGTTCAAGTAGAGGATGGGTTAACATTTGTGACGCTCTTCCAGAAGATTTTAGCGGGTGCTCATCCACGGCTCCAAGTAGATGAACAGTTGTCACGTTCAACGCTGGACAAAGTTTTTGTTGGCCACTCGAAAGAGTCCATGAGTGTTGTGGATGAAAAACTTGTCGTGAATGAAAAACTTGTCGTGAATGATGTATGTTCTACGTTTGGCTCCCATATAAAGTATTTGGTACAGTTAAATAATGAATAATGACCTCCCTCACGCATCCGTTTCATCAGGATGTGGGCGAGAAACTAACAATGTACTTTGCGTGGCCTAAAGTACTTGGTACAGTTAAATAATGAATAATGAATAAATGACCTCCCTCACGCATCCGTTTTCATCAGGATGTGGGCGAGAAACTAACAATGTACTTTGCGTGGCCTTACTGAGCCCAACATGCTGTACAGAGGGCTGCGAATTGCACAATTTATTTCCCTCAAAGCTGCAGGAATACATACCTCCACCATACTGTAGACTGTCTGCTCAATACCATACTGATTCCACGCTCACTTGTTTTTCTTTCCCTTGATACCGAAGATACTCCATGAGCGAGTCCGTGATTACAGCGAAGTACAAAGTTCGGTAACAGGCATACTGTGCGTGGGCGATATGAATTATTCATATAAACCTGGCTCACTCACGTGAGAACTGGCCCCCCCCCCCAAAAAAAAATCGCCTCCCAGAATCCTATTTCCTAGTCTCGTCCCCAGACGAGCCATCCCGGGGTACCTTTTCTAAGGTCTCTCCTGATTGGTCAAAACAGCTAAAGTGTGACATGCACGTGACCTTTCTAAGCTGTAATTTGATTGGTCAACCAACTCTACCTGTAAAATTCAAACACAAGCAAACACAGCAAACACATGAAACACATGAAACACATGAAACACAAGAAACCCGAGAAACACAAGAAACACCAGAAACCCGAGAAACACAAGAAACACGAGAAACACAAGAAACACAAGAAACCCAAGAAACACGAGAAACACAAGAAACCCGAGAAACACAAGAAACCCGAGAAACACGAGAAACACAAGAAACACGAGAAACACAAGAAACACGAGAAACACAAGAAACACAAGAAACACGAGAAACACGAGAAACACAAGAAACACAAGAAACACGACAAACCCAAGAAACACAAGAAACACAAGAAAAACACAAGCTGTAACTTAATCTTGGCCCTAACCCTAACCCTAACCCTAACCCTTACCCTTAGCCTAAACACTAAATCTAAACCAACCAGCAGCCCCACCCTCCTCCCTTCTTGCTATTTTACTGTTGGGTCTGCTAATGGTGCTTCTCATGTTTCTCAAGTTTATGTTTGTTTGTTTTAATGCTTCTCAGGATTATACTCTGTGTGTGTGTGTTTCTGGGGTTTCTTGTGTTTCTCGCGTTTCTCAGGCCTATACTATGTGTGGGTGTTTCTTGTGTTTCTCGTGTTTCTTGTGTTTCTCGTGTTTCTCATGTTTCTCGTGTTTCTTGTGTTTCTTGTGTTTCTGTGACTTTTGTTGCTTGTATCTATGATTATTAATGACATCATAATGACATCATCCCTTCTGACCAATCACATTAAGTCTTAGAAAACCCACTCCGGGACTGTAGCCCCAGACCCCACCCTCTAACGAGGAGAAACGGTCTGGTGAACCAAGTCGAATTTCTTGGGCTAGCGCACACTTTTGCGACAATGTAACCTAGCAACGATCAAAACATTTTGCGGCCAACCTGCTCAAAAAAGGTACGGATACTCGAATGGAGATGAGCAAATTTTACTGTTGTAAGGGAAGTGCAACGTAATAATTACCGATCTCGCAATCTCATTGGTCGTTACCCGTTTTGGGTAATAAGCCCAAGAAATTCGACTTCGTTCACCAGACCGTTTCTCGCCGGGAGGCGCGCGCGGGCGGGGCACGAGACTACCTATTTCCGGCAGTGAGCAATCGGTATAACCACCTGTTGCGGGGGTTCCCATTTAGCAAATAGGCCTTGGTTATCATGCTTTATTAACGGTGACTGAGCTACTGTCGTACCAGGTAAATCATTGTCGTATTTGCGCAGTCTGATCTGCTACTTGGTCACTAAGAATGGGGAATGTGTTAGAGCTGGTGGTTGCATTGGCCGTAGCTGGAGCTCTGCGATGCACTTATGTCTACGGGCAGGTTTCAACATGTAAGTATGTTATGCATGCAGTACTACTGTAATTTTCTATTGTTTGAATCTATAACATAGAAAAGTATGCATGGCTGTGTCCATTTCTGTGACGGAGGCTGTCACACTTGTTCTGAATGCACAGTAGATCTCTACTTGTTCTAGGCTTCAAGTTACCCCTCTGAGTCTGAGCACTAGTAGTTACCAGTATTCTTCCCTGGAGGGTGCATGGGCTGAATCAAATTCCGCATGTAGCATACAGTGCCAGTCATGTACCAGCCTTCTTATCTCAGTCCAGCAACAACTTGGGAACTTGGCTCTTGCACCAAACAAGAGGGTAGTAATCTCTCACGGAATAAGAATAACCAATATTGCATGCACATGTGCTCACAACCAGAGCTTTCCCGACCATATTTATTATGCTGATGAACAGCACTGGCACAAATTGTTGACTGCTATTATTGAATGACAGCAAAGATGTTGCCTTGAAAACACCACCATGCATCCCATACCATTTTGTTACTTCAGCACCTGGAATTCTACACAAACAGAATCAGCTAGATGGAAACAGCTATGACTTGTGCAAAAACTGCATGCCATACAACTAGTGACACTGTTTAAATAAGTGTATATTTAGTGACTACATTTACACTATATTTAGCTAACAACTGACAAGGATATGGCTGACTATGGCCTGACACACAGGTATATAGCAGGGTGTTGTTGAGCCTCAGCTCCTGTTGAAACTACTAGAGCCTTTTCTGACAAACAGTAGCTCCAATCAATGCTGGTTATTCGCAAATCAGAAGCACATGTCTCTGTCCTGCAAATAAACTCAGTACATATTATATGCAGGTCCTGTGAATATACCAGGCATTTCATCTCTGCATAGTATGTATACAGATCCTGTTCTCAGGTACTTACCGTTATATATAACTGGTGTCATTGGTTCTGAATGAAGTGGTATATGCAATGGCATATGTATGGAGGTGCCAAATTTGCTAACTTTGCTAACGCAATATTAAACAGGAAGTACTTAAAGGCTTCTTTGTGTGAAAACTAAAATGCTTATTACCATGTAGCATGCATGCACACTGTGGGTGGGGGGGTAAGCATTTGTCTGTGTGTCAGTCATTCCGTCAACCCAACAAGCTACTTAGAGGGCTCAACAACTCATACATGGAACATTGACAATAGTGATCTATAGAGTTTGGCAATAACTAGAACCACTTGAATGAGTGTTTGAACACCCTAAAGTTTCCTGAAACTCGTGGATATTGCATCATTTTTAGAAACTACGTATTTAGCATGAGTTCTTTCCTGTTGAAGAGAACTTCAGGTCATAACAGAGTACGTTCTGTGGCTTCTGGGTATGAGACTGAAGCGTTCAGTACCACTTACGTATGCAGTACATAGAGAGGATTAATTGTGAGGGCTGGTATAGTTGTCTAGTGGTCGTAGTTTAGTAGTAGAGCCCTGGTGGCTCAAGCCAGAAGCATTCCTGATGACTGCCAGCTTTTCTCTTTCTGCCTCATAACATTGCATGTCTTGAGTTCTCAACTGCTAAATTACTGCTATGTCCTATGTTAATAAGTAAGATACACTCAGGAGGGAGGAAACCAATCAGCATGGGATCTCTCCTCAAATGGGAAGTATTGTATTCCCATCTTGAGTACTGACCACACATACTGTGTGACTGTCGGATGCAAGACTGAGGCATTCAATGCAGTACACATAGTTGTAAGGGATGGTCATGTGGGGTTGTCTGGTGGTCAAAGTTCAGTAGTCAGAGCACTTGTAGCTCAAGCCAACAGCCCTGGGTTTAATTTCCAGTAAATGCCAGCTTTCTCTTACATTAAGGTGTTGTTTGTCAGAAACCTGTAGAAGTCATTATTATGTGGTGCGAATGACAATTACCAAGCTTAGCTGATGTACAAAGAACTCACAACAACCACAATTAATTAAGGAATCACAAAATGGCTTGTACACAAAAGTTATTTACTCCAGCATTGTACCTTAGATATGCCCACAAACGTGTTCCTATATTGTTGCAGTATGTTTGGTTTTGGTGGATGGGCTTCACCAAATGTCTTGCTCAGCAATTCATGAAAGTTGTTGGCCTTGTGAAAGTTTGCACAATATGGTAGTTACAATACAGGTGCATGTACCCCACAACCTTTAGCTATTTGGCTCAGGAAAGTATTTGGATAAATAGATACGAGTGTTACTGCTCTACACAGAGGATGTATAAAATTAACATTCCCTTCTTCAGCTACACTTCAGTGGTGACTTCTGTAGTGACTTCCATTGCTTACATGACATAACTTCCATGTGTATGTCTTCATATTCTGTCTCACTTTCTCTGCAGCTTGTAACGATACTGATATTCGGCTGGTAGGAGGTAGGAGTGAGTTTGAGGGCCGAGTGGAAGTGTGCTTTCAGGGACAATGGGGAACAGTATGTGATGACTCCTGGGATTCCAGAGATGCAAGTGTTGCCTGCAGACAGCTTGGTCTCATCTCAGAATGTAAGAGGTTTACTAAACACAATAGCCACCTTCTTGGCCCTTTGTTGTTGCTGTCAGCAAGTACCTCTGACACTAATTAACCCTATGAGTGAATTACTCAGTTTGACCAGACCTAGTTATTACAGCAGAAGAGGGTTGGTCCATGAAAATCATTTTATGGGGGTCAATAACGTCCAGAGCTATGGTGCAGTCCCACAGAATCATGGACATTGCCACTATCAGGGGTACCGATTGCAATTTTTCTTGCTATTTCCTTTTTGCGTACACTATAATTGTAGGAGCATATGTTAGGTACTGATATTAGCAGGAACATAACTGGTTGACACTATAATTGCATTCAGCTCAAAGCTAGTTGTGAAAGTATGTTTCATTTTGGTTGCAGATGCAATACAGATCACTGTTTCCAGCAACACTTTTGGCCCTGGAACTGGACCAATCTTTTTAGATAATGTGGGCTGTACAGGGAATGAAGCCAACCTCAATGATTGCCCTCACAATGGAGTCGGTGTCCACAACTGTCTTCACAGTGAAGATGCAGGGGTGATCTGTCAGGCAGGTGTGGTTGTGCATGATGATCCATAGGCCATACAAACAGCCTCATTCCCAGGCCACTCCTCTCAAGAAAAGCCTAGATGATACTTACTATTTGTGCATGCAAGGCTTTAGAAAAAAATTGAGCCCGTCCATGTGAATTGTGAGTGTAAAATCATTATAGTAATAAAAATGCTTACTCAACTTTTGTGTTCGTGAAGGTGCATGTCAAATAATTCAGTATATCATTGTTCACCCCCACAGCAATCCAGGTTGAATTTGTGCCAAACATGATTACTGTAGATGAGGGTGATGTTGCAGGTGCACGTCTAAGCATTCAGCTTCAGTTAACACCTACTAGTGCAACTCTTCAATTCGACATCATTGTAACAGTCTTGGTTTCTTCTGGTAGTGCTACAGGTACAGTTCATGGGCAAGTGATCATTACAATAACTCCAACTCAAAGATCGGTCAGACTTGTAGCTACTACTTTATGGATATCTGCTGTTTATTCTCAGAATGTAGACTATATGTAACAAACAAAAAAAACACAAACAAAAACCCAATAACATGCCAACAAGGTTTGTTGCAGTCACTGTGTGACGTCTTTCATTCTTTTCTCCTTATAATTTCGAGTGTGACCATCAACCGCTTTGAAGCGAAGCTGCTTTGGCATTATAACCATGTTATGGTGGAGTGCTGTAGCACTGTCTAGTTAAGGATGGCCATTGTAATTTCATACCACAATATCTAATTAAGAAGCAAAAGCAGAGACTATCACTGCAGATGCCTAGATAGAAGCTTCCTTCTTTTGGAAGTGGTGAATGTACTCCAAGGGAAATTAAAAGTGGCAAATTTAATCCAGCTGGACATTCCAGTACATCTCATAATTATAACTACAGCAGGTGAAGTTACGTATATCAGTCATGCACTTGTCCATGTATTATAGCAGCATCTACAGAGATCAACTATGCTTCTGAGTTATAAGCAACTAGATCCAAAATTTCAATAAGAGAAAGGCTACACAGTCATTGTTTAATTCTCTAGTATATGCAATGCATAGGTATCTTCCCATTTTGCGTTGTGTAGTACACAGCGTGGTGCTAATGAATCCCTGATACAGAGAACAGAACTGCAGTCATATACCTATGCTTCCTTGTTAATAGAGAGATATGGTTTATCATGCCTGATTAGAATGAGCACTGTGTGCATTGTACAGAGTCAGTTTGAAAATGCAGGGAATCCATTCCACAACTTAACAGACTCAAAATCTGTTGTGAATTTATATATTTTTTAATTTATTTTACTTACCATTTTCATTAGTTTTCTATTCCACCACCTTGTAGAAGGTGAAGATTTCCGTCTGCTTGCACAAGAGGTGACATTTTCCCAGGGAGCTACAACAGGCAGCATTAAAAGTGCTTCAATTGATATCATTGATGATTCTTTAGTGGAGGGGACAGAGAGCTTTGTTGTTTCTGGCAATGTAACAGCACCAGCCTCATTTGTACCTGGTGGAGACACAGCCACTGTTACCATCATGGATAATGATGGTGAGTTTGGCAGCTATACGGGTAAATCTTGTGGATTGTAAAGACCTTCACTGCACTGACACTTACCAAGAATTTAACAACACAAGAAGCACTAATGTGAACAGTCAACGTGTTCAGACTTGCTCAGCATATATGAAAAGAAATAACTGCCCCAACATTGCTGAACAAGTCAATTAATTGTACAGCTAAACTTAAGCTAATATGACAATCTGCATTGATTCAGAGTCAATTCTCTCTGGTGACCTCCACACTAACATTTGATACAAATGTGACATTTGACCAGGGCACTAATGATAGCAATGTCCAAGTTCTTGCTATCAATATTTGGGATGACCAACTCCTGGAAGGGACAGAGAGCTTTGTTGTTTCTGGTACTGTAACAGCACCAGCCTCATTCGTACCTGGTGGAGATACTGTCACGGTTGACATCCTAGATAATGATGGTAAGGGCGAACTGTTGCACACAAGTAGCTAAATGAAAAATAACCGGTAAATCTGAGCTGCAGAAAACAGCATGCCTCATTGGTGTAACACCTGAGCTCTTCACTAACTCCAACATCTGCATTCAGGCTTATAAAGGCAATCTACAGGGAAACCACAATCTCATTAGATATAAATTGTATCACTATATACGTATCCATATCATCTGACTGAAAAGCCCACTTGAGTATTGAGCATTTCTATCATTTCAAACTCTGTCTCTAACAATTTAGTGGCTGTTATTGGATTTAATCAGACTGCCTACACATTTGAAGAAGGTGATGGTACTGTGGAAGTGTGTGCTGCATTTCTCCAGCCTAGAGATCCCAGCCAAATTGCGCCAAATGTTGTTGTTGAGCTGATGGGATCTACATCTCCTGACACAGCCAATGGTAAGTGGAACTAATTATACTAACAACTGTTCAACCTACATGCCTCTTAATTACATAGGCTCCACAATGCTTGAGTATATTAGGCTAGCTATGCAGTCTAATTCATATCAAATATCTTGCAACCTCTGTTGCAATTTTTTTTTTGTGTATACAGGAAGTGATTTCCAGCTGGACCCTGACAGAAATTTAGCTACAGTGACCAACAATGCTTCTGATCATGGCAGATGCTTCAGAATAATTATTACAGAAGACAGTGGCCATGAGACAACTGAGAAGTTCAGTATCAGTTTCACTGTGAGCTCAGTACAACCAGAGGGTGTAAATGTCAACACTTCCAATGAAGCTGCTGTCTTCATTCAAGATGATGATGGTAAGAGCCTATATTGGGCCAGGTTTTGTGAAATAACAACAAGAGCTCATACAAGAACATTGAGAGCATGACTACGGCATGCATGATTCTGGACACAGTTCTATATTTGATATACTAGGCCTGACTAGATCCATGCAGTTAATGTGTTGTGTGTGTTTATCAGCTTCCTGTTGGACAAAGAATGCATATTTCCTACAAAGCTAGCTTGAGCACAGTAGTACCTAAATGGCTGGTTAAATATGATATTCACTGAGGTGAATTGTATGTTATGAAAACATTGATTATCATCAGAGTAAAAATGAGGAAGATTCTATGATAGGTATTCTGATCGTTACAGATGTACCACCTCCTTCTGGAACCAGCCCTTCTGAAGCCACATCTATTGACACAGGAGCTGTTGTTGGTGGATCTATTCTGGGTGTAATAGCATTGATGGTGTTGGTTATTCCTCTTCTTGGATGCCTCATTTATTGCAAGAGAAGGAAGGGAAGGAAACTTTCACGACTGCATGAAAGGTATTAATTATTTTTCTTTGTGACTGGTTAAGTAAAGAACAATTGCATGCTACATATGGCTCATGCAGCTGATTGAGAAGAACACCTAGCCCACACGTGTTATTTTACTTTGTGTATCCTACCAAGTATGGTTCCATGCATTGCTTATCAGGTTCATTTACAGGAAACACATTCTGACCAACTGTACATACAGTAGCTGTACATAAGAAAGGAATTGATTATTAAGCCGATTCTATCTTTTAAGGGCTAATGCTGAGCTGAATGAAGAAGCTACTAGGTATCTACAGGACTTCCCTGAAGAAATGATATTTCACACAAGTAACCTTCACCTGCTTGACTCTGTCGGACAAGGTAAGAAAATGTGCGTGCAAGTTTTTCCCACATACTTGAGTTGTTCTCAAGTTCCTCCTAAGCTGAGATAGAACAAGGGTGACTGCTCAAGGTGCCTGAAAGAAGTAATAGATATAGGATTGTATGAGGCAAATAAGAGGATCAGTAAGACCAAATGCTGTTCAAACCCAGGGTCCCTGGCTTGAGCTGATAGTTCTCTGACCGAACAGCAGGCAACCACACAGATGGTACTGCATGAATGCTTCAGTCTCACACCTAGCAGCCACTCTGTACATATGATTTTCCTGTCTCATACTATATAAAAAGTTGTGTAGATTCAGTTACCCTAGCACCTTACCTGTTTGCACTTAAACCACAATATGCAGCCTGAATTTTCCTTTGTAAAGCACATCCATTGACTACCCTTTACTTGAATATCCCTTGTATATCCATACATCACTGTCTGTCTCATGCTTGTACCTGTGCTTGGCGATTTCCAGTATACCAATAGATACAACACATTGACGGTTTCGAAGCAGCAATTTACCAATGCATTCATTACAGGTGAGTTTGGCATTGTGTACAGAGCTCGTCTAACCAGATCCATCCTAAGGAAGACAGAAAGTGAAATTGTGGCTGTGAAAACTATCAAGGGTGAGAATAGGATAGGCCATGCATGGTGTACACAACTGGTAGTATTCCCAGGCCATCCTGCCTCTAGTTTCCTGATGCAGTGCATGCCTGAATCCATTGGATGGACAAGGAAGTACTCCTGAGTCAGCTTTCAGTCATTTAATCAACTTGCACATTAACAACAAATCAGATTTCCACATTTTGGTGCACATGTTCCAAATTTTGGCAATCAATTGTTATACTCAAGCAGCATTATATAATGCTGCTTGACAAACATTCCATACATCCATGATAACTACCAACTACCAGTTTTGTTATGTGTTTGTTTTGATAAAACATTCTCGTGTAATTACTGATAAGTAAGCTGGCACTTGTTTTAATGACGATCTCTTTCTGACAATGTTTAGGTTTTCTCGATCCAAGTGAAGTTGCAAACATTGTGAAGGAGTGTCTGAAAATGAAGTCATTTGTGCATCCCCATGTGATGGGTATCCTTGGTATCTGTCTTGCTGGACAGGCTCCATACATAGTGATGCCTTTCATGGCCAATGGCAGTCTCCACTCATACCTCAGGAAACACAGGGCAGAGCTACTGATTTTTGAAGATGAAGATATTGATCTGGTACTTAATTCATTATAGAATTTCACAATGCACTACACCATGAATTGCCTGCTGCTTTTAATTAAGCTCCTGATACCTTTCAGACAACTCACAAGCTCTTGATGTGACCAATGCATACATGCAGCCCTGTAAAACTCAAAAAGGAGGATGTGGTATGACTTGATTGAATTTCACAATACAATACACCATAGCACTTTTGTCTTTATCACCGCCTTTATCCCAGACTGCTTTTCCTCTTCTAGCAATGATGGAATGGTCAAAAACCTGGATATTGTATGGTCTAGATACAGTATGGTGTGGATGTAGCTGGGTTTACCGTCATGCTACTAACTTTAATACGATGCTAATGATTTAGAGCTTATGAGTTGCCAACTACCCAAAGAACATAAGCTCCTGGTATGATCAGCACATACCTGCTGTGATCAATGCATACATGCAGGTCTGTAAAACCCCAAAAAGAATGATTGACATGTGCCTTCAGATTGCCAAAGGAATGGAGTACCTCGCTGAACACAAGTTGGTGCACAGAGATCTTGCAGCAAGAAACTGCATGTATGTTAACCACTTTACATGTGTTATACTCTCTTCATGTCAAAATTTCCCCCTTGCATGTAAGTGAAGGCCATCTGTGGTATTAGCTATTTGGTTAGTTAATACAATGGTCCATGCATGTAGGCTGGATCAGAACTATGTGATCAAGGTGGCTGATTTTGGGCTATCTGAGAACACCTATGCAAAGAGCTACTTTCGACAGCAGCAGACTGCTGGTGTCAAGCTACCTATAAAGTGGATGGCTTATGAGAGTCTGACTGATGGAATATTCTCAGAGAAAACAGATGTGGTGAGTTCAGTAAACTTGAAGTTCCACCATAGTAGGCTAGGCAAACTAGGAAATAAGTAGTACATGTTGCTAAACTGACAAAAGTATTCCAAACCCATATTCACAGTTGCCCCAACGAGCTAAAATGTATTGTTGTTGTTGTAGTTATTTAAGGTAAACATCTGAGTTGTTGTTGGTTCAACTGAATTTTGTGCAGTGGTCATTTGGAGTGACATGTTGGGAGATCTTCAGTACTGCCAAGACGCCCTATCCTGGCATCCACCCAACATCTCTGATTGCTCAGCTGGAGAACGGAGAGAGACTCCCAAAGCCAAACAATGCTTCTTGCTGTGATTCAATGTATGTTATTAGATGGTGGTTCATACTACACATCCTCCTGCCAATAAGCATTACCTATGACTCAGTAACTCAAGTGTTTGCTATAATTTCAGCCATGCCAGCTAGTGTACAAATATTCAGTGCCAGACAGCAGCCAATAAATTACTCTCAAAATGTAGGTACAAGGTAATGCTGAGCTGCTGGGATGTAGATCCAGAGCAGAGACCCACCTTTGCTCAGCTGGTGACTACCATCACATCAGTCCTGGATCCCCTGGCAGACTACCTAGATGTGACCACTTTTGTCACTGGAGAGGAGCAGGAGGCAGAAACAACTATCATGGAATCTCAGGTTGTGGAGAATCAAGAGCCCAGTGAAGAAGGATGGCCGACAAGTGATACAGATCACCAAGATGGACATGTGGTGAAGAATGAGAGAGCAGAGGAGTGTGAGCACAGCACTGCTGGCATCTGATTGAATACTTACTGGAAAAAAAACACATTGTACTTGTTAAAAGTATAGTAGTATTGTAGCTAGTTGTTACATCAGAAATACAATAGCCTCTGTGGTGACCATGCATCATCACTACCGGTATAACTACATTGCAAAAGCATATAGATAGTTATAGCTTTTCCCTTTCTAGCTGATTGTTTTGACTCCCTACTTTTGTATTGTCCTTTGGTACTGCCTTTGTATTAGCATTCAGTTGATAGTTGGCTATTAAAGCAGCATTATGCACTGGTTGGGTTGCATTAAGCTTCAATATTGAGCATTGAGCTATTGAGACCAGTCGAATATACAGCAGACAGACTAGGAGACTAGATAGATCACCTCTGGATGACGAAATCACTGAGTGCTGTGCATGTGACAAGCAGGGAATCTGAGCTATAGGTAAGACCCAGAAGATGTTGTACACCAGGTCCTGCTCAAAAGACCATGTGCCAGGGGTCTGCAGTTTGCAGGCCTGGGACCTGCATGGTGACGTGGGGGGTCCTGCGCGCTCAGGTGTCAGAGAGTCGGTAGACTATGTAGGGATGGTGCCGAAGCGCAATATATGCAATACTTACAAAAGCCGTACAACTTCACCACAAACACGCTAAAAGCTTATTTAGTGGCTTTGTGATCAGCAAGACTCATATAAGTGGCCAAAAGCCACGCGGAAGACAGCTAAACGCAAAAGTGTGCGGTCATGAAAGTGCCATTTTTCGTATTCTTCTTTCTTTCTTTCTTTCGTGTTACGAAGTGGCTAGAGAGCCGGTAGCGGAAATTACATTCTAGGGTCGATAACTTCTGATAAAAAACTCCAGTTTTAATGAAACTAGTATCAGTAGATAGAGCTTTAAAAGACTTATGAACACCACGTAGGTAAGGCGCTACCTACTTGTAGCTACACTAAAAATAGCCTACTCACAGCTTTAGTGAACTGTAAAGCTAGCAGGGTAAGTTGTCAGTATGATAGTTTTCTGTGCTGCAGCTGGTCAGTCGTCATGTGATTGACAACTGAATCATGAAATTGATTTCACAAAGTTTGGTAGGGAGAGAGGTTGGCCCTTCACCAGGTTCTAGCTGGCTATATTACACATTATTATTACATGCCTGGAACTACTACTATTATTTCAAGTTCTGGTGTTGTGGTTACAATTGAAATATTCTTCTTAGGCTTAGGTCTAACTGTAAAGTACAGAAACAAGACTTAAAAAACAGTATGGATGGCATGCCAAAAAGTATGCAAACAAGGTTGGGATAATGCATGAAAGCAAAGGTCAACATATTGGCAAAGCCCCATCCCTACATCTTTTTCACACTGCAGTTAGACAGTGCATGGGGGTCTTCCTAAAACATACCACAAGTTTACTCCAACCTTTACTGGCAGTTCATGGCTGTAGCCTCGTTCTCAAGCCACTTCCTATAGCTCCTCCCAATGGCCTGGGAACGAGGCTACAAGTTCACCGGCTTTACTGCTGTAGCCTCGTTCTCAGGCCACTTCCTAGCTCCTTATGATCCAGCATTTGTGTCTGTATAGGTATGTTTTTCCTCATACGTAGCTATCAGATAGCTACCAAGTAGCTTTACTGCCCATATACTACTTGTAGTGACAGTGGCACCCTTTCTGATACAACCTAGACACTGAACTTGAGTGGGCTGCAGACTAGTCATAGACAGTGTGTAAACTCAAGTACTCATGCACAGCATAACTGCATGGATGGGTGCAGATTCAGCTCTCAACTCAAGCACGCTGTCTAACTGCAGTGTGAAAAAGATGTAGGGATGGGGCTTTGCCAATATGTTGACCTTTGCTTTCATGCATTATCCCAACCTTGTTTGCATACTTTTTGGCATGCCATCCCTACATCTTTTTACATTTTTAATGTTTTTTAAGTCTTGTATATATAGGCCTGGCTCAACTTGTTTTTGACAAAAATGTTTGTCATCTTTGTGATACTATATCTTTGCACATAAAAGTGACACACGGTTCTAGTCTACACTCAAGCAAAGGTCCACCAGTATGATTTCATAAGGCTTCACCATTGACCACGCCCATTTATCACGTGATGCTGTACAATATGTCTGTTGCGGGTACTAAAGCAGCAAGCGATCGAATAGTGAAGTTTGCCTAGGCGTTTTGCCTACAGCTACGGACTTCGCAAGTACCAAGTCGCTAACGAAGGGTGTGTAGACGTAAGTGGAAGGCGTTGTGCGACTGAGGAAAGCAGCAGGCTGAGGGCAAGCGCGTCGCTGCGTGTCAAAACAAGTCTCTGCACTGGGACCACTATCCTCAAGGACGGAGAAACAGATGGCAAGGCTACTTGTAGGTATGTACAAGTTATCTACGCCGTTCAGCCCTAGCTCTGAGCCTCCTTGAGGGCAGTTGTCGGACTGCAGAGACTTATTTTGACACGGAGCGACGCGCTTGCCCTCAGGCTGCTGCTTTCCTCAGTCGACGTACACGCACAACGCCTTCCACTTACGTCTACACACCCTTCGTTAGCGACTTGGTACTTGTGAAGTCCGTAGCTGTAGGCAAAACGCGTAGGCAAACTTCACTATTCGATCGCTTGCTGTACTGGCCGCATATTGCGTGGGCACGTTGCCATCATTACGACACCGAGTCCACATTACGTACTAACCGAGTCCACCATTTCCGGTCCGTGACGTAGTATTGCTCCCAGGCCTTCTCCCGATTTTTCTCCACGGCTGCGAGATAAAACCTGGGAGTGGCCTGGGGATGAGGCTAGAGTAAACATGGGTACCTTCCTCCAGAAGGCACAAACGGGCTCCTGCAACAGCTGCAAGAACTCCGTCTCGGTATCGCCATCGCCATCTCGACACCAACTCTGCCATTTTCATGAGCTTGGCACGAGATTTAAAGGGGGACGAAGACTATTTCTCTGTGCCATGACCTACCGATCCACTTTCAAACAACTATTAACTTCGTTCTAGTTTCATCGCTGACTCACAAAAGCAAGCGCTACTTCGCATCGCAACCGCGAGGTCACTTCCGTGAACCAATCACATATTTATCGTCGTATCACGCAAAATTATTGAGCCAGGCCTTGAGGCAGTGACTTGTGAAAAGATTTTATTACCGCATGTATTGTTCTGTATTCTTCATTCAGTCTTTCTGGATACCCTCTAGTAACAAACTGTACTCATGCACATTTACGGCAAAACTTTTTTTATAGTTTTTCCTGGGATACCCAGTTAACGAGGAAATCCCCAATAGCACTTAGGCTAATATTAAGGGGTTCCCCCCGGGACCGACGGCTTTAACGTCCCCTCCGAAGGACGCGAAGGAAAACCTTCTACTCAATTTTTTTTTGAGCTAGGGCTGAGTGCACCCATGCAGAAGAGAAATCTCTGCTGCTAGTGGGACTGGAACCCTGGATCTTTTGATCCGCAGTCCAGTGCTTTAACCAATAGGCCACCAGCAACCCCTGACTTGCATGGAGCAAGGTTACCAAGTTGCGTGGAAATGGTTTAGTCTTCTTTTTTTTTTCTTCGTATAATAATTCTGCATGAGATTACATGTCAGGGATACATACAGTAGCATACATGACACTAATACATGGTAT
The DNA here is from genome assembly GCA_949130485.1 of Agelas oroides. Taxonomy (NCBI): domain Eukaryota; kingdom Metazoa; phylum Porifera; class Demospongiae; order Agelasida; family Agelasidae; genus Agelas; species Agelas oroides. Next base: position 4,824,838 of record OX422187.1, on the reverse strand, counting down.
GTACCCATCTAATATTACACAGTTAAAGTATAGTTAAAATAGAATTTTTAAATGAGTTATAATTTGCCAGAGCCACATCAGATGGTAGTGAATTCCAGAGTTCAACAGAGTGAGGAAAAAAAGAGTACTTGAAGCTGTTTGTCTTTGTACTAAATCCTGACAATGTATGGGGGGGGCTAAGCTTCGTAGATCGAAGGGGTTGTCTCTTGCAGAGATGGGAACAGTTGGGAAGTCAGCAAGACCATGTGCAATTTTGTACATTACACTGAGTTTCATCTGCTTTCTCCTGGCAGCAAGAGTCGGGAGATTTAGGCTACTGCACAACATAGAGTAACTAGCATCCCACTGTTTTGAACAAACTCGCAAGGAAAACTTCTGAACTGATTCTACCATATCTATTATCTTTCTGTAGGTAAGGGTCCCAAACTTGACATGCATATTCAAGATGGGGTCTGATGTTAGAGACATAGAGCTGCTTTAGAGTGGAGGTACCTGCATCTTGATGAAATTGCCTATAGAGCATTCCAACCAGCCTTGTTGCTTTAGTGCATATCATATTTATGTGGGCAGTCCAGGATAGATCAGCAGTAATAAGAATGCCAATTCAGTGACTCTGTCAAGTGGGATGCCATTCAGGTTGATTGTGGGTGGTAACTCTTTTGCTCTTTTCCGAGATATGGTCACATATTTACACTTGCTTGTATTAGGTTATCAGCAATCCATGTGGCAATGGCATTAATGTCCTGTTGCAGTAACCAGTAATCTTCATAGGAGTATATTGGTCGATATAGAACCATATCGTCAGCATACAGCACGATAGTTCCATCTGAGAGAGTGACTGACTCAACCCCATCAATGTAAATAAGAAACAATAGCGGGCCCAACACAGAGCCTTGGGGTACTCCAGATATAACAGAAAGCTCATCAGAGATAGCACCATCCACAACCACTTGCTGTTTTCGTTGCGAGAGATAATTGCAAATCCATCTCAGCAGATAGCGGTCTACTCCAAGTTCTTCTAGTTTACAGAGCAAGGGATAGTGGGGAACTGTATCGAAAGCTTTTCGAAGGTCAAAAAAGACTGCACAGAGCTCAATTCCCTTTTCAAGATATCGATGCCAGTCATGCAGGACTGAGAGCAGCGCAGTTACCGTAGATTTATTTGATGTAAAACCCCACTGACTGCTAGACAATGGGCAAGAAGACGCCAGGAATGATATCAGCAGATGGGAGATATGTCGTTCAAGCATCTTGTCGCATATCGATAGTAATGAAATTGGTCAATAATTTGAGGGGTCTGAGGTATTAGCACTGCACTTGGGGACAGGAACAACGGTAGATGTGTGGAAACCTAGCTTGGATCTTTGCTGCATTGACAGAAGAGTTGTCAGGAATGGGGCTGATCGACATATGCATGCAGTTAACAAGATGTTGCAGACCCAATTCCCTGATATACAAGGTCGCATCTAGTCTCAGAATGAATTTGATCCTGTAGTTGTTGCCGGAGGATACCTACCAAGAGGTAGGTCTATCTCATAATGTTTACACATACATAACACATCATGATTATAATATTCATTCATTCATAACCCATCTCAGCTGTACAGATCCATCACGTTCCAGAGCAAACACATGAGGAGTTACACTGGTGGAGAGGTGTCTGTGTGTGACAGCCTTTCATGTGGTTCACTTTCAGATAGCCTATCATTGCAGCTGGTGGAGTTATATCACCCAGCCATACGAAATGGGATGCTGATGGTGACCCTACTTCCAGTACAGCAACAGGAAGAACTCGAGACTGCGGACTCTCCTGCATTGCAAATGATTATAGTGTTGCTATGGGTGAGAACTTTGACTACAACCAAAGTGCAATGCGGAGTCACCTGGAATCTTGAGAAGGAGGTACTATCTCCATTTCCACCATCATCAGTGCCTGTGAAGAAGTCTAGACTGAGACATTTGTTTGTTAAGGTTTATTGTTTTTGTAAGGGACTAGTTACGACGACATGATAGAATTAGCTAGATAGAATGTGAAAGCTTAGCACTTGGTTCCATTTTAAGTGTGTAGGTTTAGGTCTAACGCAGATAACTGGAAGTGTTCCATTTGTTCTATGTATGGGGGCCCCAATCTTACAAGGGGGGACTTAAGATGTTAGGGCCCCATGGGGCCCCAAATTTTGGGACCCCAGGGCCCTAGAACTTTTTTTGACCCCTGGGGGCCCCAAAATGTGGTGGCCCTATTTTCAGATGACACCGGTGGGACCCAGGTCTATTTCCGGGAAAATGGTGACCCAGGTCCCCATTTTACCGGGAGAAGGGCACCCGGGATCCCCATTTGGCTGACTGTTTTCCCAGGAGTATGAGGATCGTCTGTATGGCAGACCATTATCACAGGAATATGGGTATCCCCTGCAAGGCTGATCATTTCTCCAAGAGTATGGGGACCCTCTGTATGGTAGATCTTACTGACCTGAGCGTCCGTCTACCAGCCTACAAGAGAGCTTAAAGTTTTACTTGATGATCACCAACACAAAAGTGATCACCATCCCTTGCACAGACATATTTTGCTCGCGCCTTTCAGGGAGCTATGTAGCTAGTACCTACTCGAGCTCCGTCTCGATATAGCATAGCCATCGCGGTGTAGCAACCGTCGCAAAGATTACGATGGATTCCAGCTGTCCTTGTTCCGAAGTGTTGTTCGCCAGTCTGGATTTTTATGCAAGATGCAGCTACTAGTTTTCCCCCCACTTCTGTAGAACAGGTTAGACAGGCCGAGATTTGGGTATGGAACACTTGCAGTAAAGTTGTGGGGTGGAGGAAGCAGGGGATCCCCAAAATTTTATGACACCGGCTTGCATCACCATCGGCTTGCATCACCATCGGCTTGCATCACCATCGGCTTCTGAGGTGCCTATATTTCCGGCAGGGAGAAGCTAAGTTCACCGCGATCCATGTTGCGGTTACATCGTCTTATTAAATATTCATAAGCAATCCGTTCGCACGCGCACTTGTTAAATATTTATAGTCCGTTGTGCTGCCGTATAATAGACCGAATGGTGTGCTTGTCGTCTGTTGTGGCTTGTTGGCTAAATGGTTAAGGGTAAGGGTAAGGGTTAGGGTTAGGGTTAGGGCTTGGGCCATGGAATGCACTATCTGTATTTGTTTTTCCTTATAAGTGTGGTGAACACCTTCGTCTTCGGTGGTTCGGTAAGTGCGCGATGGATTACTTATGAATATTCAATAGATAACGTAACAGCAACATAGTGGCTAGCTGATGGGAAGCAGTCCAACCGTGCGTGGTTCCACACACCAAGTAAGAACTACAGCTGCATGAATAAAACTCTAAATTTGTGTGACACTTTGGCTGTTGTGCTAGTACTCAGTACAGTACAGGGGCTCTATACAGTGCTGGCAGTAGCTCTCCTAGTGAGGCCCGGGGAAAATTGGCCCTTCCATTGCAAAACAACAAAAAAGTTCTTAGGTTTCTAAACAGCATTCAATGACCTGCCTGAGAGTAATTGCTTGATTTTAAATACCTAATTAACTTCAAAAGATCAAAGCATATTATGCATACCATAGTCTAAGTGATTATGTGCAGCCACCTTACAAATTCTAAACACCTGATTTGCTGAAGGTCACGTGATCAGCATTAGTACAAGTTTTAACACGAGCTTTCTCTCCACTGGAATGTGCGCATGGAGCAATACTTCTTTGGTTTGTGATTGCAGTCTCACTGCTCTGTCATTGTACCTGCTGGTATCTAGTCAAGTGTCAAATGTGTAGTGGGTGTGGTTTTGTAAAATGTTGGTCCGCCAACTGTATCCTGCTGAACTTTGTACATACTGTAGCACTGCAGTATCAAGTACTCTCAATGACAACAGTGAAACCTGTCTGTGATAGTCGCAGCTATCTTATTATCATAGCCACTACTTGTGGACATAGTCCCAGTTGTTCTAACCTTATGCAAAGTGTAAACCAACCACCACACTAAATCGGTTAAAAATTGCATTTTGCCCATGGTAATTAAATTCCCGGTTTCTCAGACCAACTCACATCTTTGCGTTTGCAGTTAGTTTTTTTTTTTTTTAATTGTTCATACAATTTTTCAGTTACAAGCCAACAATCGAGATGAAAAAAAATGCTAAAGCCTCTCAAAGTATTATCTGCAAGGAAAAAAAAACACTATTTGCTGGTGGGTGGGGTTTTGATTGCTGACTGTCAGTGGCTGTTTGAGCTACAAGCATTGGACAAATTTTTCTGCTTGAGATTGAGATGTTATGCCAAGAACCGCTAATGGCATGCACCACATTCCTACAGAAAATGAACAGCACTGAAGTGCAGAACCCTTGGCGCAAGGTAGATGATAAGTGTTTATGCTTATCATAATTGGTTGTGGTGATTGATGATAGTTGCACAAGTGGGCATGGTATTTTTAGATAAGATATGATGTAATTATTAAGTAATGAGGTTTTAATTGTCTCAAAACAGCACAAGTGAGCATGGTGAATAAGCTTGCTCAAAGGTTTCAGACTCTCTCATGCTTGCCATACGCATTCTGTTTTGTTCCTGCCTATGCACAGTTTGCTCAAAGGTTTCAGACTCTCTCATGCTTGCTTTGTGCATTCTGTTTTGTTCCTGCCTACACAAAGTTCGCTCACGAGTTTCTGATGCTTTTTCACAGGCCTTGTGCAACTTATCTTTAGCTTTCCTAGCTGATTTGGCAATTATCTCACCTGTACTGGGCTTCCTTACCGCAAACCACTTAGCTTTACTCATCACACCTTTACAGACCTACTTAGCACACCTCCAATTTGCTGAAGCCCAGCAAGCGACTTCAAAGGCTTCGCTTTTAGCGGAATCCATAGCAATGGCTAGCCCATGGTGTGAGGCTGTACTATATTCGCCAGACCCTCCTTTCCTCTTTGGAGGAGGGTCTGGGAACGAGACTAGCCCACATCCTGATGAAAACGGATGCGTGAGGGAGGTCATTATTCATTATTCATTAGGCCACGCAAAGTACATTGTTAGTTTCTCGCCCACATCCTGATGAAAACGGATGTGTGGGGGAGGTTATTATTCATTATTCATTAGGCCACGCAAAGTACATTGTTAGTTTCTCGCCCACATCCTGATGAAAACGGATGTGTGGGGGAGGTCATTATTCATTATTCATTATTTAACTGTACCAAGTACTTTATATGGGAGCCAAACATAGAACATACATCATTCACGACAAGTTTTTCATCCACAACACTCATGGACTCTTTCGAGTGGCCAACAAAAACTTTGTCCAGTGTTGAACGGGACAACTGTTCATCTACTTGGAGCCGTGGATGAGCACCTGCTAAAATCTTCTGGAAGAGCGTCACAAAAGTTAACCCATCCTCTACTTGAACAACCGTCCATGCAATGTGAGTTCGGCAGGGACTCACAAGGGTCAAGTTCACGAGTTGTTCTGACAAGCCACCATGGCAGATGCTAGCTGGAAAGAAGGAAACTTTCAGGTGGCAGCTCACGTGATAGCCAATTTATATAATAAGAGGGTGGAGACTGCAAATTCGCCAATAATGAACCAGTACGCGGGTAGTTTTCACACACGCGGGCGGCAACGAGAAACTAACAATCTAGTTTGTGTGGCCTAATTTGAAATAGGCCCAAAGTTGTGTCTTCTTGGGTAGCCAATACACCTCAAGATATCTATTGCTCTATGCACCTGACAGTAACTGAGGCAGCACTCATCTGAGTGTTTATTGCACGGACTGACTTTTGGCCCGCACAGTTACTAGTCAGTATACAAGCATAAGAGCATTGTCTCAGAGACAGTCCAAGTGATGAGTGGTTGTGGCATGTCCAAAATAAAACATAGTCTGAGCAATCTGGCTAGTAAGCAAGTTCTGGCTGCTCTAGGTGTCTTCATCTTGCAGAACAGCGTCAAGTAAATCCTCGTTTAGTTCCATGCACCAGTATTGAGCAGTCGCAGTGATGTACTATAGGCCTAGATCTGTTACCATCTCCGCTGACTTATGCTGTCATTCCCAGGCTCCTCCCCAGGTTTTGTATACACTGAGTGTCACTCAGGAAGCCTTGAAAAGTATCAAAACAGCATACGGTACTTACCACAGTACACGAAGGTGTAATAATTGAAAGTATTGATCCCCAGCACAGTGTGAGCCTAAAAATGATGCACAAGAAATCGTGTTAATCTTGATTGCAGAGGTATTCATATAGACTTTCATGAGTTTCGCAATGCTTTTGGTTGCAATTATAGCAAGTGCTAGTGAATCCAAAGTGCCAGCAGTCTGTGAGAAACATTTTGATGGCCAAGCTCTTTAACCCTTTAACCACCAATCATGCCTCTTGATGTCGTCTGACTTTGGCTGCATGTTAGCTATCAGTTGGCACTGTCCACATTGAAGATGCATGGGATAGGGGGAGGTGGGCGGGTTTCAGCACTGGGTGCCTTGTGCATGGCAGCTGCCTTGGCTTGCTGTAAAAAAGCCTTAGTCGGCACAGGCTAGTGACCTTGGTAGCACAAATCGGTGTAGAAACCACGCCTTTCCCACCATTTCTGGAACTGTAGGCAGGTTTTCAGTCAGGAGGAGTGTTAGCTGGTCAGAGAGAGCCCTGACCATTGAAAGCTTGCTAATTAGTTGGTGTGGTTAAGGTCATGAACCCCCAGAGAATGTGTCAGTAGAGCTTTGGCTCAAGTTTTCAGTGCTAGCTCGATCCAAGCAGAAGTGAAAATATAGACCAAAGAAGGTATCCAGAGCCTAAAAAAAGACCTCCAGTGAATAGCCTATGGTGGTTAGAGTTAATCAAATTATGAGAAGTTGTCTTATAAGCGATAATTGCTTTTGCCTGCCTGCAGTGACCTGAACAACTGTAAATATTCGATCAGTTTGATATGACTCAATTCCAAACATGCAGTTACAATATGAATATACACATTATAGTGTTCCGTTTCCAGGGTCCACATGATGAGATTCCAAATCTTTTGTAGGAATTGTTTTTAGTATTACCATATAAAATGATGTCATCATTTGCTCTTGCCATCTATTACGATACCTTTGAATCTGTTGCAGCAAATGTCTTCGGTGTCAATGCAGCATGTTTTCCCACACAGTTCGACAGGGAACACAAGCCTGTAGTATCCCTACACCTGTTATATCTGTACCAGCTTATGTTGAATTAAACAACATTTCCGTGTTAATTTATTTTCCCACAAAACAACATGCATTACACGTGTGTCGCTAGTAGACTATGTATGTTGAATCTACCTGCATTCAAGTGTTGATCAAATGTCCCAAAAAACAACACGGGGTGCATGAGTGTTACACATACTCTGTGCTGCAATAACACATATCGCTAAACATGTATGCTGTTTCAGCACAGATGCTATTTAAACACAACAGCAGTGACACACATGTTAGAACAACACATACACTAGGCGACATATGTGTAACCTGTGTTGAATTCCGGGACATTCGGTTAACACGCGAATGCATGTAGTTTCAACACGTTCCTTTTTAGAGTGCATGCATGCATGTACAAAACCTGGGGAGGAGCCTGGGAATGTGGCCAAATAGTCAGCATAAGTCAGCGGAGATGGTAACAGATCTAGGCCTATAGTACATCACTGCGACTGCTCAATACTGGTGCATGGAACTAAACGAGGATTTACCTGCATGACGCTGTTCTGCAAGATGAAGACACCTAGAGCAGCCAGAACTTGCTTGCTAGCCAGATTGCTCAGACTATGTTTTATTTTGGACATGCCACAACCACTCATCACTTGGACTGTCTCTGACACAATGCTCTTATGCTTGTATACTGACTAATAACTCTGCGGGCCAAAAGTCAGTCCGTGCAATAAACACTCAGATGAGTGCTACCTCAGTTACTGTCAGGTGCATAGAGCAATAGATATCTCGAGGTGTATTGGCTACCCAAGAGGACACAACTTTGGGCCTATTTCAAATTACTGAGCCCAACATGCTGTACAGAGGGCTGCGAATTGCACAATTTATTTCCCTCAAAGCTGCAGGAATACAGACCTCCACCATACTGTAGACTGTCTGCTCAATACCATACTGATTCCACGCTCACTTGTTTTTCTTTCCCTTGATACCGAAGATACTCCATGAGCGAGTCCGTGATTACAGCGAAGTACAAAGTTCGGTAACAGGCATACTGTGCGTGGGCGATATGAATTATTCACATCAACCTGGCTCACTCACGTCCAAATAAAAAATCGCCTCCCGGAATCCTATTTCCGGCAATGAGCAAACGGTATCATCGACTAATTGGGACGGGAACCACCTGTTGCGGGGGATACGCTAAATTCACCCGGTTTGAAACCTTATGAATAATTAATCGGTACGTTTAACCCCTTTGATACGAGTAAGCAAATGTTATGAAGAAAGCTATATCAGTCACAGAACGAGATTCACTTGCCATGTGTTGGTCTTCTCCATCTGCTACAATACTGGCACTGAGATAGCAGGTAAGGCTGTTCAGGGAGGTGCTTTGAAATGGCCATTTTGAAGCCTCTGGGCATGGAATGGATCAGCTGGCTATGCATATACTGTCTATACACATTACTTTGCACGCCCTGCACTATGGGAATTTGTAAACATGATGGTGCACACTACAGAAACACAACATAAGTACCAGGCAAAGTTTAATTTGAGCTTGTGAATAGCAAGCCTGCCCCAAGTTGTAATGAGAGATCTTGTGACATTGTCGTAGTCTTGCCGGACTTTGTTGTGGACAGCAATAAAATTATGTGAATGTGTCAGTGCACAGACAATTACTGTTTGCTCACACTTGCTCTTTGCACAATAATGTTTCTATTGTTTGGGTCCAGCATAATTTTGACTTGTCAGCACAAGAGACAGTCCTCTTCCACTAAACACCCTTCACACCCCTTGCCTTGTTCCCAGGCTCTCCCTTCTTGCCTATAAAAAGTAGCAACTTTTCTTAGTGAATGCATGTGCCTGTCATTAAACTGTAAAAGCATGTTGACTTCTGTATATATATATGTCAACCATTGATGCTGCTGGCACTATTTCAGTAGGAGGTGATGACAGGGGTTCTTAGCAGCGTCTTTTAGGAGTGTGAAGTGGCTCATAAGTGCTAGCAGAAGTACAACTCATCAAAGTGTTATTTCACTGGAAGTCCTATTTACTAACACTTGGCACTTTGCCACCTGTGCCTCTATAATGATAGCGGAAGTGTATTACAATATGATTACATTACCTTACAAAGGCAGTCTGCTTGAATATAAGCCCTGTTCCGATGGGCAGGGACTTTGTGCCTTTGTCTGTTCGTCTTTTTAGAGTACTACATTGTATGCCCATATCAAGCTAAGGGTGAGGCGGAATAGAGGCAGCAGCATCAACAGCTGATATACAGAAGCCAGTGAAACCAACACGCTTTACAGCTTATTAGGAAAGTCACATGCACGCACTGGACAGTTGTTACTGCTAATAGGCGAGAAGATATCAAAATGTAGGGGTGTGAAGGGTGTTTAGTGGAAGGTTGTGGTGACGTCCCTTTTGTGCTAACAAGCCAAAATTTGGTGGAGCCAGACGAAAGTAACTATGCTGCGTAAAGTGGAAGTGTGAGTCAACTATAATTGTCTGTGCACTGAGATCATAATGTAGTAACAATAATGCCATTCGAAGTTGTACTTTTGTTTCTGGTCTGAATGTCCCTACTACTGTGCACGTGGGCAGTACATCAGCAACACAAGTAGCAATCATGCGTTTGCCAGTACAACAAACACATCACTGTATAAGAAAACTGTATCATTACCAGGATCACAAAAATATGCTATTTCCGTTGTCTTATTGGGGACCCCGTAGATATGGGGACCCGTCCCTAATTCTACATCAGTTTGGGGACTGCCACGTAGATTTAGGGACCCCACTGTTAATTGATGTCAATTGACGTCAACGGTTATACTGTGATTGAATGAAGTCTAATAGCCCAAAGATATGAAATCTCTAGGCCGTAGGAAAAGCTATCTTCGAAGCTACATGTATCAATTGAAGCAATGGAAGCTGAAAGTGAGGGGAAATTCACTTATCAACAGATCTACGGCTACATCAAACATGGAAAGTACCCCGAAACAGTCCAGAAAGACGACAAACTCGCTCTTTGGAAACAATCTAGTTTTTCCAAGTACAGGAGATGCATCTCTACTACATTGGAGGTATATTTTATGTCATTGTTGGGCTAGTCATCGACCAATCACTTCCAAAATTAGCGAAGGATCGATGACTTTTGGCGATCGGCTAGCAATTAACTATGATATAAACCTGCATCCTTTTCTCTTGACTAGGAAAGACAATTTCTGCAACACCGAGGCTTGTGATTGAAGACCGAGAGCAGCAGAAGAAAATCATTTCGTCCATCCATGACGAGTGTCATGGTGAAAGAGTCAACCCTCACCTGGTGGTGAATGTGCCAAACATCAAGCAACAGCATGGCACAAAAGATCATGGTGTATTTGCAATTGCTTATGAGTACCATGCTGCTCTGGGAGATGATGTAAGTATAATTGTGTTTGACCAGAAGATGAGACAACACCTGGAGAGGTGCTTTCGCCAGAGGAAACTATCTTCTTTCCCGCACTCCATCGGCTATAAGCCTAAACAGATGCACTTCCCATTTCATGAAATAGAAGTGTTTTGTACCTGTCAAACGCCCGAGACATGGGACAACATGGTATGCTGTGACTCTTGCGGAGAGTGGTATCACCTTAGGTACATCAATCTTAGATCTATGCTCAATAGTGTAGAACAGTGGTTTTGTAGTCCATGTAACTTATTATACCTATTGCAGTTTCTTTTCCTTTTACTCTTTGATAGCATCAATGTTTAGGATTGTGAGTGACATAAATGATGCAGTTAAGCACAGCCAAAGCCATAGCAAAACAAAAAAAATGGTATATAGGTAGGGATCCCCATATCTACCATGGATATTGGGATGGGGAGTCCCCATATCTATCATAGATATGGGGACTCTATGTACATTTGGGGATAGGGTCCCCAAATCTATATAGATTTGGCGATGGGGGGTCCCCAAAATCGGGGGTCCCAATATCCACGACACAGTCTTTATATAGAGCGTTTTCATGTGACATCGTTACCTTCGAGATTACGAAGGAAAACAGAAAACAGCCGCCATGTTCGTGTACAACGAGATAGGAGCTTCTATGGCGATCTTCACGAAATGAGTGATATACTTATAATGCTTCTAATATGTGTTGAATCGGACAAAATACCATTGCTACATAAGTATAAACACTATACCTGTGGGTTTTTTAATCGATGTTGCATATACTGCTAATAACATACTGTACAAGTTGTACACCAAGATGGCGGTTTATTTCTAGTATACGGAATTTGTTCACATGATGAAAATGCTCTATAGGTGAACGCTTTAAAGCAGGTAGGCTGGAAATATAAGATAAACACCTGCACAGAAGTCCCTTTAAATTCCAGTGTGTACTGCTTCTGCACATGCTCATTATACAGGAATTCTGAAACGCTCCAGAATGGAGGAGCAGAAACAGAAGTACAACTTGGGGTGGCTTATGTAATTTTATGCAGGTTCACTGCTGTCCACAACAAAGTCCAGCAAGACTACGACAATGTCACAAGATCTCTCATTACAACTTGGGGCAGGCTTGCTATTCACAAGCTCAAATTAAACTTTGCCTGGTACTTATGTTGTGTTTCTGTAGTGTGCACCATCGTTTTTACAAATTCCCATAGTGCAGGGCGTGCAAAGTAATATGTATAGACAGTATATGTATAGCCAGCTGATCCATTCCATGCCCAGAGGCTTCAAAATGGCCATTTCAAAGCACCTTCCTGAACAGCCTTACCTGCTATCTCAGTGCCAGTATTGTAGCAGATGGAGAAGACCAACACATGGCAAGTGAATCTCGTTCTGTAGCTTTCTTCATGACATTTGCTTACACGCATCAAAGGGGTTAAACGTACTGATTAATTATTCATAAGGTTTCAAACCGGGTGAATTTAGCGTTTCCCCTGTTGCGGGGGTTCCCGTTTAGCAAATAGGTCTTGGTTATCATGCTTTAAAATTATTAACGGTGACTGAGCTACTGTCGTACCAGGTAAATCATTGTCGTATTTGCGCCGTCTGATCTGCTACTTGTTCACTAAGAATGGGGAATGTGTTAGAGCTGGTTGTTGCATTGGCCGTAGCTGGAGCTCTGCGATGCACTTATGTCTACGGGCAGGTTTCAACATGTAAGTATGTATATACCCTATGCATGCAGTACTAGTGTAATTCTGAATCTATAACATAGAAAAGTATGGCTGTCCATTTCTGTGATGGAGGCTGTCACACTTGTTCTGAATGCACAGTAGATGTCTACCTGTTCTAGGCTTCAAGTTACCCTCTGAGTCTGAGCACTTGAACTACAGCGATACAGTAGTTAGCTACCGGTATTCTTCCTTGGAGGGTGGACTAAATCAAATTCAGCACATAGCATACAGTGCCAGTCATGTACCAGCCATCTTATCTCAGTCCAGCAACAACTTGGGAACTTAGCTCTTGCACCAAACAAGAGCTTTACCGACCATATTTATTATGCTGATGAACAGCACTGGCACAAATTGTTGACTGCTATTATTGAATGACAGCAAAGATGTTGCCTTGAAAACACCACCATGCATCCCATACCATTCAGCACCTACAAACAGAATCAGATGGAAACAGCTATGACTTGTGCAAAAACTGCATGCCATACAACTAGTGACACTGTTTAAATAAGTGTAAATTTAGTGACTACATTTACACCATATTTAGCTAACAACTGACAAGGATATGGCTGACTATGGCCTGACACACAGGTATATAGCAGGGTGTTGTTGAGCCTCAGCTCCTGTTGAAACTACTAGAGCCTTTTCTGACAAACAGTAGCTCCAATCAATGCTGGTTATTCGCAAATCAGAAGCACATGTCTCTGTCCTGCAAATAAACTCAGTACATATTATATGCAGGTCCTGTGAATACCAGGCATTTCATCTCTGCATAGTATGTATACAGATCCTGTTCTCAGGTACTTACCGTTATATAACTGGTGTAATTGGTTCTGAATGAAGTGGTATATGCAATGCATGGCATATGTATGGAGGTGCCACTGGCCACATTATACTGCATGAGGGCAAGCTATGTGATTTTCCCAGGAGAGTACATACAAGCTAGCTGACAGTTCACTTCCTGATGATGATTTCCAGACAAGTCTGTTACTGTAGAAGCAGCCCAGATTCCTGCTTTGATCAAAAGTCAAAAGCTATGCTGCTCAGTCTTTAGCCTTCTGCTGCTGGTTGCATGTTACACTTTGTTCATTTACTGTGTAGTGTGTCCAAGAAGATGTGCCTGTAATGTCAAGCATCTCATTGTAACACAGATGAATCTTAGTTGAAATTAACATGCTGCATAAAAAAAATTGATGATAGTTATCAGACAAACTGAAGAGACAGTGGTTATGACAGCTTTACTTTGGCATTCAACCTAATTGCATAAGTCAACTTGGCAGGAAGACCATTCCAGATCAACTTACAGTCATAATTGTGCAGATCTTAACCACTAATTGTGATTAAATTTGCTAAGTTTGCTAACACAATATTAAACAGGAAGTACTTAAAGGCTTCTTTGTGTGAAAACTAAAATGCTTATTACCATGTAGCATGCATGCACACTGTGGGTGGGGGGGGGGGGGGGGGGGGGGGGGGAGGGGGGGAGGGGGGGGGGATGGGGGGGGGGTAAGCATTCGTCTGTCTGTCAGTCATTCCATCAACCCAACAAGCTACTTAGAGGGCTCAACAACTCATACATGGAACATTGACAATAGTGATCTATAGAGTTTGGCAATAACTAGAACCACTTGAATGAGTGTTTGAACACCCTAAAGTTTCCTGAAACTCATGTGGATATTGCATCATTTTTAGAAACTACGTACTTAGCATGAGTTCTTCCTGTTGAAGAGAACTTCAGGTCAACCCATAACAGAGTACGTTCTGTGGCTTCTGGGTATGAGACTGAAGCGTTCAGTACCGAGAGGATTAATTGTGAGGGCTGGTATAGTTGTCTAGTGGTCGTAGTTTAGTAGTAGAGCCCTGGTGGCTCAAGCCAGAAGCATTCCTGATGACTGCCAGCTTTTCTCTTTCTGCCTCATAACATTGCATGTCTTGAGTTCTCAACTGCTAAATTACTGCTATGTCCTATGTTAATAAGTAAGATACACTCAGGCGGGAGGAAACCAATCAGCATGGGATCTCTCTTCAAATGGGAAGTATTGCATTCCCATCTGAGTACTGACCACACATACTGTGTGACTGTCGGATGCAAGACTGAGGCATTCAATGTCATGTGGTTGTCTGGTGGTCAAAGTTCAGTAGTCAGAGCACTTGTAGCTCAAGCCAACAGCCCTGGGTTTAATTTCCAGTAAATGCCAGCTTTCTCTTACATTAAGGTGTTGTTTGTCAGAAACCTGTAGAAGTCATTATTATGTGGTGTGAATGACAATTACCCAAGTTTAGCTGATCTACAAAGAACTCACAACAACCACAATTAAGGAATCACAAAATGGCTTATACACAAAAGTTATTTACTCCAGCATTGTACCTTAGATATGCCCACAAACGTGTTCCTATATTGTTGCAGTATGTTTGGTTTTGGTGGATGGGCTTCACCAAATGTCTTACTCGGCAATTCATGAAAGTTGTTGGCCTTGTGAAAGTTTGCACAATATGGTAGTTACAATACAGATGCATGGAGCCCACAGCCTTTAGCTTACTATTTTGGCTCAGGAAAGTATTTTATGTAGTGGATAAATAGATATGAGTGTTACTTCTCAACACAGAGGATGTATATACATAATTAAAAGGAGTAACATTCCCTTCTTCAGCTACACTTCAGTGGTGACTTCTGTAGTGACTTCCATTGCTTACCTGACACAACTTCCATGTGTATGTCTTCATGTTCTGTCTCACTTTCTCTGCAGCTTGTAACAACACTGATATTCGACTGGTAGGAGGTAGGAGTGAGTTTGAGGGCCGAGTGGAAGTATGCTTTCAGGGACAGTGGGGGACAGTATGTGATGACCTCTGGGATTCCAGAGATGCAAGTGTTGCCTGCAGACAGCTTGGTCTCATCTCAGAATGTAAGGGGTTTACTAAACACAATAGCCACCTTCTTGGCCCTTTGTTGTTGCTGTCAGCAAGTACCTCTGACACTAATTAACCCTATGAGTGAATTACTCAGTTTGACCAGACCTAGTTATTACAGCAGAAGAGGGTTGGTCCATGAAAATCATTTTATGGGGGTCAATAACGTCCAGAGCTATGGTGCAGTCCCACAGAATCATGGACATTGCCACTATCAGGGGTACCGATTGCAATTTTTCTTGCTATTTCCTTTTTGCGTACACTATAATAATTTTTGTTGGAGCATATGTTAGGTACTGATATTAGCAGGAACATAACTGGTTGACACTATAATTGCATTCAGCTCAGAGCTAGTTGTGAGACAATGTTACATTTTGGTTGCAGATGCAATACAGATCACTGTTTCCAGCAACACTTTTGGCCCTGGAACTGGACCAATCTTTTTAGATAATGTGGGCTGTACAGGGAATGAAGCCAACCTCAATGATTGCCCTCACAATGGAGTCGGTGTCCACAACTGTCTTCACATTGAAGATGCAGGGGTGATCTGTCAGCCAGGTGTGGTTGTGCATGATGATGCATAGGCCATACAAACAGCCTCATTCCCAGGCCACTCCTCTCAAGAAAAGCCTAGATGATACTTACTATTTGTGCATGCAAGGCTTTAGAAAAAAATTGAGCCCGTCCATGTGAATTGTGAGTGGAAAATCATTATAGTAATAAAAATGCTTACTCAACTTTTGTGTTCGTGAATGTGCATTGAGTACAAATGCCAGAGTTTAAATCTGCAGTATTATTATTACTTTGTGCCTTTGCTGCCTATTTGGCCATATCTATAATTATGTAAACAGTGCACAGTAGCACTCCCTATTCAGGAAACTGTGAGTAATGCACTACTATAGCAAGTATGGCTTTTCCACTACAGCTTTTCACCATTTATATATGCCAATACCAAACACATTGGATGTATGTTCTTATAGTTGGTAACATGCCTACAGTTCCTCTGTAGGATAATGTACATATGCACTTGCCTCATTCCCAGGTCTTCCCACCGTCCAGTTTTTAATCGCTTGCAGCATTTGGGCATACTGCAAGTGATCAAAAACTGGACGGTGGGAAGGCCTGGGAATGAGGCTACTTATGCACTTCACATCATGGGTTACAGATATGCTTTGTCTCACTTCAGCTGCGGCTTGCAATGACACTGATGTTCGGCTGGTAGGAGGTAGGAACAATTTTGAGGGCCGAGTGGAAGTATGCTTCCAGGGACGACAGTGGGGGACAGTATGTGATGACCTCTGGGATTCCAGAGATGCAAGTGTTGCCTGCAGACAGCTTGGTCTCACCTCAGAATGTAAGAGGTTTACTAAACAATAGCCACTAAACAAACAGCAGCCTATGTTGCTGCTACTAACAACTGAGTTGCTGGTGGCCTATAGTGCGGGGTTAAATGCTGGCCTACGAACCAAAAAGTCCCAGGTAATCAAGATTTCAGTAAACAATAATCAAAACAGTATTGCCCAATCTTATATAGTAATTAGACATTCCGATGAAAATTTCCACTTCAAAGAATGCGAAGCAAATCAATTTATAACTGAATCTCTGGTGCAGGTGTGGCTGGAACCAAAATATTACCATTATCACATTAAATATGTGACACCACGATCATACCCAATTGTGATGGAAGCAACCTACATACTACAGAGGTTCTTGGGTGTAATATACTCATAAGAATGTCAGTAGTTGCAGTGGCAAAAGTGACATTATTCAATCATTGCCATGATATTAGAATATAATCCACTGTTAAAATCTTCCATTAACTATCTAAACCAATAATACACAAATTACCTCTGAACTTATAGTGTATGCTGCCTAGTTTACCGATTTCGGATAAGTTATTATAAGCACACAGTAACAGTAAATCAGACACATTAATTTTACTAAGTAGGTAACCTCGTATCCAGGCTCTTTCTTCCTCATGCAGAAAAAGAAAATGAGTTTGGGTAAGAGGTACCCAGCTGGTGCCATATCAGCAGCAACATGACTGCATGGTTGGCACTATGTTCCACATAATTATTTTGAGCCTCATGGATCTGAACTAATAATCGTGAAACAATGGTTTGCTTTTTGGTTACAGATGCAACAGCAATTGATGCTCTCACCAACAATGGTAACTTTGGTCCTGGAAGTGGACCAATCCTGTTAGATAATGTGGGCTGCATAGGCGATGAGACAATCCTCATTGACTGCTCTCATAATGGAATCGGTGTCCACAACTGTCAGCACAGTGAAGATGCAGGGGTGATCTGTCTACCAGGTGTGGTTGCACACGTGTGTATGATGATGTATCATGGAGTACGGTAGTACTTCATATGTTGGGATGGCCTGGGAAGAAATATTAAAAGTACGGTAGTACTTCATATGGCCTGGGAAGAAATGACCACCATATTAAAAGTGCAAGAGACATGTTCAAAAGTTTGCTCTAAGTTCAGTCAAAGACGTCCTTCCTACCTTTTTTTTTTCTTCTTTTGGCTCAGGATTCCATCCCCCTAGCTAGTTTTTATTTGAAACCTTTTTTCCACTTGTATATGTCTATTCCCTTTAGTAGCAGTACCCACTCAATTCACTTACATTGCTATCTGTCATGTGATTTGTCTTCTATTTTAAAGTAGATAAATTAACTTCTATACACCAATATCTCCTTGTATTATAAACTTGTTCATGGGAAGTTCCTGCACTGTACTTTGTCCAAAGATATAGGAAGCGTTAAGACTACAGGAGTTGCTTTACCCCGCCCACTCACTTCACCACTTCAGCCTAGTTCTACATAATGCTGAGACCAACAATGTTGCTAAAGGTCTATAGCTATTCTATGCATGTGGCATGAACAGCAAAGGTCAAGGTTCAATAATACACATGCATACACAGCAAACTTCCCTACCGTTACCACCTGCCCAATTACAATATGCTTTTAACACTATCTGTTTTCTGCATTCACACACTATAGTTGCAGCTATTTCCTTTATGTTTTTACAACCTTTACCTGGAAATATTGTTGACGAGAATGAAGTTGGAATAATTCTACCCATTATGGTAGACATTGTACCTTCTGATGCCTCTCTCCCCTTTGATGTTGTTGTCAGCTTTTCAGTCACTGGTGGCACTGCGACAAGTAAGGATAGTAGTACATACACATAGTTATAATCGTCATCATTTGTATAGCATAGGAAGACTTAAGCATTTGCCATACAGATGATGGTTTCACTATCTTAATGATCAATCACTTTCTCTTTTGATTGCAGATGGTTCAGATTTCCTACTACCAGCTGAGCTGACATTTGATGTTGGTGCTGGGAATGGCACCATCAGAAATATTACTATTGACATTCTTGATGATCGTGTTGTGGAGGGGACAGAGAGTTTTAACATCTCTGGCTTTGCAGCACCACTAGATTTACGTGAACCGGTTAGAGGCACGACTGTTGTTACCATTGTGGACAATGATTGTAAGTGCAGTTAGCTAAAGTGGGGATGGTAATGAACCAGTTGAAAGCACATTACCATTTAATCCTAGTTGGGTCCTGCCGGCAGAGCGTAGCATAAAGACCGAGAGCAATCAGAAGCCTGTCCAGCGCATGTATACAGAGGCAAACATGTTTGTGGATATTATTAATGAAGCTGGCTAAGTATGCTTCCTCAAATGGTAGAACCAGGCCCTTAGTTGTTTTTACAGCAGACTATACCTTGATGTGTAACAGTTCTTAATTATAACACTTTTGAGGCAAGCCCTATGACAGTCATAGTGTACATCTGTCTGATAACTATTTGTGTACTCCTTTAGTGGCCATTGTGGGTTTTGATCAGACTACCAGAATGGTTGGAGAAGATGCTGGTGCTGTGGAAGTTTGTGTTACATTTCTTGAGCCTACAGATCTCAGCGAAAATGTTGTTGTCCAGCTAGTGGGGTCTACATCTCCAGGTATTGTACATGTGTGTGAAACTAGTACTCTGCATGCTGTGTATGTACATAAATACAGACACACCTAAAGTAGCAAGTTTTCTCCTAGTCTCCTTATAGTTTGTACATATGGGATTTGGTCAAAGTACAAAATTTAAAAAAAAAGAAGTTCGTAGATCAGATTAGTCTTTAGCAGAGTGGGTTGCACTGAAGCAGTTCATGCTTTTTTGGTATTGGCAGTAACTATGTAACCTTATGTTTTTCACACATCTTCATCTCAGATACAGCTGATGTGAATGACTTCCAGCAGGTTGTTAATGAAACTGTTATACTGAGGAGTAGTACTGCAGGTTCTGACAGTTGTTTCAGGATAGTTATCCTGGATGACAGTGATCCTGAGCAAGCAGAAAACTTTACAATCAGCTTTGTTGTGAGCAGGGTACAACCAGAGGATGTCAACATCTCCATCAATCAAAGTGAAGCTGTCATCACCATTCAAGAAAATGACCGTAAGAGCCATTGGTGTTCAATTGGGGTGAGGTAACTCTAGGTGTGTCAAACTGCAAACAGTATGGGTTGTGTTATCCACTGCTTTTGAGCAGCACTTATTGAACAATGGAAACATTTATATTTCATCATTTGCCCAGAGTTTATATGTACTATATACGGTGAGGCTCTTCTGGCTTTATTGGCACATGTCCCATAGTCTCATACCCAGACCTTCTCACCTAATAGCCTCGTTCCCAGGCCTCCTCTGTTGTTTGTTCTTCGGTTTGCATTCAGTATAATAAACGGAAGTGGACTTTACCTAAAGATGGCTTGCTAAAACTCATTACATTGCCACAACATCAGATGAATGTGAAGAGTGTGCCAGCCCTCCAAACTTCCACCTAACAGTCAAGGACATCAATGCACATAACAACTTCTCCCAAGCTTTCCTTCACCTATCGGCATGTAGCATGCTAAATTTGGAGCAGGTAGACTTGCTGTCGGTGCAGTGCTTGGTGAAGAAGGGCAGAAAAGCATTGTATGGTCTTGTCAGTTGCTTCCTCAGCAGGCTTTGAGGCTTCAACATGCCTACTAATGCATAATTTTAACCGTTCTCACTGGATTCCTGAATCTTGTGTTGTCTTACAACCTTTACCTCTCTCCCCTTTCATACACACCACACCCCTACACACACCACACCCACACACCCACACACCCACACACGCACACACACACACACGCACACACACGCACACACACACACACACACACACACACACACACACATGCACACACACACACACAAATGCATTCAGTGTTCCAAGTTCAGTTTCTGCAAGATTCAGCTGTTGTAAATGAGAGTGCTGCAAGTTTTGTTCACATTTCCCTAGGGATTCAGATCCTAATCGCACCTTTTGCCATCCTCCAGTCAAGTGTTACTGTCACACTCTCAATAGCTACTGGCAGCACTGCTACAGGTACAGTAGTTACAGATTGTTTAGCTACATGATAAGAATCTCTCAGTTTTGAGTTATGTACCTATTAGAATCACTCTGTTTCACCTTTGTGCAGATACTGAAGACTTCTGGCTATCTAGGACTGAACTGAGGTTTTCTGCTGGCACTAACAATGGCACTATCCAAACTTTTGCAATTATTATTGTTGATGATGATTTTGTGGAAGGAACAGAGACCTTTGTTATTTCTGGCAGTGTGACATCACCAGCCACGTTTTTACCTGGTAGAAACATGGCCACTATCACCATTATGGACAATGAGCGTAAGTTGTATGTGAAACTAACAGTGAAAGTAGTGTGTATATGTAATGGGGGAGGTCAAGAAAAGAATTCCACCATAGGTTGGTCCACTTTAGCATGTGCCCAATGTGAGTTTGCCTAGAAGGGGCTATACCACCTTTAGTTTAGAGCTAGAGGAAAGGAGCCACAGCCTCATTGATAACTTGTGAAGTATAAGATTTGGTAAATCTGCAATGTAGGATAAACAAAGGAAGAGCCAAAATTGGTAAGGGTCTGACACTGTAATATGTATGCTGTGCTCCCACCCTCTCATCCTATATGCATATGCCCATGCTTTTTTCAAAATAGTTGCTGTCATATAACCTTTTACCAGGATTTGTTTTACCATTCATTGTACAGAAATCCAAGTTCAATTTCAGCAGAACAATCCAACTGAGGCACGTGAAGATATCAGGGAGAGATTATTATTGGGCATTCAGGTTCTAATCCACCCTCCCAGTGCCATACTTCAGGTGGACATTACTCTTACCTTCTCAGCTGTGGACGGCAATGCTACAGGTAACAACTGGAACCTGTATATGATACAACTTCCATACATGCCAACATACCCTCTGTCAATGAATAGGTATATATTTATATTACTGTACAATCTAACTACATACATAACTGGTTGTGCATATCATTCACTGTTACATCCTACCTACTTGCAGTGGGTGAGGACTTCCGTATGGTTTTTCGAAGGTTGACACTGTGTCCAGGAACGAGTAACAACAATGTTCAAAGTCTTGTTGTCAATATAATTGATGATTTCCTTGTGGAAGGAACAGAGAACTTTGTTATTTCTGGTGATGCAACAGCACCAGCCTCATTTGTACCTGGTCGAGATACAGCCACTGTTACCATCCTGGATAATGATGGTGAGTGTGGATAGTTGTATGCACATGCTAGCAAACTCATTATTGCATGGATGATGAGTTCACAGAGTGGGGAGGCAGATATTGGTAATTTTTGGCATGTCAAATAATTCAGTATATCATTGTTCACCCCCACAGCAATCCGGGTTGAATTTGTGCCAAACATGATTACTGTAGATGAGGGTGATGTTGCAGGTGCACGTCTAAGCATTCAGCTTCAGTTAACACCTACTAGTGCAACTCTTCAATTCGACATCATTGTTACAGTCTCGGTTTCTTCTGGTAGTGCTACAGGTACAGTTCATGGGCAAGTGATCATTACAATAACTCCAACTCAAAGATCGGTCAGACTCGTATCTACTACTTTATGGATATATGCTGTTTATTCTCAGAATGTAGACTATATGTAACAAACAAACAAAAAACAATAACAAAAACCCAATAACATGCCAACAAGGTTTGTTGCAGTCACTGTGTGACAACTTCTTTCATCCTTTTCTCCTTATAATTTTGAGTGTGACCATCAACCACTTTGAAGCGAAGCTGCTTTGGCATTATAACATGTTATGGTGGAGTGCTGCAGCACTGTCTAGTTAAGGATGGCCATGGTAATTTCATACCACGATATCGCCAAATAAGAAGCAAAAGCAGAGACTAACACTGCAGATGCCTAGATAGAAGCTTCCTTCTTTTGGAAGTGGTGAATGTACTCCAAGGGAAATTAAATTTAATCCAGTACATCTCATAATTATAACTACAGCAGGTGAAGTTATGTATATCAGTCATGCACTTGTCCATGTATTATAGCAGCATCTACAGATATCAACTAGCTTCTGAGTTATAAGCAACTAGATCCAAAATTTCAATAAGAGAAAGGCTACAGAGTCATTGTTTAATTCTCTAGTATATGCAATGCATGGGTATCTTCCCATTTTGCGTTGTGTAGTACACAGCGTGGTGCCAATGAATCCCTGATACAGAGAACAGAACTGCAGTCATATACCTATGCTTCCTTGTTAATAGAGAGATATGGTTTATCATGCCTGATTAGAATGCGCACTGTGTGCATTGTACAGAGTCAGTTTGAAAATGCAGGGAATCCATTCCACAACTTAACAGACTCAAAATCTGTTGTGAATTTATAGTTTTTTTTTTATTTACTTTACTTACCACTTTAACTATTTTTCTATTCCACCACCTTGTAGAAGGTGAAGATTTCCGTCTGCTTGCACAAGAGGTGACATTTTTCCAGGGAGCTACAACAGGCAGCATTGAAAGTGCTTTAATTGATATCATTGATGATTCTTTAGTGGAGGGGACAGAGAGCTTTGTTGTTTCTGGCAATGTAACAGCACCAGCCTCATTTGTGGCTGGTGGAGACACAGCCACTGTTACCATCCTGGATAATGATGGTGAGTTTGGTAGCTATACGGGTAAATCTTGTGGATTGTAAAGACCTTCACTGCACTGACACTTGCCAAGAATTTAACAACACAAGAAGCACTAATGTAGACAGTCAACGTGTTCAGACTTGCTCAGCATATATGAAAAGAAATAACTGCCCAACATTGCTGAACAAGTCAATTAATTGTACAGCTAAACTTAAGCTAATATGACAATCTTGTGTGTAATGCTTCCTGAGTTCCTGGCCTTGATATATAGCTTTCTCTCTCACATATAAATTGGAGGTCAGGCCTTTGGAATGAAGCTACTTGTCATTTGCCTTTGTATGCACACACACAGAAATCCAGGTTGATTTCCTGTTGAATACAACTACTGCCAGGGAAGGTAGTGTTGTGAGGCTGGATATTCAGTTTCAACTCAAACCTCCCAATGTCACTCTTCTGGAGCCAGTTATAGTCACAGTTGCAGTTGTTAATGGCAGTGCTACTGGTAGGTTGCAAGTACTACTGCATGTTGTACCATTTAATACTGCTGCATTGATTCAGAGTCAATTGTTGAAATACTAGTATTCAACTACCATTAAAGTAGTATTGACTGCTGTACGGATTCAGAGGTCAACTGTGGTAAGTACTTTCTTTTTCTACTTCTTCTCCTTGCAGAGGGTGATGACTTCTATCTGGTGACCTCCACACTAACATTTGATACAAATGTGACATTTGACCAGGGCACTAATGATAGCAATGTCCAAGTTCTTGCTATCAATATTTGGGATGACCAACTCCTGGAAGGGACAGAGAACTTTGTTATTTCTGGTGCTGTAACAGCACCTGCTTCATTTGTACCTGGTGGAGATACTGTCACAGTTGACATCCTAGATAATGATGGTAAGGGTGAACTGTTGCACACAAGTAGCTAAATGAAGATAAATCACAGCTGCAGAAAACAGCATGCCTCATTGGTATAACACCTGAGCTCTTCACTAACTCCAAGAATTCAGGCTCAGGGAAACCACAATCTGATTAGATATTATATGCAATGGAAATTGTATCACTATATTATACATACATAATGTGACTCAAAAGCCCACTTGAATTGTTGAGCATTTCTATCATTTCAAACTCTGTCTTCAGTTGCTGTTATTGGATTTAATCAGACTGCGTACACATTTGGAGAAGGTGATGGTACTGTGGAAGTGTGTGCTGTATTTCTCCAGCCAACAGATCCCAGCCAAATTGCGCCAAATGTTGTTGTTGAACTGATGGGATCTACATCTCCTGACACAGCCAATGGTAAGTGGAACTAATTATACAAATGTTCAACCTACATGTCTCTTAATTACTTAGGTTCCACAATGCTTGAGTATATTAGGCTAGCTATACAGTCTAATTCATATCAAATATCTTGCAAACTCTGTTGCCTTTTTGTGTATACAGGAAGTGATTTCCAGCTGGACCCTGATAAGAATTTAGCTACAGTGACCAACAATGCTTCTGATCATGGCAGATGCTTCAGAATAATTATCACAGAAGACAGTGGCCGTGAGACAACTGAGAAGTTCAATATCAGTTTCACTGTGAGCTCAGTACAACCAGAGGGTGTAAACGTCACCACTTCCAATGAAGCTGTTATCTTCATTCAAGATGATGATGGTAAGAATTATTGGACCAGGTTTTGTGAAATAATAACAACAGCTCATGCAAGAACATTGAGAGCATGACTATGGCATGCATGATTCTGGACACAGTTCTATATTTAATATACCAGGCCTGACTAGATAATATATGTGTTTATCAGCTTCCATTATCGGACAGATAATGCATACTTTCTACAAAGCTAGCTTGAGCACAGTAATACCTAAGTGGCGGGTTAAATATGATATTCACTGAGGTGTATGTTATGAAAACAATGATTATCATCAGAGTAAAAACGAGGAAGATTCTATGATAGGTATTCTGATCATTGTAGATGCACCACCTCCTTCTGGAACCAGCCCTTCTGAAGCCACATCTATTGACACAGGAGCTGTTGTTGGTGGAACTATTCTGGGTGTAATAGCATTAATGGTGTTGGTTATTCCTCTTCTTGGCTGCCTCATTTATTGCAAGAGAAGGAAGGGAAGGAAACTTTCACGACTGCATGAAAGGTATTAATTATTTTTCTTTGTGACTGGTTAACTAAAGAACAATTGCATGCTACATATGGCTCATGCAGCTGATTGAGAAGAACACCTAGCCCACACGTGTTATTTTACTTTGTGTATTTTTATGATGAGTATGTATTCATATAATGCTATTTTCAGTTATTTATATGAAGCATGGCATAGTAGGTTGCTTTTCAGAGGCTCCTGCATGTGTCAATAACTAGCAAAATTAAGTATTAATGCTATTGTTATTCTTTTATTTCCAGTGATCTTAATGAAACATCGAGCCATACATATGATGTGAGAGACAGAGAGGTGGAGATGCAGCAGTTTGACAAACATGGGTACTACTACGATAATCTGCTTTGCTGCATATATGATGAATTTACTGCTATAGTATGCATAATGCTTGTAAATAGTGATTGTACAGTATCCCTGCCAGGTGGGCGTTTGTTTTACATACGAGTGTTGAGTGTATAGTCCTTACACTGTCATCAAATTTTCATCAGTTGTTTTACGCTTTATAGAAAGTGAGTATCCTACCAAGTATGGTTCCATGCATTGCTTATCAGGTTCATTTAAAGGAAACACATTCTGACCAACTGTACATACAGTAGCTGTACATAAGAAAGGAATTGATTACTGATTCTATCTTTTAAGGGCTAATGCTGAGCTGAATGAAGAAGCTACTAGGTATCTACAGGACTTCCCTGAAGAAATGATATTTCACACAAGTAACCTTCACCTGCTTGACTCTGTCGGACAAGGTAAGAAAATGTGTGTGCAAGTTTTTTCCACATACTAGAGTTGTTTTCAAGTTCCTCCTAAGCTGAGATAGAACAAGGGTGGCTGGTCAAGGTGCCTGAAAGAAGTAATAGATATAATATAGGATTGTATGAGGCAAATAAGAGGATCAGTAAGACCAAATGGTGTCCCTGGCTTGAGCTGATAGTTCTCTGACCGAACAGCAGGCAACCACACAGATGGTACTGCATGAATACTTCAGTCTCACACCTAGCAGCCACTCTGTACATATGATTTTCCTGTCTCATACTATGTAAAAAGTTGTGTAGATTCAGTTACCCTAACTTACCTGTTTGCATTTAAACCACAATATGCAGCCTGAATTCCTTTGTAAAGCACATCCACTGACTACCCTTTACCTTACATATCCATACATCACTGCATGTCTGTTTCATGCTTGTACCTGCGCTTGGCGATTTCCAGTTTGTTACATAGATACAACACATTGACAGTTTATTTACCAATGCAATCATTACAGGAGAGTTTGGCACTGTGTACAGAGCTCGTCTAGCCAGATCTACCCTAAGGAAGACAGAAAGTGAAATTGTGGCTGTGAAGACTATCAAAGGTGAGAATATGATAGGCCATGGTGTAGCTACTGCTTGTCCACAACCGGTAGTTGTCTACCTGTGATATACTATTAGTATTCCCAGGCTATCCTGCATCTGGTTCATGATGCAGTGCATGCCTGGATTATGACCTTGGGACAAGGCTGCTATAAGTATTACTGAGTCAGCTTTCAGTCATTTAATCAACTTGCACATTAACATTCCACATTTTGATACACATGTTTCAAATTTGTCACTGTTTGCAATCAATTGATACTATTCACCAAGACAGTCAACTTACTGCCATAAGCTATGAGATGAGAAGAGACTTGTGCGCTAGCAGTAGGCTTGAGGCAATTGTGCTCAAAATTTTGCCGATTATTCTATTCCGCACTTCCTAAAAAGTGTTCCAATAATTCTTCACATTTAATCCGATTATTCTTTCAAAAAAGTCATTATTCCACATAATATTATTATCCTACACATACTGTCAAACGATCCAACAAAGAGAGCACTCGTGAGCTCTGGCCAGCTTCACTTGAGTTCGCCTGAGAATCAGATTCTACCTCACTTGTGTAGGCACTGAAATTTGTACTGTGACTGCTACCACTAAAATTACTACTAGTGCTAGTCTCAGCACTGCTAGACTCTGCCATCCTGTTACATGTAGTGGGCGAAAAGCCATGCAACGTGGCATTATTCTCCCGTTTTCCACCGTTTATTCCACATAATTCCTGCTTCCAGAAACTTCCTATTATTCCGGAAATTATGCTGGCATAATCACCTCAAGCCTAGCTAGCAGCTAAGTGACTGCATCTTGTTAGTAAGTGATATACATCTCGTAACTACATCTAGCTTGTGATAAACCTCTCGAACCATGTAGCAGCATGATACACAAGCACATCACATCCCATATATCAGAGACTCTCTATGTAGGGATGGCGCCGACGCGCAATATATGCAATACTTAAGCAAAAGTCGTATAACTTCACCACAAATACGTTAAAAGCTTATTTAAGCACCCAGTCTTCCTCTTTGAGTGCTTTTATGATCAGCAAGAATCATAGAGTTGCCCAAAGCCTCGTGAAAGACAGCTAAACGCAAAAGCGTGCGGTAGTGAAAGTCCCATTTTTGTTATTCTTTCTTTATTTTTTATTTTTTTTCTTTTCTTCTTTTCTTCTTTCCTTCTTTCCTTCTTTTCTTCTTTCTTTCTTTCTTTGTTTCTTTCGAGCAAAGTAACCGCACCCCAAGATGCTCACGGAAGGTTAGTGCTGCAGGTTTACCTTGGCTCGAACACTTTAGAGTTCAGTGTTATACGTAGGTAAAATCTTTGTTAGTAGGCTTTAAGAAAAAAAGTTCACTGCTACTTAGCTACAAGACCTGAAGTAGAAGGCTTAAGAGATCAGCGTTTTGTTCTGCAAATTTAGCTGAAGTAGGAAGACTTAGAGTTCAGAGTTTTGTGGCTTCTTAAAAAAAGCTTTACCCTCAAGGGAGGAGCTAGACATCAGTTTATCAAATCGCGAATAGTGAGGCACCCCTTCAACTGCTTTATGCTCACGCGCATTACGCGCGTAATATCAGCCCGAAGCACGGTAGCGCGCTCAATACACGCAATGATTTTATACGTAGGTATATTGAACGTGTGACGTCACGTAAGCGCTTCGGGAGTCGCTGTGAGGGGTGACAGTGGTGTAGCTGGTGAAGGGAGAGTTGTTGGTGTACCAAAGTTTCATTCTTGGGGTAAGTGCACCATGCCATTAACGAATGTCAACTCAGATTGGATGTCCAACGCTGCCTCTGGACTGTGTATTATATTAATTAGTCAGTTGTATTAGTTATTCATATTATTTATATTACGCGGGTCCTTTAAAGTTGCATCTTGGGGTGTAACTTTCTTCTTCAGACCACTTGTCAAACAACGATAACTCGAAAACGGCTCAAGTACTCACCTTGATTTAAAAGTGAAATTGATGCTCATACAGCGCGCAGCTTCCCAACCACTCAGCGACTTCATAGCTTCAAATTTGCTGTGGTCAGAAAAGCTGTTCACAGCACTGCCCGGCTGCTGTCCTTTGCGAAGGACGCCATTTTCTAATCTTGTACGCATGCACACTCCAGTCTCGTTCCCAAACCAATAACCACGATCATTGGCTTGGGAACGAGACTAGTGCACACGTGAAATCGTGCGCGTTGACCAGCACGGTCCTGTAGTTGTGGGAGAGGCTCATGGACACCACATAAGTAAGGCGCTGCATTTAGTTGCTTACTTATAGCTATACTACAAAATACAGCTTTAGTAACGCCGGTCAGCTTTTATGCTCTGTCTGTACATTTTTCTGTGCTGGTTAGTCGTCATGTGATCGAAAACCAGGAAATCGGCTTCACAAAGGGCTCGAAATCTGGTACTGAGAGTGGTTAGCCCTTCATCGGATTCCAACTGGTATATTACATGCTTGGAAGCACTACTAGACTGTCAATGCTGCTTCAAGTTCTAGGGTTATGGTTACAGTTGAGAGAAACATTCTTCTTAGGCTTAGGTCTAACAGTAACTGCTCAAAAAAGTACAGAAACAAGACTTTACAAATGTAAAAAGATGTAGGGATGGCATGCCAAAAAGTATGCAAACAAAGTAGGGATGATATAATAGTGAAGGTAAATTTACTAAGCCCTATCCCTACATCTTTTTGCATTACAGTTGCAAACTAGTGTGAAAACGATGCAGGGATGAGGCTTTGTAAATTTACCTTCACTATTATATCATCCCTACCTTGTTTGCATACTTTTTGGCATGCCATCCCTACATGTTTTTACATTTTTAATGTCTTTACATGATAAGTACTACCAGCTGGCATATTATATTATGTGCTTGATTTGAGGACAACATTTTGATCTCTTGATACTTTCGTGTAATTACTGATCAGTGAGCATCCCTACATGTTTTTACGTTTTTTAAGTCTTTACATGATAAGTACTACCAGCTGGCATATTATATTATGTGCTTGATTTGAGGACAACGTTTTTGGTGTCTTGATACTTTTGTGTAATTACTGATCAGTGAGCCTAGCTATGGACATGGTTTAAGGTAGCACAACCTTGAATCACAAATCTCCGAGCCATGTGGACGGACTGATGGGTAATGTCTAAGTGTACACAAGATTCACAAAAAGTTTGTACCAAACTGCTTTCTCTAGCTGATAATGCCAAAAAACTCAATTTTTAGTCCCTCAGCTAAAATAAAAATTTGCACCCTCTCCAAGGCTCCACCCCCAGTCTGACCACATCATCAACACACACACAAAACAAGTAAAACTTTACGTATGGGCTTGTCCTGGGACCACTTCAGTTCCAGTCTACAGGCCAAAACACACATTTGACCTCAAAAGCAGTAATTTTGGCTATGCTGGCTTTCAAGAAAAATTCGACACACCTCCACTCAAACCAACCAACACTGAGCCCAGTTTCAGAAAGCTCAACTCACCCTCTACAAAACTACGTATGCTTTTTCCCGCTCACCTCCATGCCAGGGAGTTATGCCCACAAACCTACTCCCTGTCATTGCCCCTAGAATGGAGCCAAGATACACACATTCCTGCTAGCATAAAATCGGGCGGGGCCTACAAGCCCGAAAAGTCAGCTTTCTACAGACCTTTGCCAGACAACTGTGTGATGACACCCGTCTTCCAGGAGGGCTCTCTGCCTTTCCACCACACTCACAAACATTCAAGCCCACTCAGGCAAGCTTTGCACACACAAATAGCCAACCATCACATTCAACGAGCTAGAAAATCTTTTTACTGTGTTTTTTTTTTTGTTTTTGTTTTTTTAAGTGTTGGAGGATTTCTTCAAAGTTCCGGCCAGCCACATGAAAGTGCCGCCAGACCACTACAAAGGGCCGCAGGCCACATCAAAGGGACACGCCCCCCCTTGTTGATTCCGGTTTCCGCCATGGGAAAGTGTAAACAAGCCAATGAATTTCAATCGCGCCATTATGGTCACCCGACTTCATTAATTATTCATGAGCGGAATCGGCCCGATTCGCGATTTAAGGTTGTCCTACCTTAATGACAATCTTTTTCTTCTGATTCTCTTTAGGTTTTCTTGATTCAAGTGATGTTGCAAACATTCTGAAGGAGTGTCTGAAAATGAAGGCATTTGTGCATCCCCATGTGATGGGTATCCTTGGTATCTGTCTTGCTGGACAGGTTCCATACATAGTGATGCCTTTCATGGCCAATGGCAGTCTCCACTCATACCTCAGGAAGCACAGGGCAGAGCTACTGATTTCTGAAGATGAAGATATCGATCTGGTAATTCAGTATAGAATTTCACAATGCACTACACCATGAATTGCTTGCTCTTTTAAATTAAGTTCTTGATGCCTTTCAGACAGCTCATAAGCTCTCGATGTGACCAATGCATACATGCAGGTCTGTAAAACCCAAGAAGGAGGATGTGGTATAACTTGATTATAGAATTTCACAATACAATACACCATAGCACTTTTGTAGCTGATGCTTTATCACAGCCTTTATCCCAGAGCTTTCCTCTTCTAGCAATGATGGAATGGTCAAAAACCTGGATATAGATACAGTATGGCGTGGATGTAGCATGGTTTACCGTCATGCTACAAAGTTTAATATGATGCTAATATGATTTAGAGCTTATGAGTTGCCAACTACCCAAAGAACGTAAGCTCCCAGTATGATCAGCACATACCTGCTGTGATCAATGCATACATGCAGGTGTGTAAAACCCAAAAGAGGATGATTGACATGTGCTTGCAGATTGCCAAAGGAATGGAGTACCTCACTGAACACAAGTTGGTGCACAGAGATCTTGCAGCGAGAAACTGCATGTACGTTATGCTCACTTTGTGTCTTTACACTCACAATTTCCCCCTTGCATATAAGTGAAGGCCATCTCTGGTATTAGCTATATATTTGGTTTGTTAATACAATGGTCCATGCATGTAGGCTGGATCAGAACTATGTGATCAAGGTGGCTGATTTTGGGCTATCTGAGAACACCTATGCAAAGAGCTACTTTCGACAGGAGGCAAGTGCTGGTGTCAAGCTACCTATAAAGTGGATGGCTTATGAGAGTCTGACTGATAGAATCTTCTCAGAGAAAACTGATGTGGTGAGTTCAAGACCTTCCACATTGTATTACTAGCTATGTACATGTAATTGTAGCTAGAAATGATTATTACGTATGAGAATGGGTTTTGGAAGGATTGTCTCTTTACTGCAATTTTCCAAGCTATATACAATAGATGTTATTTGAATTTTGTGCAGTGGTCATTTGGAGTGACCTGCTGGGAGATCTTCACTACTGCTAAGACACCCTATCCTGGCATCCACCCAACATCTCTGATTGCTCAGCTGGAGAATGGAGAGAGGCTCCCAAAACCATACAATGCTTCTTGTTCTGATGCAATGTATGTTATCACTAAGACACTAATTTAACCCTTTAACAACCGATAACGCCATATGGCATCGTCAGATTTTGGCCGCATGTTATCAGTTGGCGCAATCCGTTTTGAAGATAGGCTCTGCGCTAGCAGAAAGGGTGGGACAGGGGGAGGTGGGTGGGTGCACCGCTCTGGCTGACAGTGCATGGCGGTGGTTGCAGCTGCCTGTAGAAAAACCTTGGTCAATGCCGGGTGGGCCATTTGTCTGCTTTCTTGCACAAACGGGTGTAGAAAATGCTTCTTTCACCTTGTAGGGACTCCATTTCTGGCATTTTAGGCAGCTTTTAGTCCGGATTAGCGTTCTCTGGTTGGAGGGCCCTGACTATTGAACGCTCGCTAATGAGTGGGTGTGTCCAAGGTCATGAACCTACAGAGAACATGTCAATAAAGCTTTGAGTCAAGTTTCCAGTGCTAGCTCCAAGCAGAAGTGAAAATACGGACCATGGAAGGTATCCATAGCCTAATAAACACTTCCAGTAAATAGCCTACGGTTGTTAAAGAGTTAATTAGCTCATATTATATAACCACTTGCTGTATATGTCCTAAAATCTCCCACAATTGGAATGCTGTAACAATGTGGGTATAATCAGTATGGTAGGATAGCTTAGTGCTACCAAAAAACATGATTGGTTCCCAAATTGCAGGTATGATGTAATGCTGAGCTGCTGGGATGTAGATCCAGAGCAGAGACCCACCTTTGCTCAGCTGGTGACTACCATCACATCAGTCCTGGATCCCCTAGCAGACTACCTAGATGTGACCACCTTTGTCACTGGAGACAAGCAGGAGACAGAAACAACCATCGTGGAATCTCAGGTTGTGGAGAGTGAAGAACAGGCCAGCCAAGAGGGAACTAACCCAGATCTTCAAGGTGGACGGACACACAGGGGAACAAAGAAGTGCAGGAAGGGAGTGGAGGAGTGTACTAATGAAATTTAGAGGGCAACTAAGGAAAGCACTAACAATTGCTTTGTGAAGCCTTGAATTTTCACAGGCCAAACCATTGTCCATGAGGTAGTTTAGTCTATTAACATCAGGAACAGATTGTTAATTATACCAGAAACTTTCAATTAACCAGTGCTATTTTGAGGCAGTATAGGTAGCTGTGGGTCTCTTGCAGAACTTGTTGTGCTTTATGTATTTCAAATTCCTCTTCATTAATTATTTACTTAGCCGTTATGGTGCTAATAACAGTAAAAACCATCCAATTTGGACAATCTGTGCACTGTTAATATTTAATGCAGGATTTGATCATTTGATCTATAAATGCGCAATGCACATAATGACAGCACTTGATTTTCATCTTAACAGGAGTATTAAAACTCTCCTTCGCATTTCTTATAACAAAACATGCAAAGGTCATCATCTGTAGAGCACATTGAGTTAAGGGTACTATTGTTCTGTTTTCCATTTCTGAGGTGATAAACTCCTCATCACTCAGTTTTAATAGAAGAGATGGGCTCCTATCAAGAGCCAGTTACTTTCATGAAATTACTGCAGCTTGTGTCATCCTACATCTATGTAACTAGAGTACTCATCTCATTGTTACTAGTAGGATGATATCATCATCGTGGGGTGAGCCTGAGCGAGCAATACATTGCTGTTTTGTCATGGCACACAAACCATGCATAACAGCAGGGTTTGTCACTGTCTGCTGTTCCATGAGCATGGTAAGCAAAACTTCATGTAGCCAAGCAGTATATAGTTGTCACCAGATATATAGATGATCATACATGCTGACAAATTGCAGTAATTTCTCCGGTCAAGGAAGCTACTACCGCAAACTTGGACTAAACTTCACACTGAAGTCATGAATTGAATCTCTGGCGCTTAATTATGAGTGTTGATTATGCATGGCCCTTACCCCAAGCGACCTTAAGTCACTCAGCGGAGGTTAACGAAAACATAAACCTGGATTACAGTCAGAACGAGCAAATCAATACAACTCTTTCCTATAGTGAGAAGCAGGAGCGCATAAGAACAGACGGGTAGAGTAAGAGCATGCAACTCCAATAGAAGTCCATATAGTCCAGTCAAAATTATTGAACCGTACTAAAAATAGAACACCTGGTCATGTGCTTAGCAACAATGCCTTATGTCTACACAGCATGTCTAGTACGTATTACTATTTTTAGTACTGGCAATAAATTTGACCGGTTTCAAATTTTATGGAGTTGCACAGTCTTACTCCAGCCGCCCGTTCTTATGCGCTCTTGTGAGAAGTTATATATACCAGGCACATTCTTTAGCATTTTTAGTACACATGCGGAAAATATAAAATGTTGTTACATAGTGTTTACCTTGTTGTAGTGTAGTATGGTGGTCTTAACCTTCAGTGACCGTGGACACAGTAGGTGCTCCAGAATTGTGACGCATTTTAGACCATAGATACATGATGCATGTATAAACAAGTAAACACATGTGATATAACAGTTAGAAAATGCAAATTAACTTTGAAAGATTGCCCACTCTCAGGCTATTGTTTTCCCAATTATTTGCTGCAAAGGCATTGAGTTACTGCAAAACATGATATGGACGCTCTTTTGTGGTTAAATGCGGAAACACTTAAAAGAGCGCCCACTCCCCTCTTTGGCAGACGTGTAAAGTGCTCCGCCCTGGGCGCTCTTTCACAAGACTACGGTAGGTGCACTCAGCATTTTGACAGGCTTTGTCTCATGCATGTGCATGTCACTATGCCTCAATGTGGTCACTGGGAATTACATTTTGCCTACAAGACTACGGTAGGTGCACTCAGCATTTTGACAGGCTTTGTCTCATGCATGTGCATGTCACTATGCCTCAATGTGGTCACTGGGAATTACATTTTGCCTACTTAATGAGGCTATAGGTATTGAAACATTTTATGCACTCACTTGGTACGGGCATTTTCAAGCACACAGTGTGCTCCTGTGGTGATGAGGGATGAACAGGCCTGCCGGAAAATATAGCAGAAGATTGTCATGATTACAAACATTTGAGGATTTATCAACAAGTACTCAAACTCAATCACAAGCTCCAAACAAGCAATGCATGTACAACCATTAAATCACATCTCTCTAATAAATAGTGCACGCTTACCAGCAGTTTAAATGACAGCATGATGAATGAAGCTTGTGGCATTAATAACCTTTACTTTAGCATGGACCCCTTTCTGAGCCCCTGGTTTTGGTGTACTGTCATATTGGAAGTCAAGCGCTAAGCTATCGGGGAGGTTGATACCGATCTCTTTATCCTGCCGGTTGATGAGAGCAACATGAACACATACTGTACAGCAACTCTACGGAAGGATTAGACAGAAAACGGTATAGTCCAGAAGTTGTTTCTTTTTCAATAGCTTTTATATAAACGATCGCAAGACATTGAAATGAAGGTCAAGGACATCGCGCGATTGGGTCCTCTGTATGGCCCACCCAAAGAATTGCTGCAATTGTCATCTTGCTACTATGCTAACATACCAGCTCTGGCCTCTGTATTGAGTGCTTGACCTCCAATGTGACGTGGTCCCAGACCGTAGATCTTCTAGTGATAGTAGTGTAGACTACTCCCAGACTAGCCTCGTTCCCAGGCCCCACAAGAGCCTGGGAACGAGGCTACTCCCACACTTAAGCTTACAACTCAACTTGTTTCTTATGATTCCTTTTTCTTCGTAGTATAAAATAATATACAAATAAATTCACTCACAGCTTCTTGCCACAGCTCAGTAGTGTGAAGTCTCGGCGATGTAACCGCTCGGCACTCTGTTACCGTCGAAGGATACCGGTTCGCTCCACTGGGGTATTGAACACGCAATTCCTCTTTTCCACCAAGTCCAGGTACCTCTTCTTTCTTGGCTGCATTTTTGCGAAGGAATCGTAGCAAAGAAAACGGGCTCAGCTCAGAAATTTGCTTTTTCAAACGTGCGAAAATTTGTAACGGCGCGCGCAATACTCTCTGCCACTCTGCGCACGCGTACACTAGCTGTGAGCCACGCCCCATAATCATTAGCCCCACCCCCTCCTGCAAGGCAATCGCTGGCTAACAATTGTCATGCCTGAAATAAACACTTCCATTGGTGTGCACGTTCACAATCTGGTGTTTGCTTTTATTCTAGAGTGTTCTAGTCTTGGTATGCTTGTGTTATAGTCTAGTCTTAGTGTGTTTGTGATTTTACCACGATCGTTTTCATCGATCCTGAAACAAGTAATACTTGATCAAACTAGACAAAATGAGTATCCAACAGTGCCATTTAGTATGCACATTTATAATATGATGTTTCTTTTCATTTTAGAGTAAGTGTTCCAAAAAGAGTCTAGGTACGGTAGTGATTTTACCACTTATACGTATCAGTTACTTGTAACTAACAATTTCATTCCTGAAACAGGCAATACTTGACCAAACCAGACAAAATGGGTATCAAACAGTTCCATTTGGTGTGTATATTCATAATCTGATGTTTGTTTTCAGTCTTTAGGAAGTATATTACTAAAATAGGTAACACATACCATGTATTAAGTTGGCTAGTAAGGGTAACTCTTATCAAGGAGTAAATTGAACTCCCCATGGTGTTAGTCACTATGGTGAAGGGGTTAATTGTCGATAAGAGGAGTTCCAGGAACTCCTTACTTTTATCAGTGTAGTGCCTGCAATGGAAATTCGCGTACATTCGCGACTAATCCTAGCTCGGTACAAAGGTTGCACTAATGCAAGGTGGTTAACACCAAGAAGCTATGTGTATGAAGAGCTTAAAAATGTAAACCCTTTCTCGGTGCAACAGGCGCACAAAGCTGTACGGGCCGGCCAATATCTCCGTTCCTTGCAGCGCCCTATAGTGCCTTCAATCGAAATTCGCGTACATTCGTGACCAATCCTAGCACGGTACAAAGGTTGCACTAATGGAAGGTGCATATTATCAAGAAGCTATGGGCATGAAGAGTTTAAAAATGTAAACCCTTTCTCGGCGCAAAAGGCGCACAAAGCTGTACGGGCCGTCCAATATCTCCGTCCCCTGCAGCGC
This sequence comes from Agelas oroides, assembly GCA_949130485.1. Taxonomy (NCBI): domain Eukaryota; kingdom Metazoa; phylum Porifera; class Demospongiae; order Agelasida; family Agelasidae; genus Agelas; species Agelas oroides. The sequence goes on along the minus strand of OX422187.1, from coordinate 4,787,654 downwards.
CGTATAGGGCCTTCAATGGAAATTCGCGTACATTCGCGACTCTTTGTACCTCGGTAAAAAGGTTGCACTAATGCAAGGTACATATTATCAAGAAGCTATGGGCATGAAGTGTTTAAAAATGTAAACCCTTTTTCGGTGCAAAAGGCGTACAAAGCTGTACGGGCCGGCCAATATCTCCGTTCCCAGCAGCGCTGTACTAGTGCCTTCAATGGAAATTAGCGTACATTCGCGACTCTTCCTACCTCGGTACAAAGGTTGCACTAATGCAAGGTGCATATTATCAAGAAGCTATGGGCATGAAGAGATTAAAAATGTAAACCCTTTCTCGGTGCAAAAGGCGCACAAAGGTGTACGGGCCGTCCAATACCTCCGTCCCCTTTAGCGCCGTATAGGGCCTTCAATGGAAATTCGCGTACATTCGCGACTCTTTGTACCTCGGTACAAAGGTTGCACTAATGCAAGGTGCATATTATCAAGAAGCTATGGGCATGAAGTGTTTAAAAATGTAAACCCTTTCTCGGTGCAAAAGGTGCACTAAGGTGTACGGGCCGGCCAATATCTCCGTTCCCAGCAGCGCCGTACTAGTGCCTTCAATGGAAATTAGCGTACATTCGCGACTCTTCCTACCTAGTTACAAAGGTTGCAGTTATGCAAGGTGGAGATTATCAAGAAGCTATGGGCATGAAGAGTTGAAATACCTAAATACCTTCTCGATGCAAAAGGCGCACAAAGCTGTACGGGCAGACCAATACCTCCGTCACCTGCAGCGCCGTATAGGGCCATCAATGGAAATTCGCGTAGAATCGCGACTCTTCCCAGCTTAGTACAAAGGTTGCACTAATGCAAGATGTATATTATCAAGAAGCTATGGGCATGAAGAGATTAAAAATGTAAACCCTTTCTCGGTGCGAAAGGCGCACAAAGATGTACGGGCCGGCCAATATCTCCGTCCCATGTAGCGCTTTATAGAGCCTTCAATGATAATCAGCGTACATTCGCGACTAATCCTAGCTCGGTACAAACGTTGCACTAATGCAAAGTGGATATTATCAAGAAGCTATGGGCATGAAGATTTTAAAAATGTAAACCCTTTCGCGGTGCAAAAGGCGCTCAAAGCTGTACGGGCCGGTCAATATCTCCGTTCAATGCAGCGCCGTATAGTGCCTTCAAAGGAAATTCGCGTACATTCCGGACTAATCCTAGCTCTGTATAAACGTTGCACTAATGCAAGGTGCATATTATCAAGAAGCTATGGGCATGAAGAGTTTAAATATCTAAACCCTTTCTCGGTGCAAAAGGCACACAAAGCTGTACGGGCCGGCCAATAACTCCGTTCAATGCAGCGCCGTATAGTGCCTTCAATGGAAATTCGCGTACATTCCCGACTAATCCTAGCTTGGTACAAACGTTGCACTAATGCAAGGTGCATATTATCAAGAAGCTATGGGCATGATGAGTTTAAATATCTAAACCCTTACTCGGTGCAAAAGGCGAACAAAGCTGTACGGGCCGGCCAATATCTCCGTTCCCTGCAGCGCCGTATGGTGCCTTCACTGGAAATTCGCGTGTATCCTCGACTCTTCCTACCTCGGTACAGAGGTTGCACTAATGAAAGGTGCATATTATCAAGAACTTATGGGCATGTAGAGTTGAAAACTGTAAACCCTTTCTCGGTGCAAAATGCGCACAAATCTGTACGGGCCGTTCAATATCTCCGTCCCCTGCAGCGCCGTATAGGGCCTTCAATGGAAATTCTTGTACATTCGCGACTCTTTGTACCTCGGTACAAAGGTTGCACTAATGCAAGGTGCATATTATAAAGAATCTATGGGCATGAAGTGTTTAAAAATGTAAACCCTTTCTCAGTGCAAAAGGCGCACAAAGCTGTACGGGCCGGCCAATATCTCCGTTCCCTGCAGCGCCGTACTAGTGCCTTCAATGGAAATTAGCGTACATTCGCGACTCTTCCTACCTCGGTACAAAGGTTGCACTAATGCAAGGTGCAGATTATCAAGTAGCTATGGGCATGAAGTGTTTAAAAATGTAGACCCTTTCTCGGTGCAAAAGGCGCACAAAGCTATTCTTACCGTCGAATACCTCCGTCCCCTGTAGCGCCGTACTAGTGCCTTCAATGGAAATTAGCGTATATTCGCGACTCTTCCTACCTAGTTACAAAGGTTGCAGTTATGCAAGGTGGAGATTATCAAGAAGCTATGGGCATGAAGAGTTTAAATACCTAAATACTTTCTCGATGCAAAAGGCGCACAAAGCTGTACGGGCAGACCAATACCTCCGTCACCTGCAGTGCCGTAAAGGGCCATCAATGGAAATTCGCGTACATTCGCGATTAATCCTAGCTCGGTAGAAAGGTTGCACTAATGCAAGGTGCATTTTATCAAGACGCTATGAGCATGAAGATTTTAAAAATGTAAACCCTTTCGCGGTGCAAAAGGCGCACAAAGCTGTACGGGTCGGCCAATATCTCCATCCAATGCAGCGCCGTATAGTGCCTTCAATGGAAATTCGCGTACATTCGGGACTAATCCTAGCTCGGTACAAAGATTTCACTAATGCAAAGTGCATATTATCAAGAAAGTATGGGCATGAAGAGTTTAAAAATGTAAACCCTTTCGCGGTGTAAAAGGCGCACCAAGCTGTACGGGCCGGCCAATATCTCCGTCCAATGCAACGCCGTATAGTGCCTTCGATGGAAATTCGCGTACATTCCCGACTAATCCAGGCTCGGTACAAACGTTGCAATATTGCAAGGTGCATATTATCAAGAAGCTATGAGCATGAAGAGTTTAAATATCTAAACCCTTTCTCGGTGCAAAAGGCGCACAAAGCTGTACGGGCCGGCCAATATCTCCGTGCAATGCAACGCCGTATAGTGCCTTCGATGGAAATTCGCGTACATTCGCGACTAATCCTAGCTCGGTACAAAGGTTGCAGTAACGCAAGGGGAATATTATCTAGAAGCTATGGGCATGAAGAGTTTAAACATGTAAACCCTTTCTCGGTGCGAAAGGCGCACAAAGTTGTACGGGCCGGCCAATATCTCCGTCCCATGTAGTACTGTATAGAGCCTTCAATGGTAATTAGCGTACATTCGCAACTAATCCTTGCTCGGTACAAACGTTGCACTAATGCAAAGTGCATATTATCAAGAAGTTATGGGCATGAACAGTTTAAAAATGTAAACCCTTTCGCGGTGCAAAAGGCGCACAAAGCTGTACGGGCCGGCAAATATCTCCGTTCCCTGCGGCGCCGTATAGTACCTTCGATGGAAATTCGCGTACATTCGCGACTAATCCTAGCTCGGTGCAAACGTTGCACTAATGCAAGGTTCATATTATCAAGAAGTTATGGGCATGAAGAGTTTAAAAATTTAAATCCTTTCCCGGTGTAAAGGGCGCACAAATCTGTACGTGCCGACCAATATCTCCGTTCCCTTCAGCGCCGTATAGTGCCTTCAGTGGAAATTCGCGTACATTCGCGACTCTTCCTACCGCGGTACAAAGGTTGCACTAATGCAAGGTGTATATTATCTACAAGCTATGGGCATGAAGAGTTTCAAAATGTTAACCCTTTCTCGGTGCAAAAGGCGCACAAATATGCACGTGCCGGCCAACATCTCCGTCCCTTGTAGCGCTTATAGAGCCTTCAATGGTAATTAGCGTACATTTGCGACTAATCCTAGCTCGGTACAAACGTTGCACTGATGCAAAGTGGATATTGTCAAGAAGCTATGGGCGTGAAGATTTTAAAAATGTAAACCCTTTCGCGGTGCAAAAGTCGCACGAAGCTGTACGGTCCGGCCAATATCTCCGTTCAATGCAGCGCCGTTTTGTGCCTTCAATGGAAATTCGCGTACATTCCCGAGTAATCCTAGCTCGGTACAAACGTTGCACTAATGAAAAGTGCGTATTATCGTGAAGCTATGGGCATGAAGAGTTTAAATATCTAAACCCTTTCTCGGTGCAAAAGGCGCACAAAGCTGTACGGGCCGGCCAATATCTCCGTTCAATGCAGCGCCGTATAGTGCCTTCAATGGAAATTCGCGTACATTCCCGACTAATCCTAGCTCGGTACAAACGTTGCACTAATGAAAAGTGCGTATTATCGTGAAGCTATGGGCATGAAGAGTTTAAATATCTAAACCCTTTCTCGGTGCAAAAGGCGCACAAAGCTGTACGGGCCGGCCAATATCTCCGTTCCCTGCAGCGCAGTATAGTGTCTTCAATGGAAATTCGAGTATATTCTCGACTATTCCTACCTCGGTACAAAGATTGCACTAATGTAAGGTGGATATTTTCAAGAAGCTATGGGCATGAAGAGTTTAAATATCTAAACCCATTATCGGTGCAAAAGGCGCACAAAGCTGTACGGGTCGGCCTATATCTCCGTACTTTGCAGCGCTGTATAGGGCCATCAATGGAAATTCGCGTATATTCACGACTAATCTTAGCTCTATACAAAGGTTCCACTAATGCAAGGTGCATATTTTTAAGAAGCTACTGGCATGAAGTGTTTAAAAATCTAAACCTTTTCTCGGTGCAAAAGGCGCACAAATCTGTACGGGCCGCCCAATATCTCCGTTCCCTGCAGCGCCTTATAGTGCTTTCAATGGAAATTCTCGTACATTCTCGACTCTTCCTACCTCGGTACAAAGGTTGCACTAACGCAAGGTGTATATTATCAGGAAGCAATGGGCATGAAGAGTTTAAATATCTAAACCCTTTCTTGGTGCAGCAGGCGCACAAAGCTATACCGGCCGGCCAATATCTCCGTCCAATGCAGCACAGTATGGTGCCTTCAATGGAAATTCGCGTACATTCCCGACTAATCCTAGCTCGGTACAAACGTTGCACAAATGCAAGGTGCATATTATCAAGAGCTATGGGGATGAAGTGTTTACAAATGTAAACCCTTTCGCGGTGAAAAAGGCGAACAAAGCTGTACGGGCCGTCCAATATCTCCGTCCAATGCAGTGCCGTATAGTGCCTGCGATGGAAATTCGCGTCCATTCGCGACTAATCCTAGCTCGGTACAAACGTTGCACTAATGCTAGGTGCATATCATCAAGAAGCTATGGGCATGAAGAGTTTAAAAATGTAAACACTTTCTCGGTGCAACAGGCGCACAAATCTGTACGGGCCGTCCAATATCTCCGTGGAATGCAGCGCAGTATAGTGCCTTCAATGGAAATTCGCGTACATTCCCGACTATTCCTAGCTCGATACAATCGTTGCACTAATGCAAGGTGGATATTATCAAGAAGCTATGGGCATGAAGAGTTTAAATATATAAACCCTTTCTCGGTGCCAAAGGCCTACAAGGCTGTACGGGCCGGCGAATATGTCCGTCAAATGCAGAGCCGTATACTGCCTTCGATGGAAATTCGCGTACATTCGCGACTAATCCTAGCTCGGTACAAAGGTTGCACCAATAGAAGGTGCATATTATCAAGACGATATGGGCATGAAGATTTTAATGTAAACCCTTTATTGGTGCAAAAGGCGCACAAAGCTGCAAGGGGCGGCAAATATCTCCGCTCCCTGCAGCGCAGGATAGTGCCTTCAATGGAAATTCGCGTACATTCGCGACAAATCCTAGCTCGGTACAAAGGTTACCCTAATGCAAGGTGGATATTATCAAGACGCTATATGCATGAAGATTTAAAAAATGTAAACCCTTTCTCGGCGCAATAGGCGCACAAAGCTGTACGGGCCGGCCAGTATCTCCGTCCAATGCAGCGCCTTATAGTGCCTTCAATGGAAATTCGCGTACATTCGCGACTAATCCTAGCTCGGTACAACGGTTGCACTTATGAAAGGTGCATATTATCAAGAATCTAAGGGCATGAAGTGTTTAAAAATGTAAACCCTTTCTCGGTGCAAAAGGCGCACAAAGCTGTACGGGCCGGTCAATATCTCCGTTCCCAGCAGCGCCGTACTAGTGCCTTCAATGGAAATTAGCGTACATTCGCGACTCTACCTACCTAGTTACAAAGGTTGCAGTTATGCAAGGTGGAGATTATCAAGAAGCTATGGGCATGAAGAGTTTAAATACCTAAATACCTTCTCGATGCAAAAGGCGCGCAAATCTGTACGGGCAGACCAATACCTCCGTCACCTGCAGCGCCGTATATGGTCCTCATTGGAAATTTGCGTAGATTCGCGACACTTCTCAGCTCAGTACAAAGGTTGCACTAATGCAAGGTGTATATTATCAAGAAGCTATGGGCATGAACAGTTTAAAAGTGTAAACCCTTTCTCGGTGCAAAATGCGCGCAAATCTGTACGGGCCGGCCAATATCTCCGTCCCATGCAGCGCCGTATAGTGCCTTCAATGGAAATTCGTGTATATTCTCGACTGTTCCTACCTCGATACAAAGGTTGCACTAATGCAACGTGCATATTATCAAGAAGCTACGGGTATGAAGAGTTTAAAAATGTAAACCCTTTCTTTGTGCAAAAGGCGTACAAAGCTGTACGGGCCGGCAAATATCTCCGTCCCCTGCAGCACCGTATAGGGCAATCAACGGAAATTCGTGTACATTCGCGGCTCTTCCTAGCTCGGTACAAAGGTGGCACTAATGCAAGGTGCATATTATCAAGAAGCTATGAGCATGAAGAGTTTAAACCTTTTCTCGGGGCAAAAGGCGCACAAAGCTGTACGGGCCGACCAATGTCTCCGTTCCTTGCAGCGCCGTATAGTACTTCAATGGAAATTCGCGTACATTTGTGACTCTTCCTACCTTGGTACAAAGGTTGCAGTAATGCATGGTGGATAGTATCAAGAAGCTATGGTCATGAAGAATTTAAATATCTAAACCCTTTCTCGGTGCAAAAGGCGAACAAAGCTGTACGGCGGGCCATTATCTCCGTCACATGCAGCGCCGTATAGGTTCATGAATAGAAATTCGCGTACATTCGCGACTCTTCCTAGCTCGATACAAAGGTTGCACTAATGCAAAGTGCATATTATCAAGAAGCTATGGGTATGAAGTGTTTAAATATCTAAACCCTTTCTCGGTGCAAAAGGCGCACAAAGCAGAACGGGTCGGGCAATATCTCCGTCCTTTGCAGCGCTGTATAGGGCCATCAATGGAAATTTGCGTACATTCGCGACTAATCCTAGCTCGTTACAAAGGTTGCACTAATGCAAGGTGCATATTATCAAGACATAATGATCATAAAGATTTTAAAAATGTAATCCCTTTCGCGGTGCAAAAGGCGCACAAAACTGTACGGTCCGGCCAATATCTCCGTCCAATGCAGCGCCGTATAGTGCCTTCGATGACAATTCGCGTACATTCGCGACTAATCCTAGCTCGGTACAAACGATGCACTAATGCCAAGTGCATATTATCAAGAAGCTATGGGCATGAAGAGTTTAAAAATGTAAACCCTTTCGCGGTGCAAAAGGCGTACAAAGCTGTTCGGTCCGGCAAATATCTCCGTTCCCTGCGGCGCAGTATAGTGCCTTCGATGTAAATTCGCGTGCATTCCCGACTAATCCTAGCTCGGTACAAACGTTGCACTAATGCAAGGTGCATATTATCAAGAAGCTATGGGCATGAAGAGTTTAAAAATGTAAACCCTTTCTCGGTGTAAAAGGCGCACAGATCTGTACGGGCCGCCCAATATCTCCGTTCCCTGCAGCGCCGTATAATGCCTTCAATGGAAATTCGCGTACATTGGCGACTCTTCCTACCGCGGTACAAAGGGTGCACTAATGCAAGGTGTATATTATCTAGAAGCAATGGGCATGAAGAGTTTAAAAATGTAAACCCTTTCTCGGTGCAAAAGGCGCACAAAAATGTACGGGCCGGCAAACATCTCTGCCCTTGTAGCGCTGTACAGAACCTTCAATGGTAATTAGCGTGCATTTGCGACTAATCCTAGCTCGGTACAAACGTTGCACTAATGTAAAGTGGATATTATCAAGATGCTATGGGCATGAAGTGTTTAAAAATGTAAACTCTTTCGCGGTGCCAAAGGCGCACAAAGCTTTACGTGCCGGCGAATATCTCCGTCCAATGCAGCGCCGTATAGTGCCTTCGATGGAAATTCGCGTACATTCGCGACCAATCCTAGCTCGGTACAAAGGTTGCACTAATGCAAGGTGCACATTATCAAGAAGCTATGGGCATGAAGACTTTAAAAATGTAAACCTTTTCTCGGTGCAAAAGGCGCACCAAGCCCTACGGGCCAGCCAATACCTCCGTTCAATACAGCGCCGTATAGTGCCTTCAATGGAAATTCGCGTACATTCCCGATTAATCCTAGCTCGGTTCAAACGTTGCACTAATGCAAGGTGCATATTATCAAGAAGCAATGGGCATGAAGAGTTTAAATATCTAAACCCTTTCTCGGTGCAAAAGGTGCACAAAGCTGTACGGGCCGGTAAATATCTCCGTTCAATGCAGCGCCGTATAATGCCTTCAATGGAAATTCGCGTACATTGGCGACTAATCCTAGCTCGGTACAAAGGTTCCACTAATGCAATGTGCATATTATCTAGACTCTATGGGCATGAAGATTTTAAAAATGTAAACCCTTTTGCGGTGCAAAAGGCGCACAAAGCTGTACGTGCCGGCCAATATCTCCTTTCAATGCAGCGCCGTATAGTGCCATCAATGGAAATTCGCGTATACATTCCCGACTAATCCCAGCTCAGTACAAACGTTGCACTAATGCAAGGTGGATATTATCATGAAGCTATGGGCATGAAGAGTTTAAAAATTTAAACCCTTTATTGGTGCAAAAGGCGCACAAAGCTGCACAGGCCGGCAAATATCTCCGTTCCATGCAGCGCAGTACTGTGCGTTCAATGGAAATTCGAGTATATTCTGGACTATTCCTACCTCGGTACAAAGATTGCACTAATGCAAGGTGGATATTATCAAGAAGCTATGGGCATGAAGAGTTTAAAAATCTAAACCCTTTACAGCGCTGTATAGGGCCATCAATGGAAATTCGCGTACATTCACGACTAATCTTAGCTCTATGCAAAGGTTCCACTAATGCAAGGTGCATATTTTTAAGAAGCTACTGGCATGAAGTGTTTAAAAATCTAAACCCTTTCTCGGTGCAAAAGGCGCACAAATCTGTACGGGCCGCCCAATATCTCCGTTCCCTGCAGCGCCTTATAGTTCTTTCAATGGAAATTCTCGTACATTCTCGACTCTTCCTACCTCGGTACAAAGGTTGCACTAACGTAAGGTGTATATTATCAGGAAGCAATGGGCATGAAGAGTTTAAATATCTAAACCCTTTCTTGGTGCAGAAGGCGCACAAAGGTATATGGGCCGACCAATACCTCCGTCACCTTCAGCGCCGTATAGGGCCATCAATGGAAATTCGCGTAGATTCGCGACACTTCCCAGCTCAGTACAAAGGTTACACTAATGCAAGGTGTATATTATCAAGAAGCTATGGGCATGAAGAGTTTAAATGTGTAAACCCTTTCTCGGTGCAAAATGCGCACAAATCTGTACGGGCCGGCCAATATCTCCGCTCCCTGCAGCGCCGTATAGTTCCTTCAATGGAAATTCGCGTACATTCGCGACTCTTCCTACCGCGGTACAAAGGTTGCACTAATGCAAGGTGTATATTATCTAGAAGCTATGGGTATGAAGAGTTTAAAAATGTAAACCGTTTCTCGGTGCAAAAGGCGCACAAAGCTGTACGGGCTGGCCAATACCTCCATCTCATGTAGCGCTGTATAGAGCCTTCAATGGTAATTAGCGTACATTCGCGACTAATCCTAGCTCGGTACAAACGTTGCACAAATGCAAAGTGGATATTATCAAGAAGCTATGGGCATCAAAATTTTAAAAATGTAAACCCTTTCGAGGTGGAAAATTCGAACAAAGCTGTACGGGCCGGTCAATATCTCCGTTCAATGCAGCGCCGTATAGTGCCTACAATGGAAATTCGCGTACATTCCCGACTAATCCTTGCTCGGTACAAACGTTGCACTAATGCAAGGTGCATATTATCAAGAAGCTATGGGCATGAAGAGTTTAAATATCTAAACCCTTTCTCGGTGCAAAAGGCGCACAAAGCACTACCGGCCGGCTAATAACTCCGTTCAATACATCGTCGTATAGTGCCTTCAATGGAAATTCGCGTACATTCCCGACTAATCCTAGCTCGGTACAAACGTTGCACTATGCAAGGTGCATATTATCAAGAAGCTATGGGCATGGAGAGTTTAAATATCTAAACCCTTTCTCGGTGCAAAAGGTGCACAAAGCTGTACGGGCCGGTAAATATCTCCGTTCCCTGCAGCGCCGTATAGTGCCTTCAATGGAAATTCGCGTATATCCTCGACTCTTCCTACCTCGGTACAAATGTTGCACTAATGCAAGGTGCAGATTATCAAGAACTTATTGGCGTGTAGAGTTGAAAACTGTAAACCCTTTCTCGGTGCAAAATGCGCGCAAATCTGTAAGGGCCGGCCAATATCTCCGTCCCATGCAGAGCCGTATAGTGCCTCCAATGGAAATTTGCGTACATTCTCGACTGTTCCTACCTCGATAGAAAGGTTGCACTAATGCAACGTGCATATTATCAAGAAGCTACGGGCATGAAGAGTTGAAAAATGTAAACCCTTTCTTGGTGCAAAAGGCGTACAAAGCTGTACGGGCCGGCAAATATCTCCGTCCCCTGCAGCACCGTATAGGACAATCAACGGAAATTCGTGTAAATTCGCGACTCTTCCTACCTCGGTACAAAGGTGGCACTAATGCAAGGTGCATATTATCAAGAAGCTATGGGCATGAAGAGTTTAAAAATGTAAACCCTTTCTCGGTGCAAAAGGCGCACAAAGCTGTACTGGCCGGCCAATGTCTCCGTTCCCTGCAGCGCCGTATAGTACTTCAATGGAAATTCGCGTACATTCATGACTCTTCCTACCTTGGTACAAAGGTTGCAGTAATGCAAGGTGGATATTTTCAGGAAGCTATGGTCATGAAGAGTTTAAATATCTAAACCCTTTCTCGGTGCAAAAGGCGCACAAAGCTGTACGGCGGGCCATTATCTCCGTCACATGCAGGGCCGTATATGGCCATGAATAGAAATTCGCGTATATTCGCGACTCTTCCTAGCTCGATACAAAGGTTGCACTAATGCAAAGTGTATATTATCAAGAAGCTACGTGCATGAAGAGTTTAAATATCTAAACCCTTTCTCGGTGCAAAAGGCGCACAAAGCAGTACGGGTCGGGCAATATCTCCGTCCTTTGCAGTGCTGTATAGGGCCATCAATGGAAATTCGCGTACATTCGCGACTAACCTTAGCTCAGTACAAAGGGTGCACTAATGCAAGGTGCATATTATCAAGATGCTATGGGCTTGAAAATTTTAAAAATGTAAACCCTTTCGCGGTGCAAAAGGCGCACAAACCTGTATGGGCCGGCCAATATCTCCGTCCAATGTAGCGCCGTATAATGCCTTCGATGGAAATTCGCGTACTTTCGCGACTAATCCTAGCTCGGTACAAACGTTGCACTAATGCAAGGTGCATATTATCAAGAAGGTATGGGCATGAAGAGTTTACAAATGTAAACCCTTTCGCGGTACAAAAGGCGCACAAAGCTGTACGGGACGGCAAATATCTCCGTTCCCTGCGTCGCCGTATAGTGCCTTCGATGGAAATTCGCGTACATTCGCGACTAATCCTAGCTCGGTACAAACGTTGCACTAATGCAAGGTGCATATTATCAAGAAGCTATGGGCATGAAGAGTATAAAAATGTAAACCCTTTCTCGGTGTAAAAGGCGCACAAATCTGTACTGGCCGACCAATATCTCCGTTCCCTGCAGCGCCGTATAGTGCCTTAAATGGAAATTCGCGTACATTCGCGACTCTCTCTACCGCTGTACAAGGTTTGCACTAGTGCAAGATGTATATTATCTAGAAGCTATGGGCATGAAGAGTTTAAAAATGGAAACCCTTTCTCGGTGAAAAAGGCGCACAAAGATGTACGGGCCGGCCAGTATCTCCGTCCAATGTAGCCCTGTATAGAGCCTTCAATGGTAATTAGCGTGCATTTGCGACTAATCCTAGCTCGGTACAAACGTTGCACTAATGTAAAGTGGAGATTATCAAGAAGCAATAGGCATGAAGTGTTTAAAAATGTAAACCCTTTCGCGGTGCCAATGGCGCACAAAGCTGTACGTGCCGTCGAATATCTCCGTCCAATGCAGCGCCGTATTGTGCCTTCGATGGAAATTCGCTTACATTGGCGACTAATCCTAGCTCGGTACAAAGGTTCCACTAATGCAAGGTGCATATTATCAAGACCCTATGGGCATGAAGATTTTAAAAATTTAAACCCTTTTGCGGTGCTAAAGGCGCACAAAGCTGTACGGGCCGGCCAATATCTCCGTCCAATGCAGCGCCGTATAGTGCCATCAATGGAAATTGGCGTATACATTCCCGACTAATCCTAGCTCGGTACAAACGTTGCACTAATGCAAGGTGCATATTATCAAGAAGCTATGGGCATGAAGAATTTAAAAATGTAAACCCTTTCGCGGTGCAAAAGGCGCACAAAGCTGTACGGACCGGCGAATATCTCCGTCCAATGCAGTGCCGTATAATGCCTTCGATGGAAATTCGCGTACATTCCCGACTAATTCTAGCTCGGTACAAACGTTGCACTAATGCAAGGTGCATATTATCAAGAAGCTATGGGCATGAAGAGTTTAAAAATGTAAACCCTTTATTGGTGTAAAAAGCGCACAAAGCTGCACAGGCCGGCAAATATCTCTGTTCACTGCAGCGCCGTATAGTGCCTTCAATGGAAATTCGAGTATATTCTCGGCTATTCCTACCTCGGTACAAAGATTGCACTAATTCAAGTTGGATATTATCAAGAAGCTATGGGCATGAAGAGTTTAAATATCTAAACCGATTCTCGGTGCAAAAGGTGCACAAAGCTGTACGGGTCGTCCTATATCACCGTCTTTTGCAGCGCTGTATAGGGCCATGAATGGAAATTTGCGTACATTCACGACTAATCTTAGCTCTACACAAAGGTTCCACTAATGCAAGGTGCATATTTTTAAGAAACTACTGGCATGAAGTGTTTAAAAATGTAAACCCTTTATTGGTGCAAAAGGCGCACAAAGCTGCACGGACCGGCCAATATCTCCGTCCAATGCAGCGCCGTATAATGCCTTCGATGGAAATTCGCGTACTTTCGCGACTAATCCTAGCTCGGTACAAACGTTGCACTAATGCAAGGTGCATATTATCAAGAAGGTATGGGCATGAAGAGTTTACAAATGTAAACCCTTTTGCGGTGCAAAAGGCGCACAAAGCTGTACGTGCCGGCCAATATCTCCGTTCAATGCAGCGCCATATAGTGCCTTCAATGGAAATTCGCGTACATTCCCGACTAATCCTAGCTCAGTACAAACGTTGCACTAATGCAAGGTGGATATTATCAAGAAGCTATGGGCATGAAGAGTTTAAAAATTTAAACCCTTTATTGGTGCAAAAGGCGCACAAAGCTGCACAGGCCGGCAAATATCTCCGTTCCATGCAACGCAGTACTGTGCGTTCAATGGAAATTCGAGTATATTCTGGACTATTCCTACCTCGGTACAAAGATTGCACTAATGCAAGGTGGATATTATCAAGAAGCTATGGGCATGAAGAGTTTAAATATCTAAACCCATTCTCGGTGCAAAAGGCGCACAAAGCTGTACAGGTCGGCCTATATCTCCGTCCTTTACAGCGCTGTATAGGAGGGCCATCAATGGAAATTCGCGTACATTCACGACTAATCTTAGCTCTATGCAAAGGTTCCACTAATGCAAGGTGCATATTTTTAAGAAGCTACTGGCATGAAGTGTTTAAAAATCTAAACCCTTTCTCGGTGCAAAAGGCGCACAAATCTGTACGGGCCGCCCAATATCTCCGTTCCCTGCAGCGCCTTATAGTTCTTTCAATGGAAATTCTCGTACATTCTCGACTCTTCCTACCTCGGTACAAAGGTTGCACTAACGTAAGGTGTATATTATCAGGAAGCAATGGGCATGAAGAGTTTAAATATCTAAACCCTTTCTTGGTGCAGAAGGCGCACAAAGCTATATGGGCCGGCCAATATCTCCGTCCAATGCAACGCCGTACGGTGCCTTCAATAGAAATTCGCGTACATTCCCAACTAATCCTAGCTCGGTACAAACGTTGCACTAATGCAAGGTGCATATTATCAAGAAGCTATGGGCATGAAGAGTTTAAAAATGTAAACACTTTCGAGGTGGAAAATGCGAACAAAGCTGTACGGGCCGGTCAATATCTCCGTTCAATGCAGCGCCGTATAGTGCCTTCAATGGAAATTCGCGTACATTCCGACTAATCCTAGCTCAGTACAAACGTTGCACTAATGCAAGGTGGATATTATCAAGAAGTTATGGGCATGAAGAGTTTAAAAATTTAAACCCTTTATTGGTGCAAAAGGCGCACAAAGCTGCACAGGTCGGCAAATATCTCCGTTCCATGCAGCGCAGTACTGTGCGTTCAATGGAAATTCGAGTATATTCTGGACTATTCCTACCTCGGTACAAAGATTGCACTAATGCAAGGTGGATATTATCAAGAAGCTATGGGCATGAAGAGTTTAAATATCTAAACCCATTCTCGGTGCAAAAGGCGCACAAAGCTGTATAGGTCGGCCTATATCTCCGTCCTTTACAGCGCTGTATAGGGCCATCAATGGAAATTCGCGTACATTCACGACTAATCTTAGCTCTATGCAAAGGTTCCACTAATGCAAGGTGCATATTTTTAAGAAGCTACTGGCATGAAGTGTTTAAAAATCTAAACCCTTTCTCGGTGCAAAAGGCGCACAAATCTGTACGGGCCGCCCAATATCTCCGTTCCCTGCAGCGCCTTATAGTTCTTTCAATGGAAATTCTCGTACATTCTCGACTCTTCCTACCTCGGTACAAAGGTTGCACTAACGTAAGGTGTATATTATCAGGAAGCAATGGGCATGAAGAGTTTAAATATCTAAACCCTT
This sequence comes from Agelas oroides, assembly GCA_949130485.1. NCBI lineage: Eukaryota > Metazoa > Porifera > Demospongiae > Agelasida > Agelasidae > Agelas > Agelas oroides. The sequence continues at coordinate 4,772,610 of OX422187.1, read as the reverse complement.
TCTTGGTGCAGAAGGCGCACAAAGCTATATGGGCCGGCCAATATCTCCGTCCAATGCAACGCCGTACGGTGCCTTCAATAGAAATTCGCGTACATTCCCAACTAATCCTAGCTCGGTACAAACGTTGCACTAATGCAAGGTGCATATTATCAAGAAGCTATGGGCATGAAGAGTTTAAAAATGTAAACACTTTCGAGGTGGAAAATGCGAACAAAGCTGTACGGGCCGGTCAATATCTCCGTTCAATGCAGCGCCGTATAGTGCCTTCAATGGAAATTCGCGTACATTCCCGACTAATCCTTGCTCGGTACAAACGTTGCACTAATGCAAGGTGCATATTATCAAGAAGCTATGGGCATGAAGAGTTTAAATATCTAAACCCTTTCTCGGTGCAAAAGGCGCACAAAGCTCTACGGGCCGGCTAATAACTCCGTTCAATACATCGCCGTATAGTGCCTTCAATGGAAATTCGCGTATATCCTCGACTCTTCCTACCTCGGTACAAATGTTGCACTAATGCAAGGTGCATATTATCAAGAACTTATTGGCATGTAGAGTTGAAAACTGTAAACCCTTTCTCGGTGCAAAATGCGCGCAAATCTGTAAGGGCCGGCCAATATCTCCGTCCCATGCAGAGCCGTATAGTGCCTCCAATGGAAATTTGCGTACATTCTCGACTGTTCCTACCTCGATAGAAAGGTTGCACTAATGCAACGTGCATATTATCAAGAAGCTACGGGCATGAAGAGTTGAAAAATGTAAACCCTTTCTTGGTGCAAAAGGCGTACAAAGCTGTACGGGCCGGCAAATATCTCCGTCCCCTGCAGCACCGTATAGGACAATCAACGGAAATTCGTGTAAATTCGCGACTCTTCCTTTCTCGGTACAAAGGTGGCACTAATGCAAGGTGCATATTATCAAGAAGCTATGGGCATGAAGAGTTTAAAAATGTAAACCCTTTCTCGGTGCAAAAGGCGCACAAAGCTGTACTGGCCGGCCAATGTCTCCGTTCCCTGCAGCGCCGTATAGTACTTCAATGGAAATTCGCGTACATTCATGACTCTTCCTACCTTGGTACAAAGGTTGCAGTAATGCAAGGTGGATATTTTCAGGAAGCTATGGTCATGAAGAGTTTAAATATCTAAACCCTTTCTCGGTGCAAAAGGCGCACAAAGCTGTACGGCGGGCCATTATCTCCGTCACATGCAGGGCCGTATACGGCCATGAATAGAAATTCGCGTACATTCGCGACTCTTCCTAGCTCGATACAAAGGTTGCACTAATGCAAAGTGTATATTATCAAGAAGCTACGTGCATGAAGAGTTTAAATATCTAAACCCTTTCTCGGTGCAAAAGGCGCACAAAGCAGTACGGGTCGGGCAATATCTCCGTCCTTTGCAGCGCTGTATAGGGCCATCAATGGAAATTCGCGTACATTCGCGACTAACCTTAGCTCAGTACAAAGGGTGCACTAATGCAAGGTGCATATTATCAAGATGCTATGGGCTTGAAGATTTTAAAAATGTAAACCCTTTCGCGGTGCAAAAGGCGCACAAAGCTGTATGGGCCGGCCAATATCTCCGTCCAATGTAGCGCCGTATAATGCCTTCGATGGAAATTCGCGTACTTTCGCGACTAATCCTAGCTCGGTACAAACGTTGCACTAATGCAAGGTGCATATTATCAAGAAGGTATGGGCATGAAGAGTTTACAAATGTAAACCCTTTCGCGGTACAATAGGCGCACAAAGCTGTACGGGCCGGCAAATATCTCCGTTCCCTGCGTCGCCGTATAGTGCCTTCGATGGAAATTCGCGTACATTCGCGACTAATCCTAGCTCGGTACAAACGTTGCACTAATGCAAGGTGCATATTATCAAGAAGCTATGGGCATGAAGAGTATAAAAATGTAAACCCTTTCTCGGTGTAAAAGGCGCACAAATCTGTACTGGCCGACCAATATCTCCGTTCCCTGCAGCGCCGTATAGTGCCTTAAATGGAAATTCGCGTACATTCGCGACTCTTTCTACCGCTGTACAAGGTTTGCACTAGTGCAAGATGTATATTATCTAGAAGCTATGGGCATGAAGAGTTTAAAAATGTAAACCCTTTCTCGGTGCAAAAGGCGCACAAAGATGTACGGGCCGGCCAGTATCTCCGTCCAATGTAGCCCTGTATAGAGCCTTCAATGGTAATTAGCGTACATTTGCGACTAATCCTAGCTCGGTACAAACGTTGCACTAATGTAAAGTGGAGATTATCAAGAAGCAATGGGCATGAAGTGTTTAAAAATGTAAACCCTTTCGCGGTGCCAATGGCGCACAAAGCTGTACGTGCCGTCGAATATCTCCGTCCAATGCAGCGCCGTATTGTGCCTTCGATGGAAATTCGCTTACATTGGCGACTAATCCTAGCTCGGTACAAAGGTTCCACTAATGCAAGGTGCATATTATCAAGACCCTATGAGCATGAAGATTTTAAAAATGTAAACCCTTTTGCGGTGCTAAAGGCGCACAAAGCTGTACGGGCCGGCCAATATCTCCGTCCAATGCAGCGCCGTATAGTGCCATCAATGGAAATTCGCGTATACATTCCCGACTAATCCCAGCTCAGTACAAACGTTGCACTAATGCAAGGTGCATATTATCAAGAAGCTATGGGCATGAAGAATTTAAAAATGTAAACCCTTTCGCGGTGCAAAAGGCGCACAAAGCTGTACGGACCGGCGAATATCTCCGTCCAATGCAGTGCCGTATAATGCCTTCGATGGAAATTCGCGTACATTCCCGACTAATCCTAGCTTTTTTTTTCGTGCATGGCAACGTTTATATATACACGGAAATATATGACTGGCAATAAAAATGTGATATAAGCCCCCTTCTATGGGGTAGAAGGTTGAATGTGACTCTAGAATGGAATGGAAAGGAAAGAGGAGTGGAGGTAAACAAAAATTATAGAGGAAAATTATAAAAATAGGAATGGCCACCACACAGCCGAGGGAACACGACCCTCTGATGTGGCTAGAGTGATATTCAGTTCATGCTTTGGACGGTGGTGAGAAGATCTGCTTCCACGAATACATAGGATGGCGGAGCGGAGGATTGCAAATGATAAACGACAACGGATCCATCCCATGACAACCGAGTATTGATTTTGTTCCTTCCTGGAAATTCCATCTGCCAGTCTCTTGTAGAACGTTGTAGCCTCGCGGCCCATTCCACCAGTTGTTGAAAGTACGAGGGGTGTAAAGACTCCGTGCTCAACTTCTTGAACTCGTTGGGCATATTCTCGCTTCACAAAGCGGCACAGGCCGGCAAATATCTCTGTTCACTGCAGCGCCGTATAGTGCCTTCAATGGAAATTCGAGTATATTCTTGGCTATTCCTACCTCGGTACAAAGATTGCACTAATTCAAGTTGGATATTATCAAGAAGCTATGGGCATGAAGAGTTTAAATATCTAAACCGATTCTCGGTGCAAAAGGCGCACAAAGCTGTACGGGTCGTCCTATATCACCGTCCTTTGCAGCGCTGTATAGGGCCATGAATGGAAATTTGCGTACATTCACGACTAATCTTAGCTCTACACAAAGGTTCCACTAATGCAAGGTGCATATTTTTAAGAAACTACTGGCATGAAGTGTTTAAAAATGTAAACCCTTTATTGGTGCAAAAGGCGCACAAAGCTGCACGGACCGGCCAATATCTCCGTCCAATGCAGCGCCGTATAATGCCTTCGATGGAAATTCGCGTACATTCACGACTAATCCTAGCTCGGTACAAACGTTGCACTAATGCAAGGTGCATATTATCAAGAACGTATGGGCATGAAGAGTTTAAAAATGTAAACCCTTTTTTGGTGCAAAAGTCGCACAAAGCGGCACAGGCCGGCAAATATCACCGTCCAATGCAGCGCGGTATAGTGCCATCAATGGAAATTCGCGTATACATTCCCGACTAATCCTAGCTCAGTACAAACGTTGCACTAATGCAAGGTGGATATTATCAAGAAGCTATGGGCATGAAGAATTAAAAAATGTAAACCCTTTCGCGGTGCAAAAGGCGCACAAAGCTGTACGGACCGGCGAATATCTCCGTCCAATGCAGTGCCGTATAATGCCTTCGATGGAAATTCGCGTACATTCACGACTAATCCTAGCTCGGTACAAACGTTGCACTAATGCAAGGTGCATATTATCAAGAAGCTATGGGCATGAAGAGTTTAAAAATGTAAACCCTTTATTGGTGTAAAAGGCGCACAAAGCTGCACAGGCCGGCAAATATCTCTGTTCCCTGCAGCGCCGTATAGTGCCTTCAATGGAAATTCGAGTATATTCTCGGCTACTCCTACCTCGGTACAAAGATTGCACTAATTCAAGTTGGATATTATCAAGAAGCTATGGGCATGAAGAGTTTAAATATCTAAACCGATTCTCGGTGCAAAAGGCGCACAAAGCTGTACGGGTCGTCCTATATCACCGTCCTTTGCAGCGCTGTATAGGGCCATGAATGGAAATTTGCGTACATTCACGACTAATCTTAGCTCTACACAAAGGTTCCACTAATGCAAGGTGCATATTTTTAAGAAACTACTGGCATGAAGTGTTTAAAAATGTAAACCCTTTATTGGTGCAAAAGGCGCACAAAGCTGCAAGGACCGGCCAATATCTCCGTCCAATGCAGCGCCGTATAATGCCTTCGATGGAAATTCGCGTACATTCACGACTAATCCTAGCTCGGTACAAACGTTGCACTAATGCAAGGTGCATATTATCAAGAAGCTATGGGCATGAAGAGTTTAAAAATGTAAACCCTTTATTGGTGTAAAAGGCGCACAAAGCTGCACAGGCCGGCAAATATCTCTGTTCACTGCAGCGCCGTATAGTGCCTTCAATGGAAATTCGAGTATATTCTCGGCTACTCCTACCTCGGTACAAAGATTGCACTAATTCAAGTTGGATATTATCAAGAAGCTATGAGCATGAAGAGTTTAAATATCTAAACCGATTCTCGGTGCAAAAGGCGCACAAAGCTGTACGGGTCGTCCTATATCACCGTCCTTTGCAGCGCTGTATAGGGCCATGAATGGAAATTTGCGTACATTCACGACTAATCTTAGCTCTACACAAAGGTTCCACTAATGCAAGGTGCATATTTTTAAGAAACTACTGGCATGAAGTGTTTAAAAATGTAAACCCTTTATTGGTGCAAAAGGCGCACAAAGCTGCACGGACCGGCCAATATCTCCGTCCAATGCAGCGCCGTATAATGCCTTCGATGGAAATTCGCGTACATTCACGACTAATCCTAGCTCGGTACAAACGTTGCACTAATGCAAGGTGCATATTATCAAGAAGCTATGGGCATGAAGAGTTTAAAAATGTAAACCCTTTATTGGTGTAAAAGGCGCACAAAGCTGCACAGGCCGGCAAATATCTCTGTTCACTGCAGCGCCGTATAGTGCCTTCAATGGAAATTCGAGTATATTCTCGGCTACTCCTACCTCGGTACAAAGATTGCACTAATTCAAGTTGGATATTATCAAGAAGCTATGGGCATGAAGAGTTTAAATATCTAAACCGATTCTCGGTGCAAAAGGCGCACAAAGCTGTACGGGTCGTCCTATATCACCGTCCTTTGCAGCGCTGTATAGGGCCATGAATGGAAATTTGCGTACATTCACGACTAATCTTAGCTCTACACAAAGGTTCCACTAATGCAAGGTGCATATTTTTAAGAAACTACTGGCATGAAGTGTTTAAAAATGTAAACCCTTTATTAGTGCAAAAGGCGCACAAAGCTGCACGGACCGGCCAATATCTCCGTCCAATGCAGCGCCGTATAATGCCTTCGATGGAAATTCGCGTACATTCACGACTAATCCTAGCTCGGTACAAACGTTGCACTAATGCAAGGTGCATATTATCAAGAACGTATGGGCATGAAGAGTTTAAAAATGTAAACCCTTTTGCGGTGCAAAAGGCGCACAAAGCTGTACGTGCCGGCCAATATCTCCGTTCAATGCAGCGCCATATAGTGCCTTCAATGGAAATTCGCGTACATTCCCGACTAATCCTAGCTCAGTACAAACGTTGCACTAATGCAAGGTGCATATTATCAAGAACGTATGGGCATGAAGAGTTTAAAAATGTAAACCCTTTTGCGGTGCAAAAGGCGCACAAAGCTGTACGTGCCGGCCAATATCTCCGTTCAATGCAGCGCCATATAGTGCCTTCAATGGAAATTCGCGTACATTCCCGACTAATCCTAGCTCAGTACAAACGTTGCACTAATGCAAGGTGGATATTATCAAGAAGCTATGGGCATGAAGAGTTTAAAAATTTAAACCCTTTATTGGTGCAAAAGGCGCACAAAGCTGCACAGGCCGGCAAATATCTCCGTTCCATGCAGCGCAGTACTGTGCGTTCAATGGAAATTCGAGTATGTTCTGGACTATTCCTACCTCGGTACAAAGATTGCACTAATGCAAGGTGGATATTATCAAGAAGCTATGGGCATGAAGAGTTTAAATATCTAAACCCATTCTCGGTGCAAAAGGCGCACAAAGCTGTACAGGTCGGCCTATATCTCCGTCCTTTACAGCGCTGTATAGGAGGGCCATCAATGGAAATTCGCGTACATTCACGACTAATCTTAGCTCTATGCAAAGGTTCCACTAATGCAAGGTGCATATTTTTAAGAAGCTACTGGCATGAAGTGTTTAAAAATCTAAACCCTTTCTCGGTGCAAAAGGCGCACAAATCTGTACGGGCCGCCCAATATCTCCGTTCCCTGCAGCGCCTTATAGTTCTTTCAATGGAAATTCTCGTACATTCTCGACTCTTCCTACCTCGGTACAAAGGTTGCACTAACGTAAGGTGTATATTATCAGGAAGCAATGGGCATGAAGAGTTTAAATATCTAAACCCTTTCTTGGTGCAGAAGGCGCACAAAGCTATATGGGCCGGCCAATATCTCCGTCCAATGCAACGCCGTACGGTGCCTTCAATGGAAATTCGCGTACATTCCCAACTAATCCTAGCTCGGTACAAACGTTGCACTAATGCAAGGTGCATATTATCAAGAAGCTATGGGCATGAAGAGTTTAAAAATGTAAACACTTTCGAGGTGGAAAATGCGAACAAAGCTGTACGGGCCGGTCAATATCTCCGTTCAATGCAGCGCCGTATAGTGCCTTCAATGGAAATTCGCGTACATTCCCGACTAATCCTTGCTCGGTACAAAGGTTGCACTAATGCAAGGTGCATATTATCAACACTTTCTCTGTGCAACAGTCCCACAAATCTATACGGGCCGTCCAATATCTCCATCGAATGCAGCGCCGTAATCTGCCTTCGATGGAAATTCGCGAATATTCGCGACTATTCCTAGCTCGGTACAAAGGTTGCACTAATGTAAGGTGCACATTATCAAGACCCTATGGGCATGAAGATTTTAAAAATGTAAACCCTTTATTGGTGCAAAAGGCGCACAAAGCTGCACGGGGCGGCAAATATCTCCGCTCCTTGCTGCGCAAGATAGTGCCTTCAATGGAAATTCGCGTACATTCGCGACAAATCCTAGCTCGGTACAAAGGTTGCACTAATGCAAGGTGCATATTATCAAGACGCTATGTGCATGAAGATTTCAAAAATGTAAACCCTTTCTCGGCGCAATAGGCGCACAAAGCTGTACGGGCCGACCAATACCTCCGTCACCTTCAGCGCCGTATAGGGCCATCAATGGAAATTCGCGTAGATTCGCGACACTTCCCAGCTCAGTACAAAGGTTGCACTAATGCAAGGTGTATATTATCAAGAAGCTATGGGCATGAAGAGTTTAAATGTGTAAACCCTTTCTCGGTGCAAAATGCGCACAAATCTGTACGGGCCGGCCAATATCTCCGCTCCCTGCAGCGCCGTATAGTTCCTTCAATGGAAATTCGCGTACATTCGCGACTCTTCCTACCGCGGTACAAAGGTTGCACTAATGCAAGGTGTATATTATCTAGAAGCTATGGGTATGAAGAGTTTAAAAATGTAAACCGTTTCTCGGTGCAAAAGGCGCACAAAGCTGTACGGGCTGGCCAATATCTCCATCCCATGTAGCGCTGTATAGAGCCTTCAATGGTAATTAGCGTACATTCGCGACTAATCCTAGCTCGGTACAAACGTTGCACTAATGCAAAGTGGATATTATCAAGAAGCTATGGGCATCAAAATTTTAAAAATGTAAACCCTTTCGAGGTGGAAAATGCGAACAAAGCTGTACGGGCCGGTCAATATCTCCGTTCAATGCAGCGCCGTATAGTGCCTTCAACAGTCGAACCGCCAGCGTACAATTTTAATTATGAACCGGATGTGTTACCGTCTTGTAAAATCACGTTTCCGGTCTCGAGCAATTTTTGTGCCTTGTCTTTGCAAGACGATATCTTTAAAAGTACTATAGCTGTTACTTTAAAAACTTGCAGACCGTGTTCTTCCACTCCTTCTGAACAAAATGGTATCAAAAAGGGGCCAGTTGACTGTGCCCGAAGCTGCTGCAGTGCTGTTCCAGTACCATCATCCAAATCAGACCGCTATAAACCGCCTATACGTTTACCGTCCGAATAGCAGTTCTCATCACCCAAACAGCCTCCACTTCGGTATACATTTAGTTTAATGGTTGTTCTTACTGCATGCAAAAATTGGTCTTGTTCCACTGTAATCACTGCACAATACTGGCTGTTTTATTACAACCTGGTATGCATGATTGCATAGGTGTGCTAGGTTCCACATCCAGGTGATCCAAGGCTTACACTGGAGTATCTGGTACCTATCCTATGCTGACAAAGTTATTTTACACTTCCTGGTTCATTATAAACTTGATAAAATGCAAGACACAACAAAATATGTGAATCACAGGCCAGTCAGTGACTTGAAGGGGGTTGACCAGGTCATGAGATTCACGATAGCTACTTCATGCCTGCATAGGAAAGTACATAAAACATGAAAACAAATAAGTTAGGATGCAGATCAAGATTGTTCAACTACTACTGAAAATATAGGGGGGTTGAGCTTCCAAGTCGCCGCTATGGACTTTTGACTTCCAATCTCATTTTTACAACTTAGTCTGTGGGCTGGTGAGGGAAAAATTATTGTCTTCTTTTTGTGTTCTGTAAAAGCAAACAGACCCATTGCAGTTAAGTCACTACTTATAAGAAATATAAAACTTCTATGCCTAGATGTAGATCAAGACAGATGTCACAGGGCAATATCCAGATAGTCTACAGTTCAGTGACATCCACACAGAGCAATAATTTTTTCTTCCCACACACTAAGCAGTTCCCAAGGATGCAAAGGAAAGCCCTCTACTCACTTCTGAGTGCACCCGAAAAAGAAATAAATCAAGTGGGACTGAAACTAGTCTCACAAGCCAGATCCACTTCCGCAAAAAAAGGAAGGGTCTGGTGAACTGTGTATAGTAGCCATGTCCCACCGCACCATACGGTGTGGTCCAATCACGTTACAGTATCTTGTCATTACATTGCCGTTTGAGTAGCAATAATGGTCTTGAAAATCGCGACAGAGAGCTAGGACATCTTTTCTGCTACTACAGGACCTATAAACACACTTCAACTATACTTCTCGGAGGTGGGCGCACTTTGCAACTGGTATTTCAAGAGTGCATTACTTGAAGTCTGGTTACATCTAGCTAATTGCATTCCGGTGGGACGCGGCTTATATTCACAGTTCACCAGACCCTAGTCTCGTGCCCCACCCATGCACGCCTTCCGGCGAGAAACAGTCTGGTGAACGAAGTCGAATTTCTTGGGCTTATTACCCAAAAGTGGTAATGACCAATGAGATTGCGAGATCGGTAATTAGTTCCCTTACAACAGTAAAATTCGTTCATCTCCATTCGAGTATCCGTAACCTTTTTTGAGTGGGTTGGCCGCAAAATGTTTTGATCGTTGCTAGGTTACATTGTCGCAAAAGCGTGCGCTAGCCCAAGAAATTCGACTTGGTTCACCAGACCGTTTCTCCTCGTGAGAGGGTGGGGTCTGGGGACAACACTAACCAGATCTTCCCTTTTTTGCGGAAGTGAGTTTGGCTTGTGGGACAGGGCTGGAACCTGGAAACTTTCACATTCTAGCGGTTTAACCACCAGGTCAACACCACCAGCAACCCTCCAGATACCGTCCTGTCATGTCATAGGCCATTATCCAGATAAGTTCACTGATGGCACAGACCAAAAGCCGGATACAGTTCTGTTACATCACAGGGCAGTATCCAGACACAGTTCTGTTACGTCACAGGGCAGTATCCAGACACAGTTCTGTTATGTCACGGGGCAATATTCCAATACAGTACTTTTACATCACAAAACCAATAACCAGGTGCAGTTCTGCTATGTCACAGTTGAAAAAATTCTCTTTTGAGCCAAGCAATGAAGCATGAATTGTGTGGCCTTGTTCCCAGTCCCTCCTCTTCCCTCTCCCCTCTCCCCTAGCTTTCTGCTGTCTAAAAAGGGCTGCATGTAAGTGTTGAGACATAATTTACCCACCTTTGGATGGCGGTGGACTGAAACAGGTAGACCCCAACACTCGTCTTCAAATTGACTCGAGTAGCAACACCAAGGAGTCAGGTTGCAATACAGGCACCTTTCAGCTCGCAAAGGATACAAATCCCATAGATGTTACAATCTTGCCTGCAAAAAAATGGTCCAGACATGATGAACACGTTGAAGTGGATGAGACTCAACATGGATTCCGTACCTTGAAAAAGACCAAGATTTTGACTAAAAGTGTTAGTAGTTATGAATGTGCTGTTGAGCAGTGAGGCCCAGAAGTTCACAGAGACAATAATACTGACATCAGTGGCAAAAGTATTGGTGTAGAACTTGACAGGTGATGTACACTGTCGTTTACAATTGTTAAAACTAATCAGAATTCAGACAACTATATCTTCCAGACTACACATGGGAACAACTTACAATTTTTGATTTCAGCTGCATTCACCTTCGTTCTGCTTGATTCTAGCTCAGCAGACCTCAGAATCAATGAGAACTGCTGTTCGGACATCGTTTGTACATACCGTTTCACAAGCCCGTCTGGAAATGGTCACGTGTTTTGGGATGTAATGTCATTTCTGTACCAGATACGAAAATGCAACTTGAACAGGCCCATTCCCAAGTCCATGAACTTTCTCTCAAAAAAAGTCACATGCAAAAATATTGAACGGCTGCTGAGAAAAATGAGTGTGAACTTATCGCAAAAAAATGTCAGTTTTGTTGCGGGCCACGTTAATGACGTAATGCGTAATGCATACTAAATATCCTTGTACGTGCAATATGGGGACTTCCGGTCGCTGGCGGTTCGGCTGTCAATGGAAATTCGCGTACATTCCCGACTAATCCTTGCTCGGTACAAACGTTGCACTAATGCAAGGTGCATATTATCAAGAAGCTATGGGCATGAAGAGTTTAAATATCTAAACCCTTTCTCGGTGCAAAAGGCGCACAAAGCTCTACAGGCCGGCTAATAACTCCGTTCAATACATCGCCGTATAGTGCCTTCAATGGAAATTCGCGTACATTCCCGACTAATCCTAGCTCGGTACAAACGTTGCACTAATGCAAGGTGCATATTATCAAGAAGCTATGGGCATGGAGAGTTTAAATATCTAAACCCTTTCTCGGTGCAAAAGGTGCACAAAGCTGTACGGGCCGGTAAATATCTCCGTTCCCTGCAGCGCCGTATAGTGCCTTCAATGGAAATTCGCGTATATCCTCGACTCTTCCTACCTCGGTACAAATGTTGCACTAATGCAAGGTGCATATTATCAAGAACTTATTGGCATGTAGAGTTGAAAACTGTAAACCCTTTCTCGGTGCAAAATGCGCGCAAATCTGTAAGGGCCGGCCAATATCTCCGTCCCATGCAGAGCCGTATAGTGCCTCCAATGGAAATTTGCGTACATTCTCGACTGTTCCTACCTCGATAGAAAGGTTGCACTAATGCAACGTGCATATTATCAAGAAGCTACGGGCATGAAGAGTTGAAAAATGTAAACCCTTTCTTGGTGCAAAAGGCGTACAAAGCTGTACGGGCCGGCAAATATCTCCGTCCCCTGCAGCACCGTATAGGACAATCAACGGAAATTCGTGTAAATTCGCGACTCTTCCTATCTCGGTACAAAGGTGGCACTAATGCAAGGTGCATATTATCAAGAAGCTATGGGCATGAAGAGTTTAAAAATGTAAACCCTTTCTCGGTGCAAAAGGCGCACAAAGCTGTACTGGCCGGCCAATGTCTCCGTTCCCTGCAGCGCCGTATAGTACTTCAATGGAAATTCGCGTACATTCATGACTCTTCCTACCTTGGTACAAAGGTTGCAGTAATGCAAGGTGGATATTTTCAGGAAGCTATGGTCATGAAGAGTTTAAATATCTAAACCCTTTCTCGGTGCAAAAGGCGCACAAAGCTGTACGGCGGGCCATTATCTCCGTCACAAGCAGGGCCGTATACGGCCATGAATAGAAATTCGCGTACATTCGCGACTCTTCCTAGCTCGATACAAAGGTTGCACTAATGCAAAGTGTATATTATCAAGAAGCTACGTGCATGAAGAGTTTAAATATCTAAACCCTTTCTCGGTGCAAAAGGCGCACAAAGCAGTACGGGTCGGGCAATATCTCCGTCCTTTGCAGCGCTGTATAGGGCCATCAATGGAAATTCGCGTACATTCGCGACTAACCTTAGCTCAGTACAAAGGGTGCACTAATGCAAGGTGCATATTATCAAGATGCTATGGGCTTGAAGATTTTAAAAATGTAAACCCTTTCGCGGTGCAAAAGGCGCACAAAGCTGTATGGGCCGGCCAATATCTCCGTCCAATGTAGCGCCGTATAATGCCTTCGATGGAAATTCGCGTACTTTCGCGACTAATCCTAGCTCGGTACAAACGTTGCACTAATGCAAGGTGCATATTATCAAGAAGGTATGGGCATGAAGAGTTTACAAATGTAAACCCTTTCGCGGTACAATAGGCGCACAAAGCTGTACGGGCCGGCAAATATCTCCGTTCCCTGCGTCGCCGTATAGTGCCTTCGATGGAAATTCGCGTACATTCGCGACTAATCCTAGCTCGGTACAAACGTTGCACTAATGCAAGGTGCATATTATCAAGAAGCTATGGGCATGAAGATTTTAAAAATGTAAACCCTTTCGCGGTGCAAAAGGCGCACAAAGCTGTATGGGCCGGCCAATATCTCCGTCCAATGTAGCGCCGTATAATGCCTTCGATGGAAATTCGCGTACTTTCGCGACTAATCCTAGCTCGGTACAAACGTTGCACTAATGCAAGGTGCATATTATCAAGAAGGTATGGGCATGAAGAGTTTACAAATGTAAACCCTTTATTGGTGCAAAAGGCGCACAAAGCTGCACGGACCGGCCAATATCTCCGTCCAATGCAGCGCCGTATAATGCCTTCGATGGAAATTCGCGTACATTCACCACTAATCCTAGCTCGGTACAAACGTTGCACTAATGCAAGGTGCATATTATCAAGAAGCTATGGGCATGAAGAGTTTAAAAATGTAAACCCTTTATTGGTGTAAAAGGCGCACAAAGCTGTACGTGCCGGCGAATATCTCCGTCCAATGCAGTGCCATATAATGCCTTCGATGGAAATTCGCGTACATTCCCGACTAATTCTAGCTCGGTTCAAACGTTGCACTAATGCAAGGTGCATATTATCAAGAAGCTATGGGCATGAAGAGTTTAAAAATGTAAACCCTTTATTGGTGTAAAATGTGCACAAAGCTGCACAGGCCGGCAAATATCTCTGTTCCCTGCAGCGCCGTATAGTGCCTTCAATGGAAATTCGAGTATATTCTCGGCTATTCCTACCTCGGTACAAAGATTGCACTAATTCAAGTTGGATATTATCAAGAAGCTATGGGCATGAAGAGTTTAAATATCTAAACCGATTCTCGGTGCAAAAGGCGCACAAAGCTGTACGGGTCGTCCTATATCACCGTCTTTTGCAGCGCTGTATAGGGCCATGAATGGAAATTTGCGTACATTCACGACTAATCTTAGCTCTACACAAAGGTTCCACTAATGCAAGGTGCATATTTTTAAGAAACTACTGGCATGAAGTGTTTAAAAATGTAAACCCTTTATTGGTGCAAAAGGCGCACAAAGCTGCACGGACCGGCCAATATCTCCGTCCAATGCAGCGCCGTATAATGCCTTCGATGGAAATTCGCGTACATTCACGACTAATCCTAGCTCGGTACAAACGTTGCACTAATGCAAGGTGCATATTATCAAGAACGTATGGGCATGAAGAGTTTAAAAATGTAAACCCTTTCGCGGTGCAAAAGGCGCACAAAGCTGTACAGGCCGGCAAATATTACCGTCCAATGCAGCGCCGTATAGTGCCATCAATGGAAATTCGCGTATACATTCCCGACTAATCCTAGCTCAGTACAAACGTTGCACTAATGCAAGGTGCATATTATCAAGAAGCTATGGGCATGAAGAGTTTAAAAATGTAAACCCTTTCTCGGTGCAAAAGGCGCACAAAGCTGTACTGGCCGGCCAATGTCTCCGTTCCCTGCAGCGCCGTATAGTACTTCAATGGAAATTCGCGTACATTCATGACTCTTCCTACCTTGGTACAAAGGTTGCAGTAATGCAAGGTGGATATTTTCAGGAAGCTATGGTCATGAAGAGTTTAAATATCTAAACCCTTTCTCGGTGCAAAAGGCGCACAAAGCTGTACGGCGGGCCATTATCTCCGTCACATGCAGGGCCGTATATGGCCATGAATAGAAATTCGCGTACATTCGCGACTCTTCCTAGCTCGATACAAAGGTTGCACTAATGCAAAGTGTATATTATCAAGAAGCTACGTGCATGAAGAGTTTAAATATCTAAACCCTTTCTCGGTGCAAAAGGCGCACAAAGCAGTACGGGTCGGGCAATATCTCCGTCCTTTGCAGCGCTGTATAGGGCCATCAATGGAAATTCGCGTACATTCGCGACTAACCTTAGCTCAGTACAAAGGGTGCACTAATGCAAGGTGCATATTATCAAGATGCTATGGGCTTGAAGATTTTAAAAATGTAAACCCTTTCGCGGTGCAAAAGGCGCACAAAGCTGTATGGGCCGGCCAATATCTCCGTCCAATGTAGCGCCGTATAATGCCTTCGATGGAAATTCGCGTACTTTCGCGACTAATCCTAGCTCGGTACAAACGTTGCACTAATGCAAGGTGCATATTATCAAGAAGGTATGGGCATGAAGAGTTTACAAATGTAAACCCTTTCGCGGTACAATAGGCGCACAAAGCTGTACGGGCCGGCAAATATCTCCGTTCCCTGCGTCGCCGTATAGTGCCTTCGATGGAAATTCGCGTACATTCGCGACTAATCCTAGCTCGGTACAAACGTTGCACTAATGCAAGGTGCATATTATCAAGAAGCTATGGGCATGAAGAGTATAAAAATGTAAACCCTTTCTCGGTGTAAAAGGCGCACAAATCTGTACTGGCCGACCAATATCTCCGTTCCCTGCAGCGCCGTATAGTGCCTTAAATGGAAATTCGCGTACATTCGCGACTCTTTCTACCGCTGTACAAGGTTTGCACTAGTGCAAGATGTATATTATCTAGAAGCTATGGGCATGAAGAGTTTAAAAATGTAAACCCTTTCTCGGTGCAAAAGGCGCACAAAGATGTACGGGCCGGCCAGTATCTCCGTCCAATGTAGCCCTGTATAGAGCCTTCAATGGTAATTAGCGTACATTTGCGACTAATCCTAGCTCGGTACAAACGTTGCACTAATGTAAAGTGGAGATTATCAAGAAGCAATGGGCATGAAGTGTTTAAAAATGTAAACCCTTTCGCGGTGCCAATGGCGCACAAAGCTGTACGTGCCGTCGAATATCTCCGTCCAATGCAGCGCCGTATTGTGCCTTCGATGGAAATTCGCTTACATTGGCGACTAATCCTATCTCGGTACAAAGGTTCCACTAATGCAAGGTGCATATTATCAAGACCCTATGGGCATGAAGATTTTAAAAATGTAAACCCTTTTGCGGTGCTAAAGGCGCACAAAGCTGTACGGGCCGGCCAATATCTCCGTCCAATGCAGCGCCGTATAGTGCCATCAATGGAAATTCGCGTATACATTCCCGACTAATCCTAGCTCAGTTCAAACGTTGCACTAATGCAAGGTGCATATTATCAAGAAGCTATGGGCATGAAGAATTTAAAAATGTAAACCCTTTCTCGGTGCAAAAGGCGCACAAAGCTGCACAGGCCGGCAAATATCTCTGTTCCCTGCAGCGCCGTATAGTGCCTTCAATGGAAATTCGTGTATATTCTCGGCTACTCCTACCTCGGTACAAAGATTGCACTAATTCAAGTTGGATATTATCAAGAAGCTATGGGCATGAAGAGTTTAAATATCTAAACCGATTCTCGGTGCAAAAGGCGCACAAAGCTGTACGGGTCGTCCTATATCACCGTCCTTTGCAGCGCTGTATAGGGCCATGAATGGAAATTTGCGTACATTCACGACTAATCTTAGCTCTACACAAAGGTTCCACTAATGCAAGGTGCATATTTTTAAGAAACTACTGGCATGAAGTGTTTAAAAATGTAAACCCTTTATTGGTGCAAAAGGCGCACAAAGCTGCACGGACCGGCCAATATCTCCGTCCAATGCAGCGCCGTATAATGCCTTCGATGGAAATTCGCGTACATTCACGACTAATCCTAGCTCGGTACAAACGTTGCACTAATGCAAGGTGCATATTATCAAGAAGCTATGGGCATGAAGAGTTTAAAAATGTAAACCCTTTATTGGTGTAAAAGGCGCACAAAGCTGTACGTGCCGGCGAATATCTCCGTCCAATGCAGTGCCATATAATGCCTTCGATGGAAATTCGCGTACATTCCCGACTAATTCTAGCTCGGTTCAAACGTTGCACTAATGCAAGGTGCATATTATCAAGAAGCTATGGGCATGAAGAGTTTAAAAATGTAAACCCTTTATTGGTGTAAAAGGCGCACAAAGCTGCACAGGCCGGCAAATATCTCTGTTCCCTGCAGCGCCGTATATAGTGCCTTCAATGGAAATTCGAGTATATTCTCGGCTATTCCTACCTCGGTACAAAGATTGCACTAATTCAAGTTGGATATTATCAAGAAGCTATGGGCATGAAGAGTTTAAATATCTAAACCCATTCTCGGTGCAAAAGGCGCACAAAGCTGTACGGGTCGTCCTATATCACCGTCTTTTGCAGCGCTGTATAGGGCCATGAATGGAAATTTGCGTACATTCACGACTAATCTTAGCTCTACACAAAGGTTCCACTAATGCAAGGTGCATATTTTTAAGAAACTACTGGCATGAAGTGTTTAAAAATGTAAACCCTTTATTGGTGCAAAAGGCGCACAAAGCTGCACGGACCGGCCAATATCTCCGTCCAATGCAGTGCCGTATAATGCCTTCGATGGAAATTCGAGTACATTCACGACTAATCATAGCTCGGTACAAACGTTGCACTAATGCAAGGTGCATATTATCAAGAACGTATGGGCATGAAGAGTTTAAAAATGTAAACCCTTTTTTGGTGCAAAAGTCGCACAAAGCGGCACAGGCCGGCAAATATCTCCGTTCCCTGCAGCGCAGTATAATGCCTTCAATGGAAATTCGAGTATATTCTCGACTATTCCTACCTCGGTACAAAGATTGCACTAATGCAAAGTGGATATTATCAAGAAGCTATGGGCATGAAGAGTTTAAATAACTAAAGCCATTCTCGGTGCAAAAGGCGCACAAAGCTGTACGGGTTGGCCTATATCTCCGTCCTTTGCAGCGCTGTATAGGGCCATCAATGAAAATTCGCGTACATTCACGACTAATCTTAGCTCTATGCAAAGGTTCCACTAATGCAAGGTACATATTTTTCAGAAGCTACTGGCATGAAGTGTTTAAAATTGTAAACCCTTTCTCGGTGCAAAAGGCGCACAAATCTGTACGGGCCGCCCAATATCTCCGTTCCCTGCAGCGCCATATAATGCCTTCGATGGAAATTCGCGTATATTCCCGACTGATCCTAGCTCGGTACAAAGGTTGCACTAATGCAAGGTGTATATTATCAAGAAGCTATGTGCATGAAGAGTTCAAAAATGTAAACCCTTTCTCGGTGCAAAAGGCGCACAAAGCTGTACGGGCCGGCCAATATCTCCGTTCCCTGCAGCGCCGTATAGTGCCTTCAATGGAAATTCTCGTACATTCGCGACTCTTCCTACCTCGGTACAAAGGTTGCACTAATGCAAGGTGTATATTATCAAGAATCTATGGGCATGAAGAGTTTAAAAATGGAAACCCTTTCTCGGTGCAAAAGGTGCACAAAGCTGTTCGGACCGTCCAATACCTCCGTCCCCTGCAGCGCCGTATAGGGCCTTCAATGGAAATTTGCGTACATTCGCGACTCTTTGTACCTCGGTACAAATGTTGCACTAATCCAAGGTGCATATTATCAAGAAGCTACGGGCATGAAGTGTTTAAAAATGTAAACCCTTTCTCGGTGCAAAAGGCGCACAAAGCTGTACGGGCTGGCCAATATCTCCGTTCCATGCAGCGCCGTACTAGTGTCTTCAATGGAGATTCGCGTACATTCGCGACTCTTCCTACCTAGTTACAAAGGTTGCAGTTATGCAAGGTGGAGATTATCAAGACGCTATGGGCATGAAGAGTTTAAATACCTAAATACCTTCTCGATGAAAAAGGCGCACAAAGCTGTACGGGAAGACCAATACCTCCGTCACCTGCAGCGCCGAATAGGGCTATCAATGGAAATTAGCGTAGATTCGCGACTCCTCCCAGCTCAGTAGAAAGGTTGCACTAATGCAAGGTGTATATTATCAAGAAGCTATGGGCATGAAGTGTTTAAAAATGTAAACCCTTTCTCGGTGCAAAAGGCGCACAAAGCTGTACGGGCTGGCCAATATCTCCGTTCCATGCAGCGCCGTACTAGTGTCTTCAATGGAGATTCGCGTACATTCGCGACTCTTCCTACCTAGTTACAAAGGTTGCAGTTATGCAAGGTGGAGATTATCAAGACGCTATGGGCATGAAGAGTTTAAATACCTAAATACCTTCTCGATGAAAAAGGCGCACAAAGCTGTACGGGAAGACCAATACCTCCGTCACCTGCAGCGCCGAATAGGGCTATCAATGGAAATTAGCGTAGATTCGCGACTCCTCCCAGCTCAGTAGAAAGGTTGCACTAATGCAAGGTGTATATTATCAAGAAGCTATGGGCATGAAGATTTTAAAAATGTTAACCCTTTCTCGGTGCAAAAGGCGCACAAAGCTGTACGGGCCGGCCAATATCTCCGTCCCATGCAGCGCCGTATAGTGCCTTCAATGGAAATTCGCGTACATTCGCGACTAATCCTAGCTCGGTACAAAGGTTGCACTAATGAAAGGTGCATATTATCAAGACGCTATGGGCATGAAGATTTTAAAAATGTAAAACCTTTCACGGTGCAAAAGGCGCACAAAGCTGTACGGGCCGGCCAATATCTCTGTTCAATGCAACGCCGTATATTGCCTTCAATGGAAATTCGAGTGCATTCGCGACTAATCCTAGCTCGGTACAAACGTTGCACTAATGCAAGGTGCATATTATCAAGAAGCTATGGGCATGAAGAGTTTAAAAATGTAAACCTTTTCGCGGTGCAAAAGGCGCACAAAGCTGTACGGGTCGGCCTATATCTCCGTCCTTTGCAGCGCTGTATAGGGCCATCAATGGAAATTCGCGTACATTCACGACTAATCCTAGCTCTATACAAAGGTTCCACTAATGCAAGGTGCATATTTTTAAGAAGCTACGGGCATGAAGTGTTTACAAATGTAAACCCTTTCCCGGTGCAAAAGGCGCACAAATCTGTACGGGCCGCCCAATATCTCCGTTCCCTGCAGCAAGGTATAGTGCCTTCAATGGAAATTCGAGTACATTCTCGACTATTCCTACCTCGGTACAAAGATTGCACTAATGCAAGGTGGATATAATCAAGAAGCTATGGGCATGAAGAGTTGAAATATCTAAACCCTTTCTCGGTGCAGAAGGCGCACAAAGCTATACGGGCCGGCCAATATCTTCGTCCAATGCAGCGCCGTATGGTGCCTTCAATGGAAACTTGCGGACATTCGCGACTAATCCTAGCTCGGTACAAAGGTTGCACTAATGAAAGGTGCCTATTATCAAGAAGCTATGGGCATCAAGTGTTTAAAAATGTAAACCCTTTCTCGGTGCAAAAGGCGCACAACGCTGTACGGGCCGGCCAATATCTCCGTTCCCTGCAGCGCCGTACTAGTGCCTTCAATGGAAATTAGCGTACATTCGCGACTAATCCTAGCTCGGTACAAACGTTGCACTAATGCAAAGTGGATATTATCAACAAGCTATGGGCATGAAGATTTTAAAAATGTAAACCCTTTCGCGGTGCAAAAGGCGCACAAAGCGGTACGGGCCGGCCAATATCTCCGTTCAATGCAGCGCCGTATAGTGCCTTCAATGGAAATTCGCGTACATTCGCGACTCTTCCTTCCGCGGTTCAAAGGATGCACTAATGTAAGGTGTATATTATCTAGAAGCTATGGGCATGAAGAGTTTAAAAATGTAAACCATTTCTCGGTGCAAAAGGCGCACAAAGCTGTACGGGCCGGCCAATATCTCCGTCCAATGCAGCGCTGTATAGTGCCTTCAATGGAAATTCGCGTACATTCGCGACTAATCCTAGCTCGGTACAAACGTTGCACTAATGCAAGGTGGATATTATCAAGAAGCTATGGGCGTGAAGAGTTTAAATATCTAAACCCTTTCTCGGTGCCAAAGGCGCACAAAGCTGTACGGGCCGGCGAATATCTCCGTCAAATGCAGCGTTGTATACTGCCTTCGATGGAAATTCGCGTACATTCGCGACTAATCCTAGCTCGGTACAAAGGTTCCACTAATGCAAGGTGCATATTATCAAGACTCTATGGGCATGAAGATTTTAAAAATGTAAACCCTTTCGCGGTGCAAAAGGCGCACAAAGTTGTACGGGCCGGCCAATATCTCCGTTCAATGCAGCGCCGTATAGTGCCTTCAATGGAAATTCGCGTACATTCGCGACTAATCCTAGCTCGGTACAAACGTTGCACTAATGCAAGGTATGTATTATCAAGAAGCTATGGGCATGAAGAGTTTAAAAATGTAAACCCTTTATTGGTGCAAAAGGCGCACAAAGCTGCACGGGTCGGCAAATTTCACCGTTCCCTGCAGCACAGTATAGTGCCTTCAATGGAAATTCGAGTACATTCTCGACTATTCCTACCTCGGTAGAACGATTGCACTAATGCAAGGTGGATATTATCAAGAAGCTACGGGCATGAAGTGTTTAAAAATGTAAACCCTTTCTCGGTGCAAAAGGCGCACAAATCAGTACGGGCCGCCCAATATCTCCGTTCCCTGCAGCGCCGTATAGTGCCTTCAATGGAAATTCGCGTACATTCTCGACTCTTCCTACCTCGGTACAAAGGTTGCACTAACCAAGGTGTCTATTATCAGGAAGCAATGGGCATGAAGAGTTTAAATATCTAAACCCTTACTCGGTGCAGAAGGCGCACAAAGCTATACGGGCCGGCCAATATCTCCGTCCAATGCAGCGCCGTATGGTGCCTTCAATGGAAATTCGCGTACATTCGCGACTAATCCTAGCTTGGTACAAAGGTTGCACTAATGCAAGGTGCATATTATCAAGACGCTATGGGTATGAAGTGTTTAAAAATGTAAACCCTTTCTCGGTGCAAAAGGCGCACAAATCTGTACGGGCCGCCCAATATCTCCGTTCCCTGCAGCGCCGTATAGTGCCTTCAATGGAAATTCGCTTACATTCTCGACTCTTCCTACCTCGGTACAAAGGTTGCACTAACGCAAGGTGTATATTATCAGGAAGCAATGGGCATGAAGAGTTTAAATATCTAAACCCTTATTCGGTGCAGAAGGCGCACAAAGCTATACGGGCCGGCCAATATCTCCGTCCAATGCAGCTCCGTATGGTGCCTTCAATGGAAATTCGCGTACATTCGCGACTAATCCTAGCTTGGTACAAAGGTTGCACTAATGCAAGGTGCATATTATCAAGACGCTATGGGTATGAAGTGTTTACAAATGTAAACCCTTTCGCGGTGCAAAAGCCGCATAAAGCTGTACGGACCGGCGAATATCTCCGTCTAATGCAGCGCCGTATAGTGCCTTCGATGGAAATTCGCGTACATTCGCGACTAATCCTAGCTCGGTACAAACGTTGCACTAATGCAAGGTGCATATTATCAAGAAGCTATGGGGATGAGCAGTTTAAAAATGTAAACCCTTTATTGGTGCAAAAGGCGCACAAAGCTGCACGGGCCGGCAAATATCTCCGTTCCTTGCAGCGTAGTATAGTGCCTTCAATGGAAATTCGAGTACATTCTCGACTATTCCTACCTCGGTACAAAGGTTGCACTAATGCAAGGTGGATATTATCAAGAAGCTATGGGCATGAAGAGTTCAAATATCTAAACCCTTTCTCGGTGCAAAAGGCGCACAAAGCAGTACGGATCGGGCAATATCTCCGTCCTTTGCAGCGCTGTATAGGGCCATCAATGGAAATTCGCGTAGATTCTCTACTCTTCCTACCTCGGTACAAAGGTTGCACTAATGCAAGGTGCATATTATCAGGAAGCAATGGGCATGAAGAGTTTAAATATCTAAACCCTTTCTCGGTGCAGAAGGCGCACAAAGCTGTACAGGCCGGCCAATATCTCCGTCCCATGCAGCGCTGTATAGTGCCTTCAATGGAAATTCGCGTACATTCGCGACTAATCCTAGCTCGGTACAAACGTTGCACTAATGCAAGGTGCATATTATCAAGAAGCTATGGGCATGAAGAATTTAAAAATGTAAACCCTTTCTCGGTGCAAAAGGCGCACAAATCTGTACGGGCCGCCCAATATCTCCGTTCCCTGCAGCGCCGTATAGTGCCTTCAATGGAAATTCGCGTACATTCGCGACTCTTCCTACCTCGGTACAAAGGCTGCACTAATGGAAGGTGGATATTATCAAGAAGCTATAGGCATGAAGAGTTTAAATATCTAAACCATTTCTCGGTGCAAAAGGCGCACAAAGCTGTACGGGCCGGCCAATATCTCCGTCCCATGCAGGGCTGTATAGTGCCTTCAATGGAAATTCGCGTACATTCGCGACTAGTCCTAGCTCGGTACAAAGGTTGCACTAATGCAAGGTGCATATTATCAAGAAGCTATGGGCATGAAGAGTTTAAAAGTGTAAACCCTTTCTCGGTGCAAAAGGCGCACAAATCTGTACGGGCCGGCCAGTATCTCCGTTCCCTGCAGCGCCGTATAGTGCCTTCAATTTTTTTTTTTTTTTTTTTTTAGCCTAAAAATGATATTCATAATGTAGAGAAGGAATGTGCACAGGTTGAAAAGAACAAAAGTATAAAACATGAAAACAAAATAGTAAGGAGTTTTAGGAAGTCTAAAGTTGGAGTAATTCTATTGAATGAGGAGACCCTCCGCAGTGGCAAGGGTGATGTCGATCTCACATCTTGGGCGATGGTAGGATGATCGGCTGCCCCTGATGCACATGATGGCTGATCGTAGAATGGCGAATGAGAGTCGGCACCTTAGCCAGCACATGACGTTGGAGTAGTGTTTCTGTTGTTTCGAACTGATGAGATCTGCCAAGCGTTTGTAGAAAGTTGTGGCTTCACTGCCAAGACCTCCAGTTGTGGATAGCACTAGAGGGGTGAAGACACCATGTTCAACTTCACGCACACGTTCTCCATATTCCCTTTTCTTAGCCTGTTCGTGACGACGGAAGGCAGCCTGGAGACTCATGGAGCGGTAGCTTGATGCGTTTGGGTGAAAAACCCTTACGTCAAAAAATGCATCTTGGGCTCCGTTCCAAAAGCCTCTCGCTCTGATGTCAAGTCGTGCGCCGTCTTCTCTGTTGGCAGTGCGATGGTTGAGGATTTCTCCTGAAAGTGGTTGTAGGGGTGGTTCGGTGGCGACATTGTGGCACACTTCTGTTAGTAGAGTAGCAGTAGTATCGCGGATTTCATAGTGCCTTCAATGGAAATTCGCGTACATTCGCGACTCTTCCTACCTCGGTACAAAGGTTGCACTAATGCAAGGTGCATATTATCAAGAAGCTATGGGCAAGTGCTTGGAAAGCACTTAGTTATCGTGGGCCATATTGTAGTGGCAGATCTAGGATTGGTCCTAAAATTGCCCATGATGGCTTAAACATACGTAGCTGCCAAGGGATCCACTACACGGAGAGACGTCATAAGTTATGCAGTTGTAGTGGATTACAATAGTGGTCTACTACAAAGTAAACAATATCGACTGTACAAACTATTATTTAGTAAACTCTTGACTTAACTGTCTACTACAAATGAAAAGGAAACAACTTCTCAAAGTAAATACACAAAAGCAACCAGGAAAACGGCTATACAAAACACAGGAATAAGAATACATGATAAGAGCCAAACAATAAACAATATACATACCCATAACTATGCTACAGGCTTGATCATCAGTTGAAGTATTAAATGCAGTGAGGTGCCATATAGCCGTTACTGACTGTTATCTATAATGGTGCTCAGTGCGAAACATACAAATTGAAATAAGATGTTCCTCATTTCTTCTGGATGGAGAGAAATTTCCAGTCACTCTCTTCGACTAATGGAGTTCTGGTGGCACATACTGAGTGGGTGCCAGGACGAGGTGTGTGACAGAAGCATTTAGTACAACCTGTGCAGTATAGTTAAGTGAGTGGGTGCCAGGACGAGGTGTGTGACAGAAGCATTTAGTACCACACAGAAGATTGTGAGAGTGACTGGTTGTCTGTTGGTCATAGTTAAGTGGTAGAGCACTGGTGGTTCAAGCCAGGAGTCCTGGGTTTGGTTCCCGGTGACAGCCAACGTTTCAGTTTTCTCTATTTGTGACTCAAAACATCAAACATTTCTTTTAAAATTATAATTGCCTACTCAGGGTCCACTATTTTAGAGAGAATACGGTAGTTTAGTGCTGCAAGTTTGGAGATTCAGGTGTTCCAGGTGATACAGCAGTCTGGCTTTTACACATGCACCTGAAGCAAGGACTACGCAAGACAGAAAAGACGGACTTTCCACAAACAGCAAGTGAAAAAAAAGGCATGACACTAGTAATTGGGATGTCAAGAGTATGGTGGTGTACTACTGATTGATGCTACTTAGACTTCCTGACTAGCTTCCTGCTTTGGTGGTGTAACTTGACCTGTTGCTGTGAGTGTACACTCAAGAGAGAAAGAACGAGTCAGTACTCTGCTCTACACTACAATCCGATACCGGTGGTGACAGTGCAGTGCTAGAAATTCAATTCGAGAGTTTGTTAGCCGGAGGAATCAGTTGCTAAGTTTGTCGTGGCCTTACAGCATCTAGCTATTCATTGCGATTATGGAGATTCTCTCAATGATATGCTTAGGGATAGATTCATCTGTGGTATCAGCGATGGAAACCGCTGATTGAGATGCAGCACACTTTCAGGGTTCACGAATAGAGCTGACGCCGACGGAGGCAGCCCTACATGTCGCTCGCAAACCACGGGGCATGGAAAGGTCTCATCCCTATGCCAACTGTCACAGGTGTGGTGGCAGACATATGCTCTCCAAGTGCAAGTTCAAGAAGGCTGTATGTTACGCCTGCGGAAGGTCACATCTACAAGGCTTGCAGGAGTAAGTACAAAAGGAAGAGAGAGCAACCTAACCAACCTAGTAGAGACCAGGCAGCTACGACAAACGTAGTGTGCAATGAAGTCGAAGAGGATATTTATACTATGTTTCAGCTTACCAATAGCCGGGATGACCCCCTATACATCACTGTTAGTGTGAACCAAGTTCCAGTCAAAATGGAGATTGACACCGGAGCTACACTTACGGTGATCAGTGAGTCTAATTACAGACAAGCGTGGACAAAAGAGCAAGCAACACCACTGCAGACGACAAAGACCAAACTTCGCACATACACTGACCAGGAGATCCCAGTCAAAGGATCACTGCAGGTGATGGTAATACATGGGAACCAACAGAAAGTATTACCTCTGATTGTTACAGAAGGACAAGGACCCAGCCTCCTGGGCAGAAAATGGCTGGGAGAATTGAAGTTAGACTGGAAGGCCATGTACAGGGTGCAGGGACCCGACCCACTCTCAGCCATTATGGATGCACATGAGCCAGTGTTTTGAAAAGAACTGGGAACACTTAAAAGGATAACTGCGAAGATCCAAGTAACCCCACAGGTGCATCCATGTTTTCACAGGCCAAAGCTGTCCCATTTTCTTACGCCAGAAGGTGGAGGACAAATTGGAGAAGCAGAGCATCATACAAGCGAGACAGTTTGCTGACTGGGCTGCACCCATACTCCCTGTAGTCAAAAGGGATTGCTCAGTGAGGATATGTGGGGATTACAAGGTGACAGCAAACAGAGCCACGAAGGTCAACGCTCACCCAATCCCAAGCATCAAGGAGCTGTTCACAGCTATGTCTGGTGGGGTATCGTTTACCAAACTCGACCTGTCACATGCATACTTCCAGTTGCAGCTTGATGAATGAGCCAAAGAGTACCTGGTCATCAATACCCACAAGGGCCTTTTTGAATACACCCATATGCCATTCGGTGTTGCATCCGCGCTGTCCATTTTTCAAAGAACGGTGGACAACCTCCTTCAAGGCCTTGAATGTGTAGTGGCCTATATTGACGACATCCTGATAACAGGACATACAGAAGAGGAGCTCCTGTGCACACTGGGTAAGGTGTTACAGATTCTGGAGAAATCTGGGATGTGCCTCAAGAAAGAGAAGTGTGTTTTCATGGTCCCCAGCATGGAGTACTTAGGCCATAGCATTAGCAAGGAAGGGCTACAACCAACTGCTAACAAAGTGAGAGCAATCACAGAAGTACCTTTAGCTGACCAATGTGTCTGAGCTCAAGGCATTCTTGTGACTCATAAACTGTTATGGGAAGTTCATGCAGAACTTATCCATAATACTAGCCCCCCTCTACACCCTGTTGAAAAAGAAGACCCCCTGGAGATGGCAGGCAGATCAAGAGAAAGCTTTTAATGAAGCTAAAGCATTCCTCAAGTCTCTGAAACTATTGATCCACTAGTATGGACGCAAGGAGTTGATCCTGTGATGCCTCGCCAGTGGGACTAGGAGCTGTACTGGCACACCGGATGGAAGATGGAACTGAACACCCCATAGGGTATGCTTCTCGAACTCTGACACAGGCAGAAAGCAAGTATGCACACATCAATAAAGGAGCACTTGCCATCATTTTTGGGGTGAAGCGATATCACCAATACCTTTATGGCAGAAAGTATTCTGACCATAAACTCCTGATGTATCTTTTTGGTGAGCACTGAGCCATTTCAGCAACAGCCTCGGTTTGAGTGTAATGACGGGTCTTGACTTTGAGTGGGTATCAGTACTCAATTGTACACTGACCATGTTCCAAGCAAGGTAATGCAGATGGCCTCAGCAACTTACCACTGCCAACCACACTCAAGGCAGTACCACAGCCAATTGAAACTATCCTACTCATGGAATGACTAAATACCTCCTTGGTGACCACTGCCCAGATTTGCTCTTGGATAGACAGAGACCCAACACTAGCCAAGGTTCGCAAGTCAGTGCTGCAGGGCTGGCCAGACAGATCAGAGGACAAACAGATGATCCACGAAGGGCACCTAGGTATTGGACGGATGAAGAGCTTCGCAAGGAACTACATTTTTGGTGCCCATGAATGGATGCAAACTTAAAGAACAAGGTCAAGCACTGTCTCATATGCCAGAGAAGCTGGAAGAAGCCACCAAAGGTCTCAATGCAGCCCAGGACTGGGCAGAGAAGCCATGTTGCATCCACATGGATCATGCTGGACCAATTCTGGGCAAGATACTACTTGATGCGTACTCAAAGTGGATTGAAGTGCACATTGTCCCATCCACTACATCGTCAGCAGCCATTGAAAAGCTACGAGTGATCTGCAACACATGGGTTACCAGAAACCCTAGTATCTGATAATGGTCCTGCATTCTTATCAAGAGAAATTCGAGGAGTTCATGCAGCGAAATGGCATCAAACATTTGCCAACAGCGCCATACCACCCTTTGTCAAATGGTTTGGCAGAGAGAGCTGTCCAAACCATAAAAGAAGTTTTAAAGAGGATGACGGGCCCACTACAAACAAAATTCCCAGATTCCTGCTTGAGTATGGACTCACACCTCAGGCTACCACAGGAATAGCACCTACAGAGCTCTTGATGGGTCGCAGAATCCATATGCAAGAAAACAGTGCTGATACGAATGCACACACACAACAGTTTAACCCAGGTGACCGAGTCATGGGCCGAAACTTTGCTGATGGACCAAAGTGGCTTCCTGCAAATGTGTCGGAGTAAACACTATAGTGAAAGTGAAACTGGATGAAGGTCAGATCTGGGGCCACCATGTTGATCACCTCTTTCCAAGCCAAGTGCAAATTGAAAGTGAATCGATTGACCAGGAGTATGCACCACCTATGTCATGGATAATGACCCACTGGTAGCTCCGTCTGGTGAACAGAATGCTGAGTCAGCTTCTACAGAGATCCGAGGTCCAAGAGTTGTAACTGGACCACACTTGCAGGTTGGACCACCAAGATGTTTTGCGACCTATTGATAAATTTATGTGAGTACTCCCAAAAATATGAGGGGAGGAATTGTATGTACTGTTGAACTAGTGTAGCATCATCAGTTGTGTAAGCTGTATGGTTTTTTGTATCACGACTGCGCATGCGTGGTTTTAGTGTGGTTTTGTTCATTCCGTATATAATGTTGGTGCACCATATTTTTATCTCAGTTGTGACTTAGCTATAGCTGCCTGTGACATTGAGTCATGCATAGCCAACTATTATAACGAACATAAACATCGCAAACCTCAACCACTTCTAGTACTCCATTACTGCACCACTTGTTTTTGTTTGCTTATTGGTATACAAACTTACATGCTCTCCCCTTTTGAGTATGGCCCCACTCCTGTAACTACATAATTACCCCTTGGCGCGCATGCGCGAGAGGGGTAATTACAGTGGTTGTCCTGTGTGTGCGTGTGTCCGTTTTCTCTATTCTGCCCTCTCACGCTTTTAGGCGTCCAATGAGGTATCAGCGGCTACATCGCGGAAAATGGAGTAAAACTAAAAAGCCGTTTTCTCTAAAACTGCTTAGTTCAAAAGTTAGAAGCGTTATAAACTTACTGTGACTAAGTCAGCCATTTCCTTCACATGCAATGTTTCAGTATATCTGAAACACGTGAGCAGACTTTGCACAAGCAAGAACAGAACCGAACACATCTAGCTTGCGCTGAGGGTTCTGCACTTCAGTGCTGTCCATTATATTGTAGCAAGTAAATAGGTATATAACATTTTGCATGAAATCAGACTACAATGACAGTTTGTTCAGTGAAAGCTCAATCAGCCATCAGTGGTTTTCTATAACAGCACTTTTCTGCATCAGCACTCTTCTTCATTAGTATACTTCTCTGCTTCTTCATTCTTTATCACATATCCACCACCTTGGAAGGAGGTATCAGTTGTCTGCCATACCTCTTGTCTGGTGTGTTCTTCATTCTCCACCAGCTGAGATTCCATGATGGTCGTTTCTGCCTCCTGCTCCTTTCCAACGACGAAGGTGGTCACATCTAGGTAGTCTGCCAGGGGATCCAGGACTGATGTGATGGTAGTCACCAGCTGAGCAAAGGTGGGCCTCTGCTCTGGATCTGCATCCCAACAGCTCAGCATTACCTCATACCTGCGTTTTGGGAGTAACTATTACTTTGTATGTTACATAATTATTATATTAGTGTTACATTCTGGTTTGTTTATGAACTTGGTTGCTAATGTCATCACTAATTGGAGGGACTGTTACACTGTGCACTGAAAATGATGCCCCACTTACACAACGTAATGCATTTCATGTGCCTACTAGCTATATACAATGCTACATGTTCTGGGCTGAAGGCATGCATTGCGAAGATCACATTTACATACGTTGAATCACAGCAGGCAGCATTGTTTGGCTTTGGGAGCCTCTCTCCATTCTCCAGCTGAGCAATCAGAGTTGTTGGGTGGATGCCAGGATAGGGTGTCTTGGCAGTACTGAAGATCTCCCAGCAAGTCACTCCAAATGACCACTGCACAGAAAGTCGGTTTTGCAACCAATAATTTCATTTTTACAACCAAGCAAATTGCAGCTACCCTAGAGACAAACCCTTTCAATATTAAGTAGCCTTGTTCCCAGGCTCTCCCCGCTAAGGAGGGTAGTATGGTCTTGAGCTCACCACATCTGTTTTCTCTGAGAATATTCCATCAGTCAGACTCTCATAAGCCATCCACTTTATAGGTAGCTTGATACCAGCAGTTGCCTCCTGTCGAAAGTAGCTCTTTGCATAGGTGTTCTCAGATAGCCCAAAATCGGCCACTTTAATGACATAATTTTGATCCAGCCTGCACAGATGGAACACTGCACCATATTAACAAGTATACCTGCACAACAGATGGCCAGCACTTGCATGGTAAAAGTTTTGAGTGTAACAAAATGAAGTGAGTATAACGTACATGCAGTTTCTTGCTGCAAGATCTCTGTGCAACAACTTGTGTTCAGTGAGGTATTCCATTCCTTTGGCAATCTGAAGGCACATGTCAATCATCCGTTTTTGGGTTTTACAGATCTGCATGTATGGTCATATCAGTACTGAAGAGCTGTTCAAAGGACAGCCGGCAGCTTTAAGCTCTGGTTACATCATATAGTGTAAGGAGGGGAAAATATTTAAAGTTAAGGTGGCACGGTCGTCACTCGGCGGAGGTTAACGAAAACATAAACCTGGGTTACAGTCAGGACCAGGGTTACTCCTAGTTCCAGGATTAGGGTTTGCTTTAGGGCAATCTTGCTTTGCCTAATTTTAAAAAGGGTTTTAGTAGCTCATTAATATATTCATGAACCCCAAATTGCCACTCCATGGACGCATCTACACGCTCACTGTAGGTAGCGTCCCAACCACCAATGTATCTCAAAACAATCTATGCCAGCTTTTGTTCAAAGCTACTCTCAAAGTCAGGCTAGACTCATGTTTGTCACTACTCTTGGAATGGACAACTTTGACTGCACCAAAATGAATGCACATTTTAAAAAATTCACAGCTTGTCTACAGGAGGGGCTCATTCACGAGTGGAAGCAAGCATTACTAGCCCCACCTCTCTCCCTTATGTCGCTAAACAACTCACGGCTCTGTTCCACACACAGCCACCGTTCAGCTCCCTTGGCTGTCAGACTGTCAGCTACTGACACTACAGCACTCTACTAAACTCCTTTTTTTTTTTTTTTTTTTTTTAAGTCGATCTAAGCTTATTTTCAAAGTTCCGACCACCACATGAAGGGTGCCGCCAGGCCACATCTTAACTAACTTAATTATAAACTGATTATTGGATGGCAATGCCGACAGGAAACGGGGAAAATCCCCAATTTTACGGACCGTGAACGGTTTGAGACTCTCAAAACGGACTGTGCGCTAAAATTTTAACAAGACAAAGAAGTCTATCAGCTTGGATTCCAGGTTTGTTGACCTTAAAAATCCAGGGTACTGTGCCACCTTAAGACTATTACAGGCAACATAAACCATAACAGAATCACTGCCACACAATTTACATAGTGTCTATCTCAAAATTAGTTGCAAACAGTTTCCCTACAAGCTCACAAGCCATACTGGTGAACATAGGCTCATTCCCACTAGATCATGCAGGGATGGCCTGGGAACAAGGCTAGATAGACAAGTAGCCAGAGATATGACTATAGCTAACCTGAGACCTGAGATAAAACTATGTTAACTCTTTGCACATGGGAATGGTTCGTACATCACCATTTATTAATGTGTGACAAGCTTACTTAGCAAGCCCTGGGCAATGTAGATATTACACATGTAACTGGACCGATCACTGAAAATTTGTACTTGCTTATTCATACATTACAACTAGCTTACTAGCAATATAAAGCTGTACATGTGCCAATTTTCTCACTTGTTAGTTATTACTTACAGCCCTGACATACAATAATGTCTTATGGTGAAGTCATTGTGAAATTGTTTATTTATACCAGATCAACGTCTTCATCCCTCGATATGAGTAGCTCCGCCCTGTGTTTCCTGAGGTATGAGTGGAGACTGCCATTGGCCATGAAAGGCATCACTATGTAAGGAGCCTGTCCAGCAAGACAGATACCGAGGATACCCATCACATGGGGATGCACAAATGACTTCATTTTCAAGCACTCCTTCAGAATGTTTGCAACATCACATGCATCAAGAAAACCTAAAGATAGTCAGAGAGAGATTGCCATTAAACCATGTGCATAGCTATGTAGCATAATGCCAGCTAGCCTACTTAGCATAATCAGAAAATCACCACAAACAATAAACAAATAAAGCTATTACTACTTAGTAAGGTACTACTTTATCATTTAAAGCAGGAGAACAAGTCGGCAGCTAAAATAGTTTTTGCTGATAGTGATTTGGCCATTACTGGCCCCAATACAAAGGTAACGTACTTACCAAAGTGAGCTTGGTCTAATAATTTCAATTAGTGTGTTTGGAAGTTTAGTGACCTTCGCTCTTATGTACTTTCTGAAGTTCACAAGGATCCTTGGCTTCATTGGTATATTGGCAAAACTTTATTTGCAACATTGCAAGGGTACTTTTGCTCTCTTCATCAGTCTAGGAAGTGTAATTTTCTGCCAGTCTCTCAGTTGTACTAGCCTGATGAAGACAGCCAAAGTGCCCTTGAAACATTACAAATCAGGTGTTATAAATATACCATCAAAGCCAAGTATGCTTGTGAATTAGTGCAGTAACGTGACCCTCCCCAGTAGTGGCGTAGCCAGGTCACAGACGATGCCAGGGCACTGCACACGTTTTAGAGAACTTTCCCGGGGAGGGGGGGTGCATGCTCCCCTAGTAAATTATTACATTTTAGAGCCACTCGGTCCTGAGGCTATTTCTAGGTCTTTTGAAATGCCATTGCTCTTAAATCGGTGGTAGTTCCGACCCACAACTTTGGTAACCAAACTCGCAAACAGTGAGGTTGTAGATAATATACCCTCTATGAGGAGTGTAGGAAACTGCATTATTATATAGATGAAAATAGGTATACTATGCTCAATTTTGCAGACACTGACGTCCAGGCCCAGGCCTGCCGGGTTCCTATGCTACTGCTCTCAAGGAATGATTTATACTTCTTGAACTATTTTGCATTAAAGGTGGTGAGCTGGCCATGTCTTAGTGCTGCTGTGAATACAATTGCCAAGAGGTGATGTAGGATGGCTTAAGGGGAAAAAAGATACTACAGTATATGAAAGGTAGACAATCGCCAACTGTATATGTTTAACTTACATCATCATGAAAGGCGGCAAGTGTAATTGTGTAACTTACTTCATGGCTGTATCATATCCTTACCCTTGACGGTTTTTACAGCCACAATTTCACAATCTGTCTTCCTCAAGGTAGATCTGACTAGCCGAGCTCTGTACACAATGCCAAACTCTCCTGCAGTGAATAGTAAATTACTGCTTCTGAACACCATTGCAATGCAATGTATCTGAGGTAGATTTTGAAAACTGGGAATGACTGAGTATATGAACGTACTGGTACAAGCATGAGAGAGACAGTGAGATAGACAGTTCATGTTATATGTAACATACAGTGGAAGGTTATCAACAGTGCTTAACAAAAAAACTTCCAACTTGGGTCCATGCAAGACATGCTTTTGACATAGATTGCTTGAGTCGCTCCTCTTTGTAGCAGACTTCTTTAGCAAGCACCAGCCATCTTTTCTGTGATTATTCTGCAATAACTAGCTAGCTGATCTGCTTCTTTTGCTTGATCAGTTCGGAGTTCCTGGCTCTACTTCTCAGTATTGATATAAAATCAAACTCCTCTTTTTCTAACTGCCTTTCCTGTACAAGAGAGCAGTCCGCATTTTGCAGTCATCTCAGCAGAGCTGCATGATGAAGCCTGGTATTGGGCCAAAATGCATATAGGCCTGCCTTTCTAGTATGCAACAAACATGATCACACATTTTCTTACCTTGTCCAACAGAGTCAAGCAGGTGAAGGTTACTTGTGTGAAATATCATTTCTTCAGGGAAGTCCTGTAGATACCTAGTAGCTTCTTCATTCAGCTCATATTTAGCCCTTCAAGAAAAGATATATCCAAATCAAACATTGTGTGTATTTCAACTTATTGTTGCTCTAGGAAGATCACAACTGACACACTTGATGTGTTAACTCTTAGTTGAAAGTAAAGTTTGTTAATTTTATACCACGATGAGACTGCATAATGTTTACCCATTACTCACACAATTTGGACAATTTTTGTGGCTGAGTATGCTAATCTATCTGCTGTCCCTATGTGTCTTGAACTGTGCAGTGCTATCCGTGACCGCAAATATGCTCCGCATGCTGTCCCTACATATTTCAGCATATTTTGCCTGTATGCGAGGGCAGAGGACGACACTCCCATCTGACTGCCAGGTGAGCGCTGGCCCACCAAGGCATGGCATGTTTGCAGGACAGTCCGACAGGAAACCGCCCAAAGTAAACCCCCCAAACAGGGCACGGCGCGGTGGTAGCTATGCCTGCATTTGTCACCCAGTGTATGCGATGAATTGTGACTCAGCTGTGAGTTGTGATGCGCACAGAAATCATGTTGTGAATCAAGAATGATACATAAACTAGCAAGTCTGTTTATTTTCTTAGCGATGAGGTAGCAAATGTCTTAGCTGCCACTTTGGCTGGGTGGTGAGAGCGAATGTATCTGCAGTAGGTCTTGCTTTTCCACCTAACCCAACAGTTTGATCTGGTGTGCTGGCAGGCCAGAGTGGGCTGCTGACATAGTGGCACCAATTCGAAAGCTGCGAGTGTTGAAGTCCTGTGGTGAGTAACCAGCCTTGTGTAGAAACCTACGCAAATGCTTCAGGCAGCTGTGCCTGGTGAGTGGGCTGCCATCTCTGAATGTGAACAGAGGCTGTGCTCTTACTGCAGGGGAGTGGGGAAAGTGACCCATGTGCTTTTGCATGGCTGAATATGGCCAAAATTTCTCGTGAGAGTGGAGTATGTAATCTTATGTCCCCGGTGCAGCTGGTCTGTCTTTGATGCTTTGATTGTGAAAGCATAATATTTCCGTTCACATGAGACGCTGGCTTTGGTTGGATGAGTCCAAGGGTTGAATCTCGACCTAGACGGGATTGTGAACTCACTTACTCGCAAGAAGCTGAAAAATGCCAACAAAAATGCTGCAGTTAGCGTATGTTTGTCATACTTATGAAGCTTGCGAGAATATCTGACTTGGTACAAGAGTCTGTGAAGTACAGCTCGCGTAATCGGCTGCCTTGGGTGTGAGGTTCTGTCGAGGTTAGCTTGTCGTGTGCCCCGAAGGACCATCTTGAGTTGGGGATTGTGATGAGTTGGATCCTTAACCCCTGACGGCGGTGAAGTGAGCCTACTGCTGAAAGATACACATTTATGGTGGGGGTTGAGAGACTTTGGCTCAATATAGACCAATGTCTGCAGGGAGTGGCTGCACTACATGTTCCATGCAGAAGTTGAGGAATCGCTTTACGGCACTGCTGTAGGTGGCTTGAGTGGAAGATGCTAGTGCTAGAGACATGAGATCTTGCAGTTGAGCATTCTGAGCTCTCTTAGAATCCCAGGGGTTGGTGCTGGCAGTCACTGTGCCTGTGGTGCGAGATCTTTCTGGATAAAGCATCCGCTATTTCATTTGTTTTCCCAGGCAAATGTTTGAGGGATATGGTAAAGTTATTTTTAGCTGCTGTGAGAAAAAGTGTGCGCAGCAAGGACATGATACGAGGATGCTTGGAAGATTTGCCTTCCCACGAGTTGACAATCATGAGGTTGTCACAGTAGAATCTGAAGCGCTTTTGCTGCCAAGTGTGGCCCCAAGTGAGGGCTGCAGTGACAATTGCGAAGAGTTCTTGCCATTGGATAGACACATGTTCTGAAAGCTGCTGATGTCGTTACCAGTCGTGGTGAAACCACTCCCCTTGAAAGTATGCACCACAT
The DNA here is from genome assembly GCA_949130485.1 of Agelas oroides. NCBI lineage: Eukaryota > Metazoa > Porifera > Demospongiae > Agelasida > Agelasidae > Agelas > Agelas oroides. Next base: position 4,736,358 of record OX422187.1, on the reverse strand, counting down.
CCATGTGTGCCAGAAGCGTCTGTGTATAGCTCCAGGTCTGCTGCATCTGTGGGTTGTTGGTCAACAAATTGTGCTGTGCCATTCCTCGTTGGCAAAAATTCCTGCCACCAAGCGATGTCCACCTGTGCATCGCTGTTGAGGCGTATGCTGTGGTGTAACCTTTTGGCTTTTGTGCTAAGTGTGATTAGGCACGTTATGAAAAGCCTGCCCGCTGGGACAGCTTGTGCTGCAAACGCGAGTTTGCCTATTAGTGAGAGCAGTTTCTGCTTTGTTGTTTTACTGCAGGATTGCCATTTGGTTAGCTCCTCTAGGATTTCCCTTAGTTTGTCGGGTGGTAAGCGTATCTGCTGTGAGACTGAGTCCAACTCTAGGCCCAGAAAGGGGAGGACTGTTGCTGGGCCATCAACTTTGTCCATGGCAATTGGGAACCCTAGAAGCATGCACATTCTCAGGAAGCATTGCAGGTGCTCACCGCAGCTGTGAGAGTCTGGTGCGCCAACTATGAGGTAGTCATCCAAATAGTGGATAAGCTACTGTAGCCCATAGTTGTGTTGTCAGATCCATTGGAGGGCTTCGGTGAACTGGTTGAAAAGGTAAGGTGCAGACCTTAACCCAAAGGGAAGGCATGTGTCGACATAATAGGCTACTCTCCATTTCATGCCAAGTAGTTCCCAATCCTGATGCCGGACCAGAACCATTCTAAATGCCGACTTCAAGTCTACCTTGGCCATGAGCGCACCCTTCCCTAATGCAGACAACATGTGAGTGGCATTGTCCATGGATGCGTAATGAAGAGAAAAGTCTTCTTTGGAGATATGGTCGTTTATACTCTTACCTAGCGGAGCGGAGAGGTGGAGGATCATGCGCCATTTCCCACATTTCTTGGGAACCGCCCCAAGCCAGAGCACTTTAGGTTTCTGATTGGCCTTGAAGAGAATGGGCCAAGAATTCGGCTAGCTAAGCATTCTTTTCTTAGCTCCTCATCGATCACTTGTGTGTGTTCCAGAGCCAATTTTAGGTTGTGAGCTTCGCTCGGGCCACATGGGCTGTCGTAACCAAGTGCAACTCCATTCTTGATGCTATTGAGCAGCCAGTGATCCAGGCTTTGTCTGGGTGGTTGACTAGCTCCCTCTCAAATTGAGAGTGTCGTAGGGGGGTGAGAGTTCGCTGGAGCTCAAGGACGTTTGGCGCACACTTTGCCAGGGTGCCAGCAGACGTGTGTGAAGATGCATTCTTCCCCCTTTGTGCAGCGTCCCACATTGTACCGCTTGCATATTTCTTTGCCTTCTGCAGTGTGTGTGGCATGTGGTGGAGTTGCTTTGCCTGACTCGGCTGATGGGGGCCCAAGACGGGCTGATATTGGGAGTCGGTCATGAAAAGTGGAGGTGCTCGACTGAAATTGAGATGTACTAGTGTTGTGGCCCTGCGTAATGGCCCAGACATATATGTCCTCTTTAATGGTGTCCCAGCGCAGGGTGGGATCACATGCAACTGCCTGGCGGAGCAAACTATCATACTCCAGGCCGCGTGCTGGAGAATGGTTTGCAAGAAGCATCACCATGATTGTCTGATACTTGACGAGCTCAAGAGCCATGGAACGGTTGTAGGCAAAGCCTAACACATATGTATTGGTTCCATGCCTCGAGCCATGAAGGTAAGTCAACAACATGCCACTTACTCCACTTTGCTTTACACTCGCCAAGTTTAGGGGTGGGCGGTAAATTTGAGGGAGTAATAGCCTATCAAACATGACAAATTTACCTCATCTGATGCGATCTTGCAAGCTCCTAGGTAGAGGAGGGGCACATGTAATGGATCCTGGGTAGTAGTTCCCTGGACAGTATCTCCTGGTCCTGTGGTGGCGGCGTCTGTGCTTTCTTCGGTGTGAGTGGCGGCCACTGGAAGAACTGGACGAGCGAGAGGAAGTCTCAAGAGCAGGAGGAGGAGGAGGAGGATGAACAGTAGTGTCCACGGTGCCTTTTTCCGCGAGAGTAACCTTCTGAGGAGCTTGTCGAGGGGGTGTGTTCACTCTGCCTTTTTCTCGGGCCTTTTGAAGGTGGCTTTGCTGGAGCTTCCGAGCTGTCCAAGCCAGAATCGTTTTTGTGGGCTATCGGGTCTCTGCCCTCTGAGCTGTCAGAGGTTGAAGTGCTGTCCCCTCTGTTATCTTCCGCACACTGGTCCGGTGCTCATTTGCTCTCTGGGCACTGGTCCTCAGAGTGAGCTTTTGTTTCCTTGCTAAATGCATGATACCATCTGTTGGCGAGTGCCCAATGTGTCCAGGCTATTGTTCATCAAGTGCTGTCGAAGGGCCTCCTTTGAAAGGCGTCTGATACCTCTGGGAGATGGGGATGCCAATCTCCGCCGCGATATGAGTGGCCTTAGGTGTTTAGGAGTGGCTACCAGTTTCCTAGCGACCCTTCCCATACTTCAGAACGGGTGACAATGGCTGGCTGTGCTTCCAATCGGTTCTTTTACGCCGCTGACAAACAATGCTTGATTCTACGCTGGCTGCAAATTGATCATGTGCTCGTCCTAATTGCTAGCGGCGCGTGCGCAAGGTATTGGCCAAACCTTTCCCATTAACTATCATTTACCAACTAAATGTCATTATTGTTCCATTTAGCTTCAGATTTCCTACCCAATTTTTCACTATAAAGTTCTATACTACTAAATGTGGGCAATGCACTAACAGATCTTCGTATAGTTAAAACAGTACTAGAGTGTTTTCTACCAGTTCTGTTTAATTTCTGATGGGACTGACTTTGGTAGAAGAAGGGTTTCTACTGATTCTGGTTCATCTTGTGTATTACTAATAATTATTTGTAGAAAGTATACTTCGTTGCTCTCCTTACAGTAGCACTTTGCTAAATTGATTCTGGTTCATGTCTTATACTGTCTTTGGTATAGCAGTTCAACTTCTATATGCACAAACTGGGAAAGGTATTTTGAAAAGTATGTACTAGCTCAGATGCTGTTCAGTGTTCTCTATATCTTGAACAGAGAAAGTAAAATTATCATCAAATATTAGCTGCTGTTTAGTGTCTACCTATCTTGCATTCCAAGGCTTGCTGTTACCTAAGTACTTTGTTGAAGACTCCATTAAGTGTGAGGACCACATTCACAGACATAATATTTCACATCCTGGACCAGGTGGGTTCTGAGCGTCTGTTTCTCCCTACCTTGGTGCTCAATCTCTTTCATAGGCATTGTGCTTATACATACTGTAGCAGTACATTCATCATCATATGCAACACAACAGATTACAGAAGTAGTACCCATGTTTGTCAAACTGCTGCATCTCCACTTTTACACCTCCTTCATATGTATGGGTCACTCGTTCATTGCGAGCACTGAAAATAAAAGGAATAAGAGCAATCAATGTAGGGCTTTGACACAGAAAGAGCTCTTCTAAAACTCCACCTACTACAATGAATCATTCCAAACGACAAGTGTCACTTTTAAAGATGTGTACTGTATAACCACATACCACATATGAAGTCTTCTTCTTTTCCTTTTCTTGTTATAAATGAGGCAGCCAAGGAGGGGAATAACAATTGCCATCAAGGCTATGACACCTGCGACAGTTCCACCAATGACAGCTCCAGCATCAACAGAAGAGGTGGCTTCACCTGTAATAACCAGAATAGTATGGCATAGAATGTTCCTTGGTCACAATATGGTGAATTAATACTCTGTGCACCTGTATAGAGGGGTTAAGTAAGTTAAGTGCACTGTTTACATAATTATAGATATGGCCAAATAGGCAGCAAAGGCACAAAGTAATAATAATACTGCAGATTTAAACTCTGGCATTTGTACTCAATGCACATTCACGAACACAAAAGTTGAGTAAGCATTTTTATTACTATAATGATTTTCCACTCACAATTCACATGGACGGGCTCAATTTTTTTCTAAAGCCTTGCATGCACAAATAGTAAGTATCATCTAGGCTTTTCTTGAGAGGAGTGGCCTGGGAATGAGGCTGTTTATATGGCCTATGCATCATCATGCACAACCACACCTGGCTGACAGATCACCCCTGCATCTTCACTGTGAAGACAGTTGTGGACACCGACTCCATTGTGAGGGCAATCATTGAGGTTGGCTTCATTCCCTGTACAGCCCACATTATCTAAAAAGATTGGTCCAGTTCCAGGGCCAAAAGTGTTGCTGGAAACAGTGATCTGTATTGCATCTGCAACCAAAATGAAACATTGTCTCACAACTAGCTCTGAGCTGAATGCAATTATAGTGTCAACCAGTTATGTTCCTGCTAATATCAGTACCTAACATATGCTCCAACAAAAATTATTATAGTGTACGCAAAAAGGAAATAGCAAGAAAAATTGCAATCGGTACCCCTGATAGTGGCAATGTCCATGATTCTGTGGGACTGCACCATAGCTCTGGACGTTATTGACCCCCATAAAATGATTTTCATGGACCAACCCTCTTCTGCTGTAATAACTAGGTCTGGTCAAACTGAGTAGATCTAATTCACTCATAGGGTTAATTAGTGTCAGAGGTACTTGCTGACAGCAACAACAAAGGGCCAAGAAGGTGGCTATTGTGTTTAGTAAACCCCTTACATTCTGAGATGAGACCAAGCTGTCTGCAGGCAACACTTGCATCTCTGGAATCCCAGAGGTCATCACATACTGTCCCCCACTGTCCCTGAAAGCATACTTCCACTCGGCCCTCAAACTCACTCCTACCTCCTACCAGTCGAATATCAGTGTTGTTACAAGCTGCAGAGAAAGTGAGACAAAGCATATCTGTAACCCATGATGTGAAGTGCATAAGTAGCCTCATTCCCAGGCCTTCCCACCGTCCAGTTTTTGATCACTTGCAGTATGCCCAAATGCTGCAAGCGATTAAAAACTGGACGGTGGGAAGACCTGGGAACGAGGCAAGTGCATATGTACATTATCCTACAGAGGAACTGTAGGCATGTTACCAACTATAAGAACATACATCCAATGTGTTTGGTATTGGCATATATAAATGGTGAAAAGCTGTAGTGGAAAAGCCATACTTGCTATAGTAGTGCATTACTCACAGTTTCCTGAATAGGGAGTGCTACTGTGCACTGTTTACATAATTATAGATATGGCCAAATAGGCAGCAAAGGCACAAAGTAATAATAATACTGCAGATTTAAACTCTGGCATTTGTACTCAATGCACATTCACGAACACAAAAGTTGAGTAAGCATTTTTATTACTATAATGATTTTCCACTCACAATTCACATGGACGGGCTCAATTTTTTTCTAAAGCCTTGCATGCACAAATAGTAAGTATCATCTAGGCTTTTCTTGAGAGGAGTGGCCTGGGAATGAGGCTGTTTATATGGCCTATGCATCATCATGCACAACCACACCTGGCTGACAGATCACCCCTGCATCTTCAATGTGACCACAGTTGTGGACACCGACTCCATTGTGAGGGCAATCATTGAGGTTGGCTTCATTCCCTGTACAGCCCACATTATCTAAAAAGATTGGTCCAGTTCCAGGGCCAAAAGTGTTGCTGGAAACAGTGATCTGTATTGCATCTGCAACCAAAATGAAACATTGTCTCACAACTAGCTCTGAGCTGAATGCAATTATAGTGTCAACCAGTTATGTTCCTGCTAATATCAGTACCTAACATATGCTCCAACAAAAATTATTATAGTGTACGCAAAAAGGAAATAGCAAGAAAAATTGCAATCGGTACCCCTGATAGTGGCAATGTCCATGATTCTGTGGGACTGCACCATAGCTCTGGACATTATTGACCCCCATAAAATGATTTTCATGGACCAACCCTCTTCTGCTGTAATAACTAGGTCTGGTCAAACTGAGTAGATCTAATTCACTCATAGGGTTAATTAGTGTCAGAGGTACTTGCTGACAGCAACAACAAAGGGCCAAGAAGGTGGCTATTGTGTTTAGTAAACCCCTTACATTCTGAGATGAGACCAAGCTGTCTGCAGGCAACACTTGCATCTCTGGAATCCCAGAGGTCATCACATACTGTCCCCCACTGTCCCTGAAAGCATACTTCCACTCGGCCCTCAAACTCACTCCTACCTCCTACCAGTCGAATATCAGTGTTGTTACAAGCTGCAGAGAAAGTGAGACAAAGCATATCTGTAACCCATGATGTGAAGTGCATAAGTAGCCTCATTCCCAGGCCTTCCCACCGTCCAGTTTTTGATCACTTGCAGTATGCCCAAATGCTGCAAGCGATTAAAAACTGGACGGTGGGAAGACCTGGGAACGAGGCAAGTGCATATGTACATTATCCTACAGAGGAACTGTAGGCATGTTACCAACTATAAGAACATACATCCAATGTGTTTGGTATTGGCATATATAAATGGTGAAAAGCTGTAGTGGAAAAGCCATACTTGCTATAGTAGTGCATTACTCACAGTTTCCTGAATAGGGAGTGCTACTGTGCACTGTTTACATAATTATAGATATGGCCAAATAGGCAGCAAAGGCACAAAGTAATAATAATACTGCAGATTTAAACTCTGGCATTTGTACTCAATGCACATTCACGAACACAAAAGTTGAGTAAGCATTTTTATTACTATAATGATTTTCCACTCACAATTCACATGGACGGGCTCAATTTTTTTCTAAAGCCTTGCATGCACAAATAGTAAGTATCATCTAGGCTTTTCTTGAGAGGAGTGGCCTGGGAATGAGGCTGTTTATATGGCCTATGCATCATCATGCACAACCACACCTGGCTGACAGATCACCCCTGCATCTTCAATGTGACCACAGTTGTGGACACCGACTCCATTGTGAGGGCAATCATTGAGGTTGGCTTCATTCCCTGTACAGCCCACATTATCTAAAAAGATTGGTCCAGTTCCAGGGCCAAAAGTGTTGCTGGAAACAGTGATCTGTATTGCATCTGCAACCAAAATGAAACATTGTCTCACAACTAGCTCTGAGCTGAATGCAATTATAGTGTCAACCAGTTATGTTCCTGCTAATATCAGTACCTAACATATGCTCCAACAAAAATTATTATAGTGTACGCAAAAAGGAAATAGCAAGAAAAATTGCAATCGGTACCCCTGATAATGGCAATGTCCATGATTCTGTGGGACTGCACCATAGCTCTGGACGTTATTGACCCCCATAAAATGATTTTCATGGACCAACCCTCTTCTGCTGTAATAACTAGGTCTGGTCAAACTGAGTAGATCTAATTCACTCATAGGGTTAATTAGTGTCAGAGGTACTTGCTGACAGCAACAACAAAGGGCCAAGAAGGTGGCTATTGTGTTTAGTAAACCCCTTACATTCTGAGATGAGACCAAGCTGTCTGCAGGCAACACTTGCATCTCTGGAATCCCAGAAGTCATCACATACTGTCCCCCACTGTCCCTGAAAGCATACTTCCACTCGGCCCTCAAACTCACTCCTACCTCCTACCAGTCGAATATCAGTGTTGTTACAAGCTGCAGAGAAAGTGAGACAGAACATGAAGACATACACATGGAAGTTGTGTCAGGTAAGCAATGGAAGTCACTACAGAAGTCACCACTGAAGTGTAGCTGAAGAAGGGAATGTTACTCCTTTTAATTATGTATATACATCCTCTGTGTTGAGAAGTAACACTCATATCTATTTATCCACTACATAAAATACTTTCCTGAGCTAAAATAGTAAGCTAAAGGCTGTGGGCTCCATGCACCTGTATTGTAACTACCATATTGTGCAAACTTTCACAAGGCCAACAACTTTCATGAATTGCCGAGTAAGACATTTGGTGAAGCCCATCCACCAAAACCAAACATACTGCAACAATATAGGAACACGTTTGTGGGCATGTCTAAGGTACAATGCTGGAGTAAATAACTTTTGTGTACAAGCCATTTTGTGATTCCTTAATTAATTGTGGTTGTTGTGAGTTCTTTGTAGATCAGCTAAACTTGGGTAATTGTCATTCACACCACATAATAATGACTTCTACAGGTTTCTGACAAACAACACCTTAATGTAAGAGAAAGCTGGCATTTACTGGAAATTAAACCCAGGGCTGTTGGCTTGAGCTACAAGTGCTCTGACTACTGAACTTTGACCACCAGACAACCACATGACATTGAATGCCTCAGTCTTGCATCCGACAGTCACACAGTATGTGTGGTCAGTACTCAGATGGGAATGCAATACTTCCCATTTGAAGAGAGATCCCATGCTGATTGGTTTCCTCCCGCCTGAGTGTATCTTACTTATTAACATAGGACATAGCAGTAATTTAGCAGTTGAGAACTCAAGACATGCAATGTTATGAAGCAGAAAGAGAAAAGCTGACAGTCATCAGGAATGCTTCTGGCTTGAGCCACCAGGGCTCTACTACTAAACTACGACCACTAGACAACTATACCAGCCTTCACAATTAATCCTCTCGGTACTGAACGCTTCAGTCTCATACCCAGAAGCCACAGAACGTACTCTGTTATGGGTTGACCTGAAGTTCTCTTCAACAGGAAGAACTCATGCTAAGTACGTAGTTTCTAAAAATGATGCAATATCCACGAGTTTCAGGAAACTTTAGGGTGTTCAAACACTCATTCAAGTGGTTCTAGTTATTGCCAAACTCTATAGATCACTATTGTCAATGTTCCATGTATGAGTTGTTGAGCCCTCTAAGTAGCTTGTTGGGTTGATGGAATGACTGACAGACAGACGAATGCTTACCCCCCCCACCCACAGTGTGCATGCATGCTACATGGTAATAAACATTTTAGTTTTCACACAAAGAAGCCTTTAAGTACTTCCTGTTTAATATTGTGTTAGCAAAGTTAGCAAATTTAATCACAATTAGTGGTTAAGATCTGCACAATTATGACTGTAAGTTGATCTGGAATGGTCTTCCTGCCAAGTTGACTTATGCAATTAGGTTGAATGCCAAAGTAAAGCTGTCATAACCACTGTCTCTTCAGTTTGTCTGATAACTATCATCAATTTTTTTTTATGCAGCATGTTAATTTCAACTAAGATTCATCTGTGTTACAATGAGATGCTTGACATTACAGGCACATCTTCTTGGACACACTACACAGTAAATGAACAAAGTGTAACATGCAACCAGCAGCAGAAGGCTAAAGACTGAGCAGCATAGCTTTTGACTTTTGATCAAAGCAGGAATCTGGGCTGCTTCTACAGTAACAGACTTGTCTGGAAATCATCATCAGGAAGTGAACTGTCAGCTAGCTTGTATGTACTCTCCTGGGAAAATCACATAGCTTGCCCTCATGCAGTATAATGTGGCCAGTGGCACCTCCATACATATGCCATTGCATATACCACTTCATTCAGAACCAATTACACCAGTTATATAACAGTAAGTACCTGAGAACAGGATCTGTATACATACTATGCAGAGATGAAATGCCTGGTATTCACAGGACCTGCATATAATATGTACTGAGTTTATTTGCAGGACAGAGACATGTGCTTCTGATTTGCGAATAACCAGCATTGATTGGAGCTACTGTTTGTCAGAAAAGGCTCTAGTAGTTTCAACAGGAGCTGAGGCTCAACAACACCCTGCTATATACCTGTGTGTCAGGCCATAGTCAGCCATATCCTTGTCAGTTGTTAGCTAAATATGGTGTAAATGTAGTCACTAAATTTACACTTATTTAAACAGTGTCACTAGTTGTATGGCATGCAGTTTTTGCACAAGTCATAGCTGTTTCCATCTGATTCTGTTTGTAGGTGCTGAAGTAACAAAATGGTATGGGATGCATGGTGGTGTTTTCAAGGCAACATCTTTGCTGTCATTCAATAATAGCAGTCAACAATTTGTGCCAGTGCTGTTCATCAGCATAATAAATATGGTCGGTAAAGCTCTTGTTTGGTGCAAGAGCTAAGTTCCCAAGTTGTTGCTGGACTGAGATAAGATGGCTGGTACATGACTGGCACTGTATGCTACGTGCTGAATTTGATTTAGTCCACCCTCCAACTAACCCTAACCCTAACCCTAACCCTATATATATATGTGACAGTCCCGTGTAGAAATCGAAGGTTATTCCGTCGCATATTTCGATTGCATCGCCGCGTTCAAAGCACTGTATTGCTGAACTTCCATTAAGGGCGGGGCTCATATGCAGTTCATAAATGTGTGAACATCTAATGAGTCCACAAAGTGCGTATGAGCCCCACCCTTAACGGAAGTTCAGCAATACGGCACTTTGAACGTGGCGATGTGATCGAAATACGCGACAGAATAACCTTTGATTTCTACACGGGATTGCCACATATACAAACAAGAAAAGTTGTATTACTACTGATACCGATAATTTATACAGGTAAATACAAACATGACATATTGTACTATATGGTTGTAACAGCCAGGCCATTCAGGTTCTGAATCAGTGAAAAATTGTTATTCTTGTTTATGTACTACATTCTGGCACCAATAATAAGGTTAGGCTGCTACATGCATGCGTGTCAAGTTCAAAAACTAGTTACATGCAATCTTCATGCTATACACAAACCACAAAAATATTTTTACAACAAGAATTTCCAGATCTACCGTAACATCATAGTTTATAAAGTAGCGTCGTAGTTTATATAGTAGCATCATAGTAGTTTATAAAGTAGCAAATATAAAGTAGTCTCAAATATAGTTTAGTTACATACACAAAGCACCCCAAATGTACTGTGTGTCATTTGAGGATGGAGTGTGCACAGTCAATGTGAGAAGTAAAGATCTACGAGTTCTATTTTCTGATAGCCAAGCCATGGTTAGTGTCCATGCCACTATAGAAACTGTAAAGTATAAAGCAATGACGTCTCTATCGAGATCAAAATGCTGGTCCCATGGCGATCCTTATAGACAGATATTTTATTGTAACATTATTACTCACGTTTACAAGAGGGTGGGCTCCCAGACCACACTCCATTAGCTTCACAAGTGCGGGTGCTGTTTCCACTGCTAATAATGTAATCCTGATTGCAGGTGTAGTTGGCTGTTGATCCAACTGTGGTGTTAGAGAGCTCCACTTGACCATTTACTGGATCATTCAGGTTGCAGCAGTCAACAACTGTATATATACAAACAAGAAAAGTTGTGTTACTACCCTATATATATATGTGACAGTCCCGTGTAGAAATCGAAGGTTATTCCGTCGCATATTTCGATCGCATCGCCGCGTTCAAAGCACTGTATTGCTGAACTTCCATTAAGGGCGGGGCTCATATGCAGTTCATAAATGTGTGAACATCTAATGAGTCCACAAAGTGCGTATGAGCCCCACCCTTAACGGAAGTTCAGCAATACGGCACTTTGAACGTGGCGATGTGATCGAAATACGCGACAGAATAACCTTTGATTTCTACACGGGATTGCCACATATACAAACAAGAAAAGTTGTTACTACCCTATACCGTGTAGTTTAGAAGTACGTTGGTTATGTACTGGTATCAATATGGCTTGCTTTATCCAAGCACACTCAGCAGTGGCCTTACACTGAAGTGTATATATTTCATATAGTTCATGCACACTTTGGACAGCAAAAGAAAGGGTCTCTAAATGCATGGTTTGTGTAAGCACTACCACATTCTACTATCTCAAAGTGGAAACCTCTTGATCTGTGTAAACTTCAGGAAGCCATTCTCACCTATAATTGGTATAATTTTTACTTGTTGCAAGTCAATGGAATTCAGTGGTTAATCAGTTTTAACATCAGAAATGGCTCATTTTCCCACACAACATATATAGAAAAGACAACATCACTGTTAAGAATGAGTACTCAAAATCAATTATTAGCTGTGTTTCACTGTTCCCACTTGGCTAGCCTTTTACATCATCTACCTATTCCTACTTAGCATCATTTTTTATATAAATCCGAATATTTTTAAAACACCTTAGAATGAGTTTACCTGATATGATAAAACAATATCAATACTCACTTAACTCTTGAACCACCGTAGGCTATTTACTGGAAGTCTTTATTAGGCTATGGATACCTTCCTTGGTCCGTATTTCCGCTTGGAGCTAGCTAGTCTCATGCCCCGCCCGCGCACGCCTCCCGGCGAGAAACGGTCTGGTGAACGAAGTCGAATTTCTTGGGCTTATTACCCAAAACGGGTAATGACCAATGAGATCGCGAGATCGGTAATTATTACGTAGCACTTCCCTTACAACAGTAAAAATTTGTTTATATCTATTCGAGTATCCGTACCTTTTTTGAGTTGGCTGCAAAATGTTTTGATCGTTGCTAGGTTACAATGTCGCAAAAGCGTGCGCTAGCCCAAGAAATTTGACTTGGTTCACCAGACCGTTTCTCCTCGTGAGAGGGTGGGGTCTGGGGACGAGACTAGGAGCTAGCACTGGAAATTTGAGTCAAAGCTCTATTGACACATTCTCTGTGGGTTCATGACCTTAACCACACCCACTCATTAGCGAGCATTCAATAGTCAAGGCCCTCCGAGCAGAGAATGCTCCTCTGGACTAAAAGCTGCCTAAAATGCCAATGGAGTCCCTACAAGGTGAAAGGAACGTTGTCTACGCCTGTTGTGCAAGAAAGCAGACAAATGGCCCACCCGGCGTTGACCAGGGCTTTTCTACAGGCAACTGCAACGGCTCCCATGCACTGTCAGCCAGAGGGGTGCACCCACCCACCTCCCCCTGTCCCACCCTTTCTGCTAGCACAGAACCTATCTTCAAAACGGATTGCGCCAACTGATAACATGTGGCCAAAAATTGACTACGCCAAAAAGTGTCATCGGTTGTTAAAGGGTTAACCATCATTGTGGTTGATCGTCAAATGCTAGGTTACTAGAACTTTCTCAGCAAATATCCCGAGTAATAAGTATTAATAGTTGTGGCTTCTCACCATCACTGGGACCAAGTACTGAACAGTCCACACGGTGGATGTACACTCCTGTCACACCAACATTACTTCCCTCATCAATGTTCAACACCTGGTTTGTCAGTGCACCTGGAAGCATAAAGGAGCTGGTACCATCTCCAGCATTGAAACCAATATTGGCATCATCACCCCATTGAATGTCACCATATATGAAGAACACAAATGTCATCTGCTGATCTGCTGCAATTACAACCTGAAATGTGTTTGCCTGTGAAAAAAAATGCATTTTCTGATTACAATCAACTGTTTTGACACAAGCAACCCACAATATCATAACTGCTACCATAGTAGTTACCCTTGATGCCAGTCCCTCTCAAGCAGTACCACATTAAGCATTTAAAGTAACATGCATGCGTGCAGCCCCCCATCCAAGCTACACTAGTAACAACAAATTGTCATGTATGTAAATACCTGGGGTCCTCCTCCATACTGTGCCACTCTGTCCCATGTGGCAATAAACAGTGTTGTTGGGGTGAAGTTGGCATAAGATGGAAACAACTCTTGCAGTTGATCACGGGCTCTTTGGAGAAGGGTGACATTAGATGTTGTTCTGTAGATTATGTTCCCAAATCTTCCAATGTCAATGTCATCCCAGAAAGGAGCAATCAGTGGAAGGCCAGTAAATGGAAACATTTGAGGGAAGTATTGAAGATATTGAGATTGGAATGAAAGAATCCCATTTGTGTTTATCTGTCAACCAGAATCATTGAAAGAAGTAATTATCACAATTTAAAATGTAATTATGTTTCCAAAATAGTATCAAAACTCAGTTACTGTTTGGTAATTCATGACCTCCATTATAGATATAATAATTATAAGCAATATATATAATTGTACATTTGTAAATTGTAAGCCGCAGTTAAAAAACATCATCATGAATGGCCCCTACACAGGGGAGGCCTGGTAATGAGGCTAATGAATGGCACCTACATTCATGTAGGGTGACAGTATACGTAACCAACTTACATAGATTGTGTTTTGACTTCTCTCAAAGAATCGAATCGGTGTAGAGAGGCTAATAGGGGGTGAGCTTCCATTGTCAATTCTATTCAATTGAGTATCACCAGCATCAACTCCAAAATCAAAGAAGTTTGTGTAGTCCACTGTGTGAAAGGTCAAATGTGAAACAACAAAGTTGTGGTGTTATCAGCAATAAAGCACTTCTACACGTGTGTATTTATGCATGTATGTATGGATGTATGCATGAACAATCAACGAACCACATCTATCTAAAAAGAAAAGGCCTAGATGTTATGCAAAATCACCTACTGTGCAGCATACATGCTATGCAAGTTGTAACTAACTGCAATGTTCATGCTATAGGACGTTATGTAGCAGTGGTTACCATACACTTTAGTGGTCTTTTAACTAAACCAGATTGTACCAACAGAAAACATGCAGCCAAAGTTGAATGACTGCTATAGTTGTCATTGGGGTTAGCTGAACCTGATAGGCCTGGCTGTCATAAACATGGTACAATATTTATATGTTGGTGTTTGAGAAAACAAGTGGTTAACAGTAACTGAGATTGTTAGTCTCTGTGAACTGCAAATGGCAGGTGTTGTACGTGACTGTAGAAAGCCCTTGGTTGGCACTGGGTGGGGCATTTTTCCCTCCTTTGCACAAACAAGCTTACAAAGCATTCTTCACAACTTGTAAGGGCTTCATTCCTGCAACTATATAGATAGTTTCAGCCTGGAGAGTTGTTCCCCGCATGGTAGACACCCCTGACTAATAAAGTGGTTGGAGTCACAATTCTTCACAGAATAGCTGAAGGTATACCCTTTGTTCATGTCTCAAGCACTAGATCTCAGCAGAAGTGAAAACTCTGACATTGCCCGGGTACAATTCTGGTCAATTGTGGTTATTGCTTACGGAAACTTGGCTCCGACAAGTGTTAGCTATGAGTGATTCATAGGACGTAGTCACACAGTTTAGGTAACAAGTGCAGCTATGAGTGATCACTATTTCAATGAACCTGCTGTTACAACTATTGTACATGTCTATATCTGCCTTGTGCAAATCAAACAACAAGTGATCACCAACAGTGGCATAGCCAGGATTCTGAAGCTACCTGGGCACAGAATGGTACGCCGACTTTGTGAGATTTTTGTACAAAGCACAGATGTATCTGCTCCCCAGAGAATTTTTGAATTTTAAAGCTTCTCAGGTCTGTTCTGAACCCATTTTTGACATTATCAACAGCACTTGGCAGTAGCAATGTGTGCATGCAGTATCCCTCCACCAAAGATGGCAAACTTGGCACACAAACAACTACAGTAGCAGTTGGGTGTGGGCATGCACCTTGGTCTGAGGCTGTAATGTTTGACCTTAACTCTCAAACTTCTGCCTTATCTTACCCGTACACTCATGTTAATCACTAGTCTCAACTTACCAAAGTCTCGTTAGCCCTTCAAGTTGCTATTGTACACCAAAGTATGGTTAATATGCTCATGCATGTGTGCCATTTGTTAAGGCACACTTTACACAGTCATTTGTTTACACAGTCAACATGATATGTACATCTGTGAAAGATGTTTCAGATGAGCAAGCCATAGTGTATGTCCGAAAAATTAAGTTCTGTTGAATGGGCTACTACACATAAAGCAACCATGTCTTTATATTGGCTGAAATATTCTGGTCTCATGGTAACAATCACAGACAGATTTAACTTTAGGTGATATGTTTTACTCACATTCACAAGAGGGTGGGCTCCCAGACCATTCTCCATTAGCTTCACAAGAGCGGGTGCTGTTTCCATTACTGAGAATGTAGCCCTGATTGCAGGTGTAGTTGGCCGTTGATCCAACTGTGGTGTTAGAGAGCTCCACTTGACCATTGTCTGGACCATCCAGGCTGCTACAGTTCACATCTGTATAAATAAACATAAAAAGTTGTAGTACCAGCTAGCTGTGTAACTACGAAGTAATGACATTTATTCTTAATAAACCCTTGAAAGCCGGTAGCACAAAAACCTGAATGACTCCCCAGCATGAGTGACTCCCCTGACATTACTATACCATGACTGTCAGTGTACATGTTGAGTATATCAAAAGAACAGTTCTCCTCCAGATGGTGCAGATCTGTAGAGTATGTCCCAAGCAAGATACTGTTCATCCAATACCAGATGCATCAAAGAAGACTTGATGCCAATCCCCCAATCCTTCAACTCTCTAAACAAGTGAAAGCCACATTGCCTAGCACATTGACACTCAGTTTCCAACTAAAGGCAGCGCATTAGCGAGCATTCAATAGTCAAGGCCCTCCGAGCAGAGAACGCTCCTCCAGACTAAAAGCTGCCTAAAATGCCAATGGAGTCCCTACAAGGTGAAAGGAACGTTGTCTACACCTGTTTGTGAAAGAAAGCAGACAAATGGCCCACCCGGCGTTGACCAGGGCTTTTCTACAGGCAACTGCAACGGCTCCCATGCACTGTCAGCCAGAGGGGTGCACCCACCCACCTCCCCCTGTCCCACCCTTTCTGCTAGCACAGAACCTATCTTCAAAACGGATTGCGCCAACTGATAACATGTGGCCAAAAATTGACTACGCCAAAAAGTGTCATCGGTTGTTAAAGGGTTAACCATCATTGTGGTTGATCGTCAAATGCTAGGTTACTAGAACTTTCTCAGCAAATATCCCGAGTAATAAGTATTAATAGTTGTGGCTTCTCACCATCACTGGGACCAAGTACTGAACAGTCCACACGGTGGATGTACACTCCTGTCACACCAACATTACTTCCCTCATCAATGTTCAACACCTGGTTTGTCAGTGCACCTGGAAGCATAAAGGAGCTGGTACCATCTCCAGCATTGAAACCAATATTGGCATCATCACCCCATTGAATGTCACCATATATGAAGAACACAAATGTCATCTGCTGATCTGCTGCAATTACAACCTGAAATGTGTTTGCCTGTGAAAAAAAATGCATTTTCTGATTACAATCAACTGTTTTGACACAAGCAACCCACAATATCATAACTGCTACCATAGTAGTTACCCTTGATGCCAGTCCCTCTCAAGCAGTACCACATTAAGCATTTAAAGTAACATGCATGCGTGCAGCCCCCCATCCAAGCTACACTAGTAACAACACGTTGTCATGTATGTAAATACCTGGGGTCCTCCTCCATACTGTGCCACTCTGTCCCATGTGGCAATAAACAGTGTTGTTGGAGTGAAGTTGGCATAAGATGGAAACAACTCTTGCAGTTGATCACGGGCTCTTTGGAGAAGGGTGACATTAGATGTTGTTCTGTAGATTATGTTCCCAAATCTTCCAATGTCAATGTCATCCCAGAAAGGAGCAATCAGTGGAAGGCCAGTAAATGGAAACATTTGAGGGAAGTATTGAAGATATTGAGATCGGAATGAAAGAATCCCATTTGTGTTTACCTGTCAACCAGAATCATTGAAAGAAGTAATTATCACAATTTAAAATGTAATTATGTCTCCACAATAGTATTAAAACTCAGTTACTGTTTGGTAATTCATGACCTCCATTATAGATATAATAATTATAAGCAATATATATAATTGTAGATTTGTAAATTGTAAGCCGCAGTTAAAAAACATCATCATGAATGGCCCCTACACAGGGGAGGCCTGGTAACGAGGCTAATGAATGGCACCTACATTCATGTAGGGTGACAGTATACATAACCAACTTACATAGATTGTGTTTTGACTTCTCTCAAAGAATCGAATCGGTGTAGAGAGGCTAATAGGGGGTGAGCTTCCATCGTCAATTCTATTCAATTGAGTATCACCAGCATCAACTCCAAAATCAAAGAAGTTTGTGTAGTCCACTGTGTGAAAGGTCAAATGTGAAACAACAAAGTTGTGGTGTTATCAGCAATAAAGCACTTCTACACGTGTGTATTTATGCATGTATGTATGGATGTATGCATGAACAATCAACGAACCACATCTATCTAAAAAGAAAAGGCCTAGATGTTATGCAAAATCACCTACTGTGCAGCATACATGCTATGCAAGTTGTAACTAACTGCAATGTTCATGCTATAGGACTTTATGTAGCAGTGGTTACCATACACTTTAGTGGTCTTTTAACTAAACCTGATTGGCCTGGCTGTCATAACCATGGTACAATATTTATATGTTGGTATTACTTCTTGGATCTTTTTGCCAACTAAAGCCTTTTAACTACTACCAGATTTTCTAGAGCTGTTGTTTAGAATATACTAACACCTTCTTCGATCTGTATTTCGACATCTACTGAGAGTTAGCACTGCAAACTTGAGCCACAGCTACTTTCAGATCTTCTTTGCATGTTCATGGCCTTGACCACACCCCCTCATTAGTGAGCATTCAATAGTCAGGGCTTTCTGATCAGAGAATGCTCCTCCAGACTGAGAACTGCCTACAGTGCCAGAAAAGGATCCCATACAAGGCGAAAGGTGTGTTTTCTACGCCTGCTTGTGCAGGAAAGGGGAAAAAATGGCCCACCCGGTGTCGATCAAGGTGTTTCTACAGCCAGCTGCAACAGCCGCCATGTGTTGTCACCCTATCGCCACAGTTTCTGCTAGTGCAGACACCTATCTTCAAACCAGATTGTACCAACAGAAAAAATGCAGCCAAAGTTGAATGACTGCTATAGTTGTCATTGGGGTTAGCTGAACCTGATAGGCCTGGCTGTCATAAACATGGTACAATATTTATATGTTGGTGTTTGAGAAAACAAGTGGTTAACAGTAACTGAGATTGTTAGTCTCTGTGAACTGCAAATGGCAGGTGTTGTACGTGACTGTAGAAAGCCCTTGGTTGGCACTGGGTGGGGCATTTTTCCCTCCTTTGCACAAACAAGCTTACAAAGCATTCTTCTCAACTTGTAAGGGCTTCATTTCTGCAACTATATAGATAGTTTCAGCCTGGAGAGTTGTTCCCCGCATGGTAGACACCCCTGACTAATAAAGTGGTTGGAGTCACAATTCTTCACAGAATAGCTGAAGGTATACCCTATTGCTTACGGAAACTTGGCTCCGACAAGTGTTAGCTATGAGTGATTCATAGGACGTAGTCACACAGTTTAGGTAACAAGTGCAGCTATGAGTGATCACTATTTCAATGAACCTGCTGTTACAACTATTGTACATGTCTATATCTGCCTTGTGCAAATCAAACAACAAGTGATCACCAACAGTGGCATAGCCAGGATTCTGAAGCTACCTGGGCACAGAATGGTACGCCGACTTTGTGAGATTTTTGTACAAAGCACAGATGTATCTGCTCCCCAGAGAATTTTTGAATTTTAAAGCTTCTCAGGTCTGTTATTTTTTTGACATTATCAACAGCACTTGGCAGTAGCACTGTGTGCATGCAGTATCCCTCCACCAAAGATGGCAAACTTGGCACACAAACAACTACAGTAGCAGTTGGGTGTGGGCATGCACCTTGGTCTGAGGCTGTAATGTTTGACCTTAACTCTCAAACTTCTGCCTTATCTTACCCGTGCACTCATGTTAATCACTAGTCTCAACTTACCAAAGTCTCGTTAGCCCTTCAAGTTGCTATTGTACACCAAAGTATGGTTAATATGCTCATGCATGTGTGCCATTTGTTAAGGCACACTTTACACAGTCATTTGTTTACACAGTCAACATGATATGTACATCTGTGAAAGATGTTTCAGATGAGCAAGCCATAGTGTATGTCCGAAAAATTAAGTTCTGTTGAATGGGCTACTACACATAAAGCAACCATGTCTTTATAATATTCTGGTCTCATGGTAACGATCACAGACAGATTTAACTTTAGGTGATATGTTCACTCACATTCACAAGAGGGTGGGCTCCCAGACCATTCTCCATTAGCTTCACAAGAGCGGATGCTGCTGCCATTAATGAGAATATATCTCTGATTGCAGGTGTAGTTGGCCGTTGATCCAACTGTGGTGTTAGAGAGCTCCACTTGACCATTGTCCGGACCATCCAGGCAGCTACAGTTCACATCTGTATAAATAAACATAAAAAGTTGTAGTACCAGCTAGCTGTGTAACTACGAAGTAATGACATTTATTCTTAATAAACCCTTGAAAGCCGGTAGCACAAAAACCTGAATGACTCCCCAGCATGAGTGACTCCCCTGACATTACTATACCATGACTGTCAGTGTACGTGTTGAGTATATCAAAAGAACAGTTATCCTCCAGATGGTGCAGATCTGTAGAGTATGTCCCAAGCAAACTACTATTCATCCAATACCAGATGCACCAAAGAAGACATGATGCCAATCCCCCAGCCATAAAATCCCGGCCTTCAACTCTCTAAACAAGTGAAAGTCACATTGCCTAGCACATTGACACTCTCAGTTTCCAACTAAAGGCAGTGTGTAGTATATTACGCTGTCAGAGTGAGAAATTTTCTCACCAAAGTGCACTAGATGCCATTGATTATATTGCAAGGGTTGGGTTTTTAGTGATGGAGAGAAGTACATATGCGGCACGGTTGTAGTAATTACCGAGGTCACTTACAAGTAATTATTACAATTACAGAAAAATGACCAAATTACATTAGATTACAAAGGTCAAAGTAGCCATTAATGTAAATGTGCTGACACAGTATGCTCTAGCCATATGTCTTGAACAGCACATGGTCAACTGAGTATGCTGAGTTTTGCTATTGAACTGGTAATTGATAATTACTATCCACTACAAACAATTACACAGCAGCATTGAAGGAATGTTCACTTGAGCATATGTTCAGAACCTATTTCGAACAACAGAATCAGAGACCAGCAATACACATGGTAACTTGAACACTTATTTTCTTATGACATATGGCAGTATAAGCATGAAGGTTGCAGAAATAACATCAATGCTCCTCAACTCTAAAGAACTGAAACAAGTTGTTGTCACGGCAACTAATTTTATGCAGCCTCTCATGTAAACAAGCTGTTTATAGCAAGAAAACTTCTCAACTGAAGCCATATTCTGAGCTCTAAGCCACTGCAGGCACAGTTATTATCGATGATGGTCTATGAGACCCTATGCAGCATAAAATGAGAATCCTGTTGAGGTCTAATATAGAAGCAGAAAGAAGTGAAATCGGGGCCTATTCGACAGTTTCTTAACTTTTACACTGTCCAGATTGTCAACTCAACACACATGCGAAACATCAACTCTTCCTGCACACAGAAATAACATCAGATGTTCGTACAATGCCATGAACTGTTCCGGAATTGCAGCCAAAGAAGGTAGGTCATTGTCATTGAGACAGACAGCTGTGTCTTTCTGGGAACAGGTGACAAAAGTATTGCTTGTGTCACTTTGAGTGACAATGGTATCTTTTTCATAAGGGCAGACATACCTAATTGACAAACAACAGCTACACAATGAGACAACAGCCAGAATAATGATAGCAAACCTAAGAAGCCAAAACACAACAGCCACTGAACATCTTCCATGCTACTAATGTTAAATTTAAGCCGTTCTGAGCAAATGTGCACTAAATGAAAATCCTGTGCAATATGGAAGTGCTTGTAGAATGTTAAAAGTTGGGGTCTCAGCTAGGATCCCAGCTGTATTGATATAACTACTCCCTGAACACTGGCACCTGTGTGAACATTATCTCTCTGGTGCAGAACTAATCATGTAATAAATCATCATGTCGTAAAATCACCTTCCTTACTTGATCAACTAGTTTTGTGAGTGGTACCAGCATCTGTTGCACGTGTTACCAATATGTACCTCACTCTTCTCACTTAATTGCAGTTAGCACTTGTGGATCAGAAAAACCTCCTCTTTATGTAATCATAATACCCCAAAAGAATCTATTGCTTCCTCGGTTTGTTTTTATGGCCAGGGTCAGCTTACAACAGTTCCCAGACATATTTCTCACCAGGCAACAAGGGTAAGGGGTAGTCACATATATCTTGCCTGTTGAAACGTTTGCGGCGGGGATCAAAAATATTAATCAGCAAGAATCGCCCTTGATCTCTTGATGGTTTCTTTTCGAGGCTGTTGATCACTCTATCTTGAAGAGAAGCAGAAGGCAACCAGCAGCTATTTCTGTAAGTCCAAATTTTCTGTAAGTCCAAATTTTCCACCTAATGAGTTATGACCTACTAAATAATTCATATCACCACAAGTCTTGTAAGCCACACCCTTTGCAAAGAGCTGGACTGGATTGTGGACCGGATTGCTGGACTGGATTACTGGACTTAATTTGTTCGTATCACATGACTTCCATCCAATCAAATGTCGGTTACTTCCTTATTATAAGCTACACTTTATTAATCCCACTGCATGCTAGTGAATGTACATGAGTGCACAATGCACAAACTACATGGACGGATGTGTACAATGAGTTCATGGTGTACATGCAGTGAGCTCACAGCACCCTCTGGCTATAGCAAGTATGCAAAAGAGCATCAAAAGTACTGACAAAGGCCTCTTCACTAAAAAAATTTACTGTGCCATGGAGAACACTGGTGTAAAATACTGGTTAGCGGATATGAGGCTATAATGATAAGACTATGGGCAATTTATCCATAGTCTTGTTGAATGTAGCCATGTATATAAAAACTATGCTTGGTCAGCGAGAGGCCTTGGAATAGACTATAGCACCAATTGGCCTACCAAGCAGTTCCATCTGCTGTAGTATAGTCCAGCAGTCCAGTCCAGTGATCCAGTCCACAATCCAGTCCACAATCCAGTCCAGCGATTAGATACAGCCGTTTTTACAGCACGTGCACATGTAGTACAATGTCCATAAAAACAACAGAACTACTTAGCTCAAATCACCAGAGGGATGCACAGGATAGCTGAGGATCCATTGCACATTGAACACCAGTGAGTGTCCACAAAGGTATCTTCTATAGCAGGTGTACATACATGTAGGTTAGGACTCAAATGCTTTGTGTGATATTAAATTACAACAATTACAACAACAAAGCTCAACTGCCCACAGGGGTGCACGGAATATCTGGTCCATATTTACGAAGGTACAGCAAGTCTAGGAACCATTGCTTTCATCACAGGTAACAGTCCTCCTCTTTTTTCCTCTTCTGTTAAATTCTTATGCCTTACACTAGTACTAGTCTCGCGGAGCCAGGCTCTCACACGAAAAGCCTGGTGACACTCGCATATTGAGTAGGGGTACGCGGATTATGCTGGCTTTAAAAAGAGCAAAACAGGTATGCAAAAGCATCGAGCGTAATGCGAGCATAAGAGGCAGATTCTCTGAGGAAATTACATCATTTAATTAAAGTCTTGGCCATGTGGTGATTCTGTGATGCTGACCACTAGCCTCGTTACTGAGAGTCGAACGGCGGGCAGCAGCTCACAAGTTGCCGCTTCTTCTCCAACTAAGCAAACTTCGAGCCTCCAAACAGTTGGAATTAATGCAGAAGTGGAAGGATGGGGTAAATGCACCGCCAAACACTGGTGAACATGTTCGACCGCCAAAAAGGGTGAGTACAGCGCAGAGAGCTAAGGAGTTTGCAGGTGTTTGAGCATAATACGGGCATTTATTAGTTAATATAACCTGTTACCTAGGCAACATATAAGAATGTTGCTCATATATCTCTTCTACAGAGATGTTGCCTAGGTAACAGGTTATATAATAGTTATATCCCTCCCTGGGGTGTGGTCTTGCACATTGGTGTCCCGACACAAATGTGTAAAACGACCACCCCCCAGGGAGGGATATAACTATTACATATAGAGTTGGTGCTAATAGGTTTCTGGGGCGATACTTGACCATAAGTAGGTACTGTTTAAGTCTGGCTTCACTTCATAACTTCCTTTTCAATTGCACACTTGTTCGCACCCACTTAATTACCTACTCACTTGCTGACAGTGCAACACCAATTGCGAGTGTCACAAGACTCTCTCCGCTTTTCGTGTGTGAGAGTCTGGCTCCGCGAGACTACACTAGTACAGCTTAGAATGGGAACTGTTGGTTTAATTATTATATGTACTTACATGTTTGAATCTGCCCGTAGACATGAGCGCATCGCAGAACCCCAGCTACGGCCAATGCAACCACCAGCTTCAACAAGTTCACCATCCTCAGGAAAAGTACGCGTCCACCAGTCTGGTCACGCTGCAGCTGACTGAGGCACGCAACTATTGAACAGTGCAGTTCATAAGATGCTGGCCATCCGCGCCGCTAAACCATTGTGACGTAATTGTGCGGATCAAGAGCGCGGATCTCATTGGTCTCGGCAAGTTTCTGCTTTGCATAGCGACAGTTGGTTGCAGCGTGACCAGACCTTTGGCAAAGCTGCGAGATAAAATCCGGAACGGAAAGCCTGGGTTCGAGGCTATTAAAATAGACCCATCCTCTCTCTGCAAGGGAAAACGGTGTGGCTTGCGAGACTGCATGTAGATCAGACCTGCTGATCTCTATCACCTTGCCAGGAGAAATACAGTCAGAGAGAGGTATCCACAAGTTTGACAACTCAATCCCTCAGAACTCAGTGCAGCAAGGCTTGGTATTCATGTCAGTGTATCACGGCCCCGTATGAAATGGGGACGGCGGGGGAAAATATATATAGGCACACGTGATCGCCATCACTGCTGCACTGAAGCATGAGCAAACGATCGAGCCTGCCAAGTCCCATGCAGGTACAAGCATGAGACAGACAGTGATGTATGGATATACAAGGGATGATCAAGTAAAGGATAGTCAATGAATGGCTTTATATACAAAGGAATTCAAGCTGTATGTTGTGTTATAAAATGCAAACAGGTGAGCTAGGGTAACTGAGTCTACAATGGTATAAGACAGGTATGGTCAAACTACAATGACAGTTTGTTCAGTGAAAGCAGTTTCCAGATGACTGTACTATTCTAGTACACTTCTCTGCTTCTTCATTCTTTATCACATGGTCACCAGCTTTGTAGGAGGTATCAGTTGTCTGCCATTCCTCTTGTCTGGTGTGTTCTTCACTAGCTGAGATTCCATGATGGTTGTTTCTGTCTCCTGCTCCTCTCCAGTGATGAAGGTGCTCACATCTAGGTAGTCTGCCAGGGGATCCAGGACTGATGTGATGGTAGTCACCAGCTGAGCAAAGGTGGGTCTCTGCTCTGGATCTACATCCCAGCAGCTCAGCATTATTAGGGTTAAGAACGTGAAAATGAAGATATAGAGTAACACCAACATAAGCATATGGTTGGAATAGTTGTTCATCTACTATTAATAAATGAGCACTCTTTTTGTCCGGAATCTGTACGTTAGTGGAAACGGCTACGACTTCTCCACAACGTTGGAGTCAAATATTTGGGATTACGTAATTTGCTCACGTGCGGAAGCTTCAAGCGAAGCGAGCGATGCTCTTTTGGACTGCGGCAACGTACCAGCAGCGGCCTCACAAGAATAAGACCCATATCAGTTGCAAAACTCTGATTTTCACGTAGATAAGTTAAAAGTGTGCTATTTTGCCGACTCGCTCAAGCTCTGTTTCCAGATATACACGTGAGTTGCAAAGACACTGCACCTTGGTTTATTGTTGCCTTGCTGGTGCCTATCATTGCATGTGGTCACCTTTTGAATTGCTTGTTGAAAGTCACTAGTTTGGAATACCTGTACTAGGCTCCATAGAAAAGCAGGATGTTGCCCCGCAATCGCCAGTAGGCGTAATGAAATCGATCGCTGCACTTAGAATCATGGAGTTTGCCTTAAGTCAAGTGAGACTACGTGGCTGTTTCCTTGGCTGCTTTTAGAAAGTCACTTGTTCTGAGAGTAAATAGATATTTATGGCAAGCCATAATGCAGTATGACCTGTTTTGTCAAAATCTCAAGACCATGTAGACCTCAAAGATGAATTGGCATGTGATTCTGTCACATTTGAAGCTGTAGACTTCTAAGATTTATTTTCATGTTCTGTAGCTGGTGATACTGAAATAATTTTATAGTACAATGCTATACTGTGGATACAACATGTATGTGAGGCCCAGGCCTGTAGCCAGGATTTTTAGATGGGGGGTTACATGGATGTCAGATGTGTATGTATGCATGCCATAAGTATGCAAGACTAGGGGGGGTCTGGGGGCATGCTCCCCCAGGAAAATTTTAGAAATTAGATGCTCTGGGATTCCTTCTGAGGCCATTTGGGACAAAACCAGAGCCGTAGTAGCTACATGGCTTGCGGAGTATTGCATCCAATTTTTGGCTGTCCACGTATGCATTTGCTAAGCCAGCTGACTTCAAATTTCCAAGAGAGAAGGTACTAAGGTTGGCAGAACAGCAGGTGGGGTGACATCACTAGAAGACAACTGGTGAACTCTTGGGCACCTGAAATAGTGATTTATTTACACACGTATTTAGGCGCGTCCTTTCATAGCAGTGGCGTAAACAGCTTACGTGCGTGTTCCGCGCTGGTCCTCCATGAACAAACTCGCCTGCAACCAGACTTGTTTCGACGGGGATGATTCTAAATAGCATCGAGACTATATAGTGGACCAATTTCAAACGGTAGGGCACTCAAAATGTATAGTTAAGTGGTGCATATATAATCTTTTGGAGGCCAAAAGGGGGGTTCGAGTGAACCCCCTCGAACCCCCCCTGCCTACGGGCCTGAGGCCATACAATAGCATCTACTAAAGTATTATGACTCAAGCTCGTACCCTAGCTGTCTCTGCTTGTCACCTTGTAGATTAATGCGCCTTTGGTTTGGTAGAGGTATAGTGGGACTAAAAGCAGTATTGCCTAAAAGCAGTATCGTCCGCCTTAGTTATCGTGCCATTGTTACTGCCTTGTATTCACATGAAGACTTAGAGAATCAATGCACCTTGAACTGCTGGAGGCTTAGAGGCCCCTGAAATTGTTCATATAAACATGGACTACTTGACTTAGCTGTGTATGTCATTTCAGAGTTAACTGACAATTCTGTCCAAACATTGCTTGAATCATGCAGCTATGATATTAGCTACTTGACTCACTCTTTTCAGAGATCCAAACCTGACAATGCCTGATAATGGCTTCCTATGACTTTCGGAGTTTGTCCAAGGACTAACGTACCTGGAAATGTAATTTCATAGCTTGGCCACCAAGTATTGTTTTACTAGGTGCTGTAGACCAATTTTCAGAGAATTTCCTCTAAACCATGGTTTGCAGTGCAGTACAAACACATCCCATTTCCATTGAAATCAACAGATTTTCATCAAACTTTTTGCACAGTGCAAGTCACCATAGGCAAGGTAAAACTATGAGGGTATAAGTGTTCTCTACTTGTGAACTTTATTTTTCATGTTGACAACCCTAGCATTATCACATACCTGCATTTTGGGAATAACTATTACTTTGTATGTTACATAACTATAATTATGAGTGTTACCTTCTGGTTTGTTTATGAACTTGGTTGCTAATGTCATCACTAATTGGAGGGACTGTTACACTGTGCACTGAAAATGATGCCCCACTTACACAACGTAATGCATTTCATGTGCCTACTAGCTATATACAATGCTACATGTTCTGGGCTGAAGGCATGCATTGTGAAGATCACATTTACATACATTGAATCAGAGCAAGCAGCATTATTTGGCTTTGGGAGCCTCTCTCCATTCTCCAGCTTAGCAATCAGAGATGTTGGGTGGATGCCAGGATAGGGTGTCTTGGCAGTACTGAAGATCTCCCAGCATGTCACTCCAAATGACCACTGCACAGAAAGTCGGCTTTACAACCAGCAATTTTTTTAATTTGTACAACTTAGCAAATTGCAGTCTAGAGGCAAACCTAAACCCTTTCAAGGTATTACTAGGGTATTAAGGTCTTGAACTCACCACATCCGTTTTCTCTGAGTATATTCCATCAGTCAGACTCTCATAAGCCATCCACTTTATAGGTAGTTTGACACCAGCAGTTGGCTCCTGTCGAAAGTAGGTCTTTGCATAGGTGTTCTCAGATAGCCCAAAATCAGCCACTTTGATGACATAATTTTGATCCAGCCTGAAAAGATGCAACACTGCACCATATTAACAAGTATACCTGCACCACGGAAGGGCAGCACTTACATGCATGCAAGGTAAACCTTTTGAGTGTAACAAATGAAGTATGTAACGTACATGCAGTTTCTTGCTGTAAGATCTCTGTGCACCAACTTGTGTTCAGTGAGGTACTCCATTCCTTTGGCAATCTGAAGGCACATGTCAATCATCCTCTTTTGGGTTTTACAGACCTGTATGTATGCATTGATCATATCAGGAACTTAAGAGCACTCCAAATGACAGCCGGCAGCTTTTAAGCTCTGGTTACATCATTAGTAGTGTAAGGAGGGAAAATTATGTCTATGTACAGTATACACATTTACAGACAGCAAACCATGACAGAATCATTGGCACACACCATCTCAAACTCAGCTTCAAATCATTTTCCCTACAAGGGCAATTTGGTGCCTCAAGCTCACAAGCCATACTGGTGAACATAGCCTCATTCCCAATAGAGGTAGATATGCCCTTGGAATGTGGGTAGATAGAGACGGCACTCTTTGAAGACTTGGCAGTCCATATAAGGGCATCAGCAAGGTTCAAATTACTTTGCTGTAGCTGTATGGTGAGTCCCAGAGGGAACCCCAGCAGGCTAAGGACAGCAAAGTCACCTTCCAACAGAGCGACTCTTATAGGCTTGTCAGCCATTTTTATCAATTACACATGTAACTAGGCTGGACTAACTAACTGATCACTGCATAGCAATTAGTACTTGCTTGTTACTATGGCCCTGGGCCCCTGACATGCAACAATTTCTTGTACCAGATCAATATCTTCGTCTTCAGAAATCAGTAGCTCTGCCCTGTGTTTCCTGAGGTATGAGTGGAGACTGCCATTGGCCATGAAAGGCATCACTATGTATGGGGCCTGGCCAGCAAGACAGATACCGAGGATACCCATCACATGGGGATGCACAAATGCCTTCATTTTCAGACACTCCTTCAGAATGTTTGCAACATCACTTGGATCAAGAAAACCTAAACATTGTCAGAGAGAGAGATTGTCATTAAACCATGTCCATAGCTAGCTTAATGCCAGCTAGCTTAAATTATGTAATCAATTACATGAAAATCTCCACGAACAACAAATAAATAAAGTTATTACTACTTAGTATTGGAGAAGTAATTTATCACTTAAAGAAGGAGAACAATTTGTTAACTAGGTTGTTAAAAATGGTTTTTGCTGATAGTGATTTGGCCATTACTGGCCCCAATACAAAGGTAACATCTTACCAAAGTGAGCTTGGTCTAATAAGAAGTTTGTTGAAGTGTGTTTGGAAGTTGAGTGTCCTTTGCTCTTATATAGTTTTTGAAGTTCACAAGGATTCTTGGCTTCGATGGTATATTTTGCAACAGTCGGGGGCACTTCATCAGGCTAGGAAGTGTCATTCTCTCAGTTGTACTAGCCTGATGAAGAGAGCCAAAGTGCCCTTGAAACATTACAAATCAAGTTTTATCAATAATATATCATCAAGGCCAAGAATTCTTCAAGTGTGGTAACATGACTCTCCAGCAGTGGCGTAGCCAGGTCACAGATGATACCCTGGCACCACATGTATTTCAGAGAACTTTTCCTGTGGGGGGGGGGGCATGCTCTCCTAGTAAATGTTTACATTTTTGAGCCACTCAGCTTAGTCCTAAGGCTATTTCTAGGTCATTTGAAATGCTGTCAGTCTTAAATTGGTGGTAGTTGCGACCCACGACTTTGGTAGGTATACATGCGTGCAGTGCAGGTCTCCAACAGTAACGCCAAACTCGCGAACAGCAAGGGACCAGGTTTGGCTATGCTACTGCTCTCAAGGAATAGTTACTCTTCTTGAGAACTGTTTTAGTGAGGAGTCCATGCCTTACAACCCTTTGGGTCCTAAAATTACTTGCAAAATTTCAATGTCAAACTGTTGCAGATCTACAACATTCGGACTTAAAGGGTTATTAAAGGGTTAATGCTACTAAGAATGTAAATCCCAAGAGGTGAGGTAGGACGGCATAAGGACGGCTTAAGGGGGAAAAGATACTACAGTATATGAAAGGCAGACAATCGCCAACTATATATGTTTAACTTACATCATCATCAAAGGCAGCAAGTGTAATTGTGTAACTGTATATGTGTACATAACTTACATCATGGCTGTATAATATATCCTTACCCTTAACAGTTTTTACAGCCACAATTTCACAATCTGTTCTCCTTATGGTTGATCTGATAAGCCGAGCTCTGTACACAATGCCAAACTCTCCTGTAATGAATAGTAGAGGCACTGATTGATACTCGGACACTTGAAATGTTTTGCTCTTTGACCTTTGAAGTCTGGTGTCTGAAATCTGAGAATCCTCTAAATTACTGCTTCTGAACACCATTGCAATGCAATGTATCTGAAGATTATGTAGATAGTTTTGAAAAACTGGAAATGACCGAGAGTATATACACATACGGTTACAAGTACCGTAATCTCTCGAAAGTACGCCCATGGGCGATTACGGTATGAGACAGACAGTTCATGTATATGCAACCTACAAGTGGAAGATTGTCAACAGATGTACGTGACAAAAAATTCCATCAATGCAAGCCAAGCTTCTGATCCAGATTGCTTGAGCCACTCCTCTTTGTAACAGACTTCTCTAGCAAGCACCAGACATTTTTCTCTACTTTGTAATCTGCAATAGCTAGCTAGCTGATCTGCCTCTTGTGTTTGGTTAGTCTGGAGTTTGTGGCTCTACTTCACAGTATTGATATGAAATCAAACTGCCTTTGTTCTTGTAGAGTTGGAATCAAACAAACTATACAAGTCACCTCAGATTGGTAACACACTTCCAGCTGTATTTGAGATCAAAGCTACTGCCTCATTATAGTCTCATATGCCTCATATTTTGACTGCATCATGTGCTGTGTTGATAAATTTTGTTAAGGGCAGGACTCGTGCACTTCATAAGTGTATAACTATCTGATGTGTCTACAAAGTGTGCATGAGCTCCACCCTATAAACTGAGTGTTTAGCAATACAGTACTTTGAACATGTCTAAATACATGATGTGATGATCAGTCATTTTCCATCCACGGCTGCCACAAATGATCTAATTCCATTTTGAGTATATTGCTGTCACTTTCATTCTATGTCCCAGGCATCTCAGTTTGTACTTGAAGCCTACATGTAGGATCTTGAAGCTATTTGTTGTGAAAAATGTATGCTTACTGCAATTTTGAAATGCCAGAACTACTACGTATCTTCTAGACCAAAACTTATGTATGCTTATAACAGCTCAAAGTGAAAATCAGTGCCAGAATATATTGCTAGCCAATTATAACTATCTTAGTCTCAACTGTTTGCATGTCATCAACACATGTCAATTACAATCATTGCTGTCTTTGGAACAAGAAGGACATCTATGTGAAGAGACACTATCTTTGAAATGCTTTTATCTAGCATGTTGATAAGGCCAGCTACCTGACTGCCTTTCCTGTACAAGAGAGCAGTCCGCATTTCCCAGTCATCCCAGCACAGCTGATGAGGCCTGGTATTGCCCAAAATGCACTGTACGCAGTGGGTGACTTTCTATAATGTAATGTTTATAGGCCTGCCTTTTTCCAGGAAGACCATTCTTCATTGATTATTTATTTTTTAGGAAGTTCTTTCTTCATGTAAACAAAAATTATCTAGGCACCTTGTGTTGTGACCAGCACCTACATATCTCAACATTGGAGTAACTTGAGAACAACTCTAGTATACAGCAGCAAACATGTTCACACATTTTCTTACCTTGCCCAACAGAGTCAAGCAGATGGAGGTTTCTTGTGTGATAAATCATTTCTGCAGGGAAGTCCTGTAGATACCTAGTAACTTCTTCATTCAGCTCAGCATTAGCCCTTCAAGAAAAGATATGTCCAAATCAAACATTGTGTACTAGGAAGATCACAACTGACACATACACATGTACATTTAATGTGTAACTTTTAAGTTGAGTTTGTTAATGTTACCGTGATGAGATGAGATGAAATAATGTTTGTCCATCACTTGCACAATTTGGACAATTACCATCATCAAGCAGGTGTCTACAGAAACCTAGAAGATAATTCCACCTGATTTTTTTTTATTCTGTCTCTTTTTGTGTTATTTCTCTCACTGTATTACACTTGTGTAATCGTACATAAGTACTATTTAGCTTCAGATTTCCTACCAAATTTTCAAGTATGTCGAGCACTACAAAGTTGTATACTACTAAATGATTTCTGATGGCACTGACTTGGTAGAAGGGTTTCTACCGATCTTTTGTAGTACCAATTTGTAGAAAGTATACTTTGTTGCTCTCCTTACAATACAGTACGTTGGTCAATTGGTTCTGGTTCATGTCTTATACTGTCTTTGGTATAGCAGTTCTACTTCTATAAGCATGCACAAACCGGGAAAGGAAAACTAGCTATTTGAAGAGTCTGTACTAGCTCAGATGTTATAAATGTCCATGGACAGAGAAAGTAAAATTATGATCAAATTAAGGTCCATATCAGCTTAGTTGTTGTTTAGTGCCTATCTATCTTGCATTCCAAGACTTGCTGTTAAGTATTTTGTTGAAGGCTCCATTAAGTGATGAAACTGTTGAGAACCAAACTCACAGACATAATATTAATGTCAGAAAGACACTGCTTCAAATTCTGGACCAGCTGGGTTCTAAGCTTCTCTGTAAACTCATTTCTCCCTACCAATCTCTTTTTATAAGCAATGTGCTTATGGCATACTGCAGCAGAAAACTCATCATCTTTATGCAATACAACAGATACAGAAGTAGTACCCATGTTTGTCAAATTGCTGCATCTCCACTTCTACACCTCGAGCTCCTTGATACGTATGGCACAATCGTTCATTACGAACACTGAAAATAAAAAAGAATAAGATTTAACATGCATTCTGGTAAGGCTTTGACACATAAGGAGCTCTTCTAGAACTCTACCCTACCTAAGCATTTAAATGACAAGCATCATTTAAAGATGCGTACTGTATAACCACATACCGCATATAAAGTCTTCTTTTCTTTTTCTTGTTATAAATGAGGCAGCCAAGGAGGGGAATAACTAATGCAATCAAGGCTATGATGCCCAGAATAGTTCCACCAATGACAGCTCCAGTATCAACAGAAGAGGTGGCTTCACCTGTAATAATCAGAATAGTGAAAAGTGTATAATAAATTGTTTCTTGGTCACAGTAAGGTGAATTAATATTCTGTGCATGTGTACGGAGGGGTTTACGAAAGTGTCCTGATCAATCGATCAGTCAGTAAGTCAGTCAGCCAGTCAACAGAAATATTAAAATTCAATCATTGGATGATATTATGACTCATACAATCATAATTATCGTAAATCTTTGTATCTGAGCGTATGTGTACTTGAATATACCTGAAGTGAATCTATTTTGTGCATTTCCAGCACTTCCTTAAAATATAATTGTGGGTTCCAAACTACAACTGAAACTGGTTACACCCATCCCAGATATATGTGCATATGCAGATTACTCTGTTCTTTTTGAGACACAGGTTCACGAAGAAAGCATATTCTAAGCAGAACCAATTAGCACATGGACAAGCAATTACAGAAGTGAAGACAAGATGAGGTTAATTGCCCACACCCAGTGAACTCAATCAGAGAACAGCAAATGGTTATCAACGCAAATGATGATCGTTTCAAACAGAAGGTGAACCGTTGTTAAAAATATAACTCAAAACTTCTTCCAAGAGTGTAAGTGGATTGGCAGTTATATAGCCTCAATGTGGATTACTATTTAATACCGTTATTCTTTTTTATTTAATTCTCCAACATTACTGTTTTCAAATTCTATACTGCAAGTATTTAATGGGGTCATATTTCTGTGTTAGCAGCCTGCTCCATATTACAGTAGATTATACAGGAGGTTTGTGACAGTGCAACACAGATAGATAAGCTATACCTCAGGAGGGTGTGACGGTACAACACAGATAGACAAAGTGTACCACAGGAGAATGTGATGGTACAACACAGATAGACAAAGTGTACCACAGGAGAATGTGACAGTGCAACACAGATAGACAAAGTGTACCACAGGA
This sequence comes from Agelas oroides, assembly GCA_949130485.1. Classification (NCBI taxonomy): domain Eukaryota; kingdom Metazoa; phylum Porifera; class Demospongiae; order Agelasida; family Agelasidae; genus Agelas; species Agelas oroides. Next base: position 4,702,434 of record OX422187.1, on the reverse strand, counting down.
GGGTGTGATGGTACAACACAGATAGACAAAGTGTACCACAGGAGGGTGTGACAGTGCAGCACAGATAGACAAAGTGTACTACAGGAGGGTGTGATGGTACAACACAGATAGACAAAGTGTACCACAGGAGGGTGTGATGGCACAACACAGATAGACAAAGTGTACCACAGGAGAATGTGACAGTGCAACACAGACAAGTTATAACCTGTTATCTAGGCAGCACAGTTTTGTTCAGTGGTGTTGCAGTTATTAACTATACTAGAGATATGCAAATACATCCACTATAAATTATGCCTTGCATCACTGAGCAACTGTTATGCATTCGTACAATTGATCACTGAGAAGCATAGTGCTACAGAGCAGTGGTGTATAGCTATGTAGGTATGGGCTTAGTAGGCCAAAGCCCATGCAACTATCTAGAATAATCATTGTGCAGTGGAGTAACACACTATGGTAGTGCCATGGAAAGTGCAAGATAGACAGCAAGGGACTAAAATTGGCCTTAAAACAGATGAGAGGCTCTACAACTCCCAAAAAAAAAATTTGAGTGGTGGACACCCCCAGGTCTACTGACATTATAGAACTTCCCTTCTCCATCTGTCATCCATAGATTGTTCCCAATTGAGGCAGCTTAGAGGTACGTCATCATGCATGTGCAGCTAGCTAGCTATAATTCATGGTGCACACTCAAACCATACAGCTATCAAATAACTGTCACCCTCTACAATTTGTGCTCACATTCCAGCTGTCCTCTGCTGAAGGTAACACGAGATTGCTTGTACTGGCTGCCTGAACAGTAAAACTTGAAACTGGCATTGGTTGAATACTATCATGCATGCCATGTACTGTCTAACAATGTAGCTTAGCTCAGCTGGCACCATATTACAGACAGAAGTATGTACATATGAGGATGTAGTCTGAAGTTTGCTCAGGTTCATCCCAACCATATGTAAATGCAGTTTAATTCTCCAATGTTTCAGTAAACAAGGCAGTAAGTGATGATGTTTTGTTGAGAAAGTGAGCCGTGGAAAAAAAATCTGGGATCCAGCTGGGATTCGAACCCAAGACCTTCTGAATACTAGTCAGATGGTCTTACCATTAAGCCACTTGGACCCCTGGCAGAGGAGTGAAGACAAGCTACATAAGCTGCATTGCCTAGAGGCCTCAGCTGAATTCCAACTGATTCTCACTCTCTCAGAGCTGGACTGAACTGGAACCCTGGCTGAACTCGTAACCTTTTAAAAGCCCAATTGTGACACATAGTTCTCCTAGCAGTCCTAGTAGTCATAACCAAGGCATCAAGCCTTGATCTGAATTTTGGTTATGGCTACTAGGACTACAGAGGAAGACAGGGTCAGACCTGGTTGCAGAATGGAAAAAGATGTGCTGAGATCCACCCACTTAGCTATGGTGGGAAATCTATGAGCAGCGGCAGGATGTAGCATTGGGCATACCGGCAATTGCTGTGATGGCCAACTTACATACAGAGTTTCTTGAATTGGAAACAGCTAGTTGAAAGAGATATGCTGGTGCCCTTATTCTGCATGCTCAGAAAAGCTAGGCACAACCAAATAAAATTGCCTCAATGGGATCCTCTATAGTCAATTCTGACTAGACACTAACTATGGATATACAGCCAATGTAGTGTACTTTCTGCAGCTACAGCCAGGTCTACAATGGGAAGACCAACTGGACAAAGGAGACAAGATTGAAACAGCACTGTGTGAGGAAACAACAGAGGAAGCGAGCAAAAGATCTTGGTAAAATAAGTACTGAACAAGACAACAAGTGAAACCGCCAACGGAGAAATTCTTAGGCATAATGATATCTGCAGAAGAATGCAGATGAAGGACTGGAACTCCTAGGCTGCTGTACCACAGTTGTTTGGAGAAGGAAGTGTGAGTTAGCCCCTTTAAAAACAGACAAGAGCTCCTGTCACCACTTAATTGTTACATCCCACCACCCCCACAGAATATCAAGGCATATAGCCATAACAATCAGGCTAGTGACTCATTCCACCACGTGCAAACCAATAGACTAAGGCCAGTGAACCATGCTGCATGTAAACACCAGTGAATACTAGTTGATACTACCCGTCATTTGGACAGCTAACTACATAATATGAACCATACAACCACACACTACTTTATCACCCACCAATTTGCACTGACCTGACCATGTGTCAGTCAAACTTCATCCCTGTAAATATAGCTACATGTCGTATATATGTACTTATCTTCCACTTTGATGGCTAGCCATCCTGTGGGGGTTATTGGCATGATCATCGCTGGACAAGGTGATCCAAACTCACTTCTCTGTAGCTCTCAACCAGAAATGTTTGTACTTTTGTTTTGCTTGCACTCTGATTGCTTGTGTCATATTATAGTCACAGGCCTGGCAGAAGCTACCTCAAAACATAGGGTAAAGAATGCTTCCAATTAGAGGCATGTTTCCCCAGACGAAAAATAGATGCTCTGAAATTGTTACTAAGGGCTATCCTGAAGCTAACTTTTGAATGGAGGTTATGGAAGGTTGGTAAGAGAGAAGAACTGGTATGTTGAAGGTCTGGGAATGCATGTAGTGTGAATATGTAGCATGTATTTCCTGTCTTGTGTGTAGCCAGAGCAGCAATAAGCCTATAAGACTCATGCGTCCATCCATCCGTCCATCAGTCCATACATGGGTCCATCCATCCGTTCATCCATCCGTCTATCCCTCAGTCCATCCATGCATCCCTCCATCCGTCCATCCGTCCATCCATCCGTACATCAATCAGTCCATGCATGCGTCCATCCATCCGTCCATTCATGCGTCAATCCATCCGTTCATCCATGCGTCCATCCATTTGTCCATCGATCCGTCCATACGTCCATACATGCGTCCATCCATCCGTTCATCCATCCGTCCATCGATCCGTTCCTCCATCTGTCCATCCTTCCGTCCATCTATCCGTACATCCATACCTCCATTCATCCGTCCATTCATCCGTCCATCCATCCGTCCGTCCATCCGTCCATCCATCCGTCCATCAATGAGTCCATCCATCCGTCCATCCATCCGTCCATCCATGCGTCTATCCATCCGTCCATCCATCCGTCCATCCATCCGTCCATCCGTCCATCCATCCGTCCATCCATGCGTCTATCCATCCGTCCATCCATCCGTCCATCCATCCGTCCATCTGTCCATCCGTCCATCCGTCCATCCATCAGTCCATCCATCATTCCATCCATCCGTCCATCCATACATCCATACATGCGTCCATCCATCCGTCCATCCATCAGCATCCATCCATCCGTCAATCCATCCGTCCATTCATGCGTCCATCCATCCGTCCATCCATCCGTCCATTCATGCGTCCATCCATCCGTCCATCCATTCGTACATCAATCAGTCCATGCATACGTCCATCCATCTGTCCATTCATTCGTCCATCCATCCGTCAATCCATCCGCCCATCCGTCCATACATGGGTCCATCCATCCGTTCATCCATCCGTCTATCCCTCAGTCCATCCATGCATCCATCCATGCGTCCATCCATGCATCCATCCATGTGTATGTCCATCCGTCCATCCATCCGTAAATCCATCTGTCCATCCATGCGGCCTTCCATGTGTACATCCATCCATCCATGCGTCCATCCATCCGTCTATCCCTCAGTCCATCCATGCATCCATCCATGCGTCCGTACATGCATCCATCCATGCGTCCATCCATCCGTCCATCCATCCGTATATCCATCCATCCATCCATCCATCCGTCCATCCATCATGATCAGTTCATGCATGCATCCATCCATCCGTCATTCTATCCGTCCATCCATCCGTCCTTCCATCCGTCCATCCATCCGTCCATCCATCAGTTCATGCATGCATCCATCCATCCGTCAATCTATCCGTCCATTCATGCGTCCATCCGTCCATCTGTCCATACATGCATCCATCCATCCGTCCATCCGTCGATTTTTTTTATTTTTTATTTTTTTTTATTTTTATTTTTTTTATACTGAAACACCATGGAATTTAGAAAATACCAGGTACAAGCATCCCAATAGCAAGTTGCTAATACAAAGGGATACGGAAATAAAAGAAAAAATAGAAGCATATTAATTAATGGACAAATACAACCTAATACCAGTTTTAAACGACAGAACTGATGGACTATTAACAATGCTATTTGGTAAGGAGTTCCATAGTCTTACAGAGTCAATGAAAAAGGAATGATAATAAGCTTCAGTCTTAGCAAAAGGTTGAACAATATATTTAGAATGAAACAATCTAGGGTTTGGGTTAGGGTGCTGTACAAAATAGCCTGTGGGACAATAAGTATAACCACTTAAAAACTTGTAAGTAAGTAATAGTTTAAAATATTTACGTCTGTTTTCTAATGTTGGAAGCTCAAATCTTTGATTTAATGACACACCGTTTTCTCTCCATTGTCTGCTGGCCATCCTGGTGGCCTGAAGCTGGACAGCTTCTAATAAAAGTTTGTCTTTCTTCAAGTGTGGCTCCCAGACGACTGAAGCGTAATCTAGGATGGGGAGGACTTGGGATTTGTATAATGAAATGATGGTATCTGGTTCGCAATACGGTGCAAACGTTCTGTACATGTATCCCAGAACTCGTCTGGCTTTGGAGCAAGTAATTTCAATATGCTTAGTCCAGCTTAGGTCAGATGAAATCCATACACCCAGGTACTTGAAAGTTATAACTTCTTCAATTTGATGTCCATTTACTTCCACTTGGAGGGGGATGGTCGATCTTAGTCTAGAGATGGTCATGCATTTGGTCTTCTCTACGTTAATGGTAAGATGGTTTTCAGAGATCCAGTTCACTATTTTGTTGATGTCCTGTTGAAAGGCTTTGCAGTCTGACTCTGTTTTTATAGGCCTGTACAAAAGTCGATACATGCATCCATCCGTCCATCCATTCGTACATCAATCAGTCCATGCATACGTCCATCCATCTGTCCATTCAAGCGTCCATCCATCTGTTAATCCATCCGCCCATCCGTCCATACATAAGTAAAACATAAATTGTGTCGCAAAACGAATATTGGGAGCTATACAAATCAGTTACTGTATTGCAATTCAGCAGCATGCATGAATGGTCCCTGCATTTAGACAAACTTATATGTAGTTGACTTACATAGAGTGTACGTTGCATGAATTTAGCCTTCCATAAAATGGAATGGGTATAGGGAGGGGGATGTGGGGTGACCTTACATCAAAACCCACTACTTCAAATTGAACACCACCTGTGTTGACTCCATAATCAATAATGTTGGTGTTGTTCACTGTGCAAACGGTCAAAAACTTCAAACAATATACTTATATATTATGGCTCCAGTAGCATTGGTCTACTTCTTCATGTATATATGGATGCATGCTATGGCACGCAACAACTAGCTACACTGTTCAGACTATAGGAGATATGTAGCAATAGCTAGTTACCATACACCTAAATGGTCTTGTATTCGTTTCATCGATACCTTGTAAACAATGACCTAGTTACACAATCTGGCAGGGGGTGTGAGTGATCAGTTTTGTCATCTGAGAACTGAACATGAGTATTAAACCTAACAGTTACAATCATGACACAATTTACCTATTGCAAACCAAATAACAAGTCATCACACTGAAAGGGATCAAAATCTGGTTAATAAGCCCATGCACATAGAATGTAGCCTCGTTCCCAGGCTCTCTCCTCGCCCCGACGAAAAATAAAAACGGAGGGGGAGAGCCTGGGACCGATTCGCACGTGATGTCGCGGCACGACGACTTTCCACTAACCATTAAATAACCTGAAACGTCACTCACGTGAAGACCGCGAAGGAGCTGCGAAGTACTCTCAGCTCAGGAGTTTGTTACTACAACTCGTTTATTGTTGTGTAGCTATGTCGGAGCTTTAAATTGTGGTTGTGAGTTTATTTTGTACGCCAGAGTGTAGCGCTAGCCAACTAAAGTCTTTCTTCATAGCCTCGTGGCAATTTTTTGAAAGCGGAACATGGTAACAGTAAATAGGCAAAGTTTTCCCTACGTATTGGGTACTTCTCCGCCGTCGCTGCTGTTTGACCCGTGCCGAGGTCTCACCGACGCAGTCACAGCTCACTTGTTTCAGTAGTATATCGTAGCTGTTCGAGTCAGCCAATCACGTGGCTGCATAATTGCGTCTGGATTTGATATACATAGTCAACATGAAACGTAAAACTGTGGAATATATAATATATGACAGGCCCGTAGCCAGGAATTTTAGAAGGGGGGTTACATGGGTGTCCGATTTGTATGGATGCATGCATCAGCATGCAAGACTAGGGGGGTCTGGGAGCATGCTCCCCCTGGATTTTTAGAAATGAGATGCTCTGAGATTGCTTCTGAGGCCATTTTGGGACAGAAGCAGAGCCGTAGTAGCTACATGGCTCGCGGAGTATTGCATCCAATTTTTGGATGTCCATTTGTGCATTTGCTAAGCCATCTGACTTCGGATTTCCACGAGAGAAGTACTTAGTCTAAGGTTGGCAGAACAGCAGGTGGCGCGACATCACTGAACCTGTGATGTGTTTATGCACGTATTTACGCGCGTAAACACATCGCAGTGGCGTAAAAGAGCTTACGTACGCGTTCCGCCCTGGTCCTCCATGAACAAACTCGCATAGCTGAAACCAGACTCGTTTGGACAGCGGTGATTCTCAATAGCAGCGCGAGACTAGTGCACCACTTTCAAACCGTAGGACACTTAAAATGTGCAGTTAAGCGGAACCTTTTGGAGGTCAAAAAGGGGGATTCGAGCAAACCCCCTCGAACCACCCCTGCCTACGGGCCTGTATGAGGTCAGGTTTTAGACGAGCAAGAGTTATTGCATGCTGAGGTGGAACACATTAACTGCCATCTTTACCCCACTTTTGATAGAGTTTTACCACATACAATAGAAGTATAATCTTGACTGTGAAGTTATGCATATTGAGATTTTTGCTACAAGGTGCTGACTGTACTTATACCTACCTGCGGTAAAACTGTAGTACACAATTTCACACACTGTAAACAACTTTGGGCCGTTTCAACCGGTTGTCTGATTTGCACACATGTATGTAGGAGTAATGCTAAAATATCACGAAGAAATTTGTTTAACAGATTAGACTGCTTTGATGACATACTAGATAGTAAGGACAAATTGAGCTATTTGTTCAAGAAATCGAGCTATGCTTTGATGTGACATTACATGGTAAGGAACAAATTTGTAATGTCACAATTTGGTTCATATTTATATGGTATGTCACATCAAAGCAGGCTAATTTCTTACATTTTATTGCTTATTTGTTTGAAAGGTGATATTTTATAGAATTATCATTACTCCTCTGTACATGTGCGCAACTAAGACAACCCTTAACAGGTTGAAACAGCCCAAAAATTTTTACAGTGTGCAATTAGCACTGTGGAGTGAAAATCACAGACTGGAATATTTAATCTTCCGATGTATTATATCACGAAACAGGGAACTAGATACACTTCTGCTGTGGGAGGATGGAATGCTCCAGACCAATTTTCAGAATACAAAAACTGCTTTCAGTAAGTTTGTGATAGGCAGAATGAGCATTACTGCCAGCAAGTACGTAATCATAGTTGCAAAGATCAACACGGCCTATGTATGCTGCATAAACTACTCTGTTGGAACAACCTCTGAGTACATTTGTCCACAACATTGCACTGCATGGTGGGATACTATGAAGGTATCCAACTGCATGTTTACCATTAATCATTCACCACAAGAAACCAATAAAAAAAATACAGACACTTGTCTGCTAGGTAATGTATATCTATGATGGACAATTAGTGATGCATGCTTTTTAGTATCAAGTCAGTCAGTGGACCAGACGATATCTAGGAAGTGGGTGCATAACTAGCAAGTTTAGCTGAGAGACAAGAGACTCTACCAGCTCTTAAGTTTGGTCCTTATGAAATGGTATGAAATTGTGAGGAGATATGTTCCTTCATATACCACTTCAAACAGTAACAACTGTGTTCACTCACACATGAAACTTGGGTTTGTTACCACTCAAATGTTGGTTTGGTTTTGTGGTAATATTAATCAGTAGTGCTGGTGGCCAAAACTTACATAGCTACATAGATATTCATTGAATTGCACCGAAAGCACCAACAATATTTGAAAGGCTCAAAACACGGTGGGCTAACTTATAAAACATTGCAGACACTATAATGCAAACAAAAATATTCGAAGTTCACTTCCTCTTCCTATATTGAATATTGCTTGAATATGCAGGGTCAAAAGACTAAACTTCCTGTGGTATTTCCAGGTACACTGCCACAAGATGTGTAGGTAACATTTCTAAGAATGATACTCATGTGGCTTCATATGGCTTTAAAGTTGACCACACATACCTATCACATGATGCTGTAGAGTCACTGACAGCACTGACAATATGTTGGGCACTTTAGAGCATGAAGCTTCACATGAATGCTTAGTACAAACTATACTGTCACCTGCATGATTTCTATTTTGTAAAATTTGAGCTGTTTGCCTAGAACTGACACAGTTGTTGCCTATGCATGCCTTCACAACATACCATATTCCCATTTCTGTTAAAGTTTTAACTTTAAACTGAACCAAAGGGCAGTTGCAGCCATCCTCAACAGATTTGTAAACCTAATAGTAACTAGCTACTCATTAACAACCTTGTAATAGACAGGGTACTCAGAGAGATGTGGCATGTCACCTGACAACACACACGCACTGTGCCTGAGCATCCAACGAGCAATGGTGCTAGTTGGTGATACCAAGCTAACCATAAGTGAGGGGAAAGTGGTCCAGTTGAAATTCAACTAACTGGACCAGTGGCTACAGCCCAGCAAGGGCAGCAGGCCCAAAATGCTTATGGTGCTAGAAATGAAGCCCCTGTGTAGTGAAAGTAGAATTTTCTGAGTCCATTTGTAAAAAGAAGAGAATTGGCTCACCCAGTGCTGCAGCCATGTGTTTGTCACTCTGTTAGTGACACGACCCACCTACACCTGTCTCACTCTTTTTGCTTTCTTCCTTGTATGTATAATGTGCAGCGGTGCAAATGACTGAGAGAATGTTGGTGATACTGAGATTGTGATCTAACAGCAGTTACTTACATTAGTTCGTCCTGGCACAATTTCAAAGACTACCTTATAGTAACTATTCATCTACTATAGATACTATTTATGCTGTTACAGATCCATCTATAGATTACAAGGGTATAAGAATGAGATTTAGCTATACCATTGTAACTAAAATACAATGACCTACACGTAGTTTTAATCAACAAAAGTTGTGAGCAATGCAACCTGTGGTACATTTGAAGGGCTCAGAACCATATAGTGGGCTATTAATCACCAAACACTGCATGGGTTTGCTGCATTGTATTCATGGCCTTTAAATATATGTTTGCTACATGTTACAGCTAAATGTGCTTCATGTATACCTGCTACAGGTCATGTATATGACATTTCAATTCCTGACAGTTTCATGTATACCTGCTATAGGTCATGTATATGACATTTCAATACCTGACAGTTTCATGTCTACCTGCTATAGGTCATGTATATGACATTTCAATACCTGACAGTTTCATGTCTACCTGCTACAGGTCATGCATATGACATTTCAATACCTGACGGTTTCATGTATATCTGCTATAGGATATGTACCTAACATTTCTAGGAATAGTTATTAAGAGGTGGCCACAATGATTGATATAAAATTATGTCGAGATAGACTGTAAACATGTCTAGCAAAGCAGCTAAATCTTGACACAGCATTGTAGCCTGCTTTCCTCACATCTCAGTTGTAATGGAAGGGAAGGCTCCCCATAGTACTTTGTTCTCTGCATGCTCTGTAAGATCAGGACAAACAGAAATTAAAACAAAACAAAACAAAAACAAAACAACAGAGTGGAGGACATAAGAATTACATAAAAAAGCTTGCTATATAGAATAGGCTAAGCCACTTAAATCGTAATGTTATGGTTGATGTACCTATATGTGTGACATTAGGAAGGTGTTGCAAAGCATACCTTCACTTCCGGTGAATCATTTTATATAAGTAATGACTACAAAACCCATAATCAGGTTTGTGTAGTGTGATGTCATTAGGTGCAATGCACTTGGGAGATAGGTATCATCCCAGCAGAAAAGGGTGGGACAGGAGGAGGGGTCACTCCAAAAGGTGACAGCACATGGCAGCTGTTGCTTCAAACGTGTATATGTTTGACAGTGTTAGCCAGCTATATTGATGAAGATCTATACCACTCACACACATCTAACACCACTCCCATACAATACGATCACTAGCAGTTGTATGATCATTTTGCAGGGGTGTAATGTATAGGGTGGTCAATCAGTACTACTTACATTTGTGGTCGACTGCATGTGACCATACTGCTAGCTATACCACAGCTAATTTCACTATGACTTTTTGTGGTTAGAGCAACATGGTAACCCACACTTATTTACTTAGGAAGTTGGGTCATGAAGCCCAATAACAAGAACCAGACTGAATATACCACTTCCACGTGCACTTAGGAGAGATCCTCGAAGTCATCCTTGGACTCATCTTGGTTGACATCTCGCTATTGGACATGCAAATTACAGAAAACATATCTAATTTAGTATTTCAATTCATCATATAGTGCTTGAATGGAAAACAGCTTCTTCGGTTTCACGCAAATCCCTAGTCTGGTCCCCAGACCCTCAGTAAGGTAGGTCTTGCTGAGGGTCTGGGAACGAGACTGGTGAATCACTGACTTGTTACAAAAGTTGAAGGTAGGGTAATACCCAATTCCATGAAAATTAATTGCTGAACTAAAATGTGAACCGAAATTATTTCTCATAGGGATGACTAAAGGTAGTCATATACAATTGTTCCCCTAATACCTAGTGCTATCAGGTGCCCCTCCCATCTTTCTTTGCCCCACCTCTCCAGTGTTGCCAGATCCACTATTCATGCAAGTAGCAAGTGACCAAAATGCAGTGCACTCAGCTATCAGTGTCAGTGTCAAAATGTATTTGTTATTTGGTATCAGAAGGGGGATGAAAGTTAACATTCCCTAATTATGTTACTGAGCTGCACGTCCATGTCGATTATTTGTGCCTGTGCATTGTAACATATACCAGTATATATCTACATATTACACTCATTACCTGTAATGTTGGGTTCTCGAAACTCCACAAAATTTGCCCAGGACTGCAACTCTCCCTGTCGCACCCTTTATGCGCGCGCGCACATCCCAGTCTGACGTAACCAGAAGCGCCCGTTTTAGGGTTAAATAAAAAGCTCGCGCTCGCTACGTTACAGATTTGAGTTGTAAGTCTCCCTGACTTTTTCTCTGGCGAGGTGATATCGATTTATTGTCGTTCCCCGGCCGTTGTCGTTTTCTCTGCTGTCTGGTCTGCATGCAGCTACTCGTCCACTAGGATGGTCAACGTGTGGAAGCTGGTGGTTACATTGGCTGTAGCTGCGGTTCTACGATGTACCTTTGTACACGGGCAGGCTTCAGCATGTAAGTACACAAATGTTCTGAATAGAAACCAACGGCTCCCATACTTAGGCCCCAATTCGTTGATTGTTAGTTTTTCTTTAGCCGCCCGCATGAATTTTCTGTGATAGAATTTATCACCATTATTTTGAATTTCGTACCGGATAAGCGTAACGATGAGTAACCCTAACAAACGTGTCTGTCTACTGTACAGCATCCAAAAGAACTCTTCTGCAATGACGCATAACGTACCAGTGCTGATCCTCCTAGCATCAGGTATGCCGTTCGTGAGAAGTATCTGCTGGCTAGGGACAAATACACTAATGGTAATACCCGCGCGCCCGCATGTGTGCAGGGGAAGCACCTGATGAGAAACTAAAAATCAACAAATTAGGGCCTTATAAGCAGTACCAGTGTAAAGCCTTATTTTTAGGCCTAGCTACATATAGTTGTAGATCTTGCAGAATCCACCCCAAGTTAAATATACACAAGGCAGAGAAATATATGATAAATCCAATAATTAGCATACTTTCTCTAAGCGGGTCCAACTTTGTCAACAGTTGCAGTTGAGCTAAATTGTTGAATTGTGTAATTTTTGAGCTTTAAAACATTCGGTTGACATTTCAAAGTGTTGTAAGCCGCCACTAACTAGCTGTCTCCATAGTATGGAGACAGTTAGTTATGAGAAGATTAATTCCATGAATTAACCCGAGTGGCAGCTTCTTCTAATCAATCACAATGGTTTAAAAACAAGAATTGAAGGTGGTGGCCAGAATGTAAACTAGAAAAAAACAGCCATGTTCTCAGACCACCTCCAATTTTGTCATGTAGGGTATCAAAAGGCCTCTTCTGTGGTATTTGCTGGTATACTGTGGTTGTAAGATGATCTGGCCTCATGTTGTCTTGAGTTAGTCGGATAAACCAGTTTGTTGGATACTTTTACTAACGTGCAGCATAATTGTATTGTGTTTTTTTTTGTGTTTGCTTGTTTGTTTGCTTGTTTGCTTTTTTTTTCTTCTTTTTTTTTTTTTAATCCTAACCGCCCCCAAAGTAGAGAGAAATCAGGACTTATAATCACAGGTAGTTGTTTTACCAGAACACATCACCTAAGCATAGCCACTCAGTGGCATTGTGAAAGTCTAGCTACAAAGAGTCACTTGTGCAACAGGAATCAAATGGGTGTGGGTAATCCAGTTCTGTTCAATACACATAGCTGTTGCATATAGAGTGAGGTTAGATTCCCTGGTGCACTGCAAAAACAAATTGGTTGTTTTAACCACAGAGTGGTTACCCTGGTTGCAGACAAGCAAAAGAGACAGTGGTTATGTACTATATATTTTGCTGATAACATAAGACAACTGGAGAGGAAGCTTCCCAGACTATCTTACAACCAGCATCTTGCAGTTAGTAACCACTGAACATCTGTGCAACAACAACCAAGATCTTGCAGATATAGTGACCATTGAACATCTGTGAGAGAGTCACCAGCTTTTGTCAAAAGCATCATCTTTGTAAAGTGTGATGGTAGTGACTCCCTCACAGATGTTCTGTGGGTTGTCAGTTGTAACGCATGATTTGGGCTCAGGTTGCTTATGCAATTAGCCTCTAGTACCAAAATAAGCTACTCATAACCACTGTCTCTTCAGCTTGACTGCAACCAGGGTAACCACTCTGTGGTTAAAACAACCAATCTTTTTTTGCAGTGTGCATGTACTCATCCATGTACATGAAATCTCTTACTAAGCAAAAGCCAAGGGTGGGAAGCTATACTATTCTAGTTCTAGTTATGTCCTTCACATGTGAAATGCACCCATCATCTTCTACCACAAACTACCTTCTTTTTATGGCAACCAACTTTATGCCACCACTAGGGCTTGCCTCAGATATAAACTCTTATTCTTTCTTCTGTGCTCTGCTACTTCCTTCTCCTTCAGTCATACCTCACAAGTTAATGATTATCGAATCTCAGATTTTGTCCTCCAAGCAACAAGACTAGTTGCAATTGATCTTATATTTTTATAGAATGTTTCTGTACCACTTCTTTCCCTATACATACATACAACCTTTATAGCCTTGTCCAAAAAGTTAAGTGTGCTATCGCCATTCAACATAGGATAGTTCCCAAATCAGAGCTTTCATTCAAAAAGAATCATACAAGCTCACATCAAATGCAGCTGGAAATTTTAATGACATCATAATAGAAATCTATATGTACAATGACAGTTGTCTATGATAATATTTATTGAAGCCAGACTGTCTGTCTTCACTAGCCAATCCATTACAGTAAGGAAAGTCTTTCTTCTGTGTTCTAGAGAGTGTGCATGAGTGGCCCCATGTAGGGTGACATGAAAAAGGCTCATGAATGTTGAACTTGAATTGAAGATTGTACACTTAGACCTGAGTGCATTTCTTACACCTGAAGCAAGTAAGTATTAGAATACAAAAATTGTATGTACTGTAAAAACGTGTTGTTGTTTTAACCATGCTGTGGATAACCAACTGAAGAAACCGTGATTGCACCCGGTTTAAGTTGGTATGTAGTGGAAAATAATGGAGAACACATATGTACCATCTTGCAACAATGAATAGAAACAAATTGGTGCTTCCATGAGGGAGTCACCACAATTGTACTTTAAAGTTGAACTTTTCAGACCTTTCAATGATAACAGATGAATCACAGATATTGTTTCATCTTGACCTAGCAAACACTATGTAGTAGTGCTGGAGAAAATTGAACTCCTCTCAGCTGCTGAATGATTTGGTGCAAAGATGTTCAAGCAGTGTGGCTATTGATTGCATAGTCAGAATGAGCACTTTAAGAAGCCACTTCTCTGTTTCAGAAGTGCTTACTACCTTCATATGCTTCTTTCTGTATTACAGTTTCGGAAATATAAGCATTCAAGTCATTACAGCACAAAATTCATGATCTTGATACACGCTTTCTGTGTTTGTTTGTTTGTTTGTTTTTCGTCAGAGGGAGCGGAAGACAATCAATAATATTGTTAGATATGGTGTGGAGGGGAAGGGAGACATGTCTAGTACATGCATAGCTAGCATAGCTAAAATGGTCTGGAAGCATGCTCTCTAAGCAAATTTATTTAACTCTGAGATTACTTCTGCATGTATTCTGACTGGTCTCACGAGAGTACTCAGGTACTCCTTGAGCGTCATGTTACACGATGTACAATGATGGATCTTGGACTTTCACGGTAGTTGGTTTATTTTTGGATCACACTCTGCCTGAAGAAGATTACCAGAGTGAGATCGAAACGTTGCGAAATAAAAATTTGCCAAATACCATGAAAGTCCAAGATCCATCATTGTATAGAGTACTCGGGTATCTTTCAGCATTAATTATTTCCGTGCTTGATACATGCCACAGTGCTAAATGGTATAGCTAACTCTGTACATATTGAAGGTGTGTGTTTTCTGGCTTTGGGTAGACTGTCTGTGTCAATTGATGAGGTACAGGCTGATATGGATTCTGAGCTGAAGTCAATAAAATATAAACAAGTCAAGAAGTTTTTAAATCTTTTGCAGTTGGAAAGAGATTCAACACGTCTGCTTCATCATCCGCCTTGTTCACCTCTTGCTACTGTTCAATTCTAGATAACGTAAGCTCCCAATAATATGCCCAAAAGAAGCTGCTGTTCTTGCGGGAAGCCACGGCAGTCGTCATGATTGTTGAACTCATGCTGAACCAGGGGGCCTACATATGGTTGAGATTAATTAAATATTCAAGTAAACATCCCCTCTCCACTTCAGACTCAAAGTAGTGTGCGAAAAGAGGGGGCACATTATCACCAGCTTATGGTACTTGGGATTACCCATATAGAAAAAACTTGTAACAACCATGGCACAACCTTACATGAACAATCAACGAACCACATCTCCCTTATAAAACAGGCCTAGATGTTATGCAAAGTCACCCACTGCGCAGGACGCGTTTCGGTCAATACCAGGCCTCATCAGCTGCGCTGGGGTGACCGGGAGATGGGGACTGCCATATCATGCACAGAATGCAGTCAGGTGGCTGGCCTTATTCAAAAGCCGGTAGAGACTCCGCTCTTCGTGCAGCTGTTCTTCGTGCAGCTGTCTTTCGTTCGAAGATCTTGCGTAGCGATCGTAATCATTGATCGTCACGTGTTATCGGTGCGTAAACGCGTGCGTGCGCGCGCGCGTGTACAGAGGCACTGGAGGTACCGGAAGTATTAATGGCTAGTAAGGCACAATGCAAACAGTGTGAGGCAAACAGTGCGTGTTTAACGGCCGTGTGTGTATAAATGTGCTAACTGCATGTTCAGGCTGTGTTAAACAGTAGGTAAGGCAATGCATTCAGTAATAATGTTTTTCAGGCACCTCCCGTACTTCTGTAAAGTCCTGGGGTAGTGATGCACAAAGGTCTTGTAGGTGCTACAGAGTTTTTGGTATACGTATCCCTGTCTAAGTAATCTGGTTGTGAGTAGTTTAGATCTGTAAGCAAAATCTTGGTAATTACAACATATCCTCAAATATCGAACTAACTGTGAAATTACTACTCCGTATGTAGGTTTTGAGGGTATGTTGCTATCCATGTGTGGAAAATTGACTATTGAAAAGCTGAAGGTATCCCTCTTATCATACAAGTCTGTGCAAAACTTACCGTTCAGGACCTTAATGTTAAGATCCAGGTAGGAACAGCTGTCATGGCTCTCTGTAGTTTTCTTAAGCTCTAATTCTGGGGGGTAAATTTGGCCTATGCATGCTTGAAAATCAGGGTTGTTAAGTGTAAGCAAGTCATCAATATATCTGCAAGTATTACTAAATTTGGCTGCTACAGAGAGGTCAGTCTGGATTAGGGATTTCATAAACTCAAATTCATAGGAGAAAAGAAATAGATCCGCGACTAATGGAGCACAATCAGTACCCATAGGGATGCCAATTGTTTGTTGGTAGACAGCTGATCCTATCTGGATGTATATGTTATCTATCAAGAAATTGAACATCTCAACTAACTGGTTCACTGTTAAGTTACGGGTATTAGCTACAGGTCTGGAAGTCCAGTAAGCATAATCTTTCCCTAAGGCCATGTGGGAGGCATCTCTGGTATTGTATGCATTTCTAATTAACTCTTCCATGCGTGTTTTGAGTTGACTATGGGGGATGTTAGTATAGAGTGTGCTGAAATCAAAGCTATCTAATACTCTTGCATGTCTCAACTTGTCTAGGGTATTAGTCACTTCAGTGGAGTTGTTAATGACCCAAAAGCAGTTTACCCCGGTTCTTCTTTCTATACCTTTGCAATATCCTTGTAATGTTTCAGTATCAGCTGGTGACAGTGGGTAAGCAGCTTAGATAGAGGTTTGGTTGTACAGGAGGCAGAAGCTGCTATAAAGCGATGTCCATAGGAATTTTTGTGTAGTTTAGGCATCCAGTAAAAGCCAGGCAATCTCTTCATGTCTTCTGTTACTTTAACCTTTGTGTTATGCATGTACGCTAAATGTTTTTGTACAATCTGGTCTACAGAATCCCTACAGTGGACTTATGTAGATGCTTTCCCACTCTTTCCAGCTAGCTCGTTTCTAATCACCTCAGTGTAGTATTTCTTACAGACTATGATTATGTTATTGCTAGCTTTATCTGCAGGTACCAGGACATATTCGTTGTGGAGTTCCTGGATGACAGAAGTTTTAATGTGACCATGCAGGGAGGCTTTAAGTAGGAATTATACACTTCATGGCAGCATTTTAAAATTCTAATTTTGCTTGTTCTAAACAGGGCATGTGTGCAGTCATCCCACCCTGTTGCCAAGAGCTTCCTTGTCAACACTATCAATAACAAGTGTGCAAACTGTTGCAGAAAGTAGCTTTAAGTGTATAAGTACAGACAGTGATGCTTTTAAATAATATCCCTTTACCTTTTGATGTGCCCACATGCGCCCAAAGTTTTAAAGTATACAGCTACAGTGGTAGTAAAGGGCCGGAAGCTAATTAACTTGGAAGTGCGTACAGGCACTCTCTTTAAACGTTTGTGATAGATACATAGTCACTCACTTAAGTAGGTTTGTTTTCAACCAAGTTAATATGAATGTCTGAACTCAGCTAGTTTATAAGTTTATCTCGTGAGCATGTGATTGATTTCTGATCATACATGCGCATAAGAGGTAAAGGGTATGTCATGTGCTGTATGTATACATCGTAGATATACATGTATATAATATGTATATATGTGTGTACATACTATGTGATTATTTTACCATCCTGAAGCATGGTTGTTTTGCATGTGAAGTATACTGATCGATACACCTATGCTTACAAGCATGTAGCAAGGTTGTACCAACCCTGCAGGAATCACCTGCTTATTTACAACCTTGTGGCCACCTGAAACCGGCTAGCGGGCGCAACAAATCCAGGGTTTGGACAACCTTCTGGCAAGGTTGTCACAACCTTGTCACAACCTTGTACCAACCATGTGACAACCTTGTTCCAACCTTACCACTACCTTGTAGCCAGGTTGTTACAAGGTTGATACAAGCTGGCCACAATGTTGTCAATACATGGTATATAGATGGCTGTACTACCTTGTGACAAGGTTGTCGCAACCTAGTTTTTTCTATATGGGTACACTCTTCTTCAGTTTACTTCCTAATTGGCCGACATTGCCATGTTGCCTCTTTGTCATGGACTATAGGCTAGGACACTAAAATCACTGTAGGTAGGTTTTGTCACTTGTGTATTACCCCTAATTATTATGTGCTCTGGATGTTACCTTATTTATTAAGATGTTGCTATCTGGTAGTTATTGACCACCATAAGGAGGGTTAATACTGTAAAAAGAACATTGGGTTTTTCAACTGCAAAGTGTTTGCCTAGCTGGCCCATAATCTTGGTTGCCGACAAGTGAAAACTTTCTAATTATGTTGTTAATGGAGAGAAGTAAACAATAGGGAGTGAGTTGGTCAAACCAGTGCACTGGAGAACATCCCTATGTTAATCACCACAACTGTGTTGCACTAAGTGTATGATACATATCTCAGGCTTGTTGACGGTGGTAAGTGAGTCATTCCATGGCTTCACATAATTTAGATGTAGGAGTTGTAATGTGCAGGCCTTGGCATATTATGCCAGCATAATTTTAAGTGCCATTTCTGAATAGACAAACACATGCTTTCACTGTTTTAGGTCAATGGACAGAGGTTACTTACCATTAGCATGAGTGAATACAAATAATGTCATCATACCATACCCTCTTGCCATTAGGTGATTGTGCATAATATATCATTCTTAAGAACATCATTTCCAGGAATTTCCTCTCCCCCCCCCCCCAGCATGATACAGGAAGTTGTTGTTTTTTTTGCCAAGGTCTAGTAATGTGATCTGGAGCAGCTTCCATATAGTCCTCCTGTCCTTTAGCTTCCTAAGTTTAGCTACCATCAGGCTGTCTCCTAATACTAACTCAGTGTCTGATGTTTGTCTGTTATGTACAAACAAGTTACCATGCTCACATGCACAAGTGGATGTAAACAATGGTTTGACTGGCTGTTTGTCATTATTTATTCCAGTGTGATATAAAATGCAATATTCAATGACTTCTGTAGCAGATCTCGTATTTTCACAACAGACCTGCTTACCCACTAACTGTCTTAAAAAGCCAGCATTATAAGATAGCCCGCTAGTGGCTGTCTTTCATTGCTTGCAGTACTTGCAGGCTAGTAAACACACAGTTTGGGCTCCGCAAACGTCCATATCCAAGTGCCATATAAGTTAAAATTCTTGCAGGCTAATAGCGCCCCGTTCTAATGTGCATAGTGCTCGTCATTTCAATTTGCGAGTACAGGCCCTATTAGCGAAAAACACATGAAAATGCGGAGAATAAAACAGCAGGTACACATATGCAATGTTATTGATGCGTGTAAAACTGTCTATCCCCCTCTCCCCTCCTCCCCACTGAGCATGAGCAGCCTCCCAGCCTTTCAGCATTTCAACCTTGGCATGTCTGATGATTGAATACACTTGCCATGTCACCAATTATTACATCCCCACCCATGCATAAGTTGGTCAACATGAACATATGACACAAAAAAAAAGAGTGAGAATAAACCAGAGACAGGCCATAGCTCAATCAAGAGATGCCGACTGGAGTCCCCCTATAAATGAAAGGCACTGAAGTGCCAAACCCTCGGCGCAGCAGTGCATGTGATTGTACTTGTGTGTTAACTAGAATCGATCACTGTCTCGTGAACAATAGTATCATGATGTTTGCTCTCGAGTTGATATGGCACGCTTTTTGATATTAATTCATTCCTAACTGTCTGTCCTCAAATCTGTTCTGACAGCTAGGCACTTGGGCCTAATATTAACACAGTGCAGTACATTGCGGTTATTTGACATCATGCAACCTACATTAACACAGCTATGCAATATGACATTGCATTGTGGTCATTACATCTATACTATATTTAGAGCAGCAATACATCATTGTTACTATTTATACACACATGACACAGCACAGTGACTAAGTTATGACTTAGCAATAATAACTATCTCATGCTTACTTTGTGCATTCTATCTCGCTCTTTCCTCTGCACAGTTTGCTCAAAGGTTTCAGAGTCTCTCATGCTTGCCATGCGCATTCTGTTTTGTTCCTGCCTATACAAAGTTCGCTCACGAGTTTCTGACGCTCTTTCACAGGCCTTGTGCAACTTATCTTTAGCTTTCCTAGCTGATTTCACACTATCGGATTCTACTGATCTCATACGTTTCATAGCTTTCTCTCGCAAATTACACTCTGCTTTTCGTTTGGATCGAAAGAGATGATCACAGCGTTCACATGTCTTCCGTCTTACAGGTACAGCAGCTTTACACTGCGGGCATACCTTTGTTGGAGGCATACATACTGCCAATGGCCAATAATCGAACTCACAAAGAACGTCTCTCCCAAGAACAAAATCGCCGCTAGCCACGTGGTCCAGATTCATACGCATGCGCGTTTTCCGCGGAGTAAAAAATGGCCGACTTATCATGTAGCCGTACCAACAGGAAACACTCTAGCTTCGCAACGAAGCATTTTCAGAGAAAATCGCTTAAAATTTTCGACCTTCATCCGCCGCTGAGAAGGTTAGTATCGTTTGTGGCACGAATAATCACGTATAAAGTGAGATGTTGAGTAACAGACATATAGACAGACAGACAGACACACAGACCAAGTACCGTAACCCTCGCTGCGCATGCGCGCCAAGGGTTAATAAGGAGAGGGAAAAAACTTAGCTATTTTCAGGCAGCCAAACTGCAGGCCAAATCCCTTCTCATGCTATAATCTAAGTTGACTGCGTTGCATGAAGAGGCATGCATGGGTCAGAGCCAAACATGAATTTACTATCATGAGTATAGCATCTTCACTTGGTTTACACTTGTGCACACTACTACTACTGCACCACTGCTCAAAGCTGGTAGTGTGAGTAGGCAAGTGTACGTACATATTCATTCAGGCCCACGCCAACTATGTCCTACATTCCACTAGTAGTAATTTAGTCGATAGACAGTGTTCATATGACATTGCACTGGATTACACTTGAAAGTCCACTGCATGGCTCACCTTCCCGATGAAACAGAATATACAAGTGCATGGTGAGAAAGGTGCACCTGGGCACCATCTACAAAAGAGAGTTAATTGGCATCAGTTGAAGGGTCAACATCTATAAAGAGAGCAGAAGAGATCTGAGTGAGTCCCACACTATAACATATGTAAGTCTATCTATCTTTAATTTCTGGTTTTGGCATTAGAACATCGGCATGTAGTATCCACCTATCTACATTGGGCATGCCATTCAAGTGGCAATGTTTTTGGCCTAAGGCTCTCTTCCTATATAGTAATCATTGTCCCATGTTTGTAGTTTTCAGAAATCAAAGATACTGTGCAGTCAATAAAAGGTTGTGAGATGCTGCCTACCAATTATTAATTTAATTGAAGTTTTGCGGAAACTTGGGCTTGTGGTGATTCTAAATTTTGTGGTGGCGACAGCTAGCCCCATTAGCAAGAGTAATGCAGCTGACAGCAGTTCACAGGTCGCAGTTTCTTCTCCAATTAAGCCAACTTCAAGGCCCCACAATTAATGCGGAAGTGGAAAGTTGATCAAACAGTCAAAGTTCCCTGCATCTGCACACTTCCAGCCTTTACCTTTAATACTGTAGGAAGTTGAAGCAACACACACTGAGGTGAGAATGCATGACTAGTGGAAGCCAAATTTTTCATTCTAAATTTCTTAAATGAATTATGTACAACATATGGTAACTGTTCCAAAGGACAGAAAACATTACAACAGTCATAATATCATTACATTAATATGATACTCGAAGAGATTCGTTACCACCCTGGCTCTGTGAGCTAGTGGCTACCCATGCTTTCAATAGAGACTTTAAATTGGTGTGTAGCTCACTCAACTCGTGATCAGCAAGTCCAATGCCATTGATGTTGTGTTTGATGTGTGTGAGGTGCACATGTTCTGTAAGTATTTGTTTTTTAATAATGCATCCAGTTCCTTCTACAAATTGGGTTTGGGATTCACAGTAAGTGAGCAAACACACACACACGTGTGCACAATGTAGTGCTGTTAATATGCATGGGGCTCACTAAGAAAATGGTGAAACCAAGACATAGTTGGGCAAGGTATTCGACTCTTCAGCAGCTATAACCACCATGCACATGAATCATTTAATTTGCATCTTGGGATAAAATTATAGGTTGGTACTAGAGTGTATTTACTGGGCATCAGATTAGAAGCAGTTATCTTGAATTTCTTACATCATTCCCTGTACTTATTTTCCAGTCCTTAACCCTTTAAACCCTATAGTACACTTTTGAAACGTCATACTGCGCACTGCGCAGAAAAGATAGTCTCTGCGCGCTGGCGCGCAGGTTCTGCGTCAGCAGAAAGGGTGGGACAGGGGGAGGTGGGTGGGGTCACCCACAGGGTGCTGTGCACATGGCAGCTGCTAGGCTTGGCTGCAAAAGGACCGTGGTTGGCACCGGGTGGGCCAACTCTTGGCCTGGCTGCATGAGCAGGCTTAGAAAAATGCTACTCTCACCTTTCAGGGGGTTCATTTCTGGCAGGGAAGGCTTCTTGGGCCCTAAGCGGGTGTTTGCCAATCGAGAGTGCTGACCATTGCATGCTCGTTAATGAGGGTGCTGTGCACATGGCAGCTGCTAGGCTTGGCTGCAAAAGGACCGTGGTTGGCACCGGGTGGGCCAACTCTTGGCCTGGCTGCATGAGCAGGCTTAGAAAATGCTACTCTCACCTTTCAGGGGGTTCATTTCTGGCAGGGAAGGCTTCTTGGGCCCTAAGCGGGTGTTTGCCAATCGAGAGTGCTGACCATTGCATGCTCGTTAATGAGGGGGCGTGGTTAAGGTCACGTGTCTGCTTGCTAAGGCTGGAAGTGGAGTTGGGCTCAGTTTTGGAGTCAGAGCTTTGACACAAATGGAGATACGGTGCGTTAAAGGCATGTTTAGGCTAAAACTAATCTCCAGTGAAAAAAATTCAGTGTTTAAAGGGTTAAAACAATGTAGTAAATTCTGTTTCCCTCACTTGTTTCTTGTCCTTGTTTTGTTGTATATACCCTTGCTCTGCTTAGTGTATTTACAGGGCATCGCTGAAGCCTAGCATATTGCTGATGCAATACCACAGTTTAAAAACTATTATACAATAAACAATGTCAGAAGACCACAGTAGTATAAGCACCTAATGCAACTTTGCATGGAGCATGATAGCATTAGAAGAGTTTTGAAGGACATTGCATGGTGGCTGGATCTGCAACTATCAAAAAATATTTATACAAATAAGTTAATACATAGGCCAGATGAAGGATGGACATCCAATCTCAGTAGTTATTCATTACAGTCATTACCACAGTAAAGAAACTTTGGTTTGCCAACAAAGCCTTCTTTTACCAGCTACATCACCATTACCCCTCACATGCAGCAATTTCAGCGGTGATTTTCCCATTTACATGATGTCACTCATTCAATATCCTCTTGTATAAAGTCATTGCTACATGTATTGAACAAACTGTAATGCTTCAGGCTAAAGATGAGCGTGATTGTAAAGTAGGTGTAAAACTGCTGAAGATGCGCCTTACTGTTCATGTTTGATACCTGACTCTACCTTTGAGGGTGAAACTGGTTTTGAATGGTAAAGTAAATTATGGAGCAAAGTAGCTGACTGAATTCTGACTATGGTTGAGAAGTTGGGTATGTGGTTTAGGCTTGTAATGTAGTTAGAAATGAAGTACCATTATGGAACACAGAGTTAGTTTTTCAAGGTACTTGACGATAATTTGGTCTTCAAAAGATTTTCCTTCCCTTTCACCTAAGTGCTGGGTAGGGCAAGCGAAAATAGTACCACTCCCATTATATTGTAACTACGTACATAGCTAACTATTGTACAATACAGTTGTTAACTGTGGCAGCCTGCGACATCCAGTAAATTGTCAAGTGGAGCTCTCTAACACCACAGTTGGATCAACAGCCAACTGCACCTGCAATTGGGGCTTAGCAACACATTTTTTTTGAATTGACGATTTTGAAACAAATGGCCTACCATAGGAAACCACATCCGCACTTGTGAAGCTAATGGACAGTGGTCTGGGAGATGAGTGAACATGTCACAGTATAACAGTCACATAGTAGTTGATAATTGCATGTCTATAGCTATGTCGATCTTCTCTAGAGCTGTTGACTGTGGCACAGTGGCATCAAATGGTTAGCATGTCCACATTCTAAATTGTAATAGTTCAGCGTTTGTGAGTTGGAGCTGTAACATGGAACGTGTATGAAAGTGAAACCTGCATCCATAAATTGAAAGCATAGTTAACTGTCATTGTGATTGAGTTATGTTCTCATTTCATAATGGTGTATACATAGTCATACTTTCTTATCCTGTGGGGTAAAAAAGCGATCTCCAAACTGATGGTGAGTGTTAAGGCCCATCTCAACTATATCTTACAGTGAAAGGTAAAATTGTAGTGTAGGTGAGAATGGTAAATTTTTACAACAGTGGTTTGTACCTTATGAGTATTGCTGTTTGCAACAGGGCAGGGAGAGAGTAGTGCACTTTGTGATTTTGAACCATTCACAAAATTTATTCAACAGCAATTTTGATGTGAACTTTTGTGTGCGTAAACTGATGATCATCTCCACACACAAATGTCGAGATAGCTTTGTTATAAGCTAGGTTATAATGAACATGGTGATAAGTGAAAAGTTTATGAGATGAAAATAGAAGAAAATAAGAAGGCCGGCAGCCGCCGGAAATTGAACCCTGTACCACCAGGCCAGCAGCTGCTAGAAATCAAACCCAGCACATCTGGTTTGAACTGCACTGGCAGCTCAAGCCAGGAAGGAGTCCTGGGCTCGATTTCCGGCGGGTGCCAGCATTTTCATTTTTCTCTATTTTCGCCTCACAATACCTGTTTATTTCCAATGTGAGGCTAAGCAAGCTGCATATGCGCTTAATAATATTCATATCCCACACTAGTGAGTCTGAATGCATTCCTGCACTAATTGCAGAAGATAACAACATAATGGCTTTCCAAACTAAATGTCTGAGGTTGACTCATCAAACTGTCAAAAACAGTTTTGTTAGTCATTGTTGGTGCATAGGATACGTAAACTAAGTGCATCATATTTAAATCTTGTATCCTGCAGTTGTAAAACAATTACAGACAAATGTGTGGCAGTCCCGGATAGAAATCGAATATTATTCCGTTGCGTATTTTGAGCGCATCACCGAGTTTGACACGCTATAGTGCTAAACTTCCGCTAAGGGCGGTGCTCATATGCACTTTGTAAACTCATGTATATCTGATATGTCTACGAAGCGCGTATGAGCCCCGCCCCTACCGGAAGCTTAGCGCTACAGTTCAGTGATGCGCTCGAAATACGCGACGGAATAATATTCGAATTCTATTCGGGACTGCCACATGTGCTACATGTAATAGTTATATCACGACTACAAGGGATGTATCCGGTTTAAATTGCGACGCCCGAGGGCGGAGCGATTTAAACTGGATACATCCCAAGTAGGCGTGGTATAAGTGTTTTGTGTCACCGGTTGCTAAGCAAATGACGTCAACACGGTTGTTGCCATGCGTGACGTCATGCAAATGTGTTTTCAATTCAAATCTAGCTAGCTGCCATGGCTAAATCTGTATAGCGTTACTCACTACTGGGCCGTTCAGCTTTCAGCGATGCCAAATTCGATAATCCTAAATCGAAGAATGCAAGCAGGAATAAAGAACTGTAATTTTTGGGGGCCTGAACGAGGCAAAATCACTTTTTTACGCAGCTCGCCTGTATGTAAGCGTGAGTACCTAGGTCGGGCGTATATTGTGTGTAGTTCTAGCATATTTAAAGTGTTGCTGCCCTCTGTGCGAGGCTTAGAAAAGAGTAGTCGAAACGAAAGTGTTCGATTGTCCGCTGTGTAGCGCTACCAACAAATTTGTATATGCTTCGATTGATCGCTGTTGTAGGGGTACGCAAGCCGCTTTTTTTCTTTTTGTCTTGCTGCTTCATGCAGTGTCATATAGCTATGTTTCATATATCGTGGACTGTCCATGTACAAGCAATGCTGGGTTAATTGTACTTTGCACACCCAGTTAAAGCACGCTTCACACCTGTTTAAAGCGCGGTTCTCAGGCAAGGCGGGATCTTACTTCCTTAAAATTCATGTGGCTTCTTTGATCCGCCCACGCAAGGTGACACAAACATACATACACAAACTCAGACTGAGACATCCCCATGCTTGCATTATTATGTGCCTTATGCTAAGGTTTTGGACAATAATTATTCTCGTCTATATAAGTAAGAGTTCACACCAATTTCAGCCAGCTGGTTTTTGCTGAACAGAAGTTGTATGTGAACTGTGGAATGCAGTACATAAGTGAATAAGACAATTACTGATAAGGGAAACACCAGCCATAGTGCATTGTGAAGACTGACTTTCAAGCGTATAAGAATGTGACTACTGCATGTGTTTTTGTTTGCCTTAGTGCTGTTAGGTATAAACATTCAAACTCATCCCATTTTTTGTAAAGATTATGCACTGAGCAAACATGGACATTAAAGTTGATTCTAACCTCCTGTGCTGCAACAATTTTCCCCACAGCTGCTTGTGATGCCCTACAGCGCATGACAGATAATCTACGTACTATTCAGATTATTTGCACCGAACCCCTCCAGCAATGCAGACAACTCCAGTGTGATATCCAAAACAGTACCATCCACCCTTTCATTAGAGCTGCAACACTCACACTACTACCATGCAATGAGCCAGCAGCTCTTCAACTGATTCTCTACAGCAACACTGATGTAGTCATCTGGGACAAGACACTAGACAGGACAACAACAATTTCTATTGATCTGATGGTAACAGTGGATCATCCCACAAACTCCATTGGAATAGGGGTAAAATGTGGAGTACATTTGTACTGATCTAGATTATTGATCTACATGCATTGTCAGGTGTCATATTATTCATTCACAGATACATCTGCAAGGTCAACAGATAGTCCCATACACCCCAATCACCCTGAACACCTCTGACTGCCCAGGAGGTAAGTACTACACCACTGAAGTTATGCATTACCACATTTTTTTCACCATCATGATAATTTACTACAAGATGGTAAATTCACTGTGTGTTATAGAATGATGGACTGAAGCAAAGAGCAAAAAGAAACAAAATAGTACCCAAGAGTTTATAGCTTCTCAAGTTAACTACATGCAGTGGAACCTCCCTTAAAGGACACCTCTGAAATAAGAACCCCTCGTTAATCAGGACACTTGACTGAGTCCCAACTTTATATAAACACATATTATTCTCCCCCTGAAATAAAGACACCTTACTATTCAGGACAAATATTTTGGTCCCAATGGTGTCCACATTAGAGAGGTTCCACTGTAACTACAGTGTATGGTCATTTCCAGTAATGTTTGCAAAAACAATGAAAGGCACGGAAGTGCCAAACCCTCGGCGCAGCAGTGCATGTGATTGTACTTGTGTGTTAACTAGAATCGATCACTGTCTCGTGAACAATAGTATCATCGCAACGAAGTATTTTCAGAGAAAATCACTTAAAATTTTCGACCTTCATCCACCGTTGAGAAGGTTAGTATCGTTTGTGGCACGAATAATCACGTGAAAAGTGAGATGTTGAGTAACAGACACACAGACCAAGTACTGTAACCCTCGCTGCGCATGCGCGCCGAGGGTTAACAGCAACAGCCCACATCAACATCACAGGAAGTATATACTACTCACTGCAAAGAACACACCATGGTTACTTTCGCGTTACATGCTCTTGGTACTTGCATAGAAGCGTTTTCTGCAACTGTTGTGGATACAAAGATTTGCATTGTGACTGCCACGTGTACAATGTAGGTGAAATTGCCTGATTTTGTTGAGTAAATGATAGCTAATGTTTAGTTTGAGTCAGAGAAAATCTAGCAGGATGATGGTTTGTTGACATTGTGGTGCACATCTATGACATCACATCATTATCTGTGATGTCACAATGGTTCTTAAGCGTGGCAAGTATCTAGAGAAGCTGAAACCCACAGCAATGATGATTCACATGCAAATGATAATTTGTACCTGACAAAAGAGCTTTTGCTACACAAATATAATTTGAAGTATCTCAAGTTCGCTCGAACCCACCTTTTGGCCTCCAAAAGACCTTATACACCGCCTTGCTATACATTTTAAGTGCCCTACTGTTTGTAAGTGGTCCACTGGCCTAGTTGCGATTGAGAATCACCAGTGTTTGGTTGCAACTATGCACTGCAATTGTTCATGGAGGACCAGTGGATGAATGCGGAATGCGCGCATAAGCATTACACTAGCTGCTGCAATGAAAGGACACATGTAAATACATGTGCAAATAAATCACTATTGTATATATGTTATGTAATCAATACAACATTAACTTTAATGTTATATATGTCAGTTTGTTTCTGTAATTGGGGTACTCATCATTAGCTATGCTATTTCTTGTAATGAAGTCGAGTTGGCTCTGAGAAGAAACAGTTGTAGTTGACTTGCTATGTTGTCTGCAAAGCCTTTTTGCTCAAATTTCAGCTACTGCTTAGTTCAAATATAAGAACCTCTAGCTGGCTGATGGTTTGCTGGCATTGTGGTGCACATCTATGACATCATATAAGATCTGTGATGTCACAAAGTACTCCCCTTTGTTCTGTTAATATTTATAAATAAAATGATAAGAGGGCTTTACTATATAACTGGAAGAGTTTAAGAGTTTTGCTGTCTTGCTTTGGAGCACTATAAAAGTACTGTACCATGGTTAACCCTCTTGGCGCGGCAGTAATAATACATCACCATTAATTAACCGTGACAGCTGTTGCATAATCAGCGTTATTACCCTGAGGTCAAAGTGTCAAGCGTTGCTTAGCAAGCTTTGGGCGTAGCCTTTGGCCTGATTTGTGTAGATAGTGTGTAACTAGGCTGGACTAGTTTATCTAAGTAGCTGATCGCTGCTAGGTAAGCTATTTGTACTTGTTTGAAGGCATTCATGTGTGGCTATACTCGTAACTTACCAGCACTTGGAAACGGTGCCGATTTTCCCGCTAGTTACCTACAGCCCTGACAGTTGAGCTGATTTCCAAGTTATTTGAAGGTAGTACTTCTGCCTTAAGTGAAAACTGGAGACCGTTTGCTACTTTCGTTCGAGAAAAAGCTTCGCTTTTGGCAGCCCTCGTTAAAATTTAGTCTCGTCCCCAGACCCCACCCTCTCACGAGGAGAAACGGTCTGGTGAACCAAGTCGAATTTCTTGGGCTAGCGCACACTTTTGCGACAATGTAACCTAGCAACGATCAAAACATTTTGCGGCCAACCCGCTCAAAAAAGGTACGGATACTCGAATGGAGATGAACAAATTTTACTGTTGTAAGGGAAGTGCAACGTAATAATTACCAATCTCGCAATCTCATTGGTCATTACCCGTTTTGGGTAATAAGCCCAAGAAATTCGACTTCGTTCACCAGACCGTTTCTCGCCGGGAGGCGCGCGCGGGCGGGGCACGAGACTAGTTAAAATTCACGATCACTCACACATTAGTACCGCCCCTTCCTGTCTTTTCCGCGTAGTGATGTAAGTGGAAAGGTGTGGCCTAAACTTATTACTACTCAATAGGCAGGGATTTACCCCGCAGTCTTATTTGACGTTGCAACTCGGCGCGGTAGGCGCTTCTTTGTATTGTGTGCATATATATATGCATATCACGGTGAGCGGTAGGCACGCGTGTGCATATATATATGCACATCGCGCCCAGAGGGTTAACAGCCAGATCAATCAGGTTCGGGAAAATATGATTCCTTATAGCTACACCTATTACCAGACTGTGTAACTAGCTCACTTTTGCCTTTTCATTGATGTGGCAGACCGACCTCAAAAAACAGAATAAGTAAGTAACTAAACAATGATTATAGAAGTGAGCAGCGTACAGCAGCCAACTCACCATGCTATTTTATAAGCTCTAGTACAAAAGGGCCACATAAATTGGTAACAAAAGGACAAAGCATCCCTAACAAATGAAGACAAAAGAGGCAGGCTGCCCTACCATACAAAGGCATAAAAGAGGCATAAGCCATAGCTAACCTACAAGGATCATATTTCATAACTTAAAACCACTAAATGCAGCGGTGAAGTGAATACAAGACCATTATTTGCATGTAACTATTGGTACAAACATGTTCTATAGCCTTAACATGTAATGTATAGCTAGCTATAGCATGTACAGCATGCATACTTAAGTGCTGCAGTATCTGGTGCATCATAAAGTGCTCAAGTGCAGCAGTTAATGTTTTTAATTCTTTATTGTGTACACAGTGAACTACACCAACTTCTTTGATTTTGGAGTTGGCTCAGGTGATGCTCAATTAGAAAGGTTTCTTGATGGAAGCTCAGCCCCTATCAACCTCTCTACACCAATCCAATTCTTTGGAAGAACTCAGCACACACTCTTTGTAAGTCAGCTATGCATACTTTCACTTACATACAGATACCATTCATCACGGTAGGTGCTTCATATATACACTGGCACACATGTCCAGCATTGTCCATAGGGAAAGTGGGACATCCCTTTTTCCAATGACAAAGGGACTTGCCACTGTCCCATCTGTCCATCCCATTCCTCGATCCCTAAGGGATATGTGAGACATCAAGCAGCATTGTCATCGACTGTCCATAGGGAAAGTGGGACATCCCTTTTTCCAATGACAAAGGGACTTGCCACTGTCCCACCTGTCCATCCCATTCCTCAATTCCTAAGGGATATGTGAGACATCAAGCAGCATTGCCATCAACTGTCCATAGGGAAAGTGGGACATCCCTTTTTCCAATGACAAAGGGACTTGCCACTGTCCCACCTGTCCATCCCATGGGACAGAGGCCTGTAGTGAGGGACTCTATGGGATGTCCCTCACTGTCCGTACATCCCTTGGGGACTGAGGGATGGGACGGACAGTTGGGACAGAGGCCTGTAGTGAGGGACTCCATGGGATGTCCCTCACTGTCCTCAGTATATCCCTTGGGGACTGAGGGATGGGACAGACAGTTGGGACAGAGGCAGAGGGGACCACATGGGATAGTAATGGACATCCTCCCCGTACCATAGGACTCATGGCAGTCCCGAATTCCCCATAGGATTTTGATGGCAGACTTGGACATCACTCTACACTGGTGGTTATGAACAACAATACAGTAACTGATTTTTGTAGCTCCTGATATAAATGTTTGTGAAGTATAACAGCTACTGGATTGCTTGTTTCAATGGTTTTGGTTCACAGGTGAACACAAATGGAATTATTTCATTTCGACGCCCATTTACTGAGTTCTCACCTCGAAGGTTTCCACTGAATAACTTTATTCCACTGATTGCTCCTTTCTGGGATGATGTGGACATTACAAGATTTGGAAGCATTTTCTACAGGCAGACATCTAATGTCACCCTTCTCCAAAGAGCCCGTGATCAACTGCAGGAGTTGTTTCCATCCTCTGACAACTTCTCTCCAACCACACTGTTTATCGCCACATGGGACAGAGTGGCACACTATGGAAGAGGAACCCAGGTATCTATATACATAACTGTTTGCTTGTTACTATAATAACTCACTGTAATAATACTGCTTGGAGGCCTAGGGGGGCTGATATCATGGGCCATTAGTAATACAGTGGAACCTCTCTTAAAGGACACCTCTGAAATAAGGACACCTGGTTAATCAGGACACTTGACTGTGTCCCAACTTTATATAAATATGTATTATTCTCCCCTGAAATAAGGACACCTCAATAATCAGGACAATTGTTTTGGTCCCAAGGGTGTCCATATTTGAGAGGTTCCACTGTAGTGCTATGGAGGACTGCTTCATTATCTATGTACGTATATATTTCAATAAACAGTTGATTTTAATTACACAAAGCTTTGTCATTGCAGGCAAACACATTCCAGGCTATAATTGCCGCAGATCAGCAGATGACATTTGTGTTCTTCATATATCATGACATTCAATGGGGTGATGGTGCCAATATTGGTTTAAATGCTGAAGATGGTGCCAATATTGGTTTGTGTATGTGTCTTAACTAAAGTTAATTATAATCCGACAATAAACATTATTATTGCTGCAGGCAAACACATTCCAGGTTGTAATTGCAGCAGATCAGCAGATGACATTTGTGTTCTTCATATATGGTGACATTCAGTGGGGTCGTGGTGCCAATGTTGGTTTCCATGCTGGAGATGGTACCAGGTCCTTTATGGATCCACGTGCACTGACAAACCAGACATTGAACATTGACGAGGGAAGCAATGTTGGTTTGACAGGAGTGTACATCTACCGAGTTGACCTGTGTTCAGTACTTGGTCCCAGAGATGGTGAGAAGCCAAAGCTATTAGTGGTACTTACTACTAGAAATATTTGCTGGGCAAATTCAGACAAATGTTATTTCAGCAGTCAAATGAACCAGAATGATGGTTAAGTGAGTGTCACCAATGCCTTTGGTATGCCTTTCACGTCATTATAAGCTTTTCCTTCATAGTGAATGTATAAAATAAGTTACAGAAGCAGCAAGGCCACGAATATACTCAAATTGAGTATAAGTACTAACTATGGCATGCACACTACAAACAGCTCTTTAAGTTAACCTTTAACTGCTGATGACTATAGTGAACTTTTATCAGTATTATGCACTGTAAAGAAACATAATCCCTGTCTGTTGGTGGATCATGTGGTTGCTTGTAGCTGGGCAACTGAAAAAGCAGGGAGTGGGAAACAAGACGAGAATGGAAAATGAGAACAGGATTTGTACCAAAAGCTGCATTAGCAGAGACGACTTTGGAATTCACAGTTATCTTGTTCATGAATAGAACGGTGATAGTCTATCAAGGCAGACCATCTCTCACTCTCACTTTTCTGGAGGGTGAGAGATGGTCTGGCTTGGTAGACTAAACCAGTGACCACTAGGGAGGGACTCACAGTAGTCTTGTCCACGATTAGAACCAGAAAATACAACAAACTGGCTCATGAGACTATTATACAATGAAATACCTATATAGTCATAATTGTGCATGTATCGTTAAAAAATCAACTGAACACCACTCCTCCTCATGACTGTATACAATGGAATCTGTAACCACTGGGCAGCCTCACTATCATGACACAATGCAATAAGGTTATTGCACCTACAACAGAGTTAATTGTAGCTTATAATCTCAAACTTCTTCATATGACTGATTTAGGGAATCGTTTGTTACCAGTTCCAGTCAAGTATGTTTAGATGTAAAATGAGAAGTCACTCGGCACATAGTGTGTGTCATCACGAGACTGGTATATATAGTCTTGGTAAATGTGTAGTCTATTCAGGAACACTGTTTAGGAAGAAGGAAATAGTTTACCGTCTTTACAGCAACTGATGTGGCATGAGCAGTGGAAGACTCTTGAGATTGGGGGAGGCACATGAGTACAATTCGGGCCGATTCCGCTCATGAATAGTTAATGAGGTCGGGTGACCATAATGGCGCGTTTGATTTCCATGGCGGCAACCGGAATCAACAAGGGGGGCGTGTCCCTTTGATATGGCCTGCGGCCCTTTGTAGTGGTCTGGCGACACTTTCATGTGGCTGGGAGGAACTTTGAAGAAATCCTCCAACACTTAATTACACCCCAAGTAGAAAGAAAAAAAAAAATCCGGTTAAAAAAAGCCACAAGAATGCTCGTACCTACCTACTATTTTAGCGTTTCTCTACCAGTCTAACGGGACTTATTCAAGCTTGATAGTACAGCTGGAAGCAGTAATCATTGAAGTACCTACATTGCAAGCGCTAAGGCTGAGAGCCAACCCACGGCAACTACACGGAACATAATTTTGCTATCAACGAATTTGACGTGCGGTGACACAGGATTTTTCAATGGTCAAACTATGTTAGCATGAAGGTAACTTTATTTCATTAACTTTGAGAATATATGATTTTTTTTCAACAACTGCTGACCTGAGTTATCACCAAAAGTGTTGACATTTCAAGTGACCACACGCGCGAACCTTGCATACAGCCTATGGTAGGTACACTGACAACAAACTACATCTATTAGCTACAAGTTTCTGCTAGCGAACCACGTCTATTAGCTAGAAATATCAACTGACAGACTGTTCAAACCGAGCGAGCACAGTCTGCAGACACACACTTTGCGGTTGATGGGTGGGGGTTGTCATGTGACCGTAAAGCTTGGCTTGTGACCGTAAAGCTTGGCTTGTGAGTGTGCTGGAAAGGCAGAGAGCCATCCTGGAAGATGGGTGTCATCACACAGTTTCAGGCAAAGGTACTGTAGAAAGCTGACTTTTCGGGCTTGTAGGCCCTGCCTGATTTTATGCTAGCGGGAATGTGTGTAACTTGGCTCCATTCTAGGGACAATGACAGGGAGTCTTGAAAGCCAACGTAGCCAAAATTGCTGTTTTTGAGGTCAAATGTGTATTTTGGCCTGTAGACTGGAATTGAACATACGTAAAGTTTTCACTTGTTTTGTGTGTGTGTGTTGATGATGTGGTCAGACTGGGGGTGGAGCCTTGGAGAGGTGTGCATTTTAGCTGAGGGACTAAAGAAGAAAGAGAAAGCAGAGTGGTGCAAACTTTTTGTGAATCTTGTGTACACTTTGCCTTTACCCATTTGTCCGTCCAGGCCACACGACTCAGAGATTTGTGATTCAAGGTTGTCCTACCTTTACAGCATTTTGGGTTGACCTTGTAATATTGGAACGCACAAACCCAAAACCACAAAACATTTAAGAATCCATACTATAAAGTATAGGTGGGCTTGTCATAGCTACATGCAAAGGCTAATCTACCTAATCTACTTTGTGGTTTGTCTTACCCAGTAATCAAATTTTGCAAGGTCAATGCAAAACGCTGTAAAACCAATTTTAGCCGTAAGCCTAAGCATAACCCTAAGCTAGCCTCATCCCCAGGCTCTCTCCTCAAAAACAGGGGGAGGAGAGAGCCTGGTAACATTCGCGAGAAAAGCTGTCGACTTCCGGCGCGTCATCATTCATGTGATCAACTTAGGACGCTCCCACTTTAGTAATAATTGTCATGTGATTTAATAAGCTGCCATGCAATATCGGTACTATACCTGGTAGCAGCACAGGCTATTTACTATTTCGCTCCCATCTTCAAGGCATCCGCAGCTCTGTTCAGTTCTGTGACGCACTTTGTACATGTAAACTCGGAGCTGGGAAGTATGGTGAGCGAGTCGGTCCCGCAAACCCATTACAGCGAACTTCGATCTTGGACTCTCTAGACTTGCGGCCCTTCCGCACATCCGAAAACTGTTTTTCACCAACCTTCAAGGTGTAGTCTACGCTTATAAGTTCATTTTCGAGTTGACAATATTTTGCTGAATGGACAAAATGTCACGTGTACACGTGGTTTCGTTCTGCAATCTGATTGGTACCGCTAGAAGGCGCCGGAAGTCGACAACTTTTCCTGCAGATGTTACCAGGCTCTCTCCTTCCCCCCGTTTTTGAGGAGAGAGCCTGGGGATGAGGTTAAACCCTAAGCATGCTAACCCTTAAGTTTCCGCTAACCCTAAACTTCGTAACCCTTGCCCTAATCCTAACCCTAACCCGAATCTCACTAATCCTATTTGAGCCCATGAATCTAATTAAAGCTCAGCACCACATAAATTGAAGTCTAAGTTTTTGTCATGTCATAAATATTAATTAGTTTGGGTTAGGTAGCCCTCTCCAGTGACCATGAACGTCACTGGGTTCAATCAGCTGTCCAATGGGAATGTTGACTCATGTTAATCATCATGAATGTCCTTAGTGGCCTTTTTGTTATGTCTTCAGCACCCTGGTGTTAGGCTTAAAAGATGGGGTATGTGACATGGATTATTCAAAGTGTGTCCCAAGCATTTAATCCAAAGAACCTGGGATCATGGATCTCACTAACCCTATCTTGGGACTCATGAGTGTTGTTAGTGTCCCAATTTGGGTCAGTGAATCTCATTAACAGATCTGTCTCCTCATGAATATGTGATGAGCCATTTGTGATAGCACTGTATAGCAGCATTACATTCGGTGACCTATTCAATGGTTTATGTAGATCATCATGAGTATTGAATGTAGTGTGCTGTCCAGTTCATTCAGATTTCTGGTAGGGTTGAATTGAAGGCTGGTGAGACATGGAATATTCATAAGTTTCATATAGAAAGCAGGTTAAGGTAGGACAACCTTGAATCGCGAATCGGGCCGATTCCGATCATGAATAATTAATGAGGTCAGGTGACCATAATGGCGCTATTGAAATTCATTGGCTTGTTTACATTTCCCCATGGCGGCAGCCGGAATCAACAAGAGGAGGCATGTCCCTTTGATGTGGCCTGCGGCCCTTTGTAGTGGTCTGGCAGCACTTTCATGTGGCTGGGCGGAACTTTGAGGAAATCCTCCAACACTTAATTACACCCCAAGTACAAAGAAAAAAAAATGATCCGGGAGAAAAAGGCAGAAGTTCTCGTACCTACCTACTATTTTAGCATTTCACCACGAGCCTGAGGGGACTTACTCAAGTTTGGTAGTATAGCTGGAAGCACTAATCATTGAAGTACCTACGGTGCAAGCGCTAAGGCTGAGAGCTAACGCACGGCGACTACACGGGGCCAAAGATTTGCTATCAACAAATGTCATGAGATCATAACCGTTGTACTGGATTGTGTCCCTGCTTCAGGATTGATAAGTGTGCGTTTGTGTATGTACTACTGTGCATGGGAGTGTCTTGCTAGTATAAGCTTCGTGTGCAGTTTTAATAACTAGCCTCAAACCCTCGCTTTCCATTCTGGATTTTGTTCTGACTTTTCTTCGAAGCTATGTGACAAAATCTGGAATGAAATCCTGGGCTCAAGGCTAGATCATGCCTTCCTTCTGCCCTATTGAGCTAGACTTCACACTGTGTGTACTGGGCTAGCTTACACATACCAGTCAGTATGTAGTTTTGGTATAGCCATGGGGATTCAAATATATACAGACTAGTGTATATGTGTGTAGTATGCATTAGTACTTACCAGTTGTTAAGTGGTAATAGAAGGAAGACTTTAGGGATTTGATGCTGTCACAATGATTTAGCATACTAGTTTTGCCACTGTGTTTGAGTACTCTGTAATCAGGATCTTGAGACGAGAGCTAGTGAGTTAATAGCAATGCACACAGGCTCTAATGTCCACAAGGTGAAACTAGAACAAGGTACAGAACTATATCAGTGATTACATCATAATGCCAAATCTCCGACTGCTAGCTTTGTAACCCCATGAGAGCAGGACTAAGTGCTGTAGTCAGGCAAATTGTGAGCATTGATAGTTAGATTTAACATGTAATACCCTTGCCCTATCCGTTACTCAAAATTTATGTGCTTGCTCCCATATGGAGATGAACAGCATGCTTAGTACGAAAGAGATTTCATAGATACATAAATACATAAGGGAATATTCATAGCCTGACATGACCTCACTGTATATGCAAGGATATGCTTAACCCTTTAGTGTCCATACTGCCTAAATTCGCACTTTTGACACCCTACTATTTTATAGCTTCTCTCCTTGAAATGCTGTTTACTCACAAACTGGCATTATTACTGGTAACTCGTTAGTGTAGTAAAATGGGTGGTCTAAGATACTGAGCATCAGGGAGAGCAGCTGTTTAGACAGAGACTGCCTGGTAGGAAAAACATCGGTGGAACAGTACAAGTAGACAGGCTTATTTTGCCTTCGTTTTATACTTACCTAGTTTAACACTTCTGTTGTGAGTTACTATAAAACCCTCACCAGCAGCAAAGCAAGTAGTAGCAATAAACCAGACGACAGGAATGGATTACCCACCACCCATTCAATTCCTTTTGCACACATAGCCATTATGCCGCTGACTGACAGTTATTAGGTGGTAAGGCAAACTGGGCTATTCAGTCACTAATTACTTTGATTTCTTTCTACTTGGGGTGCGGTTACGATGTAAAAAAATGAAATAAAACACACTAAAAAGATTTTCTAGCTGGTTGGCTATTTGTGTGTGCAAAGCTTGCCTGAGTGGGCTTGAATGTTTGTGAGTGTGCTGGAAAGGCAGAGAGCCATCCTGGAAGACAGGTATTATCACACAGTTGTCTGTCAATGGTACTGTAGAAAGCTGACTTTTCGGGCTTGTAGGCCCCGCCCAATTCTATGCTAGCGGGAATGTGTGTAACTTGGCTTCATTCTAGGTGCAATGACAGGGAGTAGGTTTGTGGGCATAACTCCCTGGCCTGGAGGTGAGCGGAAAAAAGCATACATAGTTTTGTAGAGGGTGAGTTGACCTTTCTTAAACTGGGCTCAGTTTTGGTTGGTTTGAGTGGAGGTGTGTCAGATTTTTCTTGAAAGCCAGCATAGCCAAAATTACTGTTTTGGCTTGTAGACTGGAATTGAAGTGGTCCCAGGACAAATCCATATGTAAAGTTTTGTTGATGATGTGGTCAGACTGTGGGTGGAGCCTTGGAGAGGGTGCAAATTTTTATTTTAGCTGAGGGACTATAAATCGAGTTTTTTGGCATTATCAGGTAGAGAAAGCAGTTTGATACAAACTCTTGTGTACGCTTAGACATTACCCATCAGTCCGTCCACATGGCTCGGAGATTTGTGATTCAAGGTTGGCCTACCTTAAAGCGCACACCAAGCCCCAAGGAAATTTTTCTGAAATTGCCTCTGAGGCCATTTTTGGACCAAAAGTTATTACTCTTTCATCTTCGCAGCACTAGTTCATACCATACTGATAGTTGGGGCATCGACTAGACTAAGGTATCAGCCTTGTTCCAAAACGCCTTCTGTTTCTTTTGCCGCGAGTTCTCGTTCACCTCACCTCATCACTGTCCGAATCTAGAGACAGAGTACTCGCTCATCTTGAAATCGCTTGCTTAGCTGGTGTGTAATTAAAGTAGCTGACTGAGCCATGTTGCCTCTTCATTGATTGAACAATCGCGAATGCCTGAATCATGCGCCTGCCGCATGTGCCTTACCTGGCGTGGGGGCACTGACCCCCACGTAAAACTTTGTGGGGGCACGCCATCTGGAGATTGCATACGAACTTTGCCTGTACGCCCGACAGCGAGTGATCTGGAAGACATCTTGCATAAACGCCGTCTGCCTCCATAGGAGGCATATTACGATCTGGAAGAGTGAATAATGCTGTGTATTGATGAGCAACGGAAGAGGAGTAGGTCGCGTTTGAAGTTTGCCTGTCGATCGTAGTTGGCCACAGTCAGCTTATATGCCACACGCTACTGTTTTAATCGAGTGTATAGTATCTAATTATGTCCAGGGTTTCATACAGGATTTTGAGTTGGGGGGGGGGGGAACAGGATGGTAGCAGGATGATAGTAGCGTGCGAAAGCACTCTCACGCACACGTAAGCGTTCGTGCCTACTAGGGGGGTCTGGGGGCATTCCCCCCCCAGGAAAACTTTGAATTTAGATCCTCTCAGATTGCTCCTGATGCAATCTGGGTCTGGGACAAACTTTCCAAACAACATTTTGATGACTCATACTTATGTCCAGTAACATGTAAAATTAAATAGCTAATATTGATGGCATCACAATAATAACCATACTCAATTTGAAGATTTCTGGGGGGGGGGGGGGGGGAGTTGTGGCTGGGGGGGAAAATTCCAGGCCCTCCCCCCCTCTGTATGAAACCCTGGTTTCAGCTAAAGTTGAAACGTATACCTTGGCTGAAACTGTCAGCCAACTGTGTATTATTCAGTCATTTCACCAACGGAACCGGAAGTAACTAGAGCCCATACAAATTTATTTTTAACCCGTGGGTGGGGGATTGAGAAATGCGCCGTGATCAGATTTACGACGGCAACTTGGCACTGCTTTTACTCTGCAAGGTAGTAACAGAACAACGATCTACTGTATACGCATGAACACTGAGCATTTTTCTTTCAAGCAATGAAAGCAGGAACCTGAAATCTGCCTGGATATGCTATTGATGCAAGAACATACCTATATCAATTCGAGGCCATACGCAAAAGTCGTCCGGAACCTGTTTTTACAAGGTGCTATTCTTTTACGCTATACACAACCGGAAGAAAAAGGGTAGTAGTTAATGCTAAAAGACACTCGGATTTGTTCCGTTGTGCTGATTATCATGCGCTCGGTCAAACATGCATGCGGCTGCTGGCAATTAATAACTGTACACAAAGAAAATTATATGAGCAACATGAAAACATTGCATGATAAGAGAGCATTATGAAGCAGGCTGAACATAACTGTGAAGTGACAGGGGTAAAAGTTATTTTTGTACACAAACACATATCTCTCATCTGAAATTAGGAGGTTAGAAGATATGACGAATAAAAATAACACCTGCCCTTTTCTGGATCACCTACACCAAAGTGGATACATATGAGTTGTATGGTTTGCTTGGAAGGGCATCCCCAACCTTGGTCTTGGAAGAATTAGAAGCTCTTCACATGGTCTCTGATAGTTGTGTGCACTCCCTCTGCATTGAAAACAATAAAATGAAACTGAGTCGTCTACATGGATTTAG
Organism: Agelas oroides; assembly: GCA_949130485.1. NCBI lineage: Eukaryota > Metazoa > Porifera > Demospongiae > Agelasida > Agelasidae > Agelas > Agelas oroides. The sequence continues at coordinate 4,661,818 of OX422187.1, read as the reverse complement.
AACCCACTAAAACGCCCACAAGTGAATCGGAGTGGTGTTTATGCTTACAAACAGATCTAAATCCTGTAGGCCGTGAGGATTTGAGGATTTGGAGGTCAAGCGCTAATAGACCGTAGACTGGTGCTGGTCTCTTAGCGTTACGGCATGAATGCATTGTGCAGCAATTCTTTAGAAGGGCCAGACAGGGAATGGTAAGTCAGATACACTTTTTGTTGAACTGCTCACTAAACCTTTACACAATCACTGTAATTGCACAACATTCCTTCACCTCCAATGGAATGTTGCACAATCACAGTGATTGTGTAAAGTTACTGAGAAATTCAGCCCCAGGCTTACTGTTCTAGTCCAGCCCTTCCATAGAGTCACTGTACAATGCATTCATGTCACTTTCATCAACACGATCAACAGATCGGTGACCAATCTCCATGGTTAGTGCTTGACCTCCAATGTGGTATAATACCATGGAAACTGGATCCTCAGAAAGGGGTCTGTAGTGTAAATAGAACTAAGACAGTTAGCAAACCAAGTAGGAATGACAGCTAGAGCAGGAGTACTTACTGTGCATGGGATAAGGGGAGTACAACTGAAGTCTGGCAAGGCAACCAAAGCTACATGTAGCTGCTTTTTATACCAACTTGACTTTGAAATCTAACCGAGGAGGCCGGCTTGGCTACCATCTTGGCCTATGTAAATCAAGCAATCAACAGTAAATAATCAAGGGAGATTTTTAGCTAATCAAGATAATTTATCCTGGTTGCAAATGCTTCTACAGGTGAGATATAGGTGACTACTCTTTGAATTTGAACCATTGATTGAGCCTGTGAGTAGGCAAGTGTATGCACTCACTCAGGCTTGTCCCCATAATGTTATGGGGTGCTGTGTCAAAATTCCGGTTTTTATCAAACCCGTGACCTTTACTAAACCTCGATCAATCTCTACTAGAAAAGGCAATCCATCGATCTTCACTATACATCGATCAAAGTGTACTAAACATCGATTGCTGTTTCGTAAAGGGTCACGCAAGGTACCGGGTGAAAGTCGCATACGTCATCATTAATGCATGCCATGCCACACCCTCTGCGTACTTGGACTTTGTAAGTCAGTATGAGAAAAGGCTTCAGTTTGGAAGGCACGTACAGCTATGGGTTGAAGTTCTTTGTTACAAGATCACCGGAGGGATGGCGCCCCTTCCAAATTACAGCCTTTTCTCGTACTGACTGACAAAAGTTGAATTAGACGGAGGGCATGGCACAGCAATGCATTAATGATGGCTTTCACCCGGTACTTTACACAACTCTGTACGAAACAGCAATCGATGTTTAGTAAACTTTGATCGATGTTTAGCAAAATCAATCGATCTTTGCTAAACATATTTTGCTGAACATCAATCGATGTTTTGTAAAGATTGATGGATTGCCTTTTCTAGTAGAGATCGATCGATGTTTACTAAAGATTGATCAGTAAAGGTCGCGGGTTTGATAAACATTACTAAAAACCAGAGTTTTGAATTGAAATAATTTTATCCAGACAAGGAAAGGGTTACACAGAGGTAGTCCTATAGTAGTGCTCCCCTACACAAAGACACTTAAGTTACAGTAGACCAGACAAGAATACTACGTACAGCAGCAAGCAAATAAATAAATAAATAAATAAAAAACAGGTAAACCGGTACTATATAAAACATATAAAATCTAGAAATATACTAACCTACAAAGACATATTTTACTAACTAGAGATGGTGATACAACCACCTCTTGAAACAAGGGTAAGTTTTACAATTGAGAACATCAAGGGCAATTCTATTCCATAAATAGGGATCATTTATAAAGAATGGATACCTAAAACTGTTTATACAAGCCAAAGGGCACACAAGAGAGAGCTGGTGAGAACTAGTAGAATTTGTGTTAAAGGTAAAGTAAGAATTAAAAGAATGCAATCTAAGATTTTATAAACTTGACACAAGGATAGCATAATTCTTCTACTTTCTAACGTTTTAAGTTAGAGGTGTTTGCATGCATCTTCATATGTATGTGACCAGGTGTATGTGTGGCAGTCCCACCGGCAGTATGCCCAACGTGCAGCCTGTTTCTGTACCTTTTCAAGTTTATCGCAATCCTTCTTCAGGTGTGAGTTCCATACAGGCGAGACAAACGTTTGACACAAATGGCACCCCATATAATGTCCTACATTCACCTAGTAGTGACAGTGATTACGTGGTGTGATTCTAGTTTGTTTCTTCTTCATATTACTAATAGCCTGCAAAGCATTGCATTTGTACATGTGCTGAATATAGGCAGTCCGGAAACCTTTTTTACAGTACAGTAAACACACAGTTTTCAGTCTAACACCTTCAGCAGTTAGTTGGTAACAACATACCTCAGTTCTAGCTTGTTCCACGAAACGCAAGAAAAAAATAGATCCCACCACCTTCCCTAAATTACCCTGTCCAATTATGGAACGACGACAAACTCGGCGTTGAATTACGCGGCATGACAGTTTAGATTAACATTCTCACTGCAACAAGAACCCCTACTTCATAGTCAAACATCATGCACTGTTGCCGCTTCTCAAGGTAGTGTGAGCAATGAGAAAAATCACGTGATGTTCTGTTGGTGAAATGGTCATTTTTAGGTACCCAGCGAGTACCAGCGTTTCCATCGTTGTGGCTTATTCAGACTTTACTAGCAGATCTCCTGACTAATTAAGGCAGGTTTGTTTTCAACCAAACTATCATTGTGAACTCTGCTATTTTACAAGATAGGGTATACGCCCCAGTTATGAGACACAAACACGCTTAATTGACTAGAGAAAAGTAGTGGCTTTCAATGTTTGATTTTAGTGCATGAATTTAAAGTCATGTGCCTATGCTATTCAGCAGTAATAACATATTGATGTTCTGTCTTGCTTTATAGAGCTAATTAGCTATTACTTTTGTTATACACCTTAATGTAGCTATTATGAGACATGGTACCTATTAGGCCAGGCAAACTAGATTTATTGTTTCGCATCTGCGCCTGCTTCCTCTGAGACCTGCCTGGTGCCTCAACTGTCATTATCGCCTTCCAAGCAATGACACACCCACTTTTAATGGCCGTAGATTTACCGAGCATTTGCTAGTAATGAATAATGACCGCCCGCCCACAATGCAAATCGAGAAAGTGGCTGATGCGAAACAATAAATCTAGTTTGCCAGGCCTTATGAGACACCTACAAAAATTTGTAGTTGTAATCACATACTTTGAACCTAGAAGGTTGTGCTGAGACTGTTTTCCTCACCTATCATATCCCAGGATTTTCAGCGGAACAAATTTTTCGTGCTAATCAAAATGTGTTGAAAAAATGTCTCAAACTTTAAGCCACAATAAAATGTGAATAATTAACATAGTTGTTACAACCATTCATGTTAGAATGTGAGAAAGGACAATATCACTAATGATTAGCCAAGGTATCAACATCTATCATTTCTGATGAAGTCATTATCCCATAATTGGTGTTGTCTCATAATACCAGCATCTACCCTATAACACAATGAATCAACACTACACAAAGTAGCCATTTTTAGTAGCTTCTCTTGTAACCACGAGATGGTTTCTGCACATATGTGTCGGGGTAAAGAGATTGCGCACTATACGTAGTTCCACAATCTCGAGATCACACAACTATAGTGCGCAATTCGGAGATTGCGGAACTACTCAGATTGCGCGGAACATATCTTTCCATGCACAATATTCTCACACTAAAGCCTAGGAGATGCCAGACCTCACTGCAGGTGTCTGTCTAGTATCTATAGGGCTTGAATTAGCAAAAGTCATAGGACCAGTGATGAGTAATTACAGTATCAATGCGAAAGTGGGTCAAAGTGGGAATGTCATGAAATTTTGGTGACATGTACACATTGCAGTCAGCACTCTCTTGAGTACATATAATTTATATCCCAGAGAGTGCTGACTGCAGTGTCACCAGACTTGAAGGCAACCCAGTTGATTGTCGTGCACCTTAGTTTGTGAACAAGATTACATGCGATAACCCTGAGTCATCCCTGGCAATGTTTGTAAACAAGCCCCATGCCATTCCTCTCATCTTATAGGGGCTCCATATATGGTACTTTGACATAATTACACTGCACTAATACATTCATTCCAAGGGATCCTTGCTGCAGTATACATTCCACAGTTTATCAGGCACCGTTATAATAGTATTTTTTATGGCGTATAGTTGTACATTTATTACCTTGCTTACAAATGTGAGCCAAAATAATGGTAGACTTCTCATACCATATAGTTAATTTTCTCACACTTCCTGATATGTGCATAGACTACTGCTATGTCCACAAATATCCTACAACAAATGTTGCTGTTGTGCAACAGAGCAGGGAGAGACTATACCACGATTGAGGTTGCATCATCTTCCAAAACAGTCAGAATCTAAGTAGCAGTGTCACTCTGGATTTGGGGAAGGGAGCCACAATGTCCCAAGAAAACTATTTGATGCATACTTTAGGATTCTCAGAACTCCAATTGAAATGGCCAGCACTGAACTTGTAGGTAGGAAAAATGTGAATGGGAAATGAAGGTCTGACCAGACTGTGACACTGTGCCAACCCATATGAACAAACAAGGAAGTTCTGATTGATAGGAAGCTGCAAATGTTATGTGTACTTGCCCAGGGGAGTCTTATACAGTGAAACTAAAATGGTAGAACTTGATAACAAATTTGCCAAAACCTGTTGGTTGCCTTCAATGCATGTATTTGCATGCAGAGAGCTTGTGGCAGCACTGGCTTGCCTGAGCACATTAGTAATGGCATACATTGTAGGAAATCATTATGGGTTACAACAAATCATAGACAATTTAGCTGATGAGGCTAACTGCAAAATTTTTTGCAATTTTACACTGCAACGATCATTGCTTGTAGTTGCATGCTCTGCACTTTCTGAGAGCATCTTAGGGTGTACATATATACTTACAATTAACTTCACATGTCTGCAATTGCAGTTGGTTGTTGCAGGCTGGGACATCCAGTAAATGGTCAAGTGGAATTCACTAACACCACAGTGGGATCAACAGCCAACTACACCTGCAATCAGGGCTACATTCTCAGCAATGGAAGCAGCACCCGCACATGTCAAGTTAACGAACAGTGGTCTGGGAGCCCACCCTCTTGTGAATGTGAGTGAATAAATATGTCATCGTTACTAAATCCAATACAGTTAAACTTACCTACTAGGAGTACACATGCGTGTGAAGCCTCACACCGCTCCATGCACCAGTGTGTCTATGTGCATTCCGCATGCGCAAGGTCCAGCAGGCTGTATAGTTGGAACCTGCCAAAACAACACCCACTATACACATTTGACCCAGACACATGACTAGATGGTTGGAGATGGTTGCTTTATGCAAGTCACTTTACACAGGATTAGCAAGTGGGACAATAAGTAATGTACAGTAGCTAAGACTGGCCATTCCATTATACCAATCTCTTCATTTTCCAATCTGAACATTTCCAATCCAGGGGCGGATACAGAATTTTTCAAGGGGGGCTCTTTATCACATAAATACAAGGTGCAGGCTACTCAGAAACTTACCTAAGGGGGTTGAAAAAGTCTGCTATATGTGACTCGACTGCAGTGCCATAGCCAAGTCACAGATGATGCCCGGGCACAGCGTGGACACACTGCGCATCTGAAAACTTGTGCGCAAAGAGCAGAAGCATCTAGGGGAGTTTGGGGGCATGCTCCCCAGGGGAAATTTTTATTTTTTGGAGCTTCTCAGGTCAGTCCTGAGGCTATTTCTAGGCTATCGGCATTGCCGTCGATATTGAATACTTCCGACCCATGACTGCGGTAGGTATGCATATGTAGTATAGGTCTCCACCAGTGAAGGCAAACTCGTGAACAGCAAGGCCAGAGAGCGTAGGAGACTGCTCTCGATACAGATATTACACTGCAACATTTGATTTTCGAGGGTGTTTACACACTCTTAGCACCCGATTTGCGACAGTTTCGGCACCACTACTGCTCGACTGCATCTGAACACTCGTACTCAATCACTGCCACGTGCATGTGCTACATTGGAACATGTACATGCATGAAATCATTGTTTATATGTGTGTTCTTAGGAAGCTATAAGTGAGTTCAAGAGTAGCTACAGTGCTAGCTCATACAAGTTAGGCAAAAAGGGGGGTCATACGAGCCCCTCGAGCGCCCTCTGACTCCGCCCCTGCAATCTAATCAAAACTAGAGGTATAGGAGAAGACATATCCTGTGCAATTTCAATGTCAGCAGTGTTTGTTACCCATGCATATACACAGAAACATTTGTGGTATGCAGTGTACATAGGGTATCTACACTACAATATTAAAGCTGGTTGTAGGGATGAGATCAAAGTTATACTTTCCAACTGAAGGTCTGCTCTTGTGCCCAACCTGCCACACCCCCTGATGTCTGTCAGCAAATATTTGCTGACCCACTTCATAGAGTAACTGACCGACTTCATAAAGTAAACGACAGACCTCATGAAGTAACTGACCGACCTCATCAAGCCCGCGTAGGAGTGTTCGGGTTTTTTGGCTTTAACAACACGCCATATTTCACTCACCTGTCAAATGGTGGTAGTCTCGTGCCCAGCCATCCACTAGACTAGTCAAATCAAGTGATTGCGTAGCCTCGTTCCCAGGCCCCTGCCCAACTTTTCACAATCCTGGGAAATAGGAGGCTGGTGAACACGAACACATGCTTGGAGTCTGCATATGCCCAGTCTTAGTCTATCAAGCAGCCCATCTCTCCCCCTCCAGGAAAGTGAGAGAGGGTCTAGCAGATGTTACTAGTATTCATAGTTCACACCTTCTTTAATCTGCAGCCCTAAAACTGCACCAGTATTAGTCTTACATACTGAAGGCAAGTTGTTGCTACTGTCTCAAAATGGAACAGTATGATCTGATTGGTCGGCATCTCATGCATATTAATAACATCTGCTAGACCCTCTCTCACTTTTCTGGAGGGTGAGAGATGGGTCTGGCTTGATAGACTAGCCCGGTCTCTACCATATCCAAGTGGTTGACCGTATCAAAATGGTGGACAATACATATGTTAAATAGACAAGAGAGCTGAGAAGTGAACTGCTTTTGTCTGTACTAGAAAGATGCTGAATCATCCTGGGGCGAGCCTGAGCGAGTAGCAAATTCCATTTGGAATGCCCACACAGGCATGCAGCTATTCGTCCAGCTGGACTACTACGGCTACACAGGCATGGGCTAAGCTTCACAGTCAAACCATGAGATAACAGGGGAATCCCTGGTATGTATGAGCGGTCATGCCAGGCGCATACCTGAAGCCAGCATACATCCTGCTGGCTCGCAGTCTGCCTTGTCACGCGATCGTCAGACTATTATACCATAGTTCAGAAAGTAAGTTGCTGTGCGTGCTGCCAGTGCATTCAACTTGAAACGTCTTCGCTCTCGCTCTCTTTCACACCGACCCTGCAGTCTGGTAGTAGCCCTTCACGCTCGTTCTCACAGCTTAGCTGAAGTACACATCGGAGTCGACATTCAATCATCTTGAAATATTTGAATGCGCTGATTTAGGTAAGTGGTCGGTCCAACAAACCAACAAGCATACATACACACACGCATGTGCAATGCAATCACGCTAGTGTGGGGCTCGCTCAGGCTTGCCCCAATCAGGTACACATACATTATTTGTTTTTTTAGATTGCCATGTCATTGCCACATACAGCAATTGTTTAACCCAGTAAATGTCCCAGCCACTTTTTTGAGGTACATATAAAAACTAGTAAGCCGAGCTGTCTGGTAAAACGGCTGCCCATCATTGTCAAATTTTACTGACAAAGGCAAAGTAGCGTCAGGATTTCGGTTTACTTGATGGCCATTCCTTTACTGCGATGAAGCCCGTGCTGCCTGTGACAGCACGGCTGGCCATCAAATTTTTGCCTGACTGCTACACATCCACGCAGCTATGTTACATGGAATCTGAAATCACTAGCCTCATTCTCCAGGCCCCGTCCAGCTTTCCGTCGTTTGCAGTACATACTGCCAGTGATGGAAAGCTGGACGGGGGCCTGGGACAAAGACTACTCATTCAGTACTCAATATGAATTATGCAAAACATGGGATTTGCAGCCTAAGAATGGCCTCAGAAGCGATCTCTGAGAGTGTGATTTAACAAAATTTTCCTGGAGGAACATGCCCCCAGACCCCCCTAGATACTACATTCTGTATTTATAGAAACTTTGGCCATACTACCTTCAAATAGCTTGCTGCTACCCTGTCTAGTGTCAGGGTTAGGGGGTGCTTTAGGGGAATCTTGCTTTGCTTACTGTTAAATTGTGTCGTATTAGCTAATTAACATGTTCATAAAAACTCATTTCCACTCAATGGATGTTCCTAAATGGTTGCCATACAAAGGATCCTAATCACCAACATGTCTCAAATCAGTGTATGCGGCCAATTGTTCAGAGCCACTGTCAGAGTCAGGCTAGGCTAATGTTTGCCATTACCCTAGATGTGAGTAGTACCTGTATGGTGAAACAATTAAGTTTCTGTTGAGGAGCAGCAGAAAGGCCACAGTGGCCAAGACTGTATCAGTTAGGTAGGCCTGTGACTCATAGCTGTATGCTGGTGACCGAGGCCCAGTGCTAGATTGATTATGCTGGGCTTTTACTGGAATGCACTGTCATGCATGCAGTCAACACGTATAGAGCAGGACTGTGAGTTGTTTACCAACATAAGGGGGAGAGAATGTAATGTGAGAAAAGCCATAGGAGTACTTGCATATGCTTACGTTTTCAGCCTTTCTCTCCCAGGCTAACAGGGCTTACTCAAGTTGACCATGTAGCTGGAAGCAGTTATCATTGAAGTACCTATGGTTCAAGCGCTAAGGCTGAGAACTAATCCACAGTGAGTGCACAAGGCAAAATATTTGCCACTCACGAAAAAGACCTACGGTCCCACAGGATTTCACAATGGCCAAGCTAGCAATTTTAACATGAAGTTTCTTGTATTTGCAGAACCTGGGCATATGCGATTTCCTTTAAATCACTAGTAATGATCAAAAGTGTTGACATTTCAGTGACACACACACGTCATCCCGACTAGCAGCTCAGGAAAGGCTAAGGTAGGCACACTGTTAACAAGCTACATCTATTAGCTGCACATTTCTGGAAGTAGATTATCCATCCAGCACAGCCCATGCATCTGTACAGTGCTTTTGATGGCAACAACTCGTCTTTAAAACACCAACCGACCAACATCTCTCAAAGGATTTGTGTAGTGTTTTTAGCTCCTACACAACTCAGATAGAGACAGCAGTAGCACATACACACACAAAGTCATAAATCATCTGAAATCTCATCCCTGTTTTCATATTTTGTCAGTACATTGCCTTTTGCAGGTCAGTAGTCATATGTGTGCCAATCAGTGAAACTGCTCTACAATTTCATTGCATGGTTGGTAAGCTTGTTGTTCATGTTAAACAGACACTGCAAGAGCATTGCAATCTGCAGTACTGGATTGGAAATATCAAGATTTGAGATGTTTCAATTGGAAGTCTCCAAATTGCAAATGTTCAAATTGCAAATATTCAAATTGGAAAATTAACTCTTCGCACGCAGAAATCATTTACACGTCACCGTTTATTAACGCGGAAATTAAATTTATTAGTCTGAGGTCAAAGTGCCAAGCGTTGCCTAGCAAGCACTAGGGTTTGCCAGCAGTCTGATTTGCATAGATAGCGTGTAACTAAGCGCGACTAGTCTTTCTAAGTTGCTGATCACAGCTAGGTAAGCGATTTGTACCTGTTTGAAGCCATTATCTGTAGGTGTACCTCGTAGCTTACCAGCAATTTGAAACGGTGCCGATTTTCTCATTTTCTATGTACAGCTCTGACACCCCAAGTCCATTTCCAAGTTGTTTGAAGTTAGTACTCCTGCCTTATGTGAAACCTAGAAGCCGCTTGTTCCCTGTGTCTAAGAAAAAGCTTTGCGTTTGACCGCCTTCTTGTAATTCACGAACGATCACGAACTAGCACCGCCCCTTCCTGCCTTCCCCACGGGGTGATGTAAGTGGAAAGGTGTGGTCTACACTCATTACTACTCAACAGGCAGGGATTTACCCCAAAAGCTCGCTTGGCTTCGCTATTTACCCCGTAAGATTATATACGACGTCAGCGGGCAAATAAATGTGCCCATTGCGTGCAAAGAGTTAAATGTTCAAATTACAAATGTTCAAATTGGAAATGTTCAATTTGGAAATGTAAATATTGAAATTGACAGAATGGAATGACCCTTTCGGCCACCATAGTAAATAGTGATCATTGTATTACATTTCAGCAACAACTCTATCTGTAGATGATAGTGGACATAAACCAGACCTCATCTAATAACAGACCTCATATATCTTCCACAGCTTTACATAGTGATCAATTTTTCACGGAACCTGACTGGCCTGGCTGTTACAACCATGCTATAATACTAACATGTTGATACTTGCCCTGTACAAATCAAACAACAAGTGATCAATACTCTGCTGCAAAAGATGTGTTTTACAATTTTGATCATGTACACAGTGAACAACACCAACTTCTTTGATTTTGGAGTCAACGCAGGTGATACTCAGTTGGAAGTGATGCATTTCCGTATATATAGATCCTTCCCACTCTTAACACCAATTCAATTCTTTGGAACACCTCAAAGCAGACTCTTTGTAAGTTACCTATGCATACTTTATACCTGCATGCAGGGGCATGGGTGCTTTATATATTATACACATGTATATTTACTAGTGTGATGATTCATCATTGTGGGGCAAGCCTTGAGCGAGCAGCATGTCACGGCACACAAACCATGCATAACAACAGGTTTGTCACCATCTGCTGTTACATAAGCATGATGAGGCAACTTTTAAACCAAACTTTGTAACACTCTTTAAGTCCTCACCAGAGATAGGTGGTTACTTAAGCAGACAAATTATCGCAGCCGTTTTCCAGTCAGGGCAGCTACTATGGCTACACATGCATGAACTAAGCTTCACACTAAAATCATGAGCTGATTTGAATTGCTGCTACTGATGAGTGTCGTTCATGCAGTGTGCATGCATGGCCCTTACCTCCAAACACTGTGCATAATTTTTACCATCTGTGAGCAGCCTAGCCTCGTTCCCAGGCTTGGGAACAAGGCTAAGCAGCCTACTTTGTCTTTCATGGTCCATACCTGGTTGCATAAACCAGAAGTAAGTTGCCATGCATGCTTCAACTTCAGTCGTCTTTACTCCGGGTCTCCTTCACGCCGATCAGCTGCACTCTGGCAGCAGCCGTTCACGCTCACTCTTGACTGAGCTCAAGTGCACATGGACGTTCAATCTTTGTGAAATGTGCTCATTTAAAATTTGCTGTAAGTGGCCACAAGCAAGCATACACATGCGTGTGCACAATGTGCTCCTGCTAGTATGGGGCTTGCTCAGGCTCACCCCAATTATCAGATGTTATCGAATTAACAGACAGTTACTGATTTTGCAGTTCCTGATATTTCCATAATTTTGCTTAGCTTAGAATATTTGTGTGGTGACAATCATAAAAAGTTACTGGATTACTTCAAATGGTTTCGATTCACAGATATACACAAATGGAATTCTTTCATTCAATTTTCACAATTATTGGTACCGGAGGCCTCAAAGACTACCATTATCTGATGTTCCGCTGATTGCTCCTTTCTGGGTGACATTTATACGTTCAGGAAACATTTTCTACAGGCAGACAAATGATACCACCCTTCTCCAAAGAGCCCGTGATCAACTGCAGGAGTTGTTTCCATCCTCTGGGAACTTCACTCCAACCACACTGTTTATTGCCACATGGGACGGAGTGGCACAGTCTGGAGGGGGATCCCAGGTATGTATCTGCATACATGACAATTTTCTTGTTAGTTACTGTAACAATTCACTGTAACATAACACTGCTTGGAGGCCTAGGGGGACAGATATCATGGGCCATTACACTAATAGGTCTATGGAGAATTGCTTCATTATCGATGTATATATGTCATGAAACTGTAGATTGCAATTACACAAAGCTTTCTTATTGCCGGCAGGCAAACACATTCCAGGTTGTAATAGTAGCAGATCAGCAGATGACATTTGTGTTCTTCATATATCATGACATTCAATGGGGTGATGGTGCCAATGTTGGTTTCAATGCTGGAGATGGTACCAGGTTCTTTATGGTACCAGGTGCACTGACAAACCAGGTGTTGAACATTGATGAGGGAAGCAATGTTGATGTGACAGGAGTGTACATCTACCGAGTTGATCTGTGTTCAGTACTTGGTCCCAGAGATGGTGAGAAGCCAAAGCTACTACTATACTACTACTACTATAAATATGTGCTGGGCAAATTCTGGTGGACAAACAATATTTGAGTAGTCAAATCAGCCAGAAAGATGGTTAAGTGAGTGTCACCAATCCCTTTGATATACCTTTCATGTCATCACAAGTTTTTCCTGATGTTGATTTATAGTGAATGTATATAATAAAGTCACAGAAGCTGCAAGGCCAAGAGTATTCAATGTGCTTCTTAAACTCAAATTGAGTACAAGTACTAACTAGGTTGTCTCTAATCGCTGGACTGGAATATGGAACGGAACGATGTAACGGAAAATGGAATGGAACAGTGAACATACACAGTTATAGCTAACTCTTGTAACTGGCACTGCTCTGTCTAAGTTGAACTATACCTAGTGTATCTCTAGGACTGTTATCTCACCGCAGAAGCTTTATGAGTAAGTACGGCATTGCCCACCGTCATGCTTCTATAACCAACCATGGTACTGTAGTTAGCTCATCATCAGATGCATTGTTACTGTAGTCTTGCAAACCCAGACTCTCGAATGAAAAACAAACAAGGGCCTGGCTAATTCGCAAGACTATAGTAGTATAGTTATAGTCGAAATTAGTGCTCGATCCTCAGTCTCTTTGCTTCGGTCTTCGTCTGTGCACCTCGATCCTCGGTCACTCCTAGGTCTCACAACCTTAGTAGCAGCCTTCCTTAACAGTAGTAAGCATGTCTCCTATGTATGGTACTGTAGCTAGTCTCCAGGGACCCCGAGTCCTGACCGATAGGTCATGATACCAGACAAGGAAGAATGCTGGCAACATGCACCGGTCTTGCTCATACAGCCTCTGTGGTGAGATAAGAACCCTAGACACATAGTAGCTAGCTCAACCTTGAAGAACAGCGCCAGTTACATGAGTTAGCTGTAACTATATACATTCACTGTTCCATTCCATTTTCCATTCCACTGTTCCATCCATATTCCATTCCAGCGATTAGAGACACCCGCACTAACTATGGCATTCACAAACAGCTCTTGAAGTTAACCTTTTAACTGTTGATGACCAGTGTACTTTTCATGAATATTGTACATTGTATAGAAACATAGTCTCTGTTGGAGGACCCCTAGATCACAGGGTGTCTCTAATCGCTGGAATGGAAGATGGAATGGAACAATGGAATGGACTATGGAATGGACGATCAAAATTAGAAAATGCCGTTTCGTAGGCTAGCAAGCCCTGCCCTACCTGGGATAAGCTACCTACTAGGTTACAAGAGTGCATAAGAATGGGTGGCCATTCTTATGTGCTCTGCTGGCATAGCTAGGGTCCTTACCTCACCACGTAAAGTAAGCTTTAAATCCCAATGCTGCCACTAGTCTAGTACAAGTTCAAGCATCTGGTGAGTGTTCCCAGTCCCCACCAATCTTTTAATGGTTGTGTGGAGCTGAGTGGGAACTAGGGTGAGTTAGTGTTACACACAGCAGTTCGTTCGTCGCAGGTTCACAAGCCTCAGACTTGCCTGTGACTGTGAGAGGGTGAACATTGGAGGCAATTTGTCTTCAACCCTGGATCAAGTTGTTAATGTCAAACGTGCATGCTAGCTAACTACACGTTTAGTTTGGCAAGCCAGATATCACTAGCAGCTAAGCATACGTACCTGACGAGGCAGTAATAGAAATATGTCAGCAACAAGCTCATAACGCCTCTGCAGTGAGGTAGATAAGAGCCCAAGCTGTAGTAGGTATAGCTCAGCCTAGACTGAGCAGTGCGTCAGTTACATGATTTAGCTGTTACTGTGTACATTCACCATTCCATTCCATATTCCATTCCACCATCCATTCCATATTCCATTCCAGCGATTAGAGACACCCTAGATCACATGGTTGCTTGTAGCTGGGCAAATGAAAAAGAAGGTAATGGAAACAAGATGAGAATGGAAAATGAAAACTGGAGAAATGGGAACAGGATTTGTACAAAAAGCTGCATTAGTAGAGACGACTCAGAAGTCACGGTTATCTTGTTCACTAATAGAACCAGGGATGACTAGGGACTCGCAGTGGTCAAAGAGTGAATATATATTTAGTATATAGTCATAAATATTCGATACATACTTTATAATTCTCAGACTTCCAATTAACACATTTAACTAAAGACATGACTTTGATAAATACAAAAGTCCACACTAAGTGAGCACTGAATTTGTAGGTAGGAAAAATGTAAATGGGAAATGAAGGTCTGACCAGACTATGACACTGTGCCAACCCATATGCAGAAGCAAGGAAGTGTTGATTGATAGGAAGCTGCAAATTTTATGTGTACTTCCTCAGGGGAGTGTTATACAGTGAAGCTAAAATGGTAGAACTTGATAAATTAATTTTGCCAAAACCTGTTGGTATCCTTCAATACGTGTATGTTGCAGACAGCTTGTAGCAGCACTGGCTTACCTGCATGAGCACAGCATTTTTGCATTAGTAATGACATACATTGTAAGAAAGCCTTAGTAAACAACAAACAAAATTTTGCAATTTCACAGTTGAGGCTAACTGCATAAATTTAGTATTTTTACACTGCAAAGATCATAGCTTGTAGTTGCATGCTCTGCACTTTCTGGGAGTGTCTTAGGGTGTACATATATACTCACAATTACCTTCACATGTCTGCAATTGCAGTTGGGTGTTGCATCCTGGATGATCCAGTGAGTGGTCAAGTGGAGCTCTATAACACCACAGTTGGATCAACAGCCAACTACACCTGCAATCAGGGCTACATTCTCAGCAATGGAAACAGCACCCGCACTTGTCAAGCTAATGAAGAGTGGTCTGGGAGCCCACCCTCTTGTGAATGTGAGTTTATACATGTCATCTTTACTAAATCCAATACAGTTAAACCTATCTATATAATGCCAAGGTAATAAAAATTTTCCAGTTTCTCAGGCAATTTTGGAATTCTCAACCATGTGGGCTTCTTTTAATACCTGCAAGAAATATCATTAAACGCCTCGAGCAGCATTCGTTCTACTGTTTGGCTGTTCTTCAATAAATGGTGCAAGTTTTCTGCCATAACTCAATCTCAAGCTGATAATCCTTGTCCGATGCTTGTAGCTCAAACAGTCACTGACAGTCGGCAACCAAAACCCTGCCCATCAGCGTATAGTGTGGGTTTTTTTCGCTAATAGTACTTTGAGACTCTTTGGCATTTTATTTCACATACATTGTGTAACTGGGGAGAAGTACTGAAAAACATTGACATTACCTCTGAAAAATTGTATGAACAAGTTATGGAATAAAAATTAACTGCGAACTGCAAAGATGCGAGTCAGTCTGAGAAACTAGAAATTTAAATACCATGGGCAAAATGCAATTTTTAACCAATTTAGTGAGGTGGTTGCTGTATACTTTGCTGACTATGTCAGCCAGTAGTGGCTATAATAACAAAGTAGCTGCATATAACAGTGACTATCACAGACACGTTTCACTGTAGTTATTGAGAGTGCTTGATACTGCTGCAATGCTACAGTCCATACAAGATCCAGCAGGCTACAGTTGGCACCAGTATTTTGGAAACAAAACAACGCCTACTACACATTTAACCCAGACACATGACTAGACGGTTGGAGATGGTAGCTTTATGCAAGTCACCTCACACACGATTAGCAACTGGGACAATAAGTTATGTACAGTAGCTGAGAAGTGCCATTCCATTATGCCAATGTGAACATTTCTAACAAGTAAGCTTACAATCTACACAGTCTCATTCCCAGACCACTGATCATACACTGCCTTGAAACAATCATTGGTCTAGGAATGAAACTACATGCTGCCAAGTATAATGAACCACATTCATGACTGACATACTGCTATTGAAAAATCAAATCAGAATGCTTAGAAAGTTCAAGTCAGGATCACAGTATGTAAAGGTATTGCAATACTTTGTAGAAGTTTCATTGCAATTTACAGTGATTGAATGTTTGCCAAGTGTAAGCTTCTTAGGTTTGCTGTCACTATCTGGCTATTAGTCTTTGTACGTTGTAGAGTGTTGTGTTACATCACTGGTTCTGTGAAGTAGGTATATCACTGAGACTAAGAACTATATGTTTCTGGGGGCAGAAGATGGAATACCCCTTGAATCACTTTTAGACCAATCATATTTGGGAGCTGTTGCAGGACACTAATTGGCCATAGAATAAGATCTCATGGCATTTCTGTGTACAGGAGGGAATGAAATATCATTGGCATGTCGAGGGTCAGTGTGTATGCCAAAATCTGGAGGCCAAAATTTCTGTGGCTGAAGTGGATTTGAACCCTAAGCCTTTGTCTAACCCTACCTGGACCGTAACCCACTCTAAGGTCCTCATGAATGTCATTATAGGTTATGAATCTCATTAACAAACATTTGGGTACAATTTGGTGCATTGGGGCTGGTCATGAATCTCATTACAGTTGTAGAGCGGATAGTGACCAACCCGGTGTTCTAAGCCCTTACTCGACACTGTCCAGATATAGTGGTCAACAGAGACCTCATGAATCTCATTAAATGCTGCTTTTTGTGTTTAGTCACTTCACTCTAAAGCCCTTTTAACCCTATAGTGCACTTTCGGTGACATCACACTGCGCACTGCTCAGAAAAGATAGTCTCTGCATGCTGGCGCACAGGTTCTGCATCAGCAGAAAGGGTGGGACAGGGGGAGGTGGGTGGCGTCACCTGCAGGGTGCTGTGCACATGGTAGCTGCTAGGCTTGGCTGTAAAAGAGCCATGGTTGGCGCCAAGTGGGCCAATTCCCACCCTGGCTGCATGAACAGGCATAGAAAACACCACTCTCACCTTTTGGGGGGTTCCTTTCTGGCAGGGAAGGCTGCTTGGACTCCGAGCGGAGTATTTGCCAACCGAGAATGCTGACTATTGCTTGCTTATTAATGAGTGGGCGTGGTTAAGGTCACAAATCTGCTTGTTGAGGCAGAAAGTGCACTTGGGTTCAGTTTTGGAGTCAGAGCTCAGACAGAAATGAAGATATGGTGCATTAAAGGCATCCATTTACTAAAAGTAGTCTCAAGTGAAAGTTGAAAGGGTTTTAACTTTACTTAAATTAATGCAGTACTGTGATGTGGAAAAGTTAAGAACATGCCAAGTAGCCCCCAGTTGTCCTAAGGAGAATTTCAGAATAAGATCTCATGGCATTTCTGTGTACAGGAAATATCAATGGCATGTCTGCCCTCAATGCAGTACTGTGATGTGGAAAAGTTAAGGATATGCCAAGTAATCCCCAGATGTCCTAAAGGGAATTATTGTTCTATACAACCCAGTTTCTGTTAGACACACATAGTCTCATTCAAAGACCAGACACTATGAGTTATACCATTACACACACTCACACACATGCAACACACCATAGCAAAACTCATCTACACACATCCAATCCATTTACCTGCACATACCATTTCAATACACCATGCTCAGGAATAGATAGTACAACATACGACACACACACATTACACTGGGATGCACAATTACCTAACTACAACATACACACACATACCATGCATATAATTATAGCTTGCATACATACACACATCATGCACAGGCATGCTAGCTAATTATAACACACAAACATATACACCACACACACCACACACACACACACACACACACGCAAACACAAACCCACACACACACACACACACATGCACACACACATGCACACACACACTCACACACATACAAGCACACACAGTTGATTGACTGGATTTGATTCCTTGTTCCACAATTGCTCTATTGTAGCTACCTAGGCTTCCACACTGTGCAGTGGGGTTAGCTTAATGATTTGTATATAGACAGCACAAACCGGTTTTTCCACTTACATTCAAGTCACCATTTTCTTTCTACTTGGGGTGAAGTTATCCTCATTACACCCCAAGTGGAAAGAAGTAATGAATGAATGAATGAATGAATGAATGCCATACAAATGCTTGCACATCCCTATTTTTTCAGCCGATCTCTCCCAGGCTAACAGGGCCCAGTCAACTTTGACCAGGCAGCTGGAAGCAGTTATCATTGAAGTCTCTACGATCAAGCACTAAAGCTACATAGGAACTAATCCATGGCGAGTGCAAGAGGCAAAATATTTGCCACCTACAAAGGTGACCTATACAGTCACAGGATTTCACAATGGCCAAGCTAGCTATTTTAACATGAAGGTACTTGTATTTGCAGAACCTGGGCATATGCAATTCTTTTTAAACCATTGCTAACCTAACATAGTATATGGTAGTTGTAGTCCGAACTTCGCTGCAGATGTCTTTGGGGCAACAAATTTTTAATACACAACGTTTTGACCAAAGCGGTCTTCTTCAGGTGTACAAAATAGTGGCATACAGGCGTATTTTTATAGGTGGCTAGCGGAATACATCATACATGTCTAGTAAACAAAAAATTGTTCATAGTCACGCTTGATGACGTCTGTAGCGTACGTGGAGGTGGTGTACGCGGAGATGGCGTGGCGTGTCTACGGGTCCAGGTTCATCCCTGCCGGGGACAATGACTGTAGATAGTGGATCCAGTAGCTCTCTCTCTTCTTTCTGAGGTCAGGATCTTCGCTCTTCATCTTCTCAATCACCATGATGGACAGGTCATCTGTGGAGTGGCCCGGGATGTTGAAATGGGCTGCTACTGGTTTCTCGAGTTTCTTCAGGTAGGGATGATATATAGTGAAGGTACAAAGCCTCATCCCTGCATCATTTACACACTAGTTTGCAACTGTAATGTAAAAAGATGCAGGGATAGGGCTTTGTAAATTTACCTTCGCTATTATATCATCCCTACCTTGTGTGCATACTTTTTGGCATGCCATCCCTACATCTTTTTACATTTTTAAGTCTTGATCTCAGTTACTGTTAGACCTAAGCCTAAGAAGAATATTTCTTTCAAGTGTAACCACAACCCCAGAACTTGAAACGGCATTGATAATTTAATAGGGTCTCAATACTTTCACGTCGGTTGATGCCCCCTCACGTGACATATGTGGGTGAAGCATACAAGAGCGTAGGTTCAAAGAGTATTTCGGCATGTAATAGTGGCAGCAGCATAAAATGTATCTACACAACTCGAGTCTACTCACTCTTCAACTGTCAACGGTTCAAAGGAGGCAGATGAAAGCTCTGTCTAGAGGTATACGTACGTGAAAGTGTGGTGTGGCATAGCTCCAAGCTTAAAAGTCATACCGTAAACTCTGGTTATTAGGCGTACCTTGCTATTAGGTGCATGCTTCGTTCCTGGTACAAGGCATCATTTATTAGCGCATGTGCAATAAATAGAGTACACGATGGCGGCGACAGATCGAGTGAAAATGCAGCACACTCGATGGTCATCCTGAAGTCAAAAAGGCTGGCTGTCACTTGACATTTTGGACTCCAAAGTTGGCATTCCAGGATATAGTCTAGCCCGAAAGGACAGAAATCGCCGTGGAGGCAGAGTTGCCATCTATATCAACACATCCATCCCATTTTCTCCCCTCCAACTCCAACATCCAGATCTTGAACTGATCATTGCTGAGTGTTACTTCGGTGCCCACTTATTAACAATTGCAGGGTTCTATCGCCCCCCAAGTTCCTCTACTGATGTCATGTCCAAGCTTCACAATATTCTTTCACTACTGAGGCCTCAAAACTTTTCCAACCTAGTGATATGCGGTTACTTTAATATTGATCCCAGAAACAGGGTATCGTCAATAGGCTAGGGTGAAAGTGTACACCGTGGAATGTTACACGCATAGCTAAAACCACAAAAAAGGTACTCAAAAGCCAATTGGAAGTATGCCTGCATTCCATAGCCTCATTCCCAGGCCTTCAGCACCACCCAGTTTTTGATTGCTTACATATGCAAAAATGGAGGGGATCTTGTCACATGTGGTGTTGTTAGGTAGACAAACGGGGGGCAGTGCTCGTCGAAGAATCTTGAGGCTCTTCCTTGTAATATCTTGTCCCTAAGGACTGGAGGCTTAAAAGCAGTGTCAATACAGCTCGTGTTTTGGTGCACTCAAGGCTGATCACTGCAAAGTGTGTCTACCCTCTAATGTCATTGCATGTGATGAGATCTCCCAGGCCTTTCCTTTTTGGCATACTGTAAGCAATCAAAATCTGAAGCCGGAAAAGGCCTGGGAACAAGGCTGTGTGTTTCGTTTGCAGTGTACACTTCCAACTCAGCCTGTTGCCAAGACCCTGCTTTTCAATTTTAGAGGGCCTGGTTCCAAGACTGCTTGTGATCGATGAAAGCCAAGCTGGTAAGACTAGTCCTAGCAGGAATTTGAAGCAAAACAAGTTTTTACTCCAAAATGTGTGAAACAGAAAGTTATCCCACCCATCAATTTTTGCTAGAATGAAGCCTGTTTCCACTTAGCCTCGTTCCCAGGCCACTCCCAGATTTTGTCTCATAGTCGTGGAGAAAAATCGCAGCTGCGAGATAAAATCTGGAAGTGGCGTGGGAACGAGGCTAGTTTCCACTAAGGTCAGAGTGATGCATTAATTCATACATCTAAACCATACTTGCTACACCACCTTTCAAAACACACACCAAGACAGTATCATACGTATCTGTCAAGGGCTTGCCTCTACCTCCTTTGCACAGCAGTGTAGTACATATTTCAGTGATTACTTTTGTTCATTGTCTTGTTACTGTCTGCATGGTTGATGTTTAATAAACAGATTTTGGTATATGCCCTAATACATGTACAGTATACTGTTACAGATCCCTTGATAATGCACAAGGGCGTTTCACATGTAATCTCAGGAGTGCATGCTGAAAGTAAGGTTATCATCTTAAATGACACTCCGGATTAAGAACACCCTCTAGAGTATGGACATATATAGCATCATTCACAAGGCCCCACCCAGCTAACAAAAGTTGCATGGGCCTGGAGGGGCCAGGGAATGAGGCTATATATGACACACTCATTCCATGTGTACCAATTGATACTTTAGTGACCTGAAATAAATATGAACGACTGTGTACTACTGAAGGTTCCTATGTGTTCCTTCCCAAGTACTGTGTGGGGCATTTGCAACTTAAATGGATGGGGCAGTTACGGCAAAGTGAGTTATTGTTGTTTGGGAGATATGCTCAAAAAACGCTGGTCTTCAGGGGAGTAGCCTTTCCGGTCATCGCATGACCACGGGTTTCGGTCCCTTTGAACTTCAAACCCATGGCCTACTACAGAAAGGGTGGGACGACTCCGCACCTAAGGCTTGCTTTGAGTGAGGAGCCCAGCTCTCGGTTGGCATTCACAGAGCTATGAATATTCTAATTACTAAGCAAATTGGGGGTGGGCTGCATGTTATCAGTTGGCGCAATCCGTTTTGAAGATAGCTTCTGCACTAGCAGAAAGGGTGGGACAGGAGGAGGTGGGTGGGTGCACCCCTTTGGGTGACAGTGCATGGCGGCTGTTGCAGCTGGCTGTAGAAAAGCCCTGGTCAACGCCGGGTGGGCCATTTGTCTGCTTTCTTGCACAAACGCGCATAAAAAAACGCTCCTTTCACCTTGTAGGGACTCCATTTCTGGCATTTTAGGCAGCTTTTAAGTCCAGAGGAGCGTTCTCTACATCGTGAACCCACAGAGGATGTGTCAATAAAGCTTTGACTGAAATTTCCAGTGCTAGCTCCAAGCAGAAGTGAAAATACGGACCAAGGAAGGTATCCATAGCCTAATAAAGACTTCCAGTAAATAGCCTACGGTGGTTAAACAGTTAAATGGGAGCATTCTTCTCGTAGTGTACATATCCTAGTAACGGCATGTTTACACTAGTTATGGCATGTGCTTTGCTATACTAACGGAACGCCTAGGGGTGGTTGGTTCCGTAAGGTTGAGCTAGGGTTGGGCTGGGGCTGTTTGGTGTTATCTGTGAGGCTTACTCACAGTTACGCTACGGGTCTGAGGCTCATTCACAGTTATGCTACGAGTCTGAGGCTCACTCATATTTATATTATGAGTGTGAGGCTCACTCACACTTGACTTACCACTGTGAGGCTCACTCACAGTTACACTACAGGTCTGAGGCTCACTCATATTAATATTACGAGTGTGAGTGCTCACACTTGACTTACCACTGTGAGGATCACTCACAGTTACGCTATGGGTCTGAGGCTCGCTCATATTTACATTACAAGTGTGAGGCTCACTCACAGTTACGTTACATTATAAGACATTACGGGTTGTAAAGATGTTTTTGACTAAGTTTGGAAGGCTCACTTGTGACAAGTTGCAACAGTAAGCTCAGATACTAGAACCTCTCTGTGTGTATGCAGTAGGTTTCTCTACGGACTGGGTCAGGGGCTGTGTTAGGATAAGGGCTTTATATGCGAGAGGAAGGACAGCTGTAGTCGAAAGACTTCATCTTTATCCAGCTCCACATATATACACATGTATAAATAGACTGTGGTGCTAAGTGGAGATCCCCTGCAGATGGGGTTGCGGGCCTGGGTGGGTTGACTGTACAAGCACATTGCCTGAGCAGATACTCTCATTATCCACCACCTCAGACTCTGGCTCAATTATCTCTTAACCAAGGGGCTATCCTATGGTTAACTTTGGAAAATGGGAATGGGGCTGGGACAAGGAATTATTATTGGAGAGATATTCCTACATGCACAGTGAGAAGTCTAGCCTGGTGCTTATTGTTATGATGTTTAGGTCTAGGGCATGCCTAAGGTTTTATGGTTGTTAGAACACGTGCGTCTTCGGGTGGATCCATTCAAGGATGCTGTGGGTTCCCCATTTGGCAAGGTCGACAGACTTTATCTGTACCTGCATGTTCAGAAGTTGTGTGTCGAGTGGGGGAGCACCAACACCGCTGGCACATCGACGAAAATTTCCACACACACATATAAAGTGTGAAGTTAAAACATAATGGGATATGGGGATGGGGCATTTATGGCTTAAATGGATGGGACATTTATGGCTTAAGTGGGTGGGGCATTTATGGCTTAAATGGGTGGGGCATTTATAACTTAAATGGGTGGGGCAGTTATGGCAAAGTTAGTTATTGTTTTTTGGGGAGATATGCTCAAAAAAAGCACTCGTCCTACAAATGTTCAAATTGGAAATGGAAATGGAAATATTGAAATTGACAGAATGCAATGGCCCTTTCAGCCACCGTAGTACTTGTATTACATTTCAGCAAAAACTTAGCCTCGTTCCCAGGCCTCCCCTGTTTTCGTTCTTTGGTTTGCGTTCAGTATAATACACGGAAGCGGAAGAGTGCGAAAAATCATGGTATCTTATGATGTCTCATGGAGTCTCATGGTGTCTCATGGTGTCTTATGATGATGTCTCATTGAGTCTCATGGTAACTGAAAAATGAAAAACGGGGGAGGTCTGGGAACGAGGCTAGCAAAAACTATCTGTGGATGAATCAGGGTTTCATACAGGGGGGGGCCTGGAATTTTCCCCCCCCAGCCACAATTTTCCCCCCCAGAAATCTTGAAATTGAGTATGGTTATTATATTAGCTATTTACATGTTACTGAATGTAAGTATGTGTCATCAAAATGTTGTTTGGAAATTTTGTCCCAGATTAATTGCGTCAGAAGCAATCTGAGAGGATGTAAATTCAAAATTTTCCTGGGGGAGCATGCCCCCAGACCCCCCTAGTAGGCACACACTCATTTCGCACACTACTATCATCCTGCTACCATCCTGTTTCCCCCCCCCCCAACAGAAAATTTTGAGATTTTACATGCTCTGAAGTGTGTTCTGGGGGCTTCTGAAGTTCCTTTTCGCACATGCATACATACCTACCTGCCAGTTGCCGTCTTTGTTTAGTGGTTTCAGATCGAAAAGTACGACGTACGGGGCCCTATCCAGCGGCTGCGCAGAGGTCACGTAAGATCATAGTAAAGGGTGCATTAATTAATTTAAAGTTTGCGTCAGCAGTGTAAGCACGAAACAAAAAAGCAGGCTGACTTGAAATCCAGCGAAACGAACCTCTTAAAGAAGCTAGACTGGGATGTGAATGATGAACAGGATCTTATTTGAAAGAGTTCAGCACTGTTTGGGGCCCCCCTCACACTTGGGGCCCGGGGCAAACTGCCCCTGTTGCCCCCCCCCCCCCCGTCAGCGGCACTGGTGGACATAAACCATGGCTTGCTCATCTAAAACCAGACCTTGTATATCTTCCATGGCTTTACTTATCATCATTGGTGGTCACTTGTCAGTTGCTTTACACAGTTGATTTACACAGGGTAGATACAACTCTACCAACTCTCTAAGCATTGTACCGTGGATAGGCCAATTGGATTCATTTAAAAAATTGACGTATATAGCTACTCCTTCTACCAGACTGTGCAACTTCATCAGATTTTAAGGCAGTAGGTGCAGTTAATACAAGACCATTCTGGTATATGGTAACATTTTATCTAGTTCGGATTGCATGCACACATGCATGTGGGAGTCAAGTTATATTATTGGTGCCAAAATGCAGTACATAAAACAAGAATAAGTGATCAATTTTTCACTGAACCTGTTTCGCCTGGCTGTTACAACCATAGTATAATGCTAACATGTTGATAATTGCCCTGTACAAATCAAACAACAAGTGATCAATACTCTGCTGCAAAAGATGTGTTTTACAATTTTGATCATGTACACAGTGAACAACACCAACTTCTTTGATTTTGGAGTCAACGCAGGTGATACTCAGTTGGAAGTGATGCGTTTCAGTATATATAGATCCTTCCCACTCTTAACACCAATTCAATTCTTTGGAACACCTCAAAGCAGACTCTTTGTAAGTTACCTATGCATACTTTATACCTGCATGCAGGGGCATGGGTGCTTTATATATTATACACATGTATATTTACTAGTGTGATGATTCATCATTGTGGGGCAAGCCTGAGCGAGCAGCATGTCACGGCACACAAACCATGCATAACAACAGGTTTGTCACCATCTGCTGTTACATAAGCATGATGAGGCAACTTTTAAACCAAACTTTGTAACACTCTTTAAGTCCTCACCAGAGATAGGTGGTTACTTAAGCAGACAAATTATCGCAGCCGTTTTCCAGTCAGGGCAGCTACTATGGCTACACATGCATGAACTAAGCTTCACACTAAAATCATGAGCTGATTTGAATTGCTGCTACTGATGAGTGTCGTTCATGCAGTGTGCATGCATGGCCCTTACCTCAAACACTGTGCATAATTTTTACCATCTGTGAGCAGCCTAGCCTCGTTCCCAGGCTTGGGAACAAGGCTAAGCAGCCTACTTTGTCTTTCATGGTCCATACCTGGTTGCATAAACCAGAAGTAAGTTGCCATGCATGCTTCAACTTCAGTCGTCTTTACTCCGGGTCTCCTTCACGCCGATCAGCTGCACTCTGGCAGCAGCCGTTCACGCTCACTCTTGACTGAGCTCAAGTGCACATGGACGTTCAATCTTTGTGAAATGTGCTCATTTAAAATTTGCTGTAAGTGGCCACAAGCAAGCATACACATGCGTGTGCACAATGTGCTCCTGCTAGTATGGGGCTTGCTCAGGCTCACCCCAATTATCAGATGTTATTGAATTAACAGACAGTTACTGATTTTGTAGTTCCTGATATTTCCATAATTTTGCTTAGCTTAGAATATTTGTGTGGTGACAATCATAAAAAGTTACTGGATTACTTCAAATGGTTTTGATTCACAGATATACACAAATGGAATTCTTTCATTCAATTTTCGCAATTATTGGTACTGGAGGCCTCAAAGACTACCATTATCTGATGTTCCGCTGATTGCTCCTTTCTGGGTGACATTTATACGTTCAGGAAACATTTTCTACAGGCAGACAAATGATACCACCCTTCTCCAAAGAGCCCGTGATCAACTGCAGGAGTTATTTCCATCCTCTGGGAACTTCACTCCAACCACACTGTTTATTGCCACATGGGACAGAGTGGCACAGTCTGGAGGGGGATCCCAGGTATGTATCTGCATACATGACAATTTTCTTGTTAGTTACTGTAACAATTCACTGTAACATAACACTGCTTGGAGGCCTAGGGGGACAGATATCATGGGCCATTACACTAATAGGTCTATGGAGAATTGCTTCATTATCGATGTATATATGTCATGAAACTGTAGATTGCAATTACACAAAGCTTTCTTATTGCCGGCAGGCAAACACATTCCAGGTTGTAATAGTAGCAGATCAGCAGATGACATTTGTGTTCTTCATATATGGTGACATTCAGTGGGGTCGTGGTGCCAATGTTGGTTTCAGTGCTGGAGATGGTACCAGGTCCTTTATGGTTCAAGGTGCACTGACAAACCAGGTGTTGAACATTGACAAGGGAAGCAATTTTGGTGTGACAGGAGTGTACATCTATCGAGTTGACCTGTGTTCAGTACTTGGTCCCAGAGATGGTGAGAAGCCAAAGCTATTAGTGGTACTTACTACTAGAAATATTTGCTGGGCAAATTCTGGTGGACAAACATCATTTGAGTAGTCAAATCAACCAGAATGATGGTTAAGTGAGTGTCACCAATCCTTTTGATATTCGTTTCACATCATCATACACTATCCTGATATTGTTTTATAGCGAATGTATAAAATTGTTGCAGAAGCAGCAGGGCCATGAGTATAAATGGTCTTCTTATACTCAGCAGTTAGCCTTTAACTGCTGATAGCTAGTGTACTTGTCATCATGCAGTATTGTGCACTGTACAGAAACATGCCATCAACTTTTTTGCTTACCTCTTCATGCCTTATAGAAAGGCACAGGTAATAAAAGAGGCTTATCCATTACCATAAGTGCTCACTAGTAAACCTAATAAACCCCCTTTGACTAAATGCCCTCCCTTCTCTTTCAAGTCCAAGTTTTTACATAAGAAATTTTTCACTCACTTTTTGAATGTTTTGTAGAAAATCTTATGTGCTATGTATGGCTTTAGTGCAGTGAAACTAATAGTTTAGCTTAGTGAGAATAGTTATTAATATTTTCATTTCCTCTTAATGTGTACACACTAAAAGCCCTATCTTCATTCACAGGCCATCACCTGGAATGTTTTTGCTTCTAGTATGAATTTCATTTCCTGTCAGTACTGATGATGCAAGTTACTTTGCAGTAGCCTCGTTCTAGCAACTAAGTTGGAGAAATAAGTGTACCACGACCTATAGCCTCCCCCGCACTGTTTCTGAAACAACCGGAGATGAAATCCCTGCCCGACCCTATACCCTACCCTTTGTTTCAGAAACGCACTTTCTGTTGGGGGAACTATACGTTCCCAGGCTCTCCCCTCGCACCGACGAAAAATAAAAACTGAGGGGGAGAGCCTGGTATCGATTCGCACGTGATATCGCGGCACGACGACATCACAGTAATAATTACAAAAGTCGTGATGCAATTATGTAGCCACGTGATAGGCTTACACGAACAGCTATATTACCACATGTACTACTGAAAAAGTGAGCTGTGACTGCGTCGGTGAGACCTCGGCATGGTTCAAACAGCAGCAATGGTGGAAAAGTACCCAGTACCGTAGTGTCCCGCTAATACGCCCCCTTCGAAAATACGCCCCCCCCCCCCTCTTTTCCGCCAAAGTTCCTGCACAGGGTAGTTTGACTCGTTATAACGCCCCCCGGTGAGCGTCTTCTGGAACATCAAAACTACACGTGCTTACTATACGTTGCAAGTGCGTTCAGTAAGACTATAGTAGTCGGTGAATCTTTTGTAAGTTTTGTGGCTTTTAGAAAAGCCGGTTAGATGTTCCAAGTTTTAAGCTGCTAGTTTAGCAAACAGGTTTATCAGTCTGTCAAGGTGTTTTTGTTTCCCTCTGAAGATGTACACGCACGGAACCACGAGTCCTTTCCCATCAACTTCAGAACGTCTTCTGTCACCATTGACGATGCAAGTCATCTCGCTGCCACTCTTGTGCAAGAAATACCAGCAGACTCTGGAAATTTCCCGTGGTACATGACCGACAGTGTTGCCGTTCTTGAGGACAGCTACAGCGAAGTCGTCGTGAATGTTATTGACCTCGTGTTGAACTGGCAGCTCTTCTCCGATGTAGGGAGACCACGCAGCTTTGTAAACGTGATGTCCGCAAACAGTACTCTCGATCCTGAAAGTCGTCGCCATAGTTAGTTGGAAGTGTCCTAATTGCGTACATAGCACTTGCGTAAAATCTTTTGGGGGGGGGGGGGGGGGGCTTATAGTCGAGACTAATTGCATCCTCGAATATAAGCCCCCCCCCCCACTTTAGGCGGGATGTAGTGTACAAAATGGGGGGGCGTATTAACGGGACACTACGGTATATGTAGGTAAGACTGTGCCTATTTACTGTTCCCTGCGCCGCTTTGAAGAAATTGCTACGAGGCTATGAAGAAGACTTTAGTTGGTTAGCGCTACACTGTGGCGTACAAAATAAAATCACAACCACATTTTAAAGCTCCAACATAGCTACACAACAAAAAACGAGTTGTAGTAACAAACTCCTGAGCTGAGAGTCACTTCGCGGATACTTCGCAGTCTTCACGTGAGTGACGTTTCAGGTTATTTAATGGTTAGTTCAAAGGCGTCGTGCCACGATATCACGTGCGAATCGATACCAGGCTCTCCCCTTCCGTTTTTATTTTTCGTCGGTGCGAGGGGAGAACCTGGGAACGAGGCTAACTTTGCAGCCTCTCCGCTTAATACCAATGCCAGTGGTAATTTCCCGTCGTACATGGTTTTTGGCGTTGCCATTCTTCTGGATAATTGTGACAGTCATTGTGATTTTTGTCAACTTTGCCGGGAGCATATTGTCAGGACCTGTTGAATACTAGATACCTGTGTACACCTGATGAAGATAGTAAACATACTGCTAAAAGAGATGGTTGAGAGGATGCCATTGTGAGGAATCAAGCTGAACAAGAGTTGAAATGTTGCGAAATACATCTTCTAAGGTCAAGATCCAACCTCTCTATTGTTCTAATGCTGATCATTCTCTGAGTGTATGAGATTTGTTCAGATGTGTGGTACACCATGCTCTACAGTGGCTCATTATGAACATCATTTACTATCATGCCATTGATGAGAATGCTCTTGTTAAGCTTGATTCCTCACAATGGCATCCTCTCAACCATCTCTTGTATAGCAGTAGAGAGCCTCACACCAAATGGCCAGCAAGTGTCAGCAACTAAAGAGGGTGATTAGTCTGATGCCCACCTAGCAATACCATCTGTCCCAGTCTCCCATTCAGTCATTGCAGTTGCATCATGGACCAATTACAAACAGTTTAATAATGCCCATCGTTTCCTTGATACACAATCACAACAATATTGACAACAGTAATACACTGATTACCTTCTCATTCTCCATCACACTCTGTGTTTCCAAATATTTCCTCCTCATCACATTATAAGCAACTCATGAAGGTCATTGCCACAAGCTGAAACCTCTCTTCGTCATCACAATTTGTATCCTGGCATCTTATTTTCCTGTGAACTGATCAACATGTCTGACCCTAACACATTACATTTCCATACTGTGTTATATTTATACATGACATACAACTCTACACTAATGAGTGATACCGTATTGTCCCGGGCAAGTGCCCACCCCTCGCAAGCGCCCACCCCCAATTTCGACAATTTAGTGGCTTTTTGAGGTCCTCCATGTAACTGCCCACCATGCTAAATTCTTGCGTAGTAAATCGAAAGTAGGTCCGCTGAGCTCACGTACATAGCTGCAATCGTTCTGATATGCTTCAGGCGCCACGACATCCGGCATCAAAGTCGCACATGCCCGTCCATAGCCTTGTTCACAGCGTTCTCCACCTGCAGCACGAAATTCGCTTACTACAAGCGACGAACCCTTCAGAAGCTTTTAGCAACGACGCTACAAGTCGGTCCGCTTTCTAGCACGATACAGCTTTCTCCACCGTCGGGCTGGCCTCGACGAAGCACGGGCAAAGCGACCGATGCAGGTCGATTCGGTACACCCATAGATAATGAGCTAACTTCGCATCTGGGGTGGGCGCTTGCGCGGGGATATTTGAACCATTCAAGCACCTCCTCCGTGTAACCGCCCACCCCAAATTTTGGGGCTTGAGCTGCGAGCGCCCATGGGCGCTTGCCCGGGACAATACGGTATACTTTAAGTTTATGGGGTGGCGTGTTTTATGAATTATATTAGCACCAGATATCTCACGCAATTCAACCCAGTGCAAAAGAACTTACCAAACACAAAGTAGGCCAGGTGTTTAACATGTACAACAAATAGTTTGTAAGCAGCTCACTTCATAGCTGTAGTAATCTGGTAGAGGTTACAGCAAACTATTCAACAAAAATCTCAAGTTCAAAGCATGCTAGCAACCTGATCTCGCTACTGGAGTTGCGTATTAATAAGCTCTAGGGCAACACGAAGTGTTTTTATAGCTGCATTAAACAGTGCTCGAAAAAGCAGCTGATAAATGGCCAATAAAACGGTGCTTTTAACCAACCTTCCTTGAAATAAAGGGACATAACGTAATGAAAGAAAATGAAAACTGGAGAAATGGGAACAGGATTTGTACAAAAAGCTGCATTAGTAGAGACGACTCAGAAGTCACGGTTATCTTGTTCACTAATAGAACCAGGGATGACTAGGGACTCGCAGTGGTCAAAGAGTGAATATATATTTAGTATATAGTCATAAATATTCGATACATACTTTATAATTCT
The DNA here is from genome assembly GCA_949130485.1 of Agelas oroides. Taxonomy (NCBI): domain Eukaryota; kingdom Metazoa; phylum Porifera; class Demospongiae; order Agelasida; family Agelasidae; genus Agelas; species Agelas oroides. Next base: position 4,630,805 of record OX422187.1, on the reverse strand, counting down.
CAGACTTCCAATTAACACATTTAACTAAAGACATGACTTTGATAAATACAAAAGTCCACACTAAGTGAGCACTGAATTTGTAGGTAGGAAAAATGTAAATGGGAAATGAAGGTCTGACCAGACTATGACACTGTGCCAACCCATATGCAGAAGCAAGGAAGTGTTGATTGATAGGAAGCTGCAAATTTTATGTGTACTTCCTCAGGGGAGTGTTATACAGTGAAGCTAAAATGGTAGAACTTGATAAATTAATTTTGCCAAAACCTGTTGGTATCCTTCAATACGTGTATGTTGCAGACAGCTTGTAGCAGCACTGGCTTACCTGCATGAGCACAGCATTTTTGCATTAGTAATGACATACATTGTAAGAAAGCCTTAGTAAACAACAAACAAAATTTTGCAATTTCACAGTTGAGGCTAACTGCATAAATTTAGTATTTTTACACTGCAAAGATCATAGCTTGTAGTTGCATGCTCTGCACTTTCTGGGAGTGTCTTAGGGTGTACATATATACTCACAATTACCTTCACATGTCTGCAATTGCAGTTGGGTGTTGCATCCTGGATGATCCAGTGAGTGGTCAAGTGGAGCTCTATAACACCACAGTTGGATCAACAGCCAACTACACCTGCAATCAGGGCTACATTCTCAGCAATGGAAACAGCACCCGCACTTGTCAAGCTAATGAAGAGTGGTCTGGGAGCCCACCCTCTTGTGAATGTGAGTTTATACATGTCATCTTTACTAAATCCAATACAGTTAAACCTATCTATATAATGCCAAGGTAATAAAAATTTTCCAGTTTCTCAGGCAATTTTGGAATTCTCAACCATGTGGGCTTCTTTTAATACCTGCAAGAAATATCATTAAACGCCTCGAGCAGCATTCGTTCTACTGTTTGGCTGTTCTTCAATAAATGGTGCAAGTTTTCTGCCATAACTCAATCTCAAGCTGATAATCCTTGTCCGATGCTTGTAGCTCAAACAGTCACTGACAGTCGGCAACCAAAACCCTGCCCATCAGCGTATAGTGTGGGTTTTTTTCGCTAATAGTACTTTGAGACTCTTTGGCATTTTATTTCACATACATTGTGTAACTGGGGAGAAGTACTGAAAAACATTGACATTACCTCTGAAAAATTGTATGAACAAGTTATGGAATAAAAATTAACTGCGAACTGCAAAGATGCGAGTCAGTCTGAGAAACTAGAAATTTAAATACCATGGGCAAAATGCAATTTTTAACCAATTTAGTGAGGTGGTTGCTGTATACTTTGCTGACTATGTCAGCCAGTAGTGGCTATAATAACAAAGTAGCTGCATATAACAGTGACTATCACAGACACGTTTCACTGTAGTTATTGAGAGTGCTTGATACTGCTGCAATGCTACAGTCCATACAAGATCCAGCAGGCTACAGTTGGCACCAGTATTTTGGAAACAAAACAACGCCTACTACACATTTAACCCAGACACATGACTAGACGGTTGGAGATGGTAGCTTTATGCAAGTCACCTCACACACGATTAGCAACTGGGACAATAAGTTATGTACAGTAGCTGAGAAGTGCCATTCCATTATGCCAATGTGAACATTTCTAACAAGTAAGCTTACAATCTACACAGTCTCATTCCCAGACCACTGATCATACACTGCCTTGAAACAATCATTGGTCTAGGAATGAAACTACATGCTGCCAAGTATAATGAACCACATTCATGACTGACATACTGCTATTGAAAAATCAAATCAGAATGCTTAGAAAGTTCAAGTCAGGATCACAGTATGTAAAGGTATTGCAATACTTTGTAGAAGTTTCATTGCAATTTACAGTGATTGAATGTTTGCCAAGTGTAAGCTTCTTAGGTTTGCTGTCACTATCTGGCTATTAGTCTTTGTACGTTGTAGAGTGTTGTGTTACATCACTGGTTCTGTGAAGTAGGTATATCACTGAGACTAAGAACTATATGTTTCTGGGGGCAGAAGATGGAATACCCCTTGAATCACTTTTAGACCAATCATATTTGGGAGCTGTTGCAGGACACTAATTGGCCATAGAATAAGATCTCATGGCATTTCTGTGTACAGGAGGGAATGAAATATCATTGGCATGTCGAGGGTCAGTGTGTATGCCAAAATCTGGAGGCCAAAATTTCTGTGGCTGAAGTGGATTTGAACCCTAAGCCTTTGTCTAACCCTACCTGGACCGTAACCCACTCTAAGGTCCTCATGAATGTCATTATAGGTTATGAATCTCATTAACAAACATTTGGGTACAATTTGGTGCATTGGGGCTGGTCATGAATCTCATTACAGTTGTAGAGCGGATAGTGACCAACCCGGTGTTCTAAGCCCTTACTCGACACTGTCCAGATATAGTGGTCAACAGAGACCTCATGAATCTCATTAAATGCTGCTTTTTGTGTTTAGTCACTTCACTCTAAAGCCCTTTTAACCCTATAGTGCACTTTCGGTGACATCACACTGCGCACTGCTCAGAAAAGATAGTCTCTGCATGCTGGCGCACAGGTTCTGCATCAGCAGAAAGGGTGGGACAGGGGGAGGTGGGTGGCGTCACCTGCAGGGTGCTGTGCACATGGTAGCTGCTAGGCTTGGCTGTAAAAGAGCCATGGTTGGCGCCAAGTGGGCCAATTCCCACCCTGGCTGCATGAACAGGCATAGAAAACACCACTCTCACCTTTTGGGGGGTTCCTTTCTGGCAGGGAAGGCTGCTTGGACTCCGAGCGGAGTATTTGCCAACCGAGAATGCTGACTATTGCTTGCTTATTAATGAGTGGGCGTGGTTAAGGTCACAAATCTGCTTGTTGAGGCAGAAAGTGCACTTGGGTTCAGTTTTGGAGTCAGAGCTCAGACAGAAATGAAGATATGGTGCATTAAAGGCATCCATTTACTAAAAGTAGTCTCAAGTGAAAGTTGAAAGGGTTTTAACTTTACTTAAATTAATGCAGTACTGTGATGTGGAAAAGTTAAGAACATGCCAAGTAGCCCCCAGTTGTCCTAAGGAGAATTTCAGAATAAGATCTCATGGCATTTCTGTGTACAGGAAATATCAATGGCATGTCTGCCCTCAATGCAGTACTGTGATGTGGAAAAGTTAAGGATATGCCAAGTAATCCCCAGATGTCCTAAAGGGAATTATTGTTCTATACAACCCAGTTTCTGTTAGACACACATAGTCTCATTCAAAGACCAGACACTATGAGTTATACCATTACACACACTCACACACATGCAACACACCATAGCAAAACTCATCTACACACATCCAATCCATTTACCTGCACATACCATTTCAATACACCATGCTCAGGAATAGATAGTACAACATACGACACACACACATTACACTGGGATGCACAATTACCTAACTACAACATACACACACATACCATGCATATAATTATAGCTTGCATACATACACACATCATGCACAGGCATGCTAGCTAATTATAACACACAAACATATACACCACACACACCACACACACACACACACACACACGCAAACACAAACCCACACACACACACACACACATGCACACACACATGCACACACACACTCACACACATACAAGCACACACAGTTGATTGACTGGATTTGATTCCTTGTTCCACAATTGCTCTATTGTAGCTACCTAGGCTTCCACACTGTGCAGTGGGGTTAGCTTAATGATTTGTATATAGACAGCACAAACCGGTTTTTCCACTTACATTCAAGTCACCATTTTCTTTCTACTTGGGGTGAAGTTATCCTCATTACACCCCAAGTGGAAAGAAGTAATGAATGAATGAATGAATGAATGAATGCCATACAAATGCTTGCACATCCCTATTTTTTCAGCCGATCTCTCCCAGGCTAACAGGGCCCAGTCAACTTTGACCAGGCAGCTGGAAGCAGTTATCATTGAAGTCTCTACGATCAAGCACTAAAGCTACATAGGAACTAATCCATGGCGAGTGCAAGAGGCAAAATATTTGCCACCTACAAAGGTGACCTATACAGTCACAGGATTTCACAATGGCCAAGCTAGCTATTTTAACATGAAGGTACTTGTATTTGCAGAACCTGGGCATATGCAATTCTTTTTAAACCATTGCTAACCTAACATAGTATATGGTAGTTGTAGTCCGAACTTCGCTGCAGATGTCTTTGGGGCAACAAATTTTTAATACACAACGTTTTGACCAAAGCGGTCTTCTTCAGGTGTACAAAATAGTGGCATACAGGCGTATTTTTATAGGTGGCTAGCGGAATACATCATACATGTCTAGTAAACAAAAAATTGTTCATAGTCACGCTTGATGACGTCTGTAGCGTACGTGGAGGTGGTGTACGCGGAGATGGCGTGGCGTGTCTACGGGTCCAGGTTCATCCCTGCCGGGGACAATGACTGTAGATAGTGGATCCAGTAGCTCTCTCTCTTCTTTCTGAGGTCAGGATCTTCGCTCTTCATCTTCTCAATCACCATGATGGACAGGTCATCTGTGGAGTGGCCCGGGATGTTGAAATGGGCTGCTACTGGTTTCTCGAGTTTCTTCAGGTAGGGATGATATATAGTGAAGGTACAAAGCCTCATCCCTGCATCATTTACACACTAGTTTGCAACTGTAATGTAAAAAGATGCAGGGATAGGGCTTTGTAAATTTACCTTCGCTATTATATCATCCCTACCTTGTGTGCATACTTTTTGGCATGCCATCCCTACATCTTTTTACATTTTTAAGTCTTGATCTCAGTTACTGTTAGACCTAAGCCTAAGAAGAATATTTCTTTCAAGTGTAACCACAACCCCAGAACTTGAAACGGCATTGATAATTTAATAGGGTCTCAATACTTTCACGTCGGTTGATGCCCCCTCACGTGACATATGTGGGTGAAGCATACAAGAGCGTAGGTTCAAAGAGTATTTCGGCATGTAATAGTGGCAGCAGCATAAAATGTATCTACACAACTCGAGTCTACTCACTCTTCAACTGTCAACGGTTCAAAGGAGGCAGATGAAAGCTCTGTCTAGAGGTATACGTACGTGAAAGTGTGGTGTGGCATAGCTCCAAGCTTAAAAGTCATACCGTAAACTCTGGTTATTAGGCGTACCTTGCTATTAGGTGCATGCTTCGTTCCTGGTACAAGGCATCATTTATTAGCGCATGTGCAATAAATAGAGTACACGATGGCGGCGACAGATCGAGTGAAAATGCAGCACACTCGATGGTCATCCTGAAGTCAAAAAGGCTGGCTGTCACTTGACATTTTGGACTCCAAAGTTGGCATTCCAGGATATAGTCTAGCCCGAAAGGACAGAAATCGCCGTGGAGGCAGAGTTGCCATCTATATCAACACATCCATCCCATTTTCTCCCCTCCAACTCCAACATCCAGATCTTGAACTGATCATTGCTGAGTGTTACTTCGGTGCCCACTTATTAACAATTGCAGGGTTCTATCGCCCCCCAAGTTCCTCTACTGATGTCATGTCCAAGCTTCACAATATTCTTTCACTACTGAGGCCTCAAAACTTTTCCAACCTAGTGATATGCGGTTACTTTAATATTGATCCCAGAAACAGGGTATCGTCAATAGGCTAGGGTGAAAGTGTACACCGTGGAATGTTACACGCATAGCTAAAACCACAAAAAAGGTACTCAAAAGCCAATTGGAAGTATGCCTGCATTCCATAGCCTCATTCCCAGGCCTTCAGCACCACCCAGTTTTTGATTGCTTACATATGCAAAAATGGAGGGGATCTTGTCACATGTGGTGTTGTTAGGTAGACAAACAGGGGGCAGTGCTCGTCGAAGAATCTTGAGGCTCTTCCTTGTAATATCTTGTCCCTAAGGACTGGAGGCTTAAAAGCAGTGTCAATACAGCTCGTGTTTTGGTGCACTCAAGGCTGATCACTGCAAAGTGTGTCTACCCTCTAATGTCATTGCATGTGATGAGATCTCCCAGGCCTTTCCTTTTTGGCATACTGTAAGCAATCAAAATCTGAAGCCGGAAAAGGCCTGGGAACAAGGCTGTGTGTTTCGTTTGCAGTGTACACTTCCAACTCAGCCTGTTGCCAAGACCCTGCTTTTCAATTTTAGAGGGCCTGGTTCCAAGACTGCTTGTGATCGATGAAAGCCAAGCTGGTAAGACTAGTCCTAGCAGGAATTTGAAGCAAAACAAGTTTTTACTCCAAAATGTGTGAAACAGAAAGTTATCCCACCCATCAATTTTTGCTAGAATGAAGCCTGTTTCCACTTAGCCTCGTTCCCAGGCCACTCCCAGATTTTGTCTCATAGTCGTGGAGAAAAATCGCAGCTGCGAGATAAAATCTGGAAGTGGCGTGGGAACGAGGCTAGTTTCCACTAAGGTCAGAGTGATGCATTAATTCATACATCTAAACCATACTTGCTACACCACCTTTCAAAACACACACCAAGACAGTATCATACGTATCTGTCAAGGGCTTGCCTCTACCTCCTTTGCACAGCAGTGTAGTACATATTTCAGTGATTACTTTTGTTCATTGTCTTGTTACTGTCTGCATGGTTGATGTTTAATAAACAGATTTTGGTATATGCCCTAATACATGTACAGTATACTGTTACAGATCCCTTGATAATGCACAAGGGCGTTTCACATGTAATCTCAGGAGTGCATGCTGAAAGTAAGGTTATCATCTTAAATGACACTCCGGATTAAGAACACCCTCTAGAGTATGGACATATATAGCATCATTCACAAGGCCCCACCCAGCTAACAAAAGTTGCATGGGCCTGGAGGGGCCAGGGAATGAGGCTATATATGACACACTCATTCCATGTGTACCAATTGATACTTTAGTGACCTGAAATAAATATGAACGACTGTGTACTACTGAAGGTTCCTATGTGTTCCTTCCCAAGTACTGTGTGGGGCATTTGCAACTTAAATGGATGGGGCAGTTACGGCAAAGTGAGTTATTGTTGTTTGGGAGATATGCTCAAAAAACGCTGGTCTTCAGGGGAGTAGCCTTTCCGGTCATCGCATGACCACGGGTTTCGGTCCCTTTGAACTTCAAACCCATGGCCTACTACAGAAAGGGTGGGACGACTCCGCACCTAAGGCTTGCTTTGAGTGAGGAGCCCAGCTCTCGGTTGGCATTCACAGAGCTATGAATATTCTAATTACTAAGCAAATTGGGGGTGGGCTGCATGTTATCAGTTGGCGCAATCCGTTTTGAAGATAGCTTCTGCACTAGCAGAAAGGGTGGGACAGGAGGAGGTGGGTGGGTGCACCCCTTTGGGTGACAGTGCATGGCGGCTGTTGCAGCTGGCTGTAGAAAAGCCCTGGTCAACGCCGGGTGGGCCATTTGTCTGCTTTCTTGCACAAACGCGCATAAAAAAACGCTCCTTTCACCTTGTAGGGACTCCATTTCTGGCATTTTAGGCAGCTTTTAAGTCCAGAGGAGCGTTCTCTACATCGTGAACCCACAGAGGATGTGTCAATAAAGCTTTGACTGAAATTTCCAGTGCTAGCTCCAAGCAGAAGTGAAAATACGGACCAAGGAAGGTATCCATAGCCTAATAAAGACTTCCAGTAAATAGCCTACGGTGGTTAAACAGTTAAATGGGAGCATTCTTCTCGTAGTGTACATATCCTAGTAACGGCATGTTTACACTAGTTATGGCATGTGCTTTGCTATACTAACGGAACGCCTAGGGGTGGTTGGTTCCGTAAGGTTGAGCTAGGGTTGGGCTGGGGCTGTTTGGTGTTATCTGTGAGGCTTACTCACAGTTACGCTACGGGTCTGAGGCTCATTCACAGTTATGCTACGAGTCTGAGGCTCACTCATATTTATATTATGAGTGTGAGGCTCACTCACACTTGACTTACCACTGTGAGGCTCACTCACAGTTACACTACAGGTCTGAGGCTCACTCATATTAATATTACGAGTGTGAGTGCTCACACTTGACTTACCACTGTGAGGATCACTCACAGTTACGCTATGGGTCTGAGGCTCGCTCATATTTACATTACAAGTGTGAGGCTCACTCACAGTTACGTTACATTATAAGACATTACGGGTTGTAAAGATGTTTTTGACTAAGTTTGGAAGGCTCACTTGTGACAAGTTGCAACAGTAAGCTCAGATACTAGAACCTCTCTGTGTGTATGCAGTAGGTTTCTCTACGGACTGGGTCAGGGGCTGTGTTAGGATAAGGGCTTTATATGCGAGAGGAAGGACAGCTGTAGTCGAAAGACTTCATCTTTATCCAGCTCCACATATATACACATGTATAAATAGACTGTGGTGCTAAGTGGAGATCCCCTGCAGATGGGGTTGCGGGCCTGGGTGGGTTGACTGTACAAGCACATTGCCTGAGCAGATACTCTCATTATCCACCACCTCAGACTCTGGCTCAATTATCTCTTAACCAAGGGGCTATCCTATGGTTAACTTTGGAAAATGGGAATGGGGCTGGGACAAGGAATTATTATTGGAGAGATATTCCTACATGCACAGTGAGAAGTCTAGCCTGGTGCTTATTGTTATGATGTTTAGGTCTAGGGCATGCCTAAGGTTTTATGGTTGTTAGAACACGTGCGTCTTCGGGTGGATCCATTCAAGGATGCTGTGGGTTCCCCATTTGGCAAGGTCGACAGACTTTATCTGTACCTGCATGTTCAGAAGTTGTGTGTCGAGTGGGGGAGCACCAACACCGCTGGCACATCGACGAAAATTTCCACACACACATATAAAGTGTGAAGTTAAAACATAATGGGATATGGGGATGGGGCATTTATGGCTTAAATGGATGGGACATTTATGGCTTAAGTGGGTGGGGCATTTATGGCTTAAATGGGTGGGGCATTTATAACTTAAATGGGTGGGGCAGTTATGGCAAAGTTAGTTATTGTTTTTTGGGGAGATATGCTCAAAAAAAGCACTCGTCCTACAAATGTTCAAATTGGAAATGGAAATGGAAATATTGAAATTGACAGAATGCAATGGCCCTTTCAGCCACCGTAGTACTTGTATTACATTTCAGCAAAAACTTAGCCTCGTTCCCAGGCCTCCCCTGTTTTCGTTCTTTGGTTTGCGTTCAGTATAATACACGGAAGCGGAAGAGTGCGAAAAATCATGGTATCTTATGATGTCTCATGGAGTCTCATGGTGTCTCATGGTGTCTTATGATGATGTCTCATTGAGTCTCATGGTAACTGAAAAATGAAAAACGGGGGAGGTCTGGGAACGAGGCTAGCAAAAACTATCTGTGGATGAATCAGGGTTTCATACAGGGGGGGGCCTGGAATTTTCCCCCCCCAGCCACAATTTTCCCCCCCAGAAATCTTGAAATTGAGTATGGTTATTATATTAGCTATTTACATGTTACTGAATGTAAGTATGTGTCATCAAAATGTTGTTTGGAAATTTTGTCCCAGATTAATTGCGTCAGAAGCAATCTGAGAGGATGTAAATTCAAAATTTTCCTGGGGGAGCATGCCCCCAGACCCCCCTAGTAGGCACACACTCATTTCGCACACTACTATCATCCTGCTACCATCCTGTTTCCCCCCCCCCCAACAGAAAATTTTGAGATTTTACATGCTCTGAAGTGTGTTCTGGGGGCTTCTGAAGTTCCTTTTCGCACATGCATACATACCTACCTGCCAGTTGCCGTCTTTGTTTAGTGGTTTCAGATCGAAAAGTACGACGTACGGGGCCCTATCCAGCGGCTGCGCAGAGGTCACGTAAGATCATAGTAAAGGGTGCATTAATTAATTTAAAGTTTGCGTCAGCAGTGTAAGCACGAAACAAAAAAGCAGGCTGACTTGAAATCCAGCGAAACGAACCTCTTAAAGAAGCTAGACTGGGATGTGAATGATGAACAGGATCTTATTTGAAAGAGTTCAGCACTGTTTGGGGCCCCCCTCACACTTGGGGCCCGGGGCAAACTGCCCCTGTTGCCCCCCCCCCCCCCGTCAGCGGCACTGGTGGACATAAACCATGGCTTGCTCATCTAAAACCAGACCTTGTATATCTTCCATGGCTTTACTTATCATCATTGGTGGTCACTTGTCAGTTGCTTTACACAGTTGATTTACACAGGGTAGATACAACTCTACCAACTCTCTAAGCATTGTACCGTGGATAGGCCAATTGGATTCATTTAAAAAATTGACGTATATAGCTACTCCTTCTACCAGACTGTGCAACTTCATCAGATTTTAAGGCAGTAGGTGCAGTTAATACAAGACCATTCTGGTATATGGTAACATTTTATCTAGTTCGGATTGCATGCACACATGCATGTGGGAGTCAAGTTATATTATTGGTGCCAAAATGCAGTACATAAAACAAGAATAAGTGATCAATTTTTCACTGAACCTGTTTCGCCTGGCTGTTACAACCATAGTATAATGCTAACATGTTGATAATTGCCCTGTACAAATCAAACAACAAGTGATCAATACTCTGCTGCAAAAGATGTGTTTTACAATTTTGATCATGTACACAGTGAACAACACCAACTTCTTTGATTTTGGAGTCAACGCAGGTGATACTCAGTTGGAAGTGATGCGTTTCAGTATATATAGATCCTTCCCACTCTTAACACCAATTCAATTCTTTGGAACACCTCAAAGCAGACTCTTTGTAAGTTACCTATGCATACTTTATACCTGCATGCAGGGGCATGGGTGCTTTATATATTATACACATGTATATTTACTAGTGTGATGATTCATCATTGTGGGGCAAGCCTGAGCGAGCAGCATGTCACGGCACACAAACCATGCATAACAACAGGTTTGTCACCATCTGCTGTTACATAAGCATGATGAGGCAACTTTTAAACCAAACTTTGTAACACTCTTTAAGTCCTCACCAGAGATAGGTGGTTACTTAAGCAGACAAATTATCGCAGCCGTTTTCCAGTCAGGGCAGCTACTATGGCTACACATGCATGAACTAAGCTTCACACTAAAATCATGAGCTGATTTGAATTGCTGCTACTGATGAGTGTCGTTCATGCAGTGTGCATGCATGGCCCTTACCTCAAACACTGTGCATAATTTTTACCATCTGTGAGCAGCCTAGCCTCGTTCCCAGGCTTGGGAACAAGGCTAAGCAGCCTACTTTGTCTTTCATGGTCCATACCTGGTTGCATAAACCAGAAGTAAGTTGCCATGCATGCTTCAACTTCAGTCGTCTTTACTCCGGGTCTCCTTCACGCCGATCAGCTGCACTCTGGCAGCAGCCGTTCACGCTCACTCTTGACTGAGCTCAAGTGCACATGGACGTTCAATCTTTGTGAAATGTGCTCATTTAAAATTTGCTGTAAGTGGCCACAAGCAAGCATACACATGCGTGTGCACAATGTGCTCCTGCTAGTATGGGGCTTGCTCAGGCTCACCCCAATTATCAGATGTTATTGAATTAACAGACAGTTACTGATTTTGTAGTTCCTGATATTTCCATAATTTTGCTTAGCTTAGAATATTTGTGTGGTGACAATCATAAAAAGTTACTGGATTACTTCAAATGGTTTTGATTCACAGATATACACAAATGGAATTCTTTCATTCAATTTTCGCAATTATTGGTACTGGAGGCCTCAAAGACTACCATTATCTGATGTTCCGCTGATTGCTCCTTTCTGGGTGACATTTATACGTTCAGGAAACATTTTCTACAGGCAGACAAATGATACCACCCTTCTCCAAAGAGCCCGTGATCAACTGCAGGAGTTATTTCCATCCTCTGGGAACTTCACTCCAACCACACTGTTTATTGCCACATGGGACAGAGTGGCACAGTCTGGAGGGGGATCCCAGGTATGTATCTGCATACATGACAATTTTCTTGTTAGTTACTGTAACAATTCACTGTAACATAACACTGCTTGGAGGCCTAGGGGGACAGATATCATGGGCCATTACACTAATAGGTCTATGGAGAATTGCTTCATTATCGATGTATATATGTCATGAAACTGTAGATTGCAATTACACAAAGCTTTCTTATTGCCGGCAGGCAAACACATTCCAGGTTGTAATAGTAGCAGATCAGCAGATGACATTTGTGTTCTTCATATATGGTGACATTCAGTGGGGTCGTGGTGCCAATGTTGGTTTCAGTGCTGGAGATGGTACCAGGTCCTTTATGGTTCAAGGTGCACTGACAAACCAGGTGTTGAACATTGACAAGGGAAGCAATTTTGGTGTGACAGGAGTGTACATCTATCGAGTTGACCTGTGTTCAGTACTTGGTCCCAGAGATGGTGAGAAGCCAAAGCTATTAGTGGTACTTACTACTAGAAATATTTGCTGGGCAAATTCTGGTGGACAAACATCATTTGAGTAGTCAAATCAACCAGAATGATGGTTAAGTGAGTGTCACCAATCCTTTTGATATTCGTTTCACATCATCATACACTATCCTGATATTGTTTTATAGCGAATGTATAAAATTGTTGCAGAAGCAGCAGGGCCATGAGTATAAATGGTCTTCTTATACTCAGCAGTTAGCCTTTAACTGCTGATAGCTAGTGTACTTGTCATCATGCAGTATTGTGCACTGTACAGAAACATGCCATCAACTTTTTTGCTTACCTCTTCATGCCTTATAGAAAGGCACAGGTAATAAAAGAGGCTTATCCATTACCATAAGTGCTCACTAGTAAACCTAATAAACCCCCTTTGACTAAATGCCCTCCCTTCTCTTTCAAGTCCAAGTTTTTACATAAGAAATTTTTCACTCACTTTTTGAATGTTTTGTAGAAAATCTTATGTGCTATGTATGGCTTTAGTGCAGTGAAACTAATAGTTTAGCTTAGTGAGAATAGTTATTAATATTTTCATTTCCTCTTAATGTGTACACACTAAAAGCCCTATCTTCATTCACAGGCCATCACCTGGAATGTTTTTGCTTCTAGTATGAATTTCATTTCCTGTCAGTACTGATGATGCAAGTTACTTTGCAGTAGCCTCGTTCTAGCAACTAAGTTGGAGAAATAAGTGTACCACGACCTATAGCCTCCCCCGCACTGTTTCTGAAACAACCGGAGATGAAATCCCTGCCCGACCCTATACCCTACCCTTTGTTTCAGAAACGCACTTTCTGTTGGGGGAACTATACGTTCCCAGGCTCTCCCCTCGCACCGACGAAAAATAAAAACTGAGGGGGAGAGCCTGGTATCGATTCGCACGTGATATCGCGGCACGACGACATCACAGTAATAATTACAAAAGTCGTGATGCAATTATGTAGCCACGTGATAGGCTTACACGAACAGCTATATTACCACATGTACTACTGAAAAAGTGAGCTGTGACTGCGTCGGTGAGACCTCGGCATGGTTCAAACAGCAGCAATGGTGGAAAAGTACCCAGTACCGTAGTGTCCCGCTAATACGCCCCCTTCGAAAATACGCCCCCCCCCCCCCTCTTTTCCGCCAAAGTTCCTGCACAGGGTAGTTTGACTCGTTATAACGCCCCCCGGTGAGCGTCTTCTGGAACATCAAAACTACACGTGCTTACTATACGTTGCAAGTGCGTTCAGTAAGACTATAGTAGTCGGTGAATCTTTTGTAAGTTTTGTGGCTTTTAGAAAAGCCGGTTAGATGTTCCAAGTTTTAAGCTGCTAGTTTAGCAAACAGGTTTATCAGTCTGTCAAGGTGTTTTTGTTTCCCTCTGAAGATGTACACGCACGGAACCACGAGTCCTTTCCCATCAACTTCAGAACGTCTTCTGTCACCATTGACGATGCAAGTCATCTCGCTGCCACTCTTGTGCAAGAAATACCAGCAGACTCTGGAAATTTCCCGTGGTACATGACCGACAGTGTTGCCGTTCTTGAGGACAGCTACAGCGAAGTCGTCGTGAATGTTATTGACCTCGTGTTGAACTGGCAGCTCTTCTCCGATGTAGGGAGACCACGCAGCTTTGTAAACGTGATGTCCGCAAACAGTACTCTCGATCCTGAAAGTCGTCGCCATAGTTAGTTGGAAGTGTCCTAATTGCGTACATAGCACTTGCGTAAAATCTTTTGGGGGGGGGGGGGGGGGGCTTATAGTCGAGACTAATTGCATCCTCGAATATAAGCCCCCCCCCCCACTTTAGGCGGGATGTAGTGTACAAAATGGGGGGGCGTATTAACGGGACACTACGGTATATGTAGGTAAGACTGTGCCTATTTACTGTTCCCTGCGCCGCTTTGAAGAAATTGCTACGAGGCTATGAAGAAGACTTTAGTTGGTTAGCGCTACACTGTGGCGTACAAAATAAAATCACAACCACATTTTAAAGCTCCAACATAGCTACACAACAAAAAACGAGTTGTAGTAACAAACTCCTGAGCTGAGAGTCACTTCGCGGATACTTCGCAGTCTTCACGTGAGTGACGTTTCAGGTTATTTAATGGTTAGTTCAAAGGCGTCGTGCCACGATATCACGTGCGAATCGATACCAGGCTCTCCCCTTCCGTTTTTATTTTTCGTCGGTGCGAGGGGAGAACCTGGGAACGAGGCTAACTTTGCAGCCTCTCCGCTTAATACCAATGCCAGTGGTAATTTCCCGTCGTACATGGTTTTTGGCGTTGCCATTCTTCTGGATAATTGTGACAGTCATTGTGATTTTTGTCAACTTTGCCGGGAGCATATTGTCAGGACCTGTTGAATACTAGATACCTGTGTACACCTGATGAAGATAGTAAACATACTGCTAAAAGAGATGGTTGAGAGGATGCCATTGTGAGGAATCAAGCTGAACAAGAGTTGAAATGTTGCGAAATACATCTTCTAAGGTCAAGATCCAACCTCTCTATTGTTCTAATGCTGATCATTCTCTGAGTGTATGAGATTTGTTCAGATGTGTGGTACACCATGCTCTACAGTGGCTCATTATGAACATCATTTACTATCATGCCATTGATGAGAATGCTCTTGTTAAGCTTGATTCCTCACAATGGCATCCTCTCAACCATCTCTTGTATAGCAGTAGAGAGCCTCACACCAAATGGCCAGCAAGTGTCAGCAACTAAAGAGGGTGATTAGTCTGATGCCCACCTAGCAATACCATCTGTCCCAGTCTCCCATTCAGTCATTGCAGTTGCATCATGGACCAATTACAAACAGTTTAATAATGCCCATCGTTTCCTTGATACACAATCACAACAATATTGACAACAGTAATACACTGATTACCTTCTCATTCTCCATCACACTCTGTGTTTCCAAATATTTCCTCCTCATCACATTATAAGCAACTCATGAAGGTCATTGCCACAAGCTGAAACCTCTCTTCGTCATCACAATTTGTATCCTGGCATCTTATTTTCCTGTGAACTGATCAACATGTCTGACCCTAACACATTACATTTCCATACTGTGTTATATTTATACATGACATACAACTC
The DNA here is from genome assembly GCA_949130485.1 of Agelas oroides. Taxonomy (NCBI): domain Eukaryota; kingdom Metazoa; phylum Porifera; class Demospongiae; order Agelasida; family Agelasidae; genus Agelas; species Agelas oroides. Next base: position 4,615,398 of record OX422187.1, on the reverse strand, counting down.
TACACTAATGAGTGATACCGTATTGTCCCGGGCAAGTGCCCACCCCTCGCAAGCGCCCACCCCCAATTTCGACAATTTAGTGGCTTTTTGAGGTCCTCCATGTAACTGCCCACCATGCTAAATTCTTGCGTAGTAAATCGAAAGTAGGTCCGCTGAGCTCACGTACATAGCTGCAATCGTTCTGATATGCTTCAGGCGCCACGACATCCGGCATCAAAGTCGCACATGCCCGTCCATAGCCTTGTTCACAGCGTTCTCCACCTGCAGCACGAAATTCGCTTACTACAAGCGACGAACCCTTCAGAAGCTTTTAGCAACGACGCTACAAGTCGGTCCGCTTTCTAGCACGATACAGCTTTCTCCACCGTCGGGCTGGCCTCGACGAAGCACGGGCAAAGCGACCGATGCAGGTCGATTCGGTACACCCATAGATAATGAGCTAACTTCGCATCTGGGGTGGGCGCTTGCGCGGGGATATTTGAACCATTCAAGCACCTCCTCCGTGTAACCGCCCACCCCAAATTTTGGGGCTTGAGCTGCGAGCGCCCATGGGCGCTTGCCCGGGACAATACGGTATACTTTAAGTTTATGGGGTGGCGTATTTTATGAATTATATTAGCACCAGATATCTCACGCAATTCAACCCAGTGCAAAAGAACTTACCAAACACAAAGTAGGCCAGGTGTTTAACATGTACAACAAATAGTTTGTAAGCAGCTCACTTCATAGCTGTAGTAATCTGGTAGAGGTTACAGCAAACTATTCAACAAAAATCTCAAGTTCAAAGCATGCTAGCAACCTGATCTCGCTACTGGAGTTGCGTATTAATAAGCTCTAGGGCAACACGAAGTGTTTTTATAGCTGCATTAAACAGTGCTCGAAAAAGCAGCTGATAAATGGCCAATAAAACGGTGCTTTTAACCAACCTTCCTTGAAATAAAGGGACATAACGTAATGAAAGACGCTATCACAAAAAACCCTTCGTGTCGCCATTCGCACAGCAGCATGAAGCTCTTGACCAGTTGCAAATCGGCTTCCACGTTTTTGTTTTTGCCCAAAAAATGAGCACTAATAACAAGATCAAAGTTCAACATAATTATGTTCATTCGCTGACGTCAAGTGTCACACAAGTATCCTGTGACCTTAACCTTGTTTCCAAGTCTTACCTGGTTTGCAATATACAGAAGCTGCCACACGATTGTTGATAGTGGGTGTGCAGCATACAGAACTACATAATTTGATCAGGTAAGATCTACCTTGCAACAATGTTGCAGCTTGCTCAAGCCCAACTCACAATGCCTACATTGTATTGCTTGCAGAATGCTTTAAAATTAATTTTAACATCTACATACCTTTTAAGCTGTACTTCAGTTGGATGACTTGGCAGTTCACTGGCTGAAGCTGAGCAAGCGAGTAAGTGGGAGTAGGAGTAAGTGGGAGTAGGAACAATGCTTCAACAAGCCCCACACTATCGAGTTGAATTGTGGAGTTTCTCTATGTGTGGATATATCTATACAGGCCTGTAGGCAGGGGGGGTTCGAGGGGGTTCGCTCGAACCCCCTTTTGGCCTCCAAAAGATTTTATACACCGCCTAGCCCTACCATTTGTAAGTGGTCCACTAGCCTCGCTTAAAATCGAACATCACTGTCACTCCCCTGAAGACCAGTGTTTTTTTTGAGCATATCTCCCAAAAAACAGTAAGTCACTTTGCCATAACTGCCCCACCCATCTGAGCCATAAATTCCCCACCCATTTAAGCCATAAATGCCTCATCCCCATATCCCATCATGTTTTAACTTCACACTTTATATATGTGTGGAAATTTTCACATCATCAACATTGATGTGCCAGCGGTGTTGTGCTCCCCCACTCGACACACCACTTCTTTATATGTGAACAGTAGCTTATAGGCAGGATAAATGGCAATGATTGCTAGTTATTCTATGCATGTGTTCATGACAACTGTTCTAAGCTATCTCATGTACTAATGTAGTGATCTCCAACTAAACTTGAAACCTTACAAATACGAGAAAAGCACTTAGAAATTTTTTGCAGCCAGAGTGATTGATATTAGTGCAAGTTTGAAATTGGTATCTCATTTGTGGCCCAAGTTATGATTTTTAGAAGTGAAAGTCTGGTTTTCCAGATTTTCCATAGATATCATTGCACTGTAACTAATGCAAATAGTACTTCTTTTCCTTTTTCACTTCTGAACAAGCTATCAACATGAACCTTACACCAAACAGGCAACAAAAGATCAGATTTTTATGTGAAATGTGTGTAAGGTTGTATGGCTTCAATTAAATACTTTTGCATTATCCACCAACTCTCACTACATCTCACTTGCAGTACGGAAGATTTACTGAATGTCACAAACTTATTTCTTGTATTAACATTTACACCACACAATGGAATAATATTAGTTCAAATTAAAGCATCCAAATCCCTATTTTTATATTATATCTCCATAAAAGTCCTAGAGTAAGAACACCTTTGACACCATTCTGCATTTCCTGAAGCTGCATTCTACATATGAGCTGTATACCAATATTATACTCCTTTATTACTCCACTTGTGCAAGATTTTCCTCCCAATTGGGATTCAGCATGACCATCAAGTGGAGCTGGAGCTATATATGTCTTAAGCAATTTCTCCAAATGAGTGAGTAGCTCAGCCACTGAACATTGCTTATGATACTTCTTTGTCAGGGTAATTTAGCCCTAGTACTTGCTTTCTAAGGTTTTATCTGAGACTTGAGAGTCTTCATACTTGCAGACTTTGACCTTTGTTTATTTCTGACATCTTCATACATCTGCCATAGTCTTGCATCTGCCCTAGTCAATACTGTACTAATTTCTCGACCGTCTCAACACGGATTTCAAGGACCTGCATGGTGCCCAGCTGTGTAGGTAGGGCCTAGGAACAAAATAGGCATGCACAAATTATTGCTTGCACATGATTGTCACAGCAACCCAGTGTCTGCAGGATCTAAATAACAATATCTGGAGTAACAAGATACCTACCTATATTAACGTCCTCAGCATATCAAGCTCATGCTAACGAACCTATATCTACTTGTAATATGGGCAGTACTCCACCGTTAACTGTTTTCTGTTGAATTTTGGATAACTCACCAACAGATCCATGTTTTTTGATGTAAAAACTTCCAGATCTGAAATCAGCGTCCTGAATTTGCCTTGGAGCAGTCAAACGACTCAGAAGCAGCTTATCCAATTACGGAATCACATTCCAAAATGAAGAGAAGGCGGTACCACAAACGCAATACAATTTATTATTAATTTTTAGTCCGCATTAGTTAACCATTGTAGATTTATGTAAGAAAAATCATTGGTGCATAACTCTGTAAGTACTCGCCTGATTTGTGCGAAACAAATTTTGTTAGGAAGAGCAATGACTGGGCTTTCTTGTGGTGAATGAATGAAGACATCTTCATTATGAGTTTTTGCGTTCTTAAGCAATTTCTCCAAATGAGTGAGTAGCTCAGCCACTGAACATTGCTTATGATACTTCTTTGTCAGGGTAATTTAGCCCTAGTACTTGCTTTCTAAGGTTTTATCTGAGACTTGAGAGTCTTCATACTTGCAGACTTTGACCTTTGTTTATTTCTGACATCTTCATACATCTGCCATAGTCTTGCATCTGCCCTAGTCAATACTGTACTAATTTCTCGACCGTCTCAACACGGATTTCAAGGACCTGCATGGTGCCCAGCTGTGTAGGTAGGGCCTAGGAACAAAATAGGCATGCACAAATTATTGCTTGCACATGATTGTCACAGCAACCCAGTGTCTGCAGGATCTAAATAACAATATCTGGAGTAACAAGATACCTACCTATATTAACGTCCTCAGCATATCAAGCTCATGCTAACGAACCTATATCTACTTGTAATATGGGCAGTACTCCACCGTTAACTGTTTTCTGTTGAATTTTGGATAACTCACCAACAGATCCATGTTTTTTGATGTAAAAACTTCCAGATCTGAAATCAGCGTCCTGAATTTGCCTTGGAGCAGTCAAACGACTCAGAAGCAGCTTATCCAATTACGGAATCACATTCCAAAATGAAGAGAAGGCGGTACCACAAACGCAATACAATTTATTATTAATTTTTAGTCCGCATTAGTTAACCATTGTAGATTTATGTAAGAAAAATCATTGGTGCATAACTCTGTAAGTACTCGCCTGATTTGTGCGAAACAAATTTTGTTAGGAAGAGCAATGACTGGGCTTTCTTGTGGTGAATGAATGAAGACATCTTCATTATGAGTTTTTGCGTTCAAATTTTTATATTACAAAAGGTAGAATCATAGGGGTTGGAGATCGCTAACTAAGGACTTGTGCAAGGATTGCTCACAGACAGTAGAGAGTGACATTCCCTGCTCATTACATGCATGGTTTGTATATGATGATGCACTGCTGAAACCTTAGGTATGCTTGTCCACATGCATTGTTCACTCAGGCTCACTCCTGTATATTTCTAGTTATAAGAGTTACACAATCACCCTGCACTTCCAAGACATCCTTTCTTCTTTTATATTCTGCTGTATATATATTCACTAGAAAATGATGCTAATATTGGCCAGTATGATGATGTTTGTGAAGTAAATGCAAAAAGTGACAATATCACAACATAGTTATCCATCATTCCAATTGATTTGAGGACTCGTTTTTTTTGCTTAGTTGTACTTTCTTACTCTGTGTGGGGAAAACAAGCCTTTTCTAATGCAAAGAAAGATATTCTGGTGGGTTTTGTACACTTTTTCCCACTCATCTCTAAGGCTAGGGAGCTTTGTCCTAGTTCCTGTAATTGCCCCTAGACTGGAGCCAACTTAGTACAAAATGGGTGTGAGCTACAAGGTCCAAAAAGTCATCTTTGTACAGTGCCCTTATCAGAGAACTGTGTGATAGTAGACCCATGTTTATTCTGTACAGGAACACTCTAAAGATATTCCGGTTTTAAGCTTCCTCTCAACTGTAGCTTAGCTAAGTGAAAGATGGAAAGAAATTCTCAGTATAGGTGAAAAAAGGCAAAGTTTCTCAGACTTCCTGATATGTACATATTCGCTATAGTAAGGGTTACTGTTTACAAAAGGACAAGGAGGGACAATACCCCTAGAGTTGTGATTGCAGGGAGCCACAACAATTTCTTATAGAAATCATCAGAAACTGCATGATGCATACTACATGAACTCCAAGGTAAGACACTAATAAGGAGGAGAAGGGTGGCATGGGGGATGGCAGTTCCAACTTCATATATACTGGGTCTTTGTGTAGTATTATATCTGCTCTCTGCATCCACTCACCCATGGTTAATACTTGCAGCTGTTGACTTTATGTTCTTACAACCATTTCCTGGAGATGTTGTGGAGGAGGATGAGGGTGAAATATTTCTACCCATTATGGTGAATATCATACCTTCTGATGCTTCTCTTCCCTTTGATGTTGTTGTCAGCTTTTCAGTCAATGGTGGCACTGCAACAAGTAAGGATATTAGTACATATACACATAGTTATACCCATCATCATTTAAACAACACATTGGAAGGCTTCAGCATTTGTCATACATACAGCTGATGATTTCACTATATTTCATCTCTTTTGATTGCAGATGGTTCAGATTTTCTACTACCAGCTGAGCTGACATTTGATGCTGGTGCTGGGAATGGCACCATCAGAAATATTACTATTGACATTCTTGATGATTCTGTTGTGGAGGGGACAGAGAGCTTTAACATCTCTGGTTCAGCAGCACTCTGTCCAAATCTAATTGTTAATGACACATCTGTTGTTACCATCATGGACAATGATCGTAAGTGGGGGTGGTAATGAAGTAATTGGAAGCACAGTTACTGCTTGATCTGAGCTGAGCCCTATTCATACAGCGTAGCACACAAAATATCAGAAGCCTGTGCAGACATGTATATTACATAGGTTAAATAAATATGCTTCCTCAAACGGTGGAACCAAGGCTATATTTCTTTGAACAGAATACCCAGGTTTATAGAGCATTCTGAACCAAGTAATACCATATTCAGAGCAAAATAACTATCTGTATGGGGCATCCAATAGCTGTACAATAGCTACATGTTTCTATTAGACACCCAATTACTTTAATTTACACCTGGCTGTTATACTAGCATTCTAAATGGTTCTTCCCACCTTCATGCAGTTGCTATTATTGGATTTAATCAGACTGCGTACACATTTGAAGAAGGTGATGGTACTGTGGAAGTATGTGCTACATTTCTGGATCCTAACCAAATTGCGCCAAGTGTTGTTGTTGAGCTGATGGGATCTACATCTCCAAGTACATACCCTGCGTGTTGTATGTGTAATACTGTAGTCTCGCAAAACAGCACCCGTGGGTAGAGCAAGAGCACCTTACAAGTCTGCCAAAGAGGGGGGTTGTCACTGTTTCAAGTGTTTCCGCATAAAATATTGCCCATATCATATGTTTACAGCAACTCAATGTCCTTGAAGCAATAATTGAACAAACAATAATGCACATAGAGGTGCCAGCAGTAAAGTCCTGACCGCACACAACACTCTGAATGGCAATGCATCATTGTGAGTAATGCTTCATGGTGTAGCTGGCAGAGCGCAACTACCTCAGCTACGTCCATCTATGCAGAGCAACATTGTAATAACCTTCAGTGAAGTATAACTTGAAGTTTCGTACTTTAGAGATACATACCATATAGGATTAGCGGGTTATTTTCGTGGGTGAAAATTTTCGTGAAAAGCTGGAAGAGGCCCTCAGAATTAAATTTCGTGGTTTTAAATTTCGTGGCTCGCATATAACGTAATGTGAACTTTGAACTCGGTACACACGATGCTGTTTCGGCGAGGAACGCGTAGCCAGACTCTCACCGGAAAGAGTCTGGCTACACGAGACTAGAGGAAAGATGGAGCGCTTCAGTATCAAGTCTTGCATGGTAGGCTACCACGTCTACAAAGCACGAAGTCCGTTGGTGCTCGCATACCTGAACGAGAGGTACTGGCCCCGTTTTTTGGTCGTGCTTCTGCCTTGTTCACTTCTCTGTTCACTTCCTCCATCAACACATGCGGGACAGCTTGAGAAAGGGGACCCTACGGATCAAGGGCACTGTCAACAGGGCACAAGTAGCGAAAAAGAACGTCGCCCGGTCCGAACGTTAGCACGTGTAGACAGAGCTACAGTGTGGGTAGAAAATTTCGTGGGTGGAAAATTTCGTGACACCAGAGTTGACCTGTCACAAAAAAAATGGACCCCCCTGAAATAGTTCCCCCCGGTCCAACTACTTCGAAGTATTTGGACCCCCCGGTCCAATTACTTCAGAGTAGAGCTGAAGTATTTGGACCCCCCGGTCCAATTACTTCAGAGTAGAGCTGAAGTATTTGGACCCCCCGGTTCAATTACTTCAGAGTAGAGCTGAAGTATTTGGACCCCCTCTGAAATAACTGGACCCCCATGGGGTCCAACTACTTCGACGAATATTTGGACTCCCGGTCCAAATACTTCAAAGTAGTACCAAAGTATTTGGACCCCCAGTGCTCTAAGCAGTAACTCCAGAAATCTGTAGGTATATTTGGACCTGCTGGAAGTTTGAAGTGTTGTTATGAAGCATGAATTTGGGCATGAAACTACAATGATACTACAAATTACAATTAATTTGGCACTGCAATGTAATCATCCACACACACGCAAAAATATCTAACAATCTATAAACAACTGTTACAAAACCAAGAAGCATTAGAGTCAAGTACAGTTGAGTACATGCATTCACACAAGACATGGCATACAGGTAGACATGGTATACAGGTAGTACACTCTCAGCCTCCTGTGTTCGTCTCGTAGTCTCGATCCTTGGTAGTCTGGTAGCGATCTCTCTCTTTCCGTTGTCTTTGGTCTTCCATTTCGCATTTTGTGACTCTACCTACCTTTGTATTCTCACCTTAGTCTTAGATTGACAGACTAGCACAGTCGTCCCAGAAAGACAGTGAACTGACCAACCAATGTGTTGCGTGCGTGCTTGTTAGGGGGGTCCAAATACTTGAAAGGGGGTCCCAATACTACCGTAAAATTTGGACCGGGGGTCCGATTACTATGGGGGTCCAAATACTACATGACAGACCACGAAAATAACGAAAATTAGCACCCCACGGAAATAACCCGCTATACGGTAACACTTGAAGCTGTGCTTCTCAGAAACTCCACAAGTGTGCTCTGTTAGTCAGTGAAGCTCGCTCCAGGGGTGGGTGCTCATTTGAGACCCTATACAGTAAGGTAGGCCAAAAGTAGGGGGTGGCCGTTCTTTCGCGAGACTACAGTATTTAGTTTAGTGCACAACTTCATAATATTATACAACTAGTGATAACATGAACACACTTTGTTCCCACAAATATGTAGCAAGTTTTCTTTACTCAAGTTTGTAAGTGAGAATAATGTACACTTGGTCAATATCTTTAGTAAAGAAACAGGGTCTTTAGTTTAGGTGTCTATTCAAGTAATTAAGAGGGTAGGTTCCACTGAAGTAGTTAATGTTTGTAATAGCAGTATGTAGCTTCATGTCTTTCAAACTTCTGTTCTCTTTATTTCAGATACAACTGCTGAAAATGACTTTGAGATTGTTAATGCAACTGTTTTATTGAGGAATAATACAGGTTGTTTCAGGATAGTTATCATGGATGACAGTGATCCTGAGCAAGCAGAAAACTTTACTATCAGCTTTGTTGTGAACAAGGTGCAACCAGAGGGTGTCAACATCTCCCTTAATCAAAGTGAAGCTGTCATCACCATTCAAGAAAATGACCGTAAGAGCCATTGGTGTTCATCAGGGATGAAGTAGCTGTCTGTACCAATATTGCTTGTACCAATGTTTCTGTTAGCACAGTGAAACCTATACTTCACTAAGAATCCAATTCAGTACCATTGAATGGCAGTAGAGTAGGTGGGGATCAATTAGTGTTGTGAGCATCACATGCTATACACATAGCAGAGATTAACATGCCCACGCACATCCATTAATTGGGTGTAGGATTGAGTATAATTGTATACTATACCACTCTCAATGTAAAAAGCTCACAATTTTATCAAGCATACGATTTAGCAGGTTTCGGGATACGTGCTGGCCTAACTACCATGTAGCAGGTTATTTTTGTGGGTGGAAGTTTTCATGAAAAGCCCCAGAATTAAATTTTGTGGTTTTAAATTTGTGGCATGGCAGTAGTAGCATTATATGCAGTTGATATTGCAGACAGAAAATTTTGTGGGTGCAAAATTTCATGATGCCTGGGCTAGTCACAAAAATAATGAAAATTAGCAACCCATGAAAATAACCCACTACACGGTAACTCATAGCTCTCAGTGAGATTGCAGCTATGTAGCACCCAGCATGGCCATCTTCAACTCAAGACTGATCAGCAAGTCATTTTCTGGGCTCACTATGTACACATCCTCCTCACTTCTTTTTCATATTGTGAAGTTGAAATTTGAAAGAAACTTTGTGTTCTTACTGAGAAATTACACAAACGTTTTATCTCAGTTGGGCACTGAAATGACAAGCTAGTGGCATGTTCATTCATTCTAAAACTCTATACTGCATGCACAAGCAAATTTGTAGATGGTGAGACTTGGAAGTACAGATTTATCATATTACCTCTTTCTTTTGACACCATAACTCCTATAAACATACACAAATCTATTCAGTGTTCCAAGTGCAGTTTCTGCACAACTCAACTATTGTGAATGAGAGTGCTACTTCAGTCTCTGTTGACATCCAGCTTCTGATAGCATCATTTGCCATCCTCCAGTCAAATATTACTGTCACTCTCTCAGTAATGCCTGATAACAATGCTACAGGTACATACAGTAGTTACAGATGGTTTAATTAACCTAACATGGGCTGAACTAAATATCACATGCACTCTCATTCACCTCCCTCCAGATATGAGAGACTTCCGTCTACTTACGACTGAGCTGATGTTTCTTAATGGCACTAATGTGTACAATGACTCTATCAAAACTGTTGGAATTAGTATTGTTAATGACAGTTTGGTGGAAGGGACAGAGACGTTTGTTATTTCTGGCAGTGTAACACCACCAGCCAAGTTTTTGCCTGGTAGAAACATGAACACTATCACTATTATTGATGATGAGCGTAAGTGTAGGCTACCATTGTTCAATACCAGTGGTAACAGTATTTTGTGAGCATGAACCCAATTTCTGCGATGTAAAGGTGTATGTGTGAGTGGAAGGGGGCAGGCAGAATGAGGTTTGGAGGCATTCATTCCATAGCAGTTAGTTTATGTCTTATTAGTTTGGAATTACAAGAATTTGACAATCTTTAAGATTTAGAGTTTCACTACACTAAAGGCAGAATTCCAGTAACAGGACAGCATACCTTGGCCCACAACTAGCATGAGTCCTCAACACCAAAGATCCAATGAGAGTTTGCTAGGTAGACTACTGCTATGTGTGTAAGTGTTCCTGTTGTGCAATAGGGCAAGAAGGAGCTAAGCCACCTTGAGGTTGTAATTTGGCCTCACAAGTTACTTATTGATAACCTATCATTACAATATCAGAAAGTTGCATAAAATGACCTTGATAACACCATAAATGTGCAGGCTGTAATGCAGGATACAGAAAGGAAGACAATTGAGGTCTGACTGTGTAGTATCTGTTCTCTCACACTCATGATATTTTTACCCCACTACAAATTAGAGCTTGATCACATATGAGGCTGACTGGAAGCTTTGAAAATTCACTGCCCAACCACCAGATAAAATCAAAATCCTCTTCCATGCGTAGTGAAGTTCTGCTTGTAATCCACTGTTTCACTGGCTAGTAAAAATTACATGACAATTTCATGCACCTTTGGTAGAACAGTAACACCTCCCTGCCAAAGTAAACTTCATGAGTCTTCTCATAATCATATTCTTTGCTGGGTTTAACCCTTTAGTGAACTACTGAAGTAAAAGCCATACATATACACTTCCTAGACCCTGTCTTCTCCAGTTGACTGGGCCACTAAGGTTTTTTGGGCTAGCTGATTGTCCCATGAAGATTTCATCTCTGCCATTCATTGTATAGAAATCTGGATTCAATTTCAGCAGAACAATTCCAATCCTGAACATGAAGATAATCCAAGAATATATTTGCGTATTGAGGTTCTTCTCTGTCCTCCCACTGCCATACTTGGGACAGACGTTACTCTAAACTTCTCAATTGTGGATGGCAATGCTACAGGTAAAACTGGAAGCTATGTGTGTTACAAATTCCAATATATATGTCAATGAATGGTTGTGTATCATTTACTGTTATATTTTCCCACCTGCTTGCAGTGGATAAAGATTTCAGTCTGATTTTCCAAATGTTGACACTATGTCCAGGAACAAGTAACAACAATGTTCAAAGTCTTGTAGTTGATATAATTGATGATACCCTTGTGGAGGGAACAGAGAGCTTTGTTATTTCTGGTGATGCAACAGCTCCAGCCTCATTTAAACCTGATCGAGATAATGTCACTGTTAACATCCTGGATAATGATGGTAAGTGTGGGTAGTTGTATGCACATCCTAAAAGATATTTTGTACTGCATGATCAGTTCACACACAAAATAAGGAAGCAGATATTGCTGATTTTTCTGATTTATGTCAGCATTTTCTCACACATGCAGCAATTCAGGTTCAATTTCTGCAGAATGCAAGTACTGTTACAGAGGCAGATGTTGCAGGTCTAAGCATTCAGCTTCAGTTAACACCTGCTGATGCAACTTTTCTATTCAATATCACAATAACACTCTCAGTTTCTTCTGGTAGTGCTACAGGTACAGTTCATGGGCAAGTGATCATTACAATAACTCCAACTCAAAGATCAGGCAGATTTGTGCCTGCTATACTTAGTTTATGGATATATGCCATTTTTTATTAGCCTCGTTCCTAGGCCTCTCCCTGATTTTATCTTGCAGCCCTCCACAGCTGTGTGATAAAATCTGGGAGTGGCCTGGGAAAAAGGCTAGTTTGTTATCAGTATGTCGATTAACACGTCAACAGGACTTGTTACAATCACTGTGTGTGACGACTTCTTTTATGCTTAGCCTCATACTGATGGTGAGTGGACTATCAACCACTTTGAAGCCAAGCTGCTTTGCCATTATAACCGTGTGCTGGTAGAGTGCAGTAGCACCCTCTATTCACAACGACCATGGGAATTTTGACACATCACAATATCGCCCAATAAGAAGCAAAAGCAGAGACTAACACTGCAGAATGCAGAATCTACAGAAATGCCAAATCTGTTGTTTGTTTTCACAATGCATAGTACACAACAAGGAACTAATGAGGCCCTGATACACATAGACCAAAACTGCAGTCATACATATGCTTCCTTGTTCAGTTTAATGAACAGTGTGTGCACGATTCAGTGTAAAAGTGCAGGAAAATCTGCTCCACAATTATCACACAGTTGAAGTCAAAATCTGTTGTACGAAATTTCATAGTAAGCTCATTATTTTCTTTCCACTTTCACCGTTTTTCTCATCTACCACTTTGTAGAAGGTGAAGATTTTCATCTGCTTGGACAAGAAGTTACATTTTTGCAAGAGGCTACGTCAGACAGTAACCAAAGTGCTTCAATTGATATCATTGATGATTCTTTAGTGGAGGGGACAGAGAGCTTTGTTGTTTCTGGCAGTGTAACAGCACCAGCCTCATTTGTACCTGGCGGAGATACTGTCACTATTACCATCCTGGATAATGATGGTGAGTGTGGGTGTGTGTAATCTTGAAGGCCTTCACCACAATGACACTTGCCAAAAATTTAACGACACAAGTGCACTGATGCAGACAGCTCAGACTTGCTCAACATTTTATGTTGTAGCTTATAGTCTAGCTATATAATACACTTAATATACTTGTTATGTATCATTGATTATTATTGTTTGCAAAGTATATATCATATTGTTAATTATACAATATACTTTCTGGGTCTAGCTTTGATATATAGTGTTCCTCCACTCCGCTCTATACATAACTGTAGGTGAGACCTTTTTGAATGAAGTTACCTATCATTGGCCTTCACATGCACTCATACAGCAATCAAGGTTCAGTTCCTGCTGAATACAACTACCGCCAGGGAAGGTAGTGTCGTAAGGCTGGGCATTCAGTTTCTACTTGAACCTCCCAATGTCACTCTTCAGGAGCCAATTATAGTCACAGTTGCAGTTGTTGATGGCAGTGCTACTGGTGGGTTGCAACCCTGGGTTGCAATTGCTATTACATGAATCGTAACGTTGAATGAATCGATTGCCGTCAGTCACTTTCTAAGTATTTCCTTCTTTATTGTTGCTCCCTTCTTCTCCTTGCAGAGGGTGAAGACTTTTCTCTGGTGAACTCCTCACTAACATTTGATACAAATGTGACATTTGACCAGAGCACTAATGATAGCAATGTCCAAGTTTTTATTAGGGATGACCAAGTCCTGGAAGGGACAGAGAACTTTGTTATTTCTAGTAATGTAACAGCGCCAGCCTCACTTGTACCTGGCAGAGATACAGTCATACTGGACATCCTGGATAATGATGGTAAGTGATATACATATATACATAACTAAACCACAGCAGCAGAAAACATGCAGCATTCTTTATGAGTGTAACACGTGCTGATTTGTAATTCTAGCACTTGCATTCAGGCTTATGAAAGGCAATCTGCAGGGAGATCCATTGACTACAGGCCGTATACTATTTGTGAATCATGGTACTTAAAGAACAAAATTTGTACTATTGTACTATCTTTATACATTGCAAATAAAAATGTTTAATTTAGAAGCCTATTTGGATTATTTCTACCATTTTAAACCAGGCTCTGTCTCTAATTGTTTAGTGGCTGTTGTTGGATTTGAACAAACTGTCTACACATTTGGAGAAGATGATGGTGCTGTGGAAGTGTGTGCAGCATTTCTTCAGCCTACAAATCTGAGTCACATTGCTCCAAATGTTGTTGCTGAACTGATGGGGTCTACATCTTCTAGCACTGCAGATGGTTAGTTGAACTATATTGAACCAACAAACATTCAGTGTACACAGCCTCTTAATTACCCAGGCTCTGCAACTGCTTGAATCATATGAGACTACCTATGCACCCTACTATCTTTCAAAGAATTTTTTTTTTTTTCATGTATACAGCAAGCGATTTTCAACTACATCGTGACTTAGCTACAGTGAACAACAATGCTTCTAATCCTGGCAGATGCTTCAGGATAATTATCACCGAGGATAGTGATCCTGAACCAGCAGAAAACTTTACAATCAGCTTTGTTGTGAACAGCACGCAACCAAAGGGTGTCAACATCTCCATTAATCAAAATGAAGCTGTCATCATCATTCAGGAAAATGATAGTAAGAACCATTGGTTTCCAATGATGTGGGTGAGGGAGCTACATGTGTGCCCAACTTCAGAAATTTAGTGTTGGCACAGTACTCCACCATGCAGATATGCATGCAGTGGTGGAGAGTAGGTAGAGATTGGATGGCTTGCTAAAAATTGTCACATGCAGTAACATGCCAAAATGACGATGTGTGGCAAATACTAAACAATCCATTTTTTTCCCCTGAAATGTTGACAGCACTGTTGCAATTGCTTGAAGTTTAATATGCTTGGCACTCAGCTACTGGTCTTGAGTACAGACCAAATAGACACTTTAAAAAATGTACCAGTCCTCTCTAACATCCATCTAACATCACTGCACATAACAAGTTCTACCTCACAAATTGTGCAACAATTTCAGTGAAGCTATTGTCTACATTTAAGATGATGGTGAGAGCCATTATTGGGGCAGTTTGTTTGTATGAATGCATGACTATGGCATTTTCTGGGCACAGTTCTACCTTTAATGTCTAGTAGAGATTAGTTGAGTTCATGTATAAAGTAGTGCCTAATACGACTGCCACTTTCAACTATATATGTAGAAACATGCATTGTGTTTATCAGCTACTGTTATTTTACTAGTTTGACTAAGAATGCATATTTTCTACAAAGTGAAGGAAACTTCAGAGCGGCAGAAAAAGTGTATGGCTTGACTGAACACAATAGTCCCTAGCTATCAGGTTACATACATTGTCCATCGAGATGCAAAATGTATATTGTGAAAACAATGACCACCTGAAACTCAGGGAGATTTTATGCTGGATATTCTAACCATGACAGATGCACCAACTCCTTCTGGAACCACTCCTTCTGGAACCACTCCTTCTGGAACCACTCCTTCTGGACCCACTCCTGAAACCACTCCTTCTGAAGCCACGTCTTCCATTGATACTGGAGCTGTTATTGGTGGGACTACTGCAGGTGTCACAGTCTTGATTATGTTAGTTATTCTCCTCCTTGGCTGCCTCATTTATAACAAGAGAAGGAAGGAAATTAAACTTTCAGGGCTACATGAAAGGTAATTAAATTCTGTGTGCTCACCTTCTATGGCATTTCAAGTAACAATGAAATAATCTGTCTGTCCTTGAGTGTTTCTGCCCTCAAATGGGATCTGTACACTTAACACACCCATGCAGATAAATACAGCTTTTATCCCAGGAAATATACTACAATCTTATTCTGTGCATTGCAGTATACTTGTAGATGTCATATTATCTTACTGCCTATGATATAGCTCAGTCTAAGGCACTTTCTATCATTGTTGAAGCAACCCATTGCAGTATGCTATATCAAACACTTTCACTGACCTTAAAGGTAAAACATTCAAACACACCAACTTGTCAGGATAATAATTGATCAGCCAGATCTGATGACAGTGCTTCATATCAAAGTCTTGCACACTCATGTGGCCATACGCTAGTCAACATTCAAATTGCTTTACGTATTAGTTAGAGTACAGGGTTTTGCAGAATCTTTGCAACATGCAAGCGCAAGGCGTTGAAGTACCCAGCTGTGTTTGGTTGATAATTAAGTGGCTGTGAACAAGCCTACATAGGCACATAATTAGATAAAGTGTGAGTCATATTACATAACCATAGACTCACTGTGCAAACTTTGACTTCCATATAAGGAACGCAATACGGTTTTCGCTTTACGCATTCTAAGCAGCGTTGCAAAGATTCTGCAAAACCCTGTATGTAACCGAGGTTTCTTAGCTGTATAGTAACCCGAGTGGTGCGTAGTGGCTGAAGCCATACCACAAAATGACCGAGGGGGAGCCGAGGTCATTTAGTGGTATGGCTGAAGCCACTACGCGCCACGAGGGTTACTATACAGCTAAGAAATCTCAGTTACATACTCTAGCTGATTTAGAAAATTTAAGCGCGCTCTGCTGTCTGTCTAGCTAGTTCTTGCAGTTCCTTGTTCTTTCTCTAGTTGCTATTGTACTAGCTACCGCTATGACTTTTGAGCCCTTTCCTGGAGTTAGACTATGTGGTCCTCCTGTTCCTGACGATCTAAGCGGTTTGATGCATAGCTATACTGGACCTAACTGCACTTTTTGCACATGGAGGAGGGAAAATCCGATAGAGCTAGGATGGGAGAGACTACTTGAACCTGAAGAAGCCTGCTCTACTGGTTCTACACTTTGCGGAATGGACCTAACCAGCTCACAAATGTTGGATCCATCCTGTGAGTTGTCTAGTCAACAGACCACTGACCTTTTGGCTAATTTCGACGATGAAAACTACTTCCCTCACTTCGATGCTGAATTTGAGCAGGTTTTAACGCAGGTGGAGACATCTACAAGCCAGTATGTTGCCGCTAGTACTATGTGTACGGCGTCAGTCACCGTGGCCTCCACTACTGTGACCTCTACTAGCGCTAATCGTGTGTATGCATCCCCAAAGGGAAAGGCGGCTGTACAATCTGCTAGAGATGCAAGCATCCCAACAAAGACAAAAGAACAAACTGAGTGGGCTGTGAAAGTGTGGAAGCAGTGAGCTCTTGCTAGGAATACTAGGCTCCTATCCGACGAGGAGCCTTTCAGTACGGCTTTTTGTGAGTTGACTGTGTCTGAAATGGATTTTTGGCTGTCTAGGTTTATCCTAGAAGTACGCAAAAAGAATGGTGACCCATATCCCCCCAATACACTTTACCAGCTCATTTGTGGTTTGCAGCGTCAGCATACGTGAGCATGGACGTGCAGATATCAAGCTGTTTGACAACCCCTCCCTCCATGGTTTTCGCTCCACACTTGATGGTGAGATGAAGCGTTTAAATGCAACTGGTAATTATTTGAACAAAAAGCAGGCACAACCTATAACCCAAGAGCAGGAAAATCGCCTCTGGGAACTTGGCTTACTGGGTGATGATAATGCTCAGGTGCTTCTTAATACAATTGTCTATCAAGTTGGCTATTTCTTTGCACTGAGGAGCGGTAACGAACACAGACGCTTACGACATTCTCCTTCTCAGATTCAGCTCCATGAGCCTCCTGGTGATCGTGCTTATTTAGTTTATCGTGAGGATATTTCAAAAACTAACCAGGGAGGTCTTACAAGCAAAAAGAAAAAACCAAAGGAAGTGTATCAATATGCTAATGAGCAAGACCCAAGGAGGTGTTTCGTACGGCTTTATAAGCTTTATAACTCTAAGTGTCCTGAAGATCGTCCTCCCCATGCTTTGTACCTCACTCCATTGTCAAAACTCTAAGTGTCCTGAAGATCGTCCTCCCCATGCTTTGTACCTCACTCCATTGTCAAAACCAAAGTGTCCTGAAGATCATCCTCCCCATGCTTTGTACCTCACTCCATTGTCAAAACTCTAAGTGTCCTGAAGATCGTCCTCCCCATGCTTTGTACCTCACTCCATTGTCAAAACCAAAGTGTCCTGAAGATCGTCCTCCCCATGCTTTGTACCGCACTCCATTGTCAAAACCAAAGGGGAAGGTTTGGTACTCGAAAGTTCCAATGGGACACAACACCCTTGGCAAAATAATCAGTGAAATGATGAAAGAAGCTGGTTTTGAGGGACACTACACCAATCATTCACTACATGTGACTTCCGCTACCCGACTGTTTGATGCAGAGGTAGACGAACAGCTGATAATGACAAGAACCGGCCACTCCAGCACTGACGGTGTACGTGCATACAAGAGGACATCTGACAAACTCAGACAACTCACTTCAGATGTGTTCAACAGTGGAAAACAAAATGTGACCCCTGCTATCACAGAAGCAAAGCCTGAACCAGCACCAGAGCCAAAGCGTCCTCGTCATGAAGAAAAGGAAAATGCGATGGTTCCTACTTTCCAGATCACAGGAGGCACAAACATCACCATCAACATTAATTCCAATTCTTCTTGACTGAACTTCTTCAGTATAGTGTAAACCTGCTGTGTTGCAACGTACTGTTTACCACTCTTATCACTAGTTGTAATAACAATTTGAGTTGTCTGGTTCAGTTCAAAGAGTTTAAGTCAATTAGCAGACTAGACTTCACACTAATAACCATATTCATGAGGTCACTAAGTCACCAGTTAGAGACCTGTGGTTAGGTCTCTAACCCAGTTAGAGACCTGATGGTGGTTCCTACATTATATAGGATACTCATTTAGGCTACACACATCAAAGCTTGAATATTCAAAAATTTTCTAATGATGTTTCAGTGGTTGACCTATTCATGTTTTTCTTCATGGCTGGTAAGTGAAGATAAACAAATAGATTCAACATGCAATAGTTATAGTTGGTTGGAGGTTCGTGCATGTGTCAATACCAGCAAAAGTACAATTAAGCAGAACTAGAAATGCTATTATTTTACCTTCAGCATTCTTGATGAGCCATCAAGCCATAGATATGAAGGAGGTGAAAAACTGGAGATGCAGCAGTTTGACAAACACGGGTACTAACTCTGTAAATTATAAATCTGTCGTGTTGCATATGTGGCAGCCCAGATAAAAGTCAAATATTATTCTGTTGAATATTTCGAGCACATCACTGGGTTTGATGTACCATGGCACTTAGCTTCTCTTAAGGGTGTAACTCATACACACTTCATAGATGCACAACCCATTTTAATATCTGATGCGTCTATAAAGTGCCTATGAGCTCCATCCTTAATGGGAGTTTAGTGATACTGTGCTTCAAATGCACTGATGCACTCAAAATATTCTTTCTATCCAGTACTGCCAAATTATAAGTTAATGTAAGCACAATGTTTATGAACAATGATTGTGCACAAGTTAATCCTTGTCAGCTTGGCAGTTGTTTAAACACACTAGTACGTAGTCTTACCAAAGAAATATGTTACTAACTTGTATGTGGAGAAAGTGACTATCCTACCAAATATGGTTCCATACACAGCTTATCAGGTTCATTTACAGGAAACACATTCTGACCAACTGTACATACAGTAGATACCTTAAATTGCACGTAAGAAATTAAAGATTTTTGTTTTTGTTTTATTTTATGAAGGGTTAAAGTTGAGCTGAATAAAGAAGCTACTGCGTATCTACAGGACTTCCCTGAAGAAATGATTTTTCACATGAGTAACCTTCACCTGCTTGACTCTGTCGGACAAGGTAAGAAAATGTGTGAGTAAGTTTGACTCAAACAATTGCACATGTCGCACCAGTCACTGCTCTATTGGTTATACTCAGTCCATGAGGTGTTGGAATGAGGTCCAGGCTAGCCTCGTACCCAGGCCGCTGGGTATGAGGCTAGGTCCAGGCCTATACTCACATTGATGCTTCACCAGGACTGGCAGGTATGCACAGTCTGGAGGTGTAGCCAGAGGAGTGTTTTTGAGGACCTAACTCTCTGGGTGGAGCCTGGGCTCGTCTTGGGCTCCACCCCGCCCGGACCGATCACATCCCAAAATAGGTGGAGACACTATGTGTTCGTACAACACGATCAAGGAGTGAGGCTTTGGCTTAATTTTTTTATTTATTTTTTTGGGGGGGGGGGAGGGATAGGGTGGGCAACAGAGAGAAACTGTGACTGCCTAGCACACCACAGGCCACACATCGCTGCTTCGTCTGTCGCGCCACTGCCAGCAGTTCACCCAATATGTGCATGCACCTAAGGTTTGGCTCTCCTTCATTAATGCACACACCGCGCATTGCACAACCCAGCCGGCCTGGACTCTGTCCCTCTATTCGTTAACTTTGTTTGGTTAAAAGTCCAATTACTATTGTTCTCAAGTCTCACCTATGCTGAGAAGGAATGGAGTAGAAACAAGGGTCACAAGACTTGGCTGCCTGGAAGAAATAAATATGGTGAAAATGAGAGAATAAGACCGACAAGAAAACTGGTGGTCATTTGAAATTCAACCCTGGCTTGAGCTGCCATGCTGAGCTACAAATGCCAAATTCACAGGTGGTACTGCATGAATGCTTTAGTCTCGCCCCAACAACAATCTAGTTTTTACTTGGTAAATCATACCATATATGTACACACACACGGGCACGAGCGATGTAACCATTTTATAAGCATATAAAGCTGTTATATCCCAATACACGTTTTATAAGCAATACCGTATAGCGCTAAATTTCGAGGGTCTAAATTTTCGCGAATAGCGATTTTTGAAGATTTCGTTGAAATAATTTCGCGAATTCACTGCACGCGCACAGTGCACGCCGCATCATGAATTTTCGTTGAAATATTTTTGTGAACGGTTGAAAATTCACGAAATTCGCGAAATTAAAGACCCACGAAAATTTAGCGCTATACGGTATATTTCCCATTGCTAGGTAGTTGCTAGATGCAAAGCATTCAGTTGCTAAGCGATAGCAATCACATAATTTAGTAGCGATAGATCTCAATTTGAAGGACATCATTTCTGAGCAAGTCTGCTTGAGAGAATTCCAAATCCTCAGAGCAAAGACGCTCATTGTCAGTTTTTTCTAGGCTGGGAGAGTGGACAGACAGCAGAAGTGGCGAGGAAGTCATGGAGCTAGAGCGGCCCACTTAGAAACTGAAGCTTAGTGTTTTGCATGCACAGGATAGCTGAGACTTCGTAAGCAAAGATCAAGAAGGGACACTCAGCAAGAAATATGTACCAAAACCATGGTATCCTCTACAAAAAGGGCTAAGGCTAACTTCACATCATGTAAAAAGGCCAGAAGCGAGCGATTTGCTGATCATCCAGAGAAGCAAGTATCCACTGATTTTTTGCTGTCTGTTGATGCTAGTCTTCCTGATCTTTGCATACAAAGTGCCAGAGATCCTGTGCATGCGAAACACTAAGCTTTAGTCTCTAAGTGGGCCACTCCAGCTCCATGACCTTCTTGTTACTACTGCTGTCTGTCCACTCTCCCAGCCCAAAAGAAAACCACTCAGGCTGCGGCCTTGGGCCTCATGCTTATAAATCGACAACATGCCTCATGCCGCGTTATGCATGCATGCCTCATTTAATTTGGCAGTTATGTGTTGTACATGCTTGTTGCCATTGCTATTACATCATTATATAACCCGTTACCCAGGCAACATATAAGAATGTTGCCCATATCTCTCTTGTACAGTGATGTTGCCTAGGTAACAGGTTATATAATAGTTATATCCCTCCCTGGGGTGTGGTCTTGCACATTGGTGTCGGGCTACGCCCGACACCAATGTGTAAAACGACCACCCCCCAGGGAGGGATATAACTATTACTTCAGAGCCAGATACTGCACTCTTCACGTTTACATATTGCATCTTCACACTTACATATTGCATTTTCACACCTAGACATTGCACTCTTCACACCTAGTTATTGCACTGGGATTAAAAGGGTATTTATGTTGCTCATATATTTTGTATCAATAATCTTGACAGCTACCTAGCAACGGGAAATAAATATAAAATATATATGTAATAGTTATATCCCTCCCTGGGGGTGGTCTTTTACACATTGGTGTCGGGCGTAGCCTGACACCAATGTGTAAGACCACACCCCAGGGAGGGATATAACTATTATATACCTGTTACCTAGGCAACATCACTGTAGAAGAGAGATATGAGCAACATTCTTATATGTTGCCTAGGTAACAGGTTATATTAATTATTTACATACATGGCTTTAATACAGCCAGTGAGCAGGTGAGTCTGAATGACAAAGGTTATGAGAGACAGCCAGGAAGGACAAGTCTGAGCATGCGCAACTACTGTGTAACAAGGGAGAACAGTTGGATGCGACATTCGGGAAAGGCAGCTTGAGCATAAGTATGTATTGTATGTATAATTATATGAGGGCTATTAAACGGTGCAGACAGCATGGCTGCTTACAGAATGCAGAAGGCATGCTCCGACTGTCCTTCTTGGCTGTGTGTGCCGACTTCCTCTGCTATTTGTTAGATGATGCCTCAATTGAGGACTATATGCATGACAAGCCAGGCAGAGTAGTTGCCTAGGCAGGACAAACTTGACAAACTCTTCTCTACAACTATAACAATTTTCTTTAAAACATTAAGCACTGACAATGAAGTGACAAACCTTGTTTAGCTACATGCACAGCCTGTGTGCTGTGATCTGATACTTCACTGGCAAAAGCTTTAGTTATGTAACAGTTATGGCTCAATGCTTCAGTGTACTGCTTTCTCGTGCATGCTCACCCCCACTATTTTGTACATTCACCTAATATTAGATTTTTAGTTATCACAGCTCATCTTCTATTTGCACATCTATTTACTAACCTTCACTTCAATGTATGTCTGTTATGTACTTCTACGCATTACTGTTTATCCCATGATTGTACCTGTGCTTGGCCATTTCCAGTAATCCAAAACTAATAGATACTATACACACTGATGGTTTAGAAGCCAATCCATTCATTGCAGGAGAGTTTGGCATTGTGTACAGAGCTCGTCTAACCAGATCCATCCTAAGGAAGACAGAAAGTGAAATGGTGGCTGTCAAAACTATCAAAGGTGAGAATATGATAGGCCATGGTGTACACTGCATGTCCATAACAGGTGTCTACCTGTGATATATGTGGCTAGTATCCCAGGCCATCCTGTGTTCTGAATCAGATGCATTTAGCCTCGTACCCAGGTGCAGTTAGGACCACGCCTAGGTATGAGGCTATTTCAAGTGTGCCTGACTCAGTTGCTATGCTAAGTGAGCACATAGCAAGCTGCAATGCATGTTTTAATGATAATCCCTTTCTGACGATGTTTAGGTTTTCTCGATCCAAGTGATGTTGCAAATATTCTGAAGGAATGCCTGAAAATGAAGGCATTTGTGCATCCCCATGTGATGGGTATCCTTGGTATCTGTCTTGCTGGACAGGCTCCTTACATAGTGATGCCTTTCATGGCCAATGGCAGTCTCCACTCATACCTCAGGAAACGCAGGACAGAGCTGCTGATTTCTGAAGATGAAGATATCGATCTGGTATACACATAAATAACTTCACTATAGAATTTCACAATGACTTTACCATAAGACATATTACATGCAGCTGATAATCTATCATAGCCTTTATTCCAGATCTTTAACCTTCTGCAATGATAGAAAACTTGGATGTAGTATGGCTAGTTAGACTAGCATGCTTATTTTACCCTCATGCTATTATGTGATTCATGCAGATTTTGAGTTATCAAACGATGCTCATAAGCTCATGAAGCTCATGAGCTTCTGATGTGACCAATGCATACATACAGGTCTGTAAAACTCAAAAGAGGATGATTGACATGTGCCTTCAGATTGCCAAAGGAATGGAGTACCTCACTGAACACAAGTTGGTACACAGAGATCTTGCAGCCAGAAACTGCATGTACGTTACTCTTTTCATGTAAATTTTCCCATTGATTGCATGTAACCGCAAGCCATCTGTGATATGATTATTTGTTGCCGAGCTCCTTAGTACAAGGCTGATAATTGTGAAGTGTAGTCAGTCCACATCTGTCTGTCTGTATGTATGTATATATGTATGTTGCATGTTTGTATGTATATATGTATATGTATGTATGTATGTAGGTAGGTAGGTATGTATGTATGTATGTATGCATGTATCTCTGTATGTGTGTATCTATATCTGTCACAGTTGGCATGTATACACATGCATGTATGCACATGGTTATGCCAAAACTTGTGAATGCTGGTGAGGAGTGTGCAGTTGTGTGAATGGAACTGGAGCTGTCTCAACATGATAACGCTACAGTGTCAAAGTGCAAGCAAAAAGTGTGACTGCTTCAGAACACACATCAAGAATCTAGTTGGCCCAGATAAGGCAAAACATTTAGTTTCCCTTGCAATAGCCCACCAAGGGTGCATCGCTTTGGTGATTCAATGCGCAGTTGGTCCAATAAATACAGTGCAGATCTTTACATTGAGGGAAGTATGCACCTCCTCACTAATGTAGTCTTCATACACTTCAAGCAAATGTATCGCACAGCTTCGTGTTCCCAAATTTCTACTTTCACACAATACCATGCATACTAATCTGAGCATGTGCACAAGGCAAACAGTCTGTGCATTTGTATAATGGCTCCACTATGTAGGCTGGATCAGAACTATGTCATCAAGGTGGCTGATTTTGGTCTATCTGAGAACACCTATGCAAAGAGCTACTTTCGACAGGAGCCAACTGCTGGTGTCAAGCTACCTATAAAGTGGATGGCTTATGAGAGTCTGACTGATGGAATATTCTCAGAGAAAACAGATGTGGTGAGTTCATCATGGTAAACTTGAAGTTCCTCTCATATAGGAAATCAGTGGTACATCTTGCTAAACTGCAATCACCTTATCTAGAGACAAAATCATTCCAAACCCGTATTCACAGTTGCCTCAATGAGATAATTATAAAATGTTGTTGTTGTTTTTTGTTTTGTTTTGTTTTGCTTTTCTTGTTTGTTGTTGTTGTTGTTGTTGTTTTTCTCAGTGATGATACATAACTAATGTCATGATGTTGATTAACCATCTGAGATGTTGGTTTCAACTGAATTTTGTGCAGTGGTCATTTGGGGTGACGTGCTGGGAGATCTTCAGTACTGCCAAGACACCCTATCCTGGCATCCACCCAACATCTCTGATTACTCAGCTGGAGAATGGAGAGAGGCTCCCAAAGCCATACAATGCTGCTTGCTGTGATTCAATGTATGTTATCATATTGGATGTATGCACAAATGACACAAAATGTGTACAAAAGTATGATAGTTGTAGTTGTTTATAGGATTTCAACAGAGCAGGAATGAGAACTTCAAGGCAATGGGGCCTCGGGGGAGGGGGGGGTGCAGCGAGTGCGAGGCGCAGGCTCAGTTGTAAACATGCTCCAGACCCTTAAACCTAGTCAAAGTCATTGAGAGAGAAAGGTGAGAAATGTAGACGAGAAAGAAAGAGGGGGGAAAAAAGACAGTGACTCAGGGAGGGACTCGAACCCGCGACCTGGCAAATGGCCTGCCATGCTCTAGCCAACTGAGCTACTGAGTCACTCGGCAACTCAGTGGCTGAGTTTGAGTACTTAAGGCTGAGCTGCCAGGGATCCAGCCAAAGTGGATACCAAGCTGCCATTTCGATGGGGCGGGGGAGTACGACGAGCACAAAGCGCAAGGTACAGGCTCAGTAGTTAACATGCTCCAGACCTGACAGTCAGACCTTAAACCTGTAGTTGTTTATAGGACTTCAACATGGCAGGAATGAGAACTTCAAGTGATCTCATGGGAGGGGGGGGAGTCTTTGAAGTGTTCTCTTGCAGTGTCAATCCAAGCACTGGAGTCCTGAACGTTCATGAAACAAAAACGTTGCTGCTTGTTGAGGACCCACTGCCCCTCTCAGTCTACCTAGGTAGATATTGATGTCATTCACATGATAAATGCTCCCAGGCCTTCCCTTGTGATTTTTGCACACTGAATATGGCATGAACAGGAACATTATATTTATTTGTGTCCTGTGTGTATAAATGAATGAATTGGTTTTTAGGTCACGCCACATTAGCAGCAGGCCAAATTCGGCCCATGAGACCACACACACAATATCAAATGGTTACATGATGAATTAATCTGGTCCTAGGTTACCTTAGATCTTGTCCTCTGGGCTATTGGTGTGGGAAACATAAGATGTCCTGTTGCGACACTCAGTGCAGGATTTCCATTCTTGCTTTTGAAGTAGCGTAGCCTCTTACAGTTCTTTAAGTATACTCCTCTTCTGGGTCATACTCACTATCACCAGACAGACATTCCTCCGGTTGCTCAAACTTCTTCCAGTACTTCGATTTTAACACTCAAATGGGGATCCAATCATGCTTATCCCACTTCACACACAAGAGACCAGGTACACCATCTCTCATTTCGTAGGACACATCTGCACCATCCAGTTCCTGTTGAAAATCTGTTATATCAACCTTCTTAGTTGCTAGATGTGAAGGCTGCTGCTCTGGGGTCACTGGGGTAGGATGCTGAGAGCTTGTTGGCATTTGTTCAGCTGTGACAGACCTAGCAGAGGTTTTGGAAATGGGCTTGGGTGCTAAGTGTGGCAAAGGCTCATCAGCACTAGTTGGCTGGACATCCACTAGAGGTCGTTCATTCCTATGGCCAGCCTTCGAACTATTTATCTGGCTGATGACCGTGCTTCCTGTGATTACAAGACTTTCAACAGGCTTTGTGGCGTTCTTCCTCTCAAGGTATGCCTGAAGGCGCTTGGCGTCTCTTCGGATCCAGGAAGGGTTCTTTTTCTTTTTCTGTGTGTATAAAATGTTCATGTGGTGTCATTTATTCATTTTAGTGTCTTGTCTCTGTTTGAGTCACAGTACATTAAAGTACAGTGACAACATTCAGCAAACACCACACTGTAAGTGATCAGGAACTGGATAGTGGGAAGGCCTGGGAACAAGGGCAAGGCTAAGATGAAGTAGTGTATACCTCTTTTATCCTTAGTCACAAGACTAACATAAGTATACACCCACTATTCTGAACCTCTTAAATGCAGACAGGTACGGATTGCCTTCCATACTTATTACCACGGAAGTACACCGGAAGCTTCCAAAATACGGACACCTCTATATGCCAGACACACAGCGATGGTCCCTGGTGTCTGCATTAGATGGGTTCCACTATATCTATAGTCAATTGTTATCACACAAGAGTAGTGTGTCAATCCAGAATGGTTGATCACATGATAAGAATGTCCTTATGAGTATTAAAAATATGTTGCACCTAATAGTTTCTATAAACTGGGCATGTACGTTGTTGCAATGTTGGTGTACTCATATGGAGCCAGACTATAGCTTAATACCTGACAATAACCTAGTGGACATATAGCTACCAATAAGCATTATTACTCTTGAAATGCAGGTACCAGGTAATGCTGAGCTGCTGGGATGCAGATCCAGAGCAGAGGCCAACCTTTGCTCAGCTGGTGACTACCATCACATCAGTCCTGGATCCCCTGGCAGACTACCTAGATGTGACCACCTTTGTCACTGGAGAGGAGCAGGAGGCAGAAAAAGCCATCATGGAATCCCAGCTGGTGGAGAATAAACAAGAGGCCAGCCAAGAGGGAACTAACGTAGATCCCCAAGGTGGGCACATGAAGGAGCAGGGGGTGTAGGAAGGGAGCGGAGGAGTGTACTAATGAATTATTTTAAGGGCAACTAAGGAAAGCACTGACATTTGATTTGTGAATCCTTTACTTTTCACTGGATAACATGCAATGCATTATGGTAGTGTAGTCTAGTACGATCTGTTAACATCTGTAGCACATTGTTATACCAATCACTCTCATGTCATGTAACTTTTAAATAAAAGCCATTTTGAAACACTATAGGCAGCTGTATCATTCTTACAGGACATATTGATTTACTTCTGCTTTGTAATATTTTTTTGTGGCTATTACCAAATGGTTGTAGTTGGTATAAACCTCCATAATTTTGTGCACCATTGACACAAACTTCATGCAGGATTTGATTGTGCAATTTTGACCTTCTAATAATTACCTGAATATACCAAGGGAGAATATACATAATTACACACTTGAAATTCATCTTACTAATCAACATATAACTATTCATAAACAGTTTTGAAACTGTCAACAGACAACCACTTCAGTGTAACCATGCTTACACATCAATATACTATCTGTAGCCTCAGGTCATGCAACTACATATATAGCTGCCATATACATGTATATTCCATCACCTATAAACACTATATAATAATTGTCATCATAAGTCATAATACATGACTACATGCTGATTCCTCATGAAGTCTTCGTTAAAAATTCATAGTTTACTCTATGCATAGTTGCAAACTGTTTACGTGCCCAAAAGTGCTGTGTCATCGTGCTGAAGTAGTCATTGCTTTTCAGTGTTGCAACCACTGATTGCATTTCCTACAACATGATTGGTGTATAGAAATTTCTCGCCAGAAAGCAATCAACATTAATGCAGCACAAGGAATCGGCCAAATGTCACCAGACCCTCTTGTCAAGTGGGGTCTGGGCACAACACTAACTATCCATTAGTTACACCCCAAGATGCAGGACCCGCGTAATATAACTAATTAACTAATATAATACACAGGCCAGAGGCAGCGTTGGACATCCAATCTGAGTTGATATTCGTTAATGGCATGGTGCACTTACCCCAGGAATGAAACTTTGGTACACCAACAACTCTCCCTTCACCAGCTACACCACAGCGACTCCCGAAGCGCTTACGTGACGTCACACGTTCAATATACCTACGTATAAAATCATTGCGTGTATTGAGCGCGCTACTGTGCTTCGGGCTGATATATATTACGCGTGAGTATTATTAAAGCAGGTGAAGGGGTGCCTCGCTATATTCACGATTGATAAACTGATGTCTGGCTCCTCCCTCGAGGGTAAAGCTTTTTACAAGCTTAAGAAAACTCTGAACTCTAAGGCTTCCTACTTCAGCTAAATTTGCAGCAGTCCCTCTCCCTGTCCCTGTACCTGTCCTTGTCCCTGTCCCTCTGTCCCTTGTAGCTAAGTAGCAGTGAACTTTTTTTTCCTAAACCTACTAACAAAGATTTTACCTACGTATAGCACTGAACTCTAAAGTGTTCGAGCCAAGGTAAACCTGCAGCACTAACCTTCCGTGAGCATCTTGGGGTGCGGTTACTTTGCTCGATTACATAGTAACAATGTAATTGTCATCATATAAAGGATGGACTACACATTCAATACCTTTCCTTTACATTTTTTACAGTAAAACAAGCTAAGATCTTCATCTAGAACACATTGAGTTAGCGGTGATATTGTCCTGTTTTCCATTCTGGAGGTGATGAGCTCCTCATCACTCAGTCGTAATGGAAGGGGAAGGCTCCTCTCAAAGTGTTGTTCTCTGCTCCGCAAGACCTAAAGTGGAGGACACAAAATGATTTTGCAAATGTGCAAACAGCATAAATTCCTATGTAGCTACCTGTCTTGCCAGCTTCTCTCCCACTGTAGGCTGTGTGACATGGTGGTATAGTTGAAACATGGAATGTTGCTGGTAATTATCAGTCCCTCTGCCACCAGGTCCTGCAGATTCCATCAGTCCAGGCTCTTGGGGTGGGGTTACTATAATACCCTCAGTACAAAGTAGTTGGTTCAGGGTCTTAGTCATGGATCTAAGTGTATAGGCCATCTCCAGTACTGTCAACTGATGTACACCTGATGCTGGGCTAGTTGAGTGCTGGGATTGCAGAGGAGCTGAATTGAGAAGAAATGAACCATCAATACAACATGTCTGTGACCACAGAACTGACAGAAGCACACATCATCAATACTATGTGCTGTACATAATGAACAGCACTGAAGTGCAGAACCCTCAGCGCAAGCTAAATGATAAGTGCTTATCATAATTGGTTGATGATAGGTTATAGAGGTGCACAAGTAGGTATGGTATTTATAAAGCCTGTTGAAATGTTTCAGAAGCTCTCATGCTTGCCATATGTGTTCGGTTCTGTTCTTGCCTGTGTACAGTCTATTCAAATGTTTCAGAAGCTCTCATGCTTGCTATATGTGTTCGGTTCTGTTCTTGCCTGTGCAAAGTCTATTCAAATGTTTCAGAAGCTCTCATGCTTGCTATATGTGTTCGGTTCTGTTCTTGCCTGTGCAAAGTCTGCTCACATGTTTCAGAAGCTCTCTTACTCGCTTTGCGGACTTTGTCTCTCTCTTTCCTCACTAATAACTATAGACAGTAAGGCCTTTCTACGTTTCATTGCATTCTCAGGCTCCCCAACTGCAGTACACCGTGCGTTCCTTTTCTTCGATGCAAAGGCATGGCCACAGTCACAAACTGACCTCTTCACGTGCACTATACAGTATTACACTGTGGGCATACCTTTCTCAGACGCATAGACCTATTGCACTCCATTCCATGCACTACAGTATTACACTGTGGGCATACCTTTCTCAGATGCATAGACCTATTGCACTCCATTCCATGCACTACAGTATTACACTGTGGGCATACCTTTCTCAGATGCATAGACCTATTGCGCTCCATTCCATGCACTACGGTATTACACTGTGGGCATACCTTTCTGAACCTCTCGTAAAAGACAGTCACAAATGTCTAATGCGCCTATCAATTGTGTGCCCCACCTAGCATATCTTGGGGCAAATGTTGGAGAAAGGAGGGGGATTTGTCTTCAGAATCTTCCCTGAGGGGTTGGTACTTAGTCAGGATTGTTCCAAACCACTCAAATTGCTCTCTTTCATTGTGTTAAAAATGTTTTTGGAAATTCTTTGTGAATTTCACAAACACCCATATCTCCCTGTCACACACTGTGCACAACAGGGAGCCGGGGTATTTGTAAGGGATATGTAGGGGGATGGTACGCAGGATTGTGCCCTTGGTATGGGGGCTTGTTCCATTAGGACATGTCAATTCCCCTCTTTTCCCCCACTGAGCCCCAGGTATTGGAGGTAGGGCATACCACTGATAGGTGCACAAGTTCGACTGAAAAACCACAATACCGCGTACGTGATCACACATTACCGTTACGTACATGTTATGGAGAGGTATACGGAAACATTGCACGTCAAGAAAATGGCTGACTTAGTCACGGTAAGTTTATAACGCTTCTAACTTTAGAACTAAGCAGTTTTAGAGAAAACGGCTTTTTAGTTTTACTGCATTTTCCGCGCTGTAGCCGCTGATACCTCTCGTTGGACGCCTAAAAGCGCGAGAAGGTAGAATAGAGAAAACGGACACACAGACACACAGGACAACTACTGTACCCCTCGCGCATGTGCGCCAAGGGTTAATTATAGATTGTGCAGCTACAGAGTATTGTCCAAAGGAAGTCTACTTGCTTGAAATAACTTCACATACAAGCAAATGCTTTACTGCACAATTTTCTTCCCTCAAATTTGTGTACTGTATAACCAGCACAATCACGAGATAAACATGTTAGCTCATCACCCTGATGTGCAGATATTAGCACTCCTTGTCCCCTTGCATGCGCCTGAACTCTTTCTTCCCAACATGGGAGTGATAGTCAGGGTTTCGTTTAAAAATTGACATGGGCTTGAAAATGAATTTTACTATGTAGCTATCTTGTATGCATTCTATATTAGCTTGTTATAGCCCCTATATACCCCAAAATGAAACCCTGATAGTGCAACACACTTGTTTTCCACAGATTGACAGAGTACACCACTGCATTACAGTATGGGGCATGCTTGCTCAGGTTATGTGTTCCTTTCGACTCATTTCCCATGACCGCAGTGAACCTCAACTCACAATTATGTTATACCTTTCTTTGGGTACTGCACAGGCAACACAGTTGCAACTCTCCCACTGTAACCACTCGCCTGCTGAGCAATACTGCCACCTTCACCATGCACACCTGTGTCACTCCTTTGAGTGACTAGCTGCTGCAGACTCTCAACAGTTCTCTGTAAATATGAGTTGCATTCACTAAGCTCTTGACAGAGCTTGTTCCTCTCTTTCATGAGGCAATGAAGAGCTTTTTGACTATCTTTGAATTGCATCGAGAGCTCTGCTTTCCAGCTGGCTAGTTCATCAATCATCATTCGACTTGCCAGAAATTTGCTACGCCAGATGTCACATTCTATTGAGAGACGATCCAAGTCCTCGTTGTTTTCAGCCAGCTGCTGCAGGGAGGTATCCAAATTTCTTGAGAGTTCAGCCTTTTCTTGTACAATCTGATCAAGACGGAGCTGTATGTCACCACCTATAGAGGCCACTAAAAGTCTCTTCAGCTCTCGGTTGACTTCCATCTGGACCTTAAGCTGTGCAGAAAGTTTTCCTTCCTCTGTAGCTGACTTCATGCCACTGGACACTCCTTGATCACTTGCACTGTAGTTGGCATAGTGGCAACCATATGTGCCAGTATTTGCAGCTGGGGTAGATGAAAATGGATAGAAATGAGGACTTAATGGTGATTTCTGAACCACAGGGCTGCTGTTTGGAGACACATAAAGGGATCCAACTTGCTCTCTAGCCAACGTCTCTTTTTGTTGGGGAACAGTGGTAGTTCCCTCAAGCCGGTGAAGGTCTGATATTGGAAGACTCCTGAAGCTGTAAAGTGACATTGAATCTGAGTCACTGCATGAGTCCATCCGTTCAACCTTCTGGTCTCCATCCCGTAGTGTACCGGGTGTTGGGGGGGAACCAGTGAAGGCTGGATCTGAATTGCTTCGTTCCAGTATGGGAGCACATTTTTGTCCTGCTGGAAGATGGAGTGTATATAGTACCATGAACAACAGCTTACATGCACAAGACTGCATGAAGCATGAATATATAGCATATTTCTTTTCACTGCACTGAGCAGTACAAGTATATTAGAGCAACCTATAGTGTTATGTAACATCATACTCTACCTGTTTGCAGCTGTGATTGGTGTGGTGGCTGATGAATGAATGGCTCCACACTGGCTTGAAGTTTCCTATAGAAGAAGATTAAGCATTTTAGTACGGCATGTTATACTTACATTTTAGCTAAGTGCATGCAGGAACCAGACTGTGGTGGACATTGTTTTATGTAGGACACCTCCATGGCTGCTCTAAAGAGTTACTCAGTTAATTAACCCTTGGAAAACAAGGAAAACACAGAGCTCAAGCATAGAATGACCTCACATCAGAGCGAAGCATTAAATTTTCAGTTTCATTGCCAAGATATGAAAACATTCACATTTACAACTTACTGGTACGTTATACGTACATTTCAGCTAAGTGCAAGACCAGGGATTAATTACACTATGGTGGTCATTGTTTTATGCAGGATCACCTCTATGGCTGCTCTAAAGAATTAACTCTTGGAAAACACAGAGCTCAAGCATAGAATGACCTTCTCACAGCGGAGTGAAGTATTAAATTTTCAGTTTCATTGCCAAGACATGAAAACATTCACATTTACATCTTACTGGTATGTTATACGTACATTTCAGCTAAGTGCAAGACCAGGGATTAATTACACTATGGTGGTCATTGTTTTACGCAGGATCACCTCTATGGCTGCTCTAAAGAATTAATTCTTGGAAAACACAGAGCTCAAGCATAGAATGACCTTCTCACAGCGGAGTGAAGTATTAAATTTTCAGTTTCATTGCCAAGACATAGAAACATTCACATTTACAACTTACTGATTGTGTCCAGATTTCCAAATAAGGTTATGTGCCCTCTGCAAATACTACAGACAGAAACAAATATAGTGCACTTTAAGTAGTCTTGTGGGGGTAAAACTTGGACTATATGGCTGTCACAGGCATCAAATACTTTCTACAGTCCTGATCTATACAGGCTGATACCAGGCATCTATACCTTCCCTTGATACAATAGAAACTTAACCCATTATACACTGAGTTTCAATTTCTAGAAGTCTTTCTGAAGGGGTGTCTCTAATCGCTGGACTGGAATATGGAATGGACAGTGAATGTACACAGTGACATCTAACTCGTGTAGCTGGCGCTGTTCAATCTACATGTAGGTTGAACTACGTACTGTATCTCTAAGGCTGCTATCTCACCACAGAGTGAACAAGTTGGCATTGCCAACATGCATGCTTCTATATCCAAGCATGGTACTATAGATACCTCATTATCAAGTAATAGTTATGGTAGTCTTGCAAAGCCAGAGTTATTCATGAACAATAATGCACCTATCAATGGTATGCCCCACCTTGCATACCTGGGGCAGATGTTGGAGAAAGGAGGGGGATTTGCCATTGGGATCTTCCAAGGGGCTGGTACTTTGTTGGGAGTGTCCCAATCCACTCAAATGGCATACACATTCTCTTTCATTGTGGTAAATGTCTTTAGAAAACTCTGGATTTCACAAACACCCATATCTCACTGTCACACACTGTGCATGACAGGGAGATATGGGGTATTTGTAAGGGATATGTAGAGGGATGGTACATGGTTTGTACCTCAGGTATGGGGGCTTGTTCCATTACGACATGTCAATTCCCCTCCAACCCGCCATCAAGCCCCAGTTGTTGTAGGCAGAAATTAGTGCTCAATCATCAGTCTCTTCACTTTGATCCATCTTGATCCTCAGTCACTCCTAGGTCTCTCAACCTTAGTAGCAGCCTTCCTTGATGATACTGTAGCTAGTTATTAGCTGCATAGTAGCAGTGGACTGGTCCAGGGGATCCCGATTTAGGGAAGCTGACAGTGACATCATGATACCGGACAAGAAAGTATGCCAGCAATACTGGAATTGTTCATACAGCCTCTATGGTGAGATTATAGCCCTATTATGTGGCTGGACCTGGATTGAGCAGCGCCAGCTACATGAGTTAAATGTCAGTGTGTACAATGACCATTCCATTCCATTTTCCATTCTATACCACCCATTCAATATTCCAGTCCAGTGATTAGAGACACCCCTTTCTGAAGCTATGGATGTCTTATCTGATTCCGAATTCCACTTCTGCACCGAGCTATACCACTGGAAACTTGAGCCAAGGGTTTTCCATCAATTCTCTTATAGGGTTCATGACCTCTACCACACCCACTCATTAGTGAGCTTACAATGGTCAGGGCTCTTCAACCACCAACTGCTTCTCCCGACTGAAAACTGTTTACAGTGCCAGAAATGGAGCCCCTACAAAGGCAGAGGAGCGGTTTGTACGCCTGTTTGTGCTAAAAAGGATAGATATGTCCCTGCCAGTGCTGACAAAGCCTTTCTACAGCCAGCCAAGACAGCTACAGTGCCAGAAATCGAGCCCCTATGTTCCCAAATTTCAACACTTTCATGTTATACCACATGTTCAAATTGAACCACACATCAATACAGACACCACCATAATTTGTAGTACTCAGACCCTTCCTCACCCAGTCTGGGTTCGGATTTATGCCAGAATAGAGATTCTGGCTCTACGAGACTACTCTGCATATACTGTGAAAGTAAAACGCCCCAGGCTGAAGTGCCAAACTATACTTGGATTTGTAATTTGCCCACCCCTTCGGCACTTTCATCGCTGCGCTGGACATAAATCTCACTCTATGACCTAACTTTTAACCGTGTCCTCAAGCTATTTAACCCACCCCAATACCTTCTTTTTCAAGCCAGAGTGACTCATCGTCTTTCATCAGTCTCGATCTCTCGCTCAAAATATATTACGTCATTTCCGTTTATTACTGAATGTAGGATCATCCGATCCGGGACTGCAATGCAAACAGGAAGTAAAAGCTTGAGTCTGGCGAAGCCAAACCCAAGCAGCGCTTCACGCTCGGGTCTGGCTTCGCCAGACTAGGGCTAGCTCAGCAAGGTAAATACATGTGTGTCTGTGTAACAGTCGGCTACTGTGTTCTAGCTGGTGTTCAAACTTGAGCATGGTTCTGCCACTTGAAGCACAGCTCCCACAGATCTGTCACTTGCTCAGAAACAATGTCACTGTCAGAGTAAGGAAAACCGTTGAATAGTACGACCTCACAAAGGGAATAGTCCTTTTCCAGTTGCTCCCAAATGCTATCATCCAGTGACTTACCAGGCATGTCTGGTGGATTATAGCAGTGAGAAAAAGGAGCTTTGCTACCATTCTTGTTTATTGTACCAAGGTCTATGTTGCTGCAAGACTTGCCTACACAGTTTCCCAGGTGTTCAACTGTAACTGTGAGTTTCTCTAGCAAGGAAGAATCGACCTCATCAATAATGTTGTACACTTGATGGCGGTCAGCTGTAACATTGTAAAATTCTCTCTCTCCTGTGCACCATTCTGCGTAAAGCCAGTTTGCATTTGCAGCCCAGTCACTTCCATTGATCACACGAATAGCTTGGTAAGTGTTGTTCCAGAATTTGTTTTTCTCAAAACCATACATTCCGTGATACCTTGTGCCCATGTTTGAAGACCCACCAAACATTTCAGCAAGTGCTATAGAGCGGAAAGTGTTTACCTGTGGGTGAGGTGGTATTTGATTGAACAGAAGAGGTACCAAACTCTTTCCATCCACCTCATATGTGGAGGGCAAGCTTCCTTGAGCCATCTCAACCCAAGTAGGAAGAAGATCAATGCTCATCACAACTTCTGTAACTTTCGTCCCTCCAACTAAACCAGGTCCTTTAGCAAGAAAGGGAACTCTAATGTCTGTATCATATGCTTGTCTCTTTCCAGCGGGAAGACGGTAGTCTCCAAGATGCTGTCCATTGTCACCCATGTAGAAAATAAATGTGTTGTCATCAATGCCTTCTTCTTGAAGAAATAGAGTGATATTCTGCAGCATTTCATCAACAGCTTGCAGAGCACGAAGACGATTTCTGTAGAATGCATCAATGGATGCAATTTGAGAATCATCAAGTGGGGGTAGACGTTTGATCCAAGATGGTTTCATTTGCTGTAACTTATCACCGGGGTTATAGGAAGGGTATCGTGGTGCAGTGACATTGTTGAACAAGTGTGCATGTCTTGGAGCTGGGAGCGAGGGTGCATGAGGAGCAAATGGAGCTATATAGATAAAGAATGGTTTACTTCTGTCTCGTTCCTTCAGAAGAGATAATGACATATTACTAATGAAGTCGGTTTGATAGGTTTCTTTTGGTGTTTTGAGAAGTTTGCCCTGGACGGAGAAGTGTGGTCCGAAGTAGCTTGTATCTGTCATCCCATACCAATGGTCCCAGCCTACCGGAACATGGGAAGCATGAGTGTCACTGTATCCATTGAGATACTTTCCAATGAGAAATGTTTCATATCCAGCATCCTTCATCTGTGTAGCAATTGTCACGTTCTCAAGCCCCTCTGCAACAGCTTTCTTGAAGCCACCACTAAGATAAGTATTGTTGTTGAGGTCGCCATTGTCCCATATCTTCGTGTTGTGACAGTACTGACCGCGGATAATGGTGGAGCGGCTCGGACAGCAGAGCCCTGTGGAGACAAAATAGTTCAGGAACTCCACGCCCTCTTGCCGCAAGAGCTTGTTCAAATTTGGCATGTAGTCCAGTGAATTTGCAGTAACATCCTGGTCGTCCGTGAGCAGAAACACAATGTTGGGAAGGGTGGCCGCCTTTCCACCGGCCAGACAGCAGGCGAGGGCAGCGATGTAAATGACAAGAACTGTCTTCATCGCTGCTAGAAAAAGTGGGCGGATCTAATTCTAATTGATTTATTTGCTCCGCCCACTACTAGGTCACGATCATGCACAAGAGGTCGCGGACTAGCCTCCTTCCCAGGCCTTTTATTGAGGGACCCCGTTGTGCCTTACGATTGGCTTCAAAAGAGCATGCAAGGGCAGTGCATCATGGTCTGCATGCTGGCTATGTCTTTCCACTTTTGACAGCTTGTTAGCATTCTTGAGTCGCCTATAGATAGTTCCAACTTTCCATGCAAAGTTCGGTGATTTGAGGACTCTTGTTTGAGTTTCCTTCACTATCGGTTTGCTACTTGTACTACATTAATATATAGTGCCTGAGTTTAAGGATCAACGTATAGGGCTTCTCAGGAGCCAGGCAACAAGGCTATTATTTACACATGATACATTACTCACGAAGCTGGGGTGCAAATCTACTGAAGAATACAAGACAGTGTTTTGACTTTCATCACATAGCTTGTAGCTATAGAAACATCTAGAAATAATGGTACATTGAAGGTTATGAGGCAAAGTAGTGGAAGGTGAAAAGCCATCAATCAGCCACTGGACTGATGTGAGCTGCCATGCAGTGCTCTGACTACTGAGCCACAACCACTAGGCAACCAACAGCCCCCACAATCTTCTACTTATTGAGTGTCATGACTTTACAGGTGGTAGCTACTGACTCACAGGTAATCTAAATATGCCACCAAAAGTCTGTCAGGGGTCAACTGGAAACACTTTTATATCAGGAGGAGAGATGCCCTGCTGAATGGTTTCCCTTGCCATGCTTGCTCCACATTCTCATCTTAATAAATTACATAGTGAAGAGAGTACAGAGCCTGTGATAAATGGGCAGGTAGACAGAGAGCATGTGTCTGGACAATATATAGTTGTAGCTAGAAGAGTGTACATTTCAGCTTCCTGCACTTGAGCATACTCTGATGTGCCCTTGGTGGTGACCCTTCTCCCTCTGAGTCACTCCTCCAAGCAATGACTGGCCCAGGTCTGGACTGGCTAAGGTTGTCCCTCTGTTCCCTTCCTTCTTCCTCACTTACCACAGTTGTGCAAGTGCGTGATTGGTTTTCTGAGTCAGATAGGTTTGTTCCTGTGTGAAGCAGGGGAATACCATTAACACATAGTGTGGTGCTACCACTGTTCTTCCCAGTACAGTACTGCTATCCACATCAAGCTAAGTGCAATACTTGTCGGTGGCAAATGGCTACAGACATGTACTACAAATACAATCTTTTTGGGTGTACTGGTATCTTTTCAGGGGTGCCAACTTACAACACCTGGGTCGAACATAACCTACACAGTTGGTCAGGGCCGCCGAGAGAGCAGGGGGGGGCTGGGGGAAGATTTCACACATGAAGCGCGGCCACAATTTTGCAACTAATTAATGAATCGTAGTAGGTGTGGCAAATAATTAACGGTGTGTTTACACACGCTCAAAGTATTTTCCTACACTAACCATCCTTTACTGAAAGCGTTACTGATTATTCTACCCAAGCATTCACCCATTGAGTCCAGACAATGCAATGGAAAGCGAAAGAAAATGAAATAGCGTGAAGATGCAGCCCAGAAAAGTAAAAATAAAAATTAATTTAAAAGCCTCATGGGGGCCCCTTTTCTCGAAACAAGTTCGGGGGCCCTGGGGAAGTATTCCCTGCTCCCCCCCCCTCTCAGTGGGCCTGCTGAATACACAGTCCTACTGACATACTGGGTCTGTCTGCCAGTGCCTGCCACTCCTTTCTGTTATTTCTGACCCCTTCAAATAAGGGATCGAGATCTTCAAGAAGTTCCGCCAGTATCTGCAAGTAGCAAAATACTTGATAGTAAACACAATTTATAGTCTGTATGGTGATATACAATATAGCTACATGTAGGCAGCCTTGTTCCCAGGCCACTGCCCAGTTTTACATCACTTGCAGTATAATACTATCACATGAGTGATGGTGACTAGGGTAATAAGATAAAGAAACTTGTAGTTCATGTGCTCCAGTGCATGCTTGCACAGTAGCCATGTTTTTGTAGTTTCTGCAAAATTAATTGCTATCATGAAGAGTGCATCGTCCTTGCCCAGGAAAATTAACAAGTAATCCACCTATCAATGTTATGCCCCACTGTCTCCTATGTGACAGAGGGTGTGACTGAAGAGGGTGCCCCTATAGTTGGGAATTTGATTACCTCTGAGGACAAATCTCCAGTAATCTCCCACCTTCTTGGAAGAGATTTGACTGCAGGGTCTGCCCCACTATAGCGGCAATTGACATTTCAATTAGTCAAATTCCCACCTTACCTCACTATGGCCTCGTAGGAGGGTAGTGAGGCATAACATTGATAAGTGCATTACTCAGCGTGATCCTTGAATCAACTCTTTAATCACTGTAGGCCATTCACTAGAAGTCTTTTAGGCTATGGATAGCATATGCAGTGCCAATTATCGAACACAACTTGTACTTGATATATCTCGGTCCAGGAACGACATAGGAACTTGGTTCTTGTACCAAACGAGAGAGTAGGCTCTCGCCGAATAGAATAACCTCTTTTAGCTAACTAGCACACATGCGCACGTGAGCCTAGTGTATTACCATGACACTTATCAAACACCGGTACCATTTATTGACTGCCCATATATTTTCCTATCACGAATTATCAACCAGCAACAAGATTCTGAACACTTAGCTTGAATGCCTCCTGTACCATACTGTAACACTACCACCTAGCATTACACATAGCTAGGAGCTAAGTCGGACGAATACAAACATGACTCATGCAAAAACAGCATGCCATATACAGTCACTGAAACTATTCAAACAACTGTCTTCAATGACTATGTACCAGCTGTTATGAGTTCCATATGCCCATAGTGAAATCAGTGGTGTAACAGGTCACAATTGTAAAGTGCTTTCACACATGAAGTTGTTGTAACAAAACTTACCTGTCAATTCTGCAAACTGTGCTTATTTTAAATACAAAACATCATCAACATGTAACACTGAGCCTACCTCATAAAGGGGCATGCAGATGGCATCAATGAAGCCCACTTGCATCTTGGGAAGCTCATGTCTCTTTCTTCTGTCCATCATAGCCTTAAAATAGTCACAACACAAAGTAATGACTTCATGTAATCAATTTAAATCTCAACATTGCTTTCTATTGTTTGTGTTATTTTGTTTGACGAGGGATTTCAAAGTTAGCCCTAGCTGTTACCAGCCTCCCATACCCTCAGCTTTCATCATACCCCACAACATACGTAGAGGATTTTTTTCAATGCACTGTTAATGTGTACATATACTTGGTATCTGCCATTGCATGAGCGCTGCATATGATTTACTTGTGAACCATGTTAACTATTGCTGGACCATATGTTAATGCTCACAATTGGCTCCGCCTTGAGGTCGTTCCTTTCCTGGTCTCCTTGCTCAAAGAACTCGCTGGCCACTAGCAATGCCACTCTCTGCTGGATCTCCCAAGGCTTGGTGATTGCTGCAATGTCACACGCTGTCATCAACATTCCTCTGTATACACATGGTGGGTTGGAAGATAAAAGGATGTCCTGTCACTGTAAGTAGAGATACTGTCATGCAGCCATATCATTTTTGCTTTTAGTCAACAGCACATGATACACAATGGGGACCAGCTTTAGTCAACAGCAAATGGGGACCACAAAAGTTTCTCTGCTTTATTTTGAGCTTATAAACTATAATATATGTTTTACTACGAGCAAAGTAACCGCACCCCAAGATGCTCATAGGAGCTTAATGCTGCAGGTTTACCTTGGCTCGAACACTTTAGAGTTCAGTGCTATACATAGGTAAAATCTTTGTTGGTAGGGTTTAGGAAAATAAAGTTCACTGCTACTTAGCTACAAGACCTGAAGTACATTTTAGAGATCAGGATTTTGTGCTGCAAATTTACCTGAAGTAGAAAGCCTTAGAGTTCAGAGTTTGTGGTTTCTTAAAAAAGCTTTACCCTCAAGGGAGGAGCCAGACATCAGTTTATCAATCGTGAATAGAAAGGCATGCCTTCACCTGCTTTATACTCGCGCATTACCCGCGTAATAACAGCCCGATTCTGCCCGAAGCGCCGTAGCACGCTCAATACACGCAATGATTTTATACGTAGTATATTGAACGTGTGACGTCACGTCAGCGCTTCGGGAGTCGCTGTGATGGGGTGACAGTGGTGTAGCTGGTGAAGGGAGAGATGTTGGTGTACCAAAGTTTCATTCATGGGGTAAGTGCACCATGCCATTAACGAATATCAACTCAGATTGGATGTTCAACGCTTCCTCCGGCCTGTGTATTATATTGGGTTAGTTATTATTTACGCGGGTCCTTTAAGTTGCATCTTGGGGTGTAATGAAACAATCAACTCCAGTCAAAAACATGCTGAACTTGACCTTGAACAACCAACTCACTCCTAGGTATGCTCAGAAATAATATGGCTCGGCCCCATGATCCCTACCTTCCTCACCTCAACAAGTCTCTGTGGGACTCATCTGACCAGTTGAACCTCGATTGTTTGACCAGCTCCTGAAATGAACTTTTCTTCCTGCACACAAATGTACAGAATGTGCAATGTGTATGTCTTAATATTTCCAGGTTCAATCCACATCCTGATATCATGGGGTTATATAACAAACTCAGGTTAGTTATCCAGATTTGGACCCATGCAGGCTAAAAGCCTAGTGTAAATTGGGTGATAGATTCAGTAAGGCAATACAAGTGAGTTCCAAAGTTGGAAACACCATTTCAACATACTTGAAGTAGATAGCAAGGTCTGTGGAGAGAATGGCATTCTCCAGTAGCTTGATGACCAGCTCATACTGCTTAGCAGTGAGCCCATTTAGCACCTCATTACCCTGCAGTGAAGGGAACAGACGACAAAGATAACGCTATAACCTTTTGCAGTAGTCATCATGTGCTCTTGAAGTGGACTATCACAGTCCAGAAGATAAAATTATTAAAAAGCTATCATTTCCACCTCTATACATACAGCTATACATGTATGGCATGTATAGCTCAATAGTTTAACAATGTATACAGTAAACATAAATTCTAGCTAGCTCACTAAAGCAACAAACACAAAATTTATATGTCCCTACAAGCTCACAACAGCATTGCATGACTACTCATTCTGCTGTTAATCATTAGCATTACTGTGCTGTTCAGGATCATGATGCAGTGGTCAAAGTGGTGATGCTCCATGGTGGAGGTAGAGTAGAGAGTAGCCAGGGCATTGCCTTTCCTGAGAGGAAAAAAAGAAGAGGATTACACAGCTGGTCTGGCGATCACATATTCAGTGACTTTTTTCCCACTTCATCTGAAAGGCATTGTTGGTTCCTCTGTGATCCAGGTCATGGCAGAAGCAGCCAATGAGTAGAGCCAATTGCTCCATGTCGGTCAGTTTGGAGGAGAGCTTGCCACTCTATGAAGAGAGAACAAAGACAGCATGACATGGAAAAGAGATTATGTTACAACAGTAAAGAATGAGAGTCTTCTCTGTGAACACATAAATGCATGTAGCTGCCAGATCATGTTCTAACTAAACAGGAGTCTGATAGATTATGCAAGCTAGGTTTCTTCCCACAGCCCTTTAACTCCATGCTACCGACACTGATACATGTATGTCAGATATAGCTTACTGTGAACATGGCAAACATTGTCTGTGCAACGTTGAAGGCATGCTTCCAGTTGTGGTAGGTCACAGGACGGTAGTTCTTCTTCACTGTCAACAGCCACCTGTAAAGCACCTGTATGTGGTGAGGGAAAATGTGCCCTCATTGCACTAAGACAGTTAAGCAACTATACACAATTGATGCAGGTGCACACACACTGCATGGCAATGCATTAACTGCAGATGAGTCCTCTGTTGCATTGATGTGAGCAACTATTACAATTATCAATGGTTGAATTCTTACTACATAGTTGACTTGTAGTTCCAAACTATATAGCTCTTGCATGCCACATACATGAGTATACATCAGTAGTACTCATAGCAAGGGCTTCATCAGTGTGGGAGTGAGCAGTTTATACACTCCAAAGAATCTTGCAGCTTGTGCACATTAATATAGAATCTGCAACTTCAAGCAAGTATCTGCTTCTTACCATTTTATCAATGCTGAACCTTTCCAACAATCCACTGTGTGTGAACATCCTGAAAGAAGCGAGTATGGTTTCATCCTCAGAGAAGGAGATGTCATCAAAAATGAAGGAGGAAAGGAGCTGGAAGGTAGTCTCTGGAACTTGCAGTTGCTACGTGTGTGTGTGTGTGTGTGTGTGTGTGTGTGTGTGTGTGTGTGTGTGTGTGTGTGTGTGTGTGTGCACGAAATGCATGGAATGGATTGGTGAGGCCAGAGAAAAAACGCAGATAGCAACACAGATCAAGTTAGTATACTAAAATGCACCTTCAACTGCATTTACATAAAAAACAACAACATAACCTGTGCTGTGAGGCACATAACTGTGCTGTGAGACACATAACCTGCGCATGTCTTACCATAAAAGAGACACATGTCTAGATCTTACCATTACTCTTTGTGCTTCTTCAAGGGAGGAAGACGCATGGTATGAGAGCACCTTTGGGGGAAGGAGACAGGGTTCTGAGAAAAGTTTATCTTCTCTTTATATAGACTGCACTTGAATTACAGGCACAAAGTTGGACACAAGAATTTAAAGTGTAGTTAACTAACTTCTTTTTTAACCAATGTACAAATCATCCAAGTATGCATCTTATACTACTGAGTAAAATTGGATCATACAAGACATTCATTTTTGGGGATTAAGATACTCTACCAGTTACATTTAATCTAAAGTGGAGGCATAAATCATTCACATTTGGAGGATTTGAGGTTCTTAACCATTTTGGAAGAAGAAATGACCTTGTATGCATGATCTACTCTCAGAGATTAGAAACATGCAGTGTTGCATCCCCACCTTCCCCGTTCCCCATCTGAACTTAATAAATGACATGCATGCCACCCCCCCTCCCCCAACAAAACAAATGGCCTGGGTATGAAGCTAGTACAGTGCATATTCATGCATACACGCTCCTCTGACCTCCAGTGCCACCGACTGCTTGGCATTGGCCTTTAGAATCTTCTCATAGCTCATCACACTGTGGATGCCGAGACCACAGAAAGTAGCGAAAACCTGAATTGTGGAACAAATTTCTATAAGTTTTGCCAACAGATAATAAT
This sequence comes from Agelas oroides, assembly GCA_949130485.1. NCBI lineage: Eukaryota > Metazoa > Porifera > Demospongiae > Agelasida > Agelasidae > Agelas > Agelas oroides. Next base: position 4,570,805 of record OX422187.1, on the reverse strand, counting down.
ATTTTGACCTTTATAGTTCATAACTGCACCTCAAACAGCTCCTGGTCTGCCTTATTAAAGGGTTTTCTGTCCAACTTGTTGGTTAGCTTGATCACACCTGAGGGAGAAAAAGGCCCAGCTAGGTTATAGTTGCCAGTGCAGTAGGCTGATAATGACCTATATTGTCTGTGTGATACATATGTATGTCAATATAGCCAATCTCACTGTCCTGAGTCTGGCAATTTGACAAGTAATAACAGTGGCGGATTTAGGGGGGGTAAGGGGGGTGCAAATGCGCGGCTAGTAATGTATTTTGCGTACATAACCATCAAATGATTATGCAGCAGTGGCATGCAGCAACAACAACCAGGCACAGTTACACACTCACGTATCAGTTCCTTACTGATCTCCAGACGTTTGACTAGGCCTAGAGTTGCTTCGAGATATTCAGTTCGGTCCAAGGGGTCCGCCACGGCGCACCTCGGCGTACGAGATTTCGAAATCCACTGGATTTCACGTGGATTTCGGATTTCAGAGTGGATTTCTGGATTCACAGTGGATTTCTGGATTTCAGTTTGGATTTCTGGATTTCAGTTTGGATTTCTGGATTTCAGTTTGGATTTCTGCCGACAGGTTTCTTCTTGTATGTTCTTGGATATTTTAGTTATAGTTCCCAGCTTTAATAGCAAAAAATTTTAGTTAGTTGTGGTTTTGGTTAAGTAAATTTTAAAAAGGCCATACTAAAATGTTTAGTTAAAGTTATAGTTAACTAAAACAACACTGTCGGACAGTGTACAAGATTTCTTTTGTGACGGACCCCTCGGTTCGGCCTTCCAGCTATATTTTATTTTATTGTATGAATGTGTTCACGTGACCGAAAGTGGGCGTGGCAACCCAAAAATTTCCGCCACGCTTTGCGCGCCGGTGACTGAACCCCCCTTTCTAAATTTCTAGATCCACCACTGAATAATGTGCCATTTTACTTCACATACAATGATGCAGTATGAAACTGCGAGTGTTTACCCTCATGCATTTGATTTCATCGTATCTGTCACGTGATGCAAACAGGTGGGATTGCAATTACCAGAATAACAAAAACAGGCTCATGAAGTGACCTTATATCAATCTAATGTACACATAACAAACTAAAATCTCACTGAGTAGAATATTCAAATTCCTCGGAGAAGATGCTCTACAAGGCAAACAGTCCCTCAAGCGATGGCCAGTGAAACCATTCTTTTAGTCACGGTGGCTCCTATAACAATATCTTACGTGGTAGACAAATGTTTTGATGCCTGCTCATTTGAGTAAGGTAATGAGTATAAAGTTTTTGAATAACTCAACTTTTCCATTCATCACACTCAATGCAGTCATCTTCCTGATCATGTGTCACCACACCCCATAATTTTGCCGTGTTACAGATTCATACAGCCATAATCCAAACATAAACTACTGGTTGCATTCTTATACAAAAAACGCATGCCACATGTAATTTAAGCCTTGGTCAAGCCATGTAACTACACTGAGATGTATATATATGTACCAATTGTGTTGCCATCTTTGTCAAATATTGGCATACAAAGCACACTCCGAGTATCCCTGTGAACCTGCAACACAGGAGGGAGTGGGCAGATTGATAAGATACATATACATATATTGTTGTACACACACAACTGTTAGGGTTAAACTTCACAACTGCACTAGTATGCTGGCAAGAACCTCTACATTCCATTAAACTTCATAACTGCACCAGTATGCTGGCAAGAACCTCTACGTACATTCCATTGATACTTGTATCATAAGCCTAGTTAGTAGCTGGGTATGTCCATAGCAGAAAGTTACTGTCCAATCAACCTTGTTCCATGCAGCAGCAATGGTCTTACAAACTGCTCAGAAGTCTCTCTGAAAGCAGCTTCAAAAGGAGCGGGATGTGGCATCCAGAAATAGATACTTTTGTCCAAACATGGATTGTTTGGGGCTGTCAAGTTAATACTATTTATTATTGACACTTGAGCACTGTTTTCAACAGTCAGCTACAGTGGACTCCACCTGGTAAAACCAAGTATGTGTGTGGCCTGATCTCCACATATAAACATCCAATTATTGGTGGTACCCAAACATTGATTGCTTACTCTATCTGGCTGTTGTATTTGTGAATACCTAACAACCGTGCGGATCCAAAGCAAAAAGCTGTTGTCATACTTTGGCAATTATTTTGATGACCCCACACAACTTACTGGAAGCCTCAGGTGCACCTGCGTTTACATTGCACCAAGGAGGCTGGATTACTGTACACAAGAGGCGGTTCTTTCTCAGGTTTACATATGTAGCTCTGTAAAACTCGGCCTGTGTTCACCGGAATTGGACTTCAGTTTGTTTTGCGACATCCTGGGTAGTGATGTCATGTGAAAATTAAAATTGTTTTATCACAACAACCACCTTTATTTTTGAAAAGAGCTTGAAACGACAATTCCAATCGTAGCCATATCAGCAAGCGGAATGGTCTTCGAAACGTAACTGGTTTGCCAAAAAATTTCTATCTAATTTTAGTGCAATATTGTGGTCACTGCTTTTCCGCAAGCGACTGTAAGCCCGATCAGAATGAAACTCGCTGTGAAGGATAGTTTATATATACCAATTCAGTCCAATGAAGGTTGTTCCTTTTAGATATCATCCTTGTACTAGGCTTGATAAATGCTTTAAAAAAGTGGCCATAAACAGTTGCATTTCCGGAGAAGTTGGAGTAAGGACAAAAACCTGTACCCTCCCATTGGGCAACTAACCTAGTATACAGAACTAGTTGTACCTTTGTTGAATATTGAAGTGACTGTGAGTAGCATCACAAAATGTCTTAATACTTCAACAATTTGCAGAAAAGTAATGAAATGTGATGAAAAATTGTGTGTATTTTTGATCGCAGCAGATATTTTTAACAAAGCTGTGCAAGCAAATATTCCCAAGCCTCTAAGGAACCTCTGTACCAACTTTGATGTGCACATATTAAGGTATTGTGGAGAAATAGCCTGTGTAGAAGAAAATTTACATACTTTTGGAAATTCTGACATCACTATCCTGGGGGAGTGCACGTGGACTTGACCGTAACAGAATGTTTTTCGTGAAATATGCACTGAAAAGTCAGGCATTATACGCTGCAAGCCCATGAAAATGGTGAAGCGCATGCTTCTGTTTGTCTTACAATGAAAAGTGTTCTGTTATTGAATTCCTCTCGTAATAGCAGCTCTGTAGACAATGTTCCAAGTCAGTAAGCAAACGTTTTATACAAATAGGTCTGGACTTGGCCATTCTACTGTTCTGCTTGTGGACAAGGCAGACTCATAAACTTGTATGTGTGTTTAGTAGTCCGTACGGACACTAAGTTGCAGCAGCAGGCTGTGTGTTCATAAGCCATTTTATTGCAACCCCCTAGCAACTGGCTGCATGCACGCCTCCAATTAGTTCCGATCACCCTTAATCAATTTAACTACGGGTGGTGTCCAAACATCGAACATCATCGCTTTATCTGGTTGTGGTAATACTGCAACTGTACTAAGCCACTGTATATACAGAGCACTGACTTACAGGGAGCTGGGCTTCAGTCATATCAATGTTGTTGACACTCATTGCCTACAGAAAGAATAACCATTTTACAGCACCATGTCTTCTGGTTTTGAAGTCAGGTTGTGCTAGCTACCGGCTTTTATAACAGCCACATAAATTCACACAGCAATAATTATGCATACATGTAAAGTTGCATGCCCGTTCTTGGTAGCACTGGAGTGTATATATCCACTATATAGATCATGATCATCAGCTAAAACAGTTGAGTCATCATCTTGGAGCAGTATTTGCATATGTACATTGGCAGTACATTTGTGTATGCACCATCAAATGTAATAAAAAATTGATAAACCACACAAAAAAGCATTTATGTAACAGCTATATCCCTCCCTGAGAGTGGTCATTAGATAACTGTCAGTCGTAGCTCAACCCATTACCTCTGTAGATAGCGATTCCGGAAGATTGACATTTTTGAAAGAAACAGCTCGTTCTCAGAATGGCTCGTGCTACGAGCGACCAACGCACATCAAACGATGTCCCGATGGTTGCTCCTTACGAAAAATCGCGAATCGTTGCAAACTAATCGGCTCTAGTACCTGCTGTTTTTAATTTTCGTTCAATTGAAATTTGTATGGGAAAAATTAAAAACGCAAGTAACTTCCGCATCAAGGGAGTTCCCAACGACCAACGGTGATCGTTCGACAGAGCTCACTGAGAGCTTTCTTCTGGTGTATAGATATTTGGAGTTTGATAACGGCTAGTGCCTGCTGTTTTTAATGGAAGTTTTGACCGTCCGGAATCGCTACTGTAGAATTGAAGTATGAATAACATTCTTATGTGGTGCCCAGATAACAAATTATAATATATGTTTAACCTACTGAGCAGCTAGTGATATATCACCCATCAATTATGATACATTTGCCATAGAAGACTACCTTCTCCTTGTCCTCCAACACAGTGGCTGTTCTCTACTTCATATTAAACGTGTTCTCTAAGGTAGTGTGCTAGATCAATACCAAACACAAATTTATATGCACCTGTGTAGTGGAAGCAACTTGCTTTGCCAGATCCAGGTCTGAAATGGTCTTTGTTTCCAAAGATCTGAGAATAATAACCGTCACAAAAACTAGTCAATATCCTCTTATAGTCTGTCCAGCTTTATCTAAGGATAATGAAGCCAGCCTCTGTACACACAATTACGTAACACATATATGCACAAACGCACACACATGCACACACGCACAAACACACACACACTCACACACACACATACACACACACACACACACACACACACACATGCACACACGCACAAACACACACACACACACACACACACATACACACACACAAACACATATATTGCAATCTCCCAAAAATATGCCCATGTGTAATGAACTTATGTGGCTCCTCAAAGAAAGGGGTAGGCGTATTTTTGAGAGTTAGGATATTTCTCTCTCGAAATACACCACCTCACATACAGTTAGTCTAGCCCTATAGATGTTAATGCCTCTCTTGTCATGCACTTGCTTATGCAATAACTGCAAATGGTGTCTGCATTCATTTGATAGTCCCTCCTCTTGCACAGTACTGCTTCTTCTGTGCTAGAGGTTACGATAAACAACTTGGGAGGCTGCTGGCATAGTAAATTTATCACTTTATATCTCCAAAACCATAACTGATATCAAGTAACAGCACATGAAAGAAATAAGTCATAGAAGCAGCTACTCTAATGCCAGCAGATAGCCACATCACGTGACACTTCTGTGCCAAATTACTGCAGTGACTGTAAAGAGTTCGATCTTAAAAGTGTTGTTGTATATCTGTGCTATAGCCACAACAGTTTTGAGTATTTCATGTTTGGAGGACAGCTAATGCAGACAGACATCTGTGTTTGAGTAGCTACATGCACTAAGTTTACAGCACTCCAAGAAATCACCGTGTTTCATGCTAGCTCAGGCCAGAAAGGGGGGGCATGGGCCTTCAATGCCTCTCCTTTAGATCTGCCGCATGCACACACACATGCAAATTGCAAATTTACACATATATATGCACAAACATACACAGACACACACCAAATTTTGTTACGGGACTCTATGCAATATGTGTCTCTGGTACATTTAATATCCAGCCACCTGCCTACCTGATGCTAGCTTGACTTGCTTGGTGCATCATAGCTTGGTCCATTTGAAAAGCCTGGCTGAATACTATTTCCTGTGCATGTGATTTGTAGATACACAATTGTGGTAAAATCTTTCAGCATTGTATTAGATAGTGCAGCTGGCTAGCTGATGACTACTTGAAACTTTGTTCAGCAATCCAAACCTTGGTAACTGCAAGTATGGGGGAATAATCATGTTCCTTGCCACAATTTCTGTTCTTAATTATAGGTATGCTATTTTTCATAAGGGTGGTCGGAACTAATTGAGGGCGCGCACACGGCTGGTTGCTAGGGGGTTGTATCTTGGCAATAAAAAGGCTCATAAACGCACAGCCTGCTGCAACTTAGCGTCCGTGTGGACTACTAAACGCACGTACAAGTTTATGATTCTACCTTGTAAAAGCCGAACAGTGGAACGGCTAAATTCTTGTTGATAAAACTTTTGAACGGAGTAACTTACTGACTTGGAACATCGTCTACAGAGCTCTTATTACAAGAGGAACCAATAACAGAACGCTTTTCGTCGTTAGACAAACGGAAGCACACGCTTCACCGTTTTCACGGGCTAGCAGCGTATAATGCCTGGCTTTTCAGCGCGTATTTCAAGAAAAGCGTTCTGTTACGGTCAAGTCCACTCCCTCAGGATGTCGCAAAACCAACTGAAGTTCAATTCCAGTGAACACAGGCCGAGTTTTACAGAGTTATGTAAACCGCACCTAGCTGAGAAAGAACCGCCTCTTGTGTACAGTAATCCAGCTAGCCTCGTTCCCAGGCCCGTGCCCAGCTTCCCGTCGCTTGCAGTACTGTTAAGCGGGAGAGGGCCTGGTACATTTCCTCACGTGAGTGACGTCACGGACAGGGCAAATTATGCGAACGTGGGCGTCATGTAAACCACAAAAAACTTCGCTCGCACGCACGCACTGGAGCGCAACTATTCCGAGTCAAAAGATAGCAGCGCACGAAGGCGCTTTTATGTCGCTATTTACGAGACAGTCGGGAGGACAGAGAGTTTTACCAAGCCAAAACAGTGAAGACACACACCAGCAATCAGTGAGCAATTTAGTCGTGCTCGCCCACGTTCAATTGAAGTCTTTCTACCCGTGACGTCACTCACGTGAGAAAATGTACCAGGCCCTCTCCCGCTTAACCGTACTGCAAGCAACGGGAAGCTGGGCGAGGGCCTGGGAACGAGGCTATAATCCAGCCTCCTTGCTGCAATGTAAACGCAGACGCACCTGAGGCTTCCAGTAAGTGGATTGGGGTCATCAAAATAATTGCCCAGGTTGTTTTATGACAACAGCTTTTTGCATACTTTTGGATCCGCACGGTTGTTAGTTCCGACCACCCTTAAGGAGTTAACGCGCCCCTCTGATAGCCCAACTTTACAGCCTAGTTGTCCATAGCTAATATCATCACCTCCTTGTTATCCTGGTCAATGAGCATCACAGTACAGCGCTCACAGGGGACAAGCTCCTGGGATTCCATCATGATCTTCCTCATCACCACCTCCAGTGAGGTGGTATCCTCAAATAGTCCCCGTGCCAGCTGCAGGAGGACCTGGGGAGGAGGATTTGGATTGTGCATGTGTGAATGGTAGAATTCAACAAGAGAGCCTGAAATGATGTGTGCCTACTTTGTGCTGATACTGTTAAGGCCATGACTATTTATAATTACTCCCCAAGTCCATTTCACTTCCCAAGATGCAAGAACAGACTTATATCAGGAGTCAATGCACTAATTTTGTATTAACACTATGACCAGTGATGTGTCCTGACTTACTAGTATCAAGGAAGAAAGTGTAAAACAAGACCAATACTTTCAGCCATCCACTATGAATCTAATCAATGAACCACATCTCCCTAAAAAAAGGCAGGCCTAGATGTTATGCAAAGTCACCGGACACGTTTTGATGTCAGCAGTCAAAACAATGGCAAAAGTTTTCCGATTTCAAGTTAGTAACAGAGAGCCTTGCTTATGTAGCAATCAACTGATAAGCCACTGAAATGTTGCGTCTGCTATGGCTTGCCATTTCATACCTACAATATCATGTGTACTGGCTGAAGTTTGCACAAGCACCACTAAAAGCAGAAAACTGCACAAAGTACATAATAACTTAAGATCACACTTTGCCGATATGTATCCTGCACATATAACTATAACATAGATTGGGAAATTTTATGTTCAAAATATTTTTGCATGCATGAAAGTTTTTAACATTTTTGTGAGTAGGTTCATCTACAATTTTTACAGGTCAAAGGTTACAATATGAACTTAAGCCCTGAAGTAAGTTAGATTTGTATTTGGTGGTTACAATGATCACCATATTTATAGCCACATTTGGTACATGTTTTCCTTGTTATGAGGGAGAGTGCGGTGAGATAGACATCACTGGCATTGCCACTGCCTGTCAAAAAAGGTAACTGGGAATTTACCCCGAGGGGTGTGCGTGGGCGTCGCTGGGTGTAGGGTTGGCAGAAAAGCATTGTACACTAGCAAACTAAATTAAAATTTATGAGTTAAATATTTGTAGCTGAGGTCGACTACAGATATACAGTGGAGCCCCTCTAAAGCAGACACCGTTGGGACTGCCACTGTGTGTCCGTATTATGGAGGTATCCGTATTTCAGGGGCTTCCGGTAAACTTCCAGTGGGCGTGGTAATGTGTACCTGGGCTGGTGAGCACAACGAGGCCGCATTTTCGGACCTTTCTGTTACCATATGAGGCTGAGAAAGGCTGGCACGATAAGCGACTATGTTAATATAATGCTCGGCCTTTGAATCCACCGAATGTGGCGCACAATTTTACGAAAGCAGTAAACAAGTGTCCGGATTATCAAATAAATTTTGTACAGTTCAGGTACTGTTGGGACTTGGGAACCTGTCCACTTTACGGAAAATGGGGTTTCTGCATTTCAGGGGTTTTAATTGTACACAAACATAATTATCAGAGAGTCGGTAGACTCTCTATGTAGGGATGGCGCCGACGCGCAATATATGCAATACTTAAGCAAAAGCCGTATAACTTCACCACAAATACGCTAAAAGCTTATTTAAGCGCCCAGGCATCCTCTTTGAGTGCCTTTATGATCAGCAAGACTCATATAAGTGGCCAAAAGCCACGCGGAAGACAGCTAAACGCAAAAGTGTGCGATAGCAAAAGTGCCATTTTTCATCTTCTTTCTTTCTTCATTACGACTTTTGTTCAAACAACGATAACTCGAAAACGGCTCAAGCACTTACTTTGATTTTAGCACGAAACTGATGCTCATCACAGCCCGCAGCTTCCCAACCACTCATCGTCTTCATAGCTTCAAGTTCACCCTGGTCAATAAAAGCCATTCACAACACTCTGAAGCTGCTGTCCGTTGCTTAGGATGCCATTTTCTAATTTTGTACGCATGCGCACACGAAGTCTCGTTCCCAGACCAAAGACCACGGTGATTGGAGATAGTCTCGTGCCCAGACCCCACCCCCGAAAAGCGGGAAGAGGGTCTGGTGTTCTGAACGACTCTTCTTGTCACATGGGGCGGAGTCGAACGGCGTAAAGAATGTAACTATTGCATTCCCCATCCACGGCATGCATACTAGATCTCGTGCTTGATTTACGTCATCGCAATAATTACGCGTTCTGCAATCTGATTCGAGCTCTCAGATCGGGGAGCTGTGACAAGAAAAGTCGCTCAGAACACCAGACCCTCTTTCTCGCACGTGCGGGGGAGGGTCTGGGCACGAGACTAGATTGGAGACTAGTACACAGTCGAAATGGCCAGCCGGCAGTACGCATGGCTGGCACGGGCTTTTCCCCCCACGGTATTGAGCAAGGCTTATGAACACCACGTAGGTAAGGCGCTACCTAAAGCTACTTGTAGCTACACTAAAAATAGCCTACTCACAGCTTTAGCTAGGAAGGTCAGTTGTCAGTACGATAGTTTTCTGTGCTGCAGCTGGTCAGTCGTCATGATAACTGAATCATGAAATTGGTTTCACAAAGTTTGGTAGGGAGAGCGGTTGGCCCTTCATCAGGTTCTAGCTGGCTATATTACACATTATTATTACATGCCTGGAACTACTACTAAACTGTCAATGCCGTTTCAAGTTCTGGTGTTGTGGTTACACTTGAAAGAAATATTCTTAGGCTTACGTCTAACTGTAACTGAGATTAGCATCAAAAAAGTACAGAAACAAGACTTAAAAAAACATTAAAAATGTAAAAAGATGTAGGGATGGCATGCCAAAAAGCATGCAAACAAGGTAGGGATAATGCATGAAAGCAAAGGTCAACATATTGGCAAAGCCCCATCCCTACATCTTTTTCACACTATAGCTGAGGGTCATACTAGCCTCATTCCCAGGCCACATGGGAGGAAGAAGTGGCCTGAGAATGAGGCTACAGCCATGAACTGCCAGTAAAGGTTGTGAACTTGTGGTATGTTTTAGGAAGACCCCCATGCACTGTCTAACTGTAGTGTGAAAAAGGTGTAGGGATGGGACTTTGCCAAGATGTTGACCTTTGCTTTCATGCATTATCCCTACCTTGTTTGCATGCTTTTTGGCATGCCATCCCTACATCTTTTTACATTTTTAATGTTTTTTTAAGTCTTTGTAAATGCATTTGGGACAAAACCAAGTTTTTCAGGGGTGTCCGTAAGGCGGGGTTCCACTGTATATTAACAACAACAATTTCTCAATCTACTAATTTACGAACAATCACTCCTCACCAAGCTACTTGACTATGGAATCACCACCTCAAAAAGTTTCAATCCCTTCAACAAACAACATAGTTTGAGAAGCCATATCTATGCTCCAAACAGTTTACTTACAATAACAGAGCACTAACTTGTCATAGTTTGGAGAGAATCTACAGTTTCCTTTTGAAGATGCAAAATGTGCATGGTCTCTTCATTTGGAACACTGTATTACTGTCACCGCTGTTTCATACCGGTGTGGGCCAAAAGAGGATCTGTAATTCTGAAGTAGCTAAGTACCTACCTGCAGTTGTCTTGACAGTGTAAAGCTCTGGTCTAGCAGCTGGGCATTGAGGAGTCCAATAGCACAGAAGTTGAGGTAAGTCCGAAAATCCTGCCAAAGAAAAGAAAAAAATTTAATTAAGGAAGGCAAGAGATACGGTAACAACAAGTATGTACAGATAACATTTAGAAGTTCGTACAGCTCCGGTAGAGGGAGCCTTGCTGGCTATACAGATAGATTACAGTCAGATGTTAAACTTTTAAGGTTGATCAAGGCCATATGTTTTATGCTAACTGTTGTAATGGCTAACGCTGTGTCTTAAGGCTTACATAACAAGAGCTAGTCTAGCTAGCTAGCCTTTCTTAATTTACTTCTGTGCCTTCTTTGTAGCTTCATTTTAAGCTCTTGTACTATAGCCAATGGTTGGGCTTGTATGGCTGTGTTCTATTTTACCTCTTCATCCTTCCTTGTGAATACTTCATCTCCCTTGCTCTTATTGATCACTTGTGCCACTCCAATCACCTGAAAAATGAAAAGCACATCCACCCAGGGCATATACGTACCTAAACAGTTTTTGCTTTTTTTTTTCATGTCCTTTTTTGATCTCCCCCCCCCCCACACACACACACACACACACACACACACAAAAGACAAAAACAGAAACAAAAGGTTACTTACTCAAAGAGCTTTCTGTTAAGGTACAAGGTAAATGCATTATGTATGGGTCTCAGATGTATCACAGAGCACGTAAAGTTTAATCCTCTATATAGCTGATACATACTGTCAGCCAGGTACTCTTTCCAACTTCTCTCCATATACAAGCAATTCCATCCCCCTTAACAACATTTCTAGAAAAAACACTTGGCTCCAAACAGACAAATGCACATACAAATCGGAATGCTAAAGCGGTACAACTCATCCCAGTAGAGCCCTTCTACATATGTACCCATCAAAAATGTTATGCATTACTGCACAGTTAGGGGAATTTTTTGACAAAACAATATATTTCAGCAAATTGGTAGCTAACTACACTACGCTAGAGTGGATGAACAGTGGTGATAGCTCAAAATCTTGTGGAGAATATTACCTGTCCATCTGGGGCCTTGATTGGCATGCACAGTATGCTCTTCGTCTTGTAGCCAGTGTACCGATCCACAGATGTATTGAAACGAGGGTCCTTTATAGAAAGACAAACAGAGCACAGACCATGGAATTGAGGTAGCTACTGTAACAGCATAGCCAATATGCAGTTGCTCACCTCATATGCGTTCTGCAGATTGATCGTTTCTCCTGTTTTTGCAGCGTGTCCTGCAATTCCCACTCCCACTGGTATCTTGATCGCATCAGCCTCCTCATGCACGGCATCTTCTACAGTCGTACCCTCCATTACATCAAAGAGCCGAGAGACCAATACTGGATTGTTGTCTTCGGTTCCTCTATCCATGAGAAACAGTGAAGACCTGTCAGCATTAGTAAGTAATAGAACATTGACAAGAATCTTGTGGCTAAGACTGTTCACATCCATGTCAGGAGAGACTACATCTTGTAAAAGTTCCATGAACAATTGATGGCGATCCATTTTCCGAAGCTCCGAAGAGGACCTTTTCTTGCGATTGCTGTGAAGGTTAGGAGTACTAATGCAGTGATTTAGAAGCTTCCCTTCTTCCAATGCTGCTCCTAAGGGTTTAGTGATGGTCGTACTCCCTTGGTTGCAGAGTTTCTCCAACAAAGCACGCGCCTGGTGAGAGTGAGCTTGGAGCCATCGTTCCACGAAAGAATATGCATAGTCCTCGTGGCCATCCAACCAGTTTTCTATAAACCGTTTTTCCGAGTCGATCGATGCCATCCACTGATGATTTAGTTTTAGACCAGCTCTGATATCTGCGATTTTCACTGAGGCAGCTGCAAGTATCGTTCATTGCCTAGGCAGCCGCCAACTTGCGCTGAAATTAATAATTTGATTGGCCCTTCGGCTCATGTGACCATAGCCATAGGTAATTGTAAGCGATCGATCGCGCATGACAATGCGGAATTTGTGTTGATTATGTCAGAGGCGAAGCGAAACACCTGGCTGGTCACTTCAGTACCAGCAGTCTACCTTCTGTGCGACCTACTGCTCACTCTTTTCCTTTTCGTGGAGCTCCCAGTCACCGTGCACGGTGAACCGAGTATTTCACTGAAACAGTACTAGCTAGTAAACTCACTGCTAAGCGGAGCAAGTGGGGTGCTGGTGCACACGAATACCAATGAATAACTTCAGCCCCACCCATGTCCGCTCCAAGTTGCGTGGGAGGGGCTTGAGTGTCAAACACGCAGGAAAGCAGGATGGGGGTCCTGTTCACTCTTTGCGTCTCGCTTGTTCTCGTTTATCTGAGTGGAGCATCACTCTGGTGGGAAGAGAAGCGAGTAGCTCTACCTGAACCGTTTCTCGATGCCTTTCAGTTTTTCCACGACAAAATGCGTCGAGTTGACAATGGGGGCGTTGGCCTCTACTACGACCATTACTCTCTGCCGGACAACCAGGGGAATGACGGTGAAATCTCCATCGGTTCTACAGGATTTGGTATGGTCACTGTGTGCATCGGGAACGCCCTAGGTCTCATCAGTAACGAGGAAGCGGTTAGCCTTACATCAGAAACCCTGGATGCCTTGCTGGGGAAAGTCGAGGGTTTCGTCCCCACTCGTAGTCCCAACGGTTTTTTTGCGCACTTCCTAAACCCAGAGAACGGAACAGCAGAAAAGAATTCTGAGATATCCACCGTTGACACAGCGCTGTTGGCTGCTGGAGCCATGTTTGCCCGCAATTACCTCAAGGATCCGACAGTGACAGAGAAGGTCAATGAACTCGTGCAGGGGATTGAGTGGAGAGCAGCTGTAGCAAAAGATGAGTGGTTGTACATGAAAATAGACCCCGACTCTGGGCAAGGTGTACCAACACCACTGACCAAACCATTCAATGAGTATTTCATCCTAGCATATGTGGGTAAAGTAGTTGAACAGGAAACCAACAAGAGCAGTAATGCAACAGCATACTTCGACAAGTACTACAGCAACCCACCAGCATCGCTTGAGGCAGCTACGGCCACTTCCAATGTTTACTGGCGTTATGGTCCACTGTGGTCTGATCGAGGAAAAGGGCAGTTTGCCTCAAGTTTTGAGGTACAGTTTTGCTACTATATGACAAGTTTCTTTCCACGCAACTCCTACTACTCCGATTTTATGAATCAGTCAGCAGGAGCAGACTGGCTGTACTTCCGGAATGTGTTTAAGAACAGTAAATATGCAAACGTGGTCACTACAGAAGCACCATACCAATGGGGATGTGGCGCTGGTGCATATCCACCTGCAGACGGGTACAAAGCCACTGCTATTGAGGACAACAGCGAGCTGGTATACTCTGCACCCATTATTGCAGGGTTCTTCCCTGCAGACGACTTTCTTCGCTCTCGAGAGTCGACCTTCATTCCCATCAGTGACACCTTAAACCATCTCTATACCAATAAGGTTTGCACGTATGAAGTGGATGGCAAGACAATCCTGTGGCGGCGCTCTCTTGAGGAGAAGCAATGGAGGGCAGAAGCAATTCAATCAGTGGATTTCTCAACACTTCTGCTGGGTTATGCATGGAAACTGTTGGGGCAAGACTTCTTCCTTCAGAATGCTATTTAACTAGCTGGTTAACTTTGAATGCAGGGCCGGCATGCACTTTACTGCGGCTATAAACTGCATTTGTAGTGAAACTTTCCATTAATTTTTGTATTCATTTGTAATGCTATTTAGCTGGAGCATGGTAAGCAATGTAACGAGTGTGTCACAACAGAAAGTAAGTGCAGGACAATAAACTGGGTCCCCAGTACTTGTTCTCAACAGCCCCACCCACTTCCTGTTAACCAAACAGTTCTAAACAATGCTCACCATTAATTTTGCAGCCACCGTATGATGGAGCATAGTTTGCGCCCATGACAGTTCTGCAGATGTAGGTAGACTCTCCTACTGCATTAAAGAGCTGGAACACAGGTGACAGTAGTTGATAGTGTTATAATATGCTTCAAACTCTCAGGGGCGGGGCTCTGTATGCCGGAGGGCGTGTTGCTTGTACATAGAATTCAAGAACGTGGATTTTGTTCAACGCAAAAGCAATGAGTGTAGTTCTTGTTTCGCTGCTATTTATATACTTGCAACAGAATGAGCTGAACGCACCCCAGAGCAGTGCGATTTTTGGTACCGTATGTAAACTGTTTGGGGGATAATTAGTGACTTCTGCACCTCATACAGATCACAATGAACTCAAAAGTACATCAGAACACATTCCAACATCGGAAAAACCCAACAGCAACTCGCACAAGCTTGAAACCTTCAATGCTCTCCCTGCAAGTACCATTCCGAATTCCACTCATTGGCAATCACTGGCTATTGTGTAGGATCCTGGTTTGCACAGTAGCATTTCTCTGTTACATGAACAGCAGCGGGGGAGACTTTGTGTTTGATGACAGTGAGGCCATAATTGGGAACAAGGATATTGATCCAGTGACACCACTTACTGAAGTCTTTACAGATGACTTTTGGGGCAAAAAGATCACCGACAAAACTAGCCACAAGTCTTACCGGCCCCTGACAGTCCTGACCTTTAGGTGGAATTACTGGTTAGCTGGAGGACGAGTCCCCTTTGGCTTTCACTTCACAAATGTATTCCTGCATGCCATTACCTCTGTAATGTTTCTTGAGGTGTGCTGCTGCCTGCTGGGAGACTGGCCATGGAGGAGAAGAACTGAAACAAAACATGTGTCTCCATGCACTTTGTTTGCTTCAGTGCTGTTTGCACTACACCCAATTCACAGTGAGAGTGTAAGTTAATGAAGCATCAACAGCATAGATATATATTGACCCACATTTAAGGTGGAATGAAGTGTGTTATTAATCTCTTCTTAAATACGATGGGTCTTAACTTCGTTTATTGGCCCATGTCAAACAGGAAAGCAAGCATCTACGTGTGGTTATGTATGTTAGACAGGAGAAGCTGTACCGTGAACGAGGTGGAAAATTGATATGAAGATAGGCATCTGCATGCAGCACATAAGCAGGCACATGACAAAAGAGGCTTTGAGTCATTGCATGCATAAAAGCTAGCAGGTGGGGTGAATAGTGAAATATCCCCCCACACCCCCAGCTTTGCTAGGAGCATGTATATTTGCTGTGTTGGTGTATGTTGTTCAACACTAGATATCATGTGATCTATCAGGTTCAAAAGGAAAAGTGGTTCGTTGATTGTTCATGCATCCTTCTTTTTGCTATTATAGGTGGCTGGTGTAGTTGGAAGGGCTGAACTGACTTCAGCACTGTGCTTCTTTGGTGCATTCCTGACCTATGCACAGTGTTGTAAAACAGGTACAGATATAGTCAGTATTATGTCTCAGTATTTATAGACATAACTCTATTGGGGAAAGGGGTCTTACATAATTAGTATCAGACTACAGCCACCTGGCACCAATATGTGAAAACAACCAACCATGCAGGGAAGGATATAGTACTACTGAACACACTATATACTGTGTCTTTTCTCTGTCACAGACAGTTGCATATCTCTGCTATGGCTTTTGCTCACTGTGTTACTGGGGAGTACCGCCATGCTCTTTAAAGAGCAAGGACTGAGTGTCATGGTAAGTTATAGGTATGCACAAGTGTTTACATCAATGTAGTGCACTTATACTGTACGTGTTATATACCATGCAATACTTTGTTATATGTATGCAATGTCATGCGCAATTAATGCAGTCAGTAATATTTGTCTCTCACCATTATGCAGGGGGTTTGTGTTGCATATGATGTGGTCGTTCATATGAAGATAGACTTGTACAAAAGGACTGCTGTAAGCACAATACATCTGTGCTAATGCGGACATGCAATTTACTAGGCTGATATTATAATTACCTCCCCTGCATAAATATTCATCCACAGTCTAGGTGGCAAGGCTTTCTTGTAAGGATATCTGTGGTAGTTCTCAGCACAGTACTCCTACTATGGGCAAGGATCCAGCTCATGGACACTGGCCCCCCACAATTCCAAGCTGTAGACAACCCTGCATCATTTGCAGAGTCCCTTCTAGCCAGAGTGAGTACATACAGTATTGAGTATACACATGTACGTCTTTGATTTATTTTGTAGTGGCATATGTGATCATTACAGTAAATGCTGCTACTCTTTGCACACAAATGTGCTTTTCGTAGTTACATGTAAGTGCAAGGCTGTAACAAACGTCTCTGCTGACTTGTACCACAAGGAGCTGCTGAAGTAATAGCATTAAACATTCCTTAGTCTATGTTAATTCTACATCACCAGCACAATCATTTCAAGACAGCCTTCAATGCTATTCATTTGCATAAGTTGAAAGTATACAATTCAGAACACCATTATGTGACCCTCTAGGTGCTGAGCTACAACTATATCTACGCTCTTAATGCATGGCTGCTGCTGAGCCCATGGTGGTTGTGTTTTGACTGGTCCATGGGCTGTGTCCAGCTGGTGGAGTCTCTTGCTGACCCTAGACTTATGTCTGTGATGGCCTTCTGGGTCACCTTTGGTGCACTGGGCGTTTATGTACTGCTGGGAAAACCAACTGAGTTTAAGAGGTTAATTAATAGTGTTCTGCACACAGGCAACACCTATGAGCTACCCTATATGCACAATCACAGTGTATTCTTGTTCTAGCAACTGGTCTGGGGTAGGTAGTGTACCCCATGCAGACAATGGATAGTGCACGCAGAATATTTCAGAAGCAATTCACTGCCCGACCCTCATACTTGTTTCCGAAACAGCAAAGCTATATGAATCCAGTTGAAGAATTGTATGTTCCCAGGCTCTCCCTACATGCGAACATTTTTCTTCAAAACTGGAGGAGATGTAAATCTGGGCGGGGCTTGGGAACAAGGCCACATAGGAAGTGTTAGTTTGTCATGAATGTGTTCTTGTTCTGTACCCTCCAGACCTGTTGCAATGTCAGTTGTCCTGTTGGTGGTTCCCTTCATTCCTGCCTCCAACCTCTTCTTCCGTGTGGGGTTTGTTGTGGCTGAGAGAGTACTCTACCTCCCCAGTGCAGGGTACTGCCTTCTTGTGGCTCTGGGAACATCCACTCTGGCAAGATATCGCTGGAGAAAGGTGAAGTGAAAGGACAACATGCAGTTGCATCTCTTAAACAGTGTATGTAGTGCAGTATTGAATGTCCACGTATCCAGCAATTCCAGCAACACCCTTTCAAATGTGTCCCATTTCAAGGAATAATTCTCAGTTGGCTTTGAAACACCTTCTGCTCATGAGATTCCTAATTATGTAAATATCCTCATACCATCTGAAAAGCCAATCACGTACTTCATCTCTTAAATTCTGCGAAGTAAAGTAACTGAAAGCAGGGGGTGGGGGAAAGTCATTTAGCCATCTGCTTCATTATTGCATCTTTCTTGCTCTGTTACTGAAGCTGCTGTTACTAAGTATGGTGACACTGGTACTCCTGTTCTTCATAAGATCAGCGCAGGTTTGTATATGTTCTCACATACTCCTTCCTCTCCCATGCACGGTTGCAAGTTTAAACTATGTTTGCTGATATCTGCCAATATACTCTCTAGGACGAATGATTGCTGTGGCAGCACACTGTGGGGTAGTAGATGTAGACTGCGCCTAAGTTGCGTGTGTCGGATATTATCACTAAGTACTACCCACTAATGCATGACGACCCTATCATCAAGGTGTACACACACACACACAACACACACACACACACACACACACACACACACACACACACACACACACACACACACACATGTATATGGTGTTATTAGCGGAGCTCAGAATGGCTGACTGAAGAGTCACTATTTACGTCTGGAGCCAAAGTCTGTCCTCACAATGCTAAGGTATGCTTTATATATGAAATTTTAATGTCAACATACATGATGTGACATATTTCCACCTACTTATTACTTTCTAACTCATACCTCTCAAGGTTTTCTACAACATTGGTAAAGTGAGAGCAGACAGTGGGCAGACTGAAAAGGGGGAAATAGCTTACAGAGAAGCCATCAGGTATGTGGCAACACTACACGTATGACTGACCAGGTCCATCCATACCTATAGTCTCACAAAATCACACCCACCTACAAATAGGTACCCATCCCCTATCTTCGACAAATAGGTAAAATGCACCACTCGTGGCTGCTCTTTTGTGAGACTACAGTACCATTGAATACATGCTGCTGTCTTTGCTAGTTACTCAGCTATTACTTCTGCTTCACTGTTTCCACTTACAGACTCCATCCAGAGTATGATCAAGCACTCAATAACCTTGGAAACCTGCTGAAGGTGACCGTACTAGTCAGTGGTCAATCCCTATGTACTGTTGAGCAGCAGTAGTATACATGCCCATGTGTTATATCCAGGAAACAAGCAGGTCCCATGAAGCAGAAGAGATGTTTCATAGGGCTCTGAAAGCCAAGTAAGTTCTTCTTGTCTTCTGCTATAATCTCCTAGTCTGTCTTAATTTTTTACAGTGTGTATCACAGAGTTGTAGAATGTATTTCTCTGCACATTTGTAGCCCTGAGTTTGCAGCAGCGTGGATGAACCTTGGAATTGTGCAGGCAGCACTGAACCAGTCAAAGGTTGTGTGTGCACGTGTGTGTGCACCGTGTGTGTGTGCGTGTGTGCATGTGTGTGTGTGCGTGTGTGTGTGTGCATGTGTGTGTGTGTGCGTGTGTGTGTGTGCATGTGTGTGTGTGTGTGCATGTGTGTGTGTGTGTGTGTGATGGGTATAGTCTCAAGAAAGTGCTAGCCTTTAGTATATAGTCAAGAATGCCAAATTCATTCTGCTAACCTGAACTAAATGTAGGAGGCTGAGCAGAGTTACAAGACTGCTATTCAACACAGGAAGAAGTACCCGGACGCTTACTACAACCTAGGAAACCTGGTATGAATGTTTCTACATGCAACACATCATGATAACTATAGTGAATTGTTTTATGAATCTTCACTAGTGTCAAGACGCATTATCTTGATACTGTCTCTCCTCTTCATGGATACAGTATCTTGAGACTGGCCGCCATAATGATGCCATTGCAGCCTTTAAGTCAGCCATTGCTCTTCAGAAGGATCACATAAACTCATGGAATAACTTGGGGCTGTTGTATGAGGACATGAGTAAGTGAGCCATGTACAAGTGGTTAGTATGAGTACAAGTGGGAACAACCATGTCATTTTCAGGCCTGAAATGAATGTCGTTAATATGTAGCCTCATTCCCAGGCCTCCCCCGTTTTCGTTCTTCAGTTTGCGTTCAGTATAATACACGGAAGCAGAAGTCCGTGTATTATACTGAACTCAAACCGAAGAACGAAAACAGGGGAGGCCTGGGAACGAGGCTAGTTACTATGTAGATGTCTACATTTGGGAAACAACGTGGGCTCATTCCCAGGTTCTCCCCACATACATGAACCAACAAAGGAAGCCACATAGGCAAGACACTCCAAATAGGGCTACACGGATGAACACAATGAGAACTGGTGGTACTACCACTCAAGAATTACCTTAGTGACATATATACTACTGGGTGGGGGTGGCCATCATCAAAAAAAAAAGTGCTATGCAAATCAGTTAATCTGGTTGTATTATATTATCAAGAGTTACGTAAATTACATGATTTGCTTTACGTGCCGTTGCAGAAATGTACAAAGAAGCAGAGGCTGCAATGATGGAAGCTATCAGAATCATGCCTGATCAACCTCAGTTCTACTACACCCTGGGTGTTATGCTAGGAAGACTACAGCGACTAGAGGTTAACTTTCAGCAATACAATAATATAGTTGTAAAGTTGCATTAGATAATATGATAGTGTGTAGCCGTAACTGTTCTGCAATACTGTGGTTTTATAAAATCCTATACCTTAAGCTCATTTCTAGACCATTTCATGTCATAGTTGTTGTTGTTGTTGTTGTTGTTGATAGCACTTTTTATAAATTATGTACATAGATGTGTGCTATTAACTATTGGGCTTGTTATTCATGATCATAATTAGGGACACTTGTTTGTTATATATTGTGGTGCTGATCTGACTAACAGGAAGGAGAGAAGATGCTGTTGAAGGCGATATCCCTGAGCCCTGCCACTGCAAACTACCATGCAAACCTAGGTATGGTAGTCATCATTCTAAAATTTGTGGTATGTATCCTAGCGTCACTCCGAACCATCCTACACGGCTTGTATGAACAATCAATAAACCACATCTCCCCCCAAAATAGGTCTAGATGTTATGCATGCAAAGTCACCCCACTGTGCAGGATACATTTCAGCCCACATCAGCTGCACTGGGATGACCGGGAATGGGGAATGCTATCTCATGGTATGGGGTATGAGCACATTACACAACTTGGGTACTAGTGTGCAGACTAAAAACTTGTCTAATGTGGCTTATACATGCCATAGTTGTTGGAGAGATGCTATACAGTGGAGCCTCTCTTAACAGACCCTCCCAGAAGCGGACAACCTCCCTCGAACGGACAAACACAAGAGCACCGATTGATTTTAGCATGCTATTAATGTAAAACTAACCTCCGAGAAGCGACCGCCTCTCTGCTCCGGACAACGGACACTGATCAGTCCCCGACGTACCATAGCCAATACAAAATGACTTCCGAAAACGGACAGTGAAACTACACCCACCGATAGTTTTTTACATAATGCGGACGCTTGTCGACTGCTTTCGTAAGACTCTGCGCCACCGTCGCTGGATTCAATGACCAGGCATTATATTAGCACTGTTGCTCATCGTGCTAGCCTTTCTCGCCAGCGTACAGCAACGGAGAGATCCGCAAATGCGTGTTCAACAGCCTACCGGAAGTATACCGAATGCGGATACCTCCGTATTCCGGACCCGCGCGCGGCGGTGGTCCTTTCCACTGACACTATACTGGCAAATTTGTTACAAACTAGGGGAATGTAGAACATTATGGGGCGAGCGTGAGCAAGTAATGCGTTGCAGCATTGAACTGTTATGTAGCTAATGCTTTACCAGTAAAGTATAGCTGAACACTGTCAATACTATCGATCTGACTGTTATCATTACTAACCCCCATGAAACAAACATATATTAGGGTGATACAATGAAAAAAAAGACAAACCTCCGAGATAGGGACGACCTCTCTACAAGGGACAAAGGCCGTTTCCCCAAAGTGTCCTTCACTTGGAGGATTCATAACATGTACTAAACAGTTTCAATCATCACAGGAGCATAAAGTATAATGGGACCACAACTGTCTAAATTTTACAATATGTACATAACATGCTAAGGTCCACTGGCCTTCATGCATGTCACTATGGATGTCAGTCAGTAAGCACATAGCCTACCATATATAGCATGCTTGTCTTATACAGGAGTAATATATCACCTGAAGAAGCAGTACAACATGGCAGAAGAGCACTACCGTTACGCCCTCAGCCTTGAACCATCCCTGATGACAGCCAAGGACAACCTCCACAAACTCCAGATGACAAGAAGAAAACACTCCATTTAATAATGGCTATAGCTATGTAACAAGTCCTCAAATATTACATGCCGCATGTTGTCTTTCCTTTGTACTTATTTTCATGCATGATGCATTGTGCTTTGGCACTTTTTACAAATGACAGGTATTGGACATTTGCAGGAGCGTAAAGCGGAAGAGGAGGCCCCAGTTCCATGGTAAGAGTACCAGATAGGGGCCTAAAACTTAGCACAGTCGTAATTACGTGGCAAATTGGATAGCTCTACTAGCCTCATTTCCGTGCCTTACACAGCAATTGTCATGCACTTGAACGATCCGTTCTAGCATAGATTATTAACCTCATGCACGCAATGGTCGCGGCCAACCAAATCTTTTGTACTGTTTGTACAAGCAGAATAGACCTTATGCAGGAGTGTGGCTTCAAGGTTAGCAACCGCTATTTATGTTGCCATGGTAACACATTTTATATGACAATTCTTATAGTCCAAATGACTCAAATCTCAAATATGAAAGTTATCGGCCTTATGGTTGGTTTTTAAAAATCGTCAAACTTTGGCATTTAAGTATTGAGTTCTATGGTGAGTAGCAACTTTCATATTTGAGATTTTGAGTCATTTGTACTATAAGAATTGTCATATAAAATTGGTGTTACCATGGCAACATAAATAGCGGTTGCTAACCTTGAAGCCACACCCCCTGCATAAGTCTATACTTATATGTTTATAACAGCTGCACTCACTTAATTCTCAGTTGTTATATGTGCGGTTTGGGCAAAGAATTGCTCTTTCCATTTTTCGCCCCATATGCATGCGTACTTTCATGAGCCCAGAAATACAGTTGGCAATCGATCGTTGTTGCTGAACCCAGTGGCTTATCTAGAAAAGTTAATGACTAGTGAGGTATATACTGAATGGGAAGTGAAAGTGCAAGGCATATGGCCTCGCTTCCTAGGGGGGTTTGGGGGCATGCTCCTTCGGAACCTTTCTGCGATTAAATTTCGACAATTCTGGCATGTTTCCAAAGTTGAAAACCTTGTTGCCTGGTCTTTTACAAAGCGTAATCATATAGGTATTTAAAGTATGTATTGCCTGGTCTTTTACAAAGCGTAATCATATAGGTATTTAAAGTATGTATTGCCTGGTCTTTTACAAAGCGTAATCATATAGGTATTTAAAGTATGTATTGCCTGGTCTTTTACAAAGCGAAAAGATATAGGTATTTAAAGTATGTATTGCCTGGTCTTTTACAAAGCGAAAAGATATATATAGTCCCGCATGCCGCACCCGTCAACCATAGATAATAGACCTACGGAGGTCTCCGTAGGTCTATTATCTATGCGTCGACATAGAGTACGCGCCTCAGCGGCCTCGCCGTACAGTACAAAAGGCAAAGGTTCATTGCAAAGGCCCGGTGAGATACAGGGAGATTTAAAGTGAGGGTTCAGAATAAAATTAGCCAAAGAACACAAGTAATTAAACAGAACGCGCATGCGCAACGCGTGCGGGAGGAGTTCCGGCCGGAAACCCCCTAAAACACCACTGCCATCTCACCAACGGGTATAGCACTAGCAAATATCGCTGTATAGATGCTTAAAATTAGTACTCTGCATGGCAGCAAACCTTTAGTGCTGTCAGCATTCTTTATCCGTTGCCAAAGATACGGACTTCCGGTACGCCGCTGCTCTGAGGTGCCATGCCCAACCGACGGCAGCCGTATAGCTATTTCTTTTTTTTTTCGTGGGAGGAGCGAGAAAAAGTTCGCTGACTAGGCCTTGTTGCCCCTTCATCATTGATCGATAACGAACGCCTGAATCATGCGCCTGCAGCGGTATGAACTAGTGTTGCGAAGATGTTCTCGTAGTACTAGTAGCAAGTTTTGTCCCCGGCAGAATGGCCTCAGAAGCTTGCATTTCTTTCGTCCTCGCAGGAAACGAGGCTGATACCTGGACCCAATCGACACCCCAAGCTGTAAGATTTCGTTGGGCCACTAATCCCAGCATAAAACTTTGTTGGGGCATGTGCCCCCATACCCCCCACCCGGTTTCGCGGCCCTTGTTCTTGCTCTCTTAACCGCATGCGCGGGTGTCAGTTCGAAATCCCTTCGAGTAGTGCGTGCGCCAATTGAGCGGAAGTAAACTTACAACAAGGAATGCTGCGAACAAGCGATTCCAGTAGCGCACCAAGAAGGTCCGAAAGATAATCCCATAGCAAGTATTACAGAGTTCTTACGGCGGGGTTCGTTTTCTATGCCTGTGGCAATGAAGATCGACTTGTTTCTCGCAGGACTTTTGCTTGTTCATGTTCTCCCTCTCTCGGAGGCGACATCACAAGCCGACCAGTCTGGTAGTGTTGTCCGTGAAATACCTGAGACAAATGGTGTACCCTTACAAACCATAGAGGGAAGAGTCCAGGTCAAGGGAGAAAAGTTAAGTGACTGGATATCCAAGGCTAGAGTTGTGGTAGATGGAGGAAGGTTTTATGGATTTTTGAGGGCAAATGGAAAGTTTCAAATCCACAATGTTCCACCAGGTTCCTACCTTGTTGAGGTGGTATCAGCAAATCATGAATTCGAGCCAGCTTGGGTAGACATAAGCAGCAAATCTGGCAAGATTAGAGCTAGAAAGGTGAACCTCTTGAAGACATCCAGTGTTTCCTATCTGCCATACCCTCTCAAGTTCAAAGTAGACAAACAGGCTGAATTCTTTGTAAAACGGGAATCTTGGAGTGCACTGGCCCTGCTGAAAGACCCAATGGTGAGTTTGTATATTATTATAACCATTTCATCAGCAGTCATGCTGTTCAGTGACACACCTACAGTAGGACTACTGTAGATTCCTTCTAATCTCCATGTCTATAGTAAGGACAAGCAAGTAGTGGTTGTTGCCCAAGCAAGTAGTAAAGTTAGTAAAGGGTGGGTGTGACTTGCTTATGGTACGTAACACAGCCAAAAATCAAACTTTGATTACATATACCATTGTCAGTTTGCTAGCAGGTCTTCGTTTTAGAGAGAGCAGAAGTTGTGTGTTAACACCAGCCTCATTCCCAGGACACACTTATTACTTGCAGTACAAAATGCACGCATTTCATACTGG
Organism: Agelas oroides; assembly: GCA_949130485.1. Taxonomy (NCBI): domain Eukaryota; kingdom Metazoa; phylum Porifera; class Demospongiae; order Agelasida; family Agelasidae; genus Agelas; species Agelas oroides. The sequence continues at coordinate 4,545,530 of OX422187.1, read as the reverse complement.
CTAGGGTTGCTTTCAATTGATATAGGGAGTCTGGGGGGCATGCATACCCCCACATGAAAATTAGACCTTCTGAGTAAACTTAACCAAATGATAAGCCACTTTGAGAGTCGCTTGAATTGGGGGAGGGAGGGAGGATAATGTTCCTCACCTCCTCTAACTATTAATGCATACTGTATACTACAGTGGCCCAGAAGTACTAGGCATAAAATAGTTGTGCTTTCTAGGACCAACATCATACCATTATACAAAGCAAACAGACTTTTAGAACGTACTGTTCACCATTGTAAGTGGGAGAATTATTGTTTTCCAAAAGTGACCCATTGGAAATGGCACAGTGCTCCACTAAGATCTGTACTATCCCAACTCTCCTCTTTCCACAGAACCAGTATATCCTCATGCTTGTTGTTCTAGTCTTACCCATATTTCTTCTATCAAGACTGACGGATCCAAAATACACTCTGGAGGTACGTTGACTAATGTCTATGGGCTGCACGCTGAACCAGATGATACCTAGTCAGCAGATGAATGCGAAAATAACTGGTTTAGCAGACAACTAGTCTGTGCTAGCTATTTGATTGTTAATGAAACTAGGCATGATTACTTGTGTAGCAGGCGTGAATATTACCTGAGTTCATCTAATAATATATGAATATGGCCAGAGTTCTACCCCCTTGTGTGGCACAAGTATGCAATGAATTTTATTTCCAACCTATAACTAGAGGTGCTCAGTAGAACACTTACCCCATGCGTCTCCATGTAACAATTTACTTAGTGTTGTATAAAGCTATAGGTGTAGTGAAAGGTAGTGCACATTCATACCAATTATTTATTGGTAGAGAACTGCATGGTGTCTTTACTCAAGTAGATTAATATAAATCAGCCAAACCAGTTATGTACTTGCAACTGGAAATCTAGACTCATTGAACATAGTACTGGCCATGCAGAGTCTTTGGAAGAGAAGCAGAAGAGAAGACAAAGAAAGGCTAGGAACAGGTAGCTTCTACCCTAGCTAGCCTTGTCCGCAAGCCCCCGGGAGGGGGACGAGGCTTTTTCTGTCCTAGTGCAAAAAGAGGCTCTAGTTGGGTGGTGGTATGGGATAAGGTTGTTAGTTCACTGCTGATTGGGTGTCTTTATCTTCAGCCACACCCACCTTGTGTGGGATGGGCTGGACCAGGATAGACTGGCAATTCTAGACCCTGGCATTCAATGATACTGTACCACACAAAGTGGGTGTGACTGAAGATAAACACGCCCAATCAGCAGTGAACTAACAACCTTATCCAGTGCCTACCTGGCTCTACCGTACTGTACCCCACACCAAACAAACCTATGGCTCTTCCTGGCTCTACTGTACTGTACCCCACACCATACAAATCTATGGCTCTTCCTGGCTGTACTGTACTGCACCCCACACCATACAAACCTATGGCTCTTCCTGGCTCTACTGTATTGCACCCCACACCATACAAACCTATGGCTCTTCCTGGCTCTACTGTACTGTACCCCACACCATACAAATCTATGGCTCTTCCTGGCTCTACTGTACTGTACCCCACACCATACACAGCTACCTGGCTCTTCCTGGCTCTACTGTACTGTACCCCACACCATACACAGCTACCTGGCTCTTCCTGGCTCTACTGTACTGTACCCCACACCATACACAGCTACCTGGCTCTTCCTGGCTCTACTGTACTGTACCCCACACCATACAAACCTATGGCTCTTCCTGGCTCTACTGTACTGTACCCCACACCATACACAGCTACCTGGCTCTTCCTGGCTCTACTGTACTGTACCCCACACCATACAAATCTATGGCTCTTCCTGGCTCTACTGCATGTACTGTAGCCCACCACACCATACACAGCTACCTGGCTCTTCCTGGCTCTTTGTAATCAACCATGGTTCTCACTGCTCTTCTACCTGGTGAAGTTTGACTGCCTTTGCCGTAGCTCCTTTTTGTCTTCTCCCTCTTTTGCTTTGAGAGACTCCGGCCGATGACTAAGCTGCAACTTTTCTCTGTCTTAACTCCTGTTTCGTTCAGACTCTATAATTATCCAAGTAGTGATCACCGTTGACCTTTGACTCTTGGGCATAGTTGTGAGAGTGCATAACAGGGCCATGTATTAAATCATGTATCTCCAGCTACGACATTGAAGTTGAACAAAAATGCAGCCAAATTTGAGAATGGAACCAATTTTGCCACAACTAAGTGTATAGGTGGTAATACAATACCAAATTCATTTTTTATTTGGTGTTTAGAGGTAATTAAATTTCTTATCAAACTGGCCGAAATTTGGGCAACTGACACACACACAAACACATTGATTGCTTAACCCCGTTTGTGCATAGGGTTTTACTGGAAGGGCGAGGGTTACAGCCCTTGTTTACTGATGGAGGATGATTGTGAGTTCTCTTCATAGTGACTAGTTTAATTACTCCTTAAAAAGCAGACTAAACAATGAAATTGGTATTTTTAGATTAGAGGCAAAAGTTGCTCAACTCTTTGTTTTTCTTCAACTACATGGGCCTGGCTGTGCATTTTCCATGGAGTTGAAGAAATCATTCTTCATTGAAGCACAGAAAAACAAGAGCAAGAATGAAGGTACCACTTAGTAGATAAAGAATGTTAACGTCACTGGCATACAAATCCAGAGCAGCCCCAACTCCAACCCCCTCCCTCCCATCCTACATACGTGCAACCTCCCCCCAACCCACCTGCATGAGCAGGTTCTCCCCTCGAGTGCCATTCCTCTGGAGATGGTGGGCCAGAAAGTCCTCGAGGGAGTTGTGATGCTGTCGTTGGAAGTAGAGTTCCAACAGCTCTTCTTTCTGGTCAGTGAGTGGTGATTGTTCCAGTTGAACAAGAGCATCAGGAGAGGCGGTCTGGAGGAGCAAATGCTGGCTCTGTTTAAGGACGGGACAGAAAAAGCCACAGTTCAATCAATGCACATCAGTTAGGGCCTCCAGTATCTCAAAGAAACGAAGAGAGAAGACAAAACGTAGCTACAGCACAGGCAGTCAAACTGTAGGCAGAGTCTTGAAGCAAACAACAAAGAGATGCCTTGCACAGTCCATGTAAAATCTTTGCAGGTTAGAAGGCAAGGAGATGTAGCAAGACTGTTTTATAGGAGACATATATATCACTCACAAAAACAGTCTTGTTTTGTTTTGCTTTAGTTCCTTGGAATCATAGCAGGTCTTCTCTCCTGCTTCTTTTCCCAAAGAGTAATCCTGGGCTTCTATGTGCTTTCCGATAATTTGCATGGCATGGTATTTTGCTACTTGTACATACTTTCAAATGCCATGCAAAGTCTTGGAATGTAAAAAGAACCCTGGACAGTGAGCCAAATGCAGGATGACTCTAGCTATGTTTCAGGTAGCACGTAACTGTACATGTTTCATGGGTGAAACCTGAGGTCGTGGTTGTGTGATGGTATGGGAGAATGGTTGATGGCTCATTGCTGTCTTGATTTTCAGCCTCATCCACTTTAAGTGTAATGGGCTGAACCATGACGAGTTGAAATCTTCAGGGGAAAGTCTCTATACAACTGGTTTGGAAAATTTCAGCTTCCACCTTCTTTTTGCGCTACATATCACTTTACTCTCAGACCATAATACAACATGCACCATATCTGCTTAGTTTTTACAGCAACGTAGTTGCCTCATACACAGGCCATGATATATATTGAAAGCACTCAGGAATGGGATAATATTAGCATAGCATGATTCCCAATACATTCTTGTTAGTTGTTAGTGCTGGTATATTGTTAATGGTTTTCTGATGATAGTGTCTCTTTTTCTTTTTTTTTACTTTGGTGGAGATTGTAGTTCTTATCAAAGAAGCTGGCAAGTGTGAGAACTGAGCTAAGACATGACCATGGTTTAGAGGTTGATGGTCATGCACATGGCTGCACCACTTTATAGATCCTAGCATATTGTACCTCATTGTCCTGACCTAAATACCAGTAGTCATGTTTATGGCAAGAAAGTTTGGTTTGCATGTATGAGCAGCGTACACTAGGCCAAATTTTCACTGTCCCTCTTCAAACTGGGTGACAAAGTATTCTGGTGTTTGTACATGCAACTCATGTCACGGCCACTTATGGTATATAGAATTTTATAGACACTTGTAGTATGTAGCATAACTGTAATAGAACCAAGCTACCTTTGTCTGTCCTTGTAGGAAATCCCAGACATGTTTCAGCTGCGGGAGTCACCCATGCCTAGTCTGGAAGAGATGTTCACCAAACTGTTTACCTACCTATTTGGTGGTGGAGGCAATGAACAAACTGCTGCCAAGAAAGCCAAATGTGCAGCTACCAAGAAAACCAAACGTGCAACTGCCAAGAAAACCAAACGTGTTGCAAAGAGACATGGCACCAGACGATAAGCTGTGATTGCCATAAAAACTATCAGTATTATAGCCTGCAGGATTTGTTTATTACCTGTATCAATGTTAGTGTAGTTGCTATTGTCAATGAGGAGTCTTGATTACACCCGAACAAGATATAAGATACAGAAAAACAATAGTGAAAGACTACAGCTCATATGACAGTACACAAAACATGATTGGAAGCAATTATTGGTAGTAGCTAGTGATATAATATCCCCAGTCATCATATAAAACTTTGTCTTCCCCCTAGACATGATTAATTTTAGGAGCACTTCAGCGTGTGGGGATTGTAGCCACGCTCAACATGTCAAGGAATACCTAATGTGTAGCTATAAGCTGTCAGTGGATATACATGTACAGGTTTTGAGGGGTGTTATTGCTCAAATGCTATGTACATGCATGACTGTGGAAGAATTATTGCTGTCCATCTACAACTCAACTTCTACACAGTGAGTTTTGTATAAGACAAACAAATACACACTGGTGCATATTGATTGGTTTCACTTCTTAATGCTGGTAACAGTGCATGGGCCAGGGAACTCATATTGCAGGGGGGGTTCCCATGTTGTTCTTACACGTACCAGCTCTTCACTTTCTTCAAGTTTCACCTCCTAGGTAACATCAAACATGTCTTTGTTGGCCTGTTTTAGTTGAGTAGCTATAGCTATACGTATATCGATATAACACAACCTTCACTCTGAATATCACTAAAGAATTTAGTTCTGGGTATCCCAGGGCCCAACATCACCAGTGTAGTGGGTTTGAGGAGTATCCATATCACATGGGCACTGGAAGATGCACACAAATATACAAAACATCTATACTTGCTCCAAATTTGTGAAAATGAGATAATTCTCTGAGTCATCAATAGCATTAGCCATGCCCTGCTTACCAGTCCTGGGATGTGTTCTGCAGTCTACAAATCATCCTGTGCTAGAGAAGAAATTTTGAGTGATGGCTCCATTATGCAGCATACTGTACTCCAAGATGGCCACACCATATATGGAGAAGTGCTACACTTTTAAGGCCTTCTGAAGCCTGTGACAGTACCTCTGATCTTTCCCATACCTTAGAGCTGGACCCAACAACTATTGTTTTTTGGTTGCCATTTAAAAATTCTGCTGATGTCATTGCAACCCCTCTATAAGAGTATACTGATACCATAATGGTGGCTTAGCCTAAGTATATAAAATGTTCCGCATTATGGCATGATAGGTGTACTTTACTTTCGCGAACTTGACGAGTGCTTCCAGTATCATTATATCGGTAACTAGCTACCTCTTGACAGTTATTGTTGCTGTGACCAGGCTACAGTTTCAGTTCTGAAATTGCTGTATTTCTTGCTTCCAGCAGTTTTTTTTACCATGACAGTGGCTATTTTTACTTGGTTGCCATGACTAATTAGCTATGAGAGAAAGAAATACCATTCATCCAAATGTACATAAATGCTATGTACGTAACTAGTAAATATAGAATGAAATACAGGTAAGTAGCCTAGGACAAGAAGATACCAACACAGAGGAGTGATGGGCTTGGCAAGGCAACAAAATATATGCAAGTAACGAATAAAAAGAAACAAGACAATGAGGCAGAATAAAAAAAAAATGATTAAGAGCATACAGGTTTGTTCACATCCCAGGTACTACAAAGTCTGGCGTTGAAAATAGGATAAGAGCAGGAAACTGCAATCCTAGATAGCTTCATCAATACTTGCTTAGCTTCCTGCTTGGATAGAAGGAAGGCATCTGATAAAGTTCTGGTGGCGTTTGGTTCAAAGTTGCCGAGAGATCCAATCTCTAACGTGAAGTAAGATACTGACCATCCACTGTCTTCAAGGTCAGTTGCAAGCTGGAGGTAGTTTGACTTGAGGGACTTTCTTGACCTGGCTGCAGCTAGAGCCTCAGGCGAATTGAAGGGGACTGTTAGTTCTAGAAAGGTAACTTCTGGCCCTGTGATGAGCACTAGGTTGGGTCTGGAGGTGGTGGTGCTTATGTCTGCTGGAATTGTGGCCGGTGGTGAATCACTGGCTCGCTTTCCTGGAAGGTCAGCGAACATCTTTGTTGATCCGTCGATTTTTGAAAGAACCTGAGAAACCAGACCATTTAGAACAGAGTCGTGTCTCCATGGGAAACGACCTTGATTTAATGCTTCGGGACATCCATTTAGGATATGAGCTGTGGTAGCATTGGGGGATTGGCAAAGAGGGCAAGAGTTGCTCACCCTATAGTTCCAACGACAGAGGTTCATGGGTGTGGGAAGGCAGTCAGCACCTGCCCTAAGAAGGAATAATAGTTGGCCAACAGGGAGACCTGCTAACATACGGTTCCAAACATCATTGGGAGAACCACAATATCCTTGAACTTTGACTGAACTTGCAGATGGTCGAGGGTGCTGTTCCAGTGAGCTACATGGTTGCGGCATAGATTGTAAACCTACGTAACGGTTGCTGTGAAATTTACGTTCACGGCATGCAACGATGCTAGACAAGTTCCGTTTTCTTAGAATACGGAGTTCGGTTATATTTTATGGATGTGGCAATGATGAAGATCGCCTTGTTTCTCGCAGGACTTTTCGTTGTTCATGTTCTCCCTCTCTCGGGGGTGGCGTCAAAAGTCGACCAGTCTGACAGCGCTTCCCGTGAAGTACCTGAGACGAGTGGTGTATCCTTACAAACCATAGCGGGAAGAGTCCAGGTTGAAGGAGAACTGTCAAGTGACTGGATATCCAAGGCTAGAGTTGTGGTAGATGGAGGAAGGTTTTATGGATTTTTGAGGGCAAATGGAGAGTTTCAAATCCACAATGTTCCACCAGGTTCCTACCTTGTTGAGGTGATATCAGCAAATCATGAATTCGAGCCAGCTCGGGTGGACATAAGCAGCAAATCAGGCAAGATTAGAGCTAGAAAGGTGAACCTCTTAAAGACATCAAGTGTTTCCTATCTGCCATACCCTCTCAAGTTCAAAGTAGAAAAGCAGGCTGAGTTCTTTGTGAAACGAGAATCTTGGAGTGCACTGGCTCTGCTGAAAAACCCAATGGTGAGTTTCCGATATGTGTCCATCTTGGTGATAATTGCAGGTGTATACCCACCTCGTCTAATTTCGTCTAACAAAATGCACGTATGTACCATTTCGTCTAAATACATATTACAATGACAGCACTAAAAAGGTCTGTACCCTAAAAGCTGATATGAGTTCACTAAGGCCAGGCATTGTTTCGCATTAGCTACTTGCTCGATTTGCGTGCGGGCGGGCGGTCATTATTCATTATTTGTTACTAGCAAATGCTGTACGTGCTCGGCAAATCTACGGCACTACAGCCATTAAAAGTGGGCGTGTCATTGCTCGGAAGGCGATAATGACAGTTGAGGCAGCAGGTCTCGAAGGAAGCGGGCGCTGATGCGAAACAATAAATCTAGTTTGCCTGGCCTAAGCAAGTGTGTAATCACCGGCCTCATACTTTCTTTAATGGTCGTTAGTCTTTTCTCTTGGATTCTGTACTTTCTTCTCCTCACCGGAAGGCCTCCTGCAGCCAATTGAATTAGAGTGATTTCAGTTGCAGCCTGCTCAGACATGTAAAGATTGAGTGCTTTGTAAATATTGGGGAACAAAGTTCCTGTCTTTGAAGTTATTCCTAGAACACTGTATACTTAGTCAAAAGTCAATTTTAGACAAAATGAGACATACATGCATTTCGTTAGACGAAACAGAATTAGACGTAAGGAAATTAGACGAGATGGGATGATACTGTCAAAAGACACACCTACAGTTGGTTAGAGTAGGACTAGGGTAGTGCCTCTTCATTCTACTCGCTATAGTACAGACAAGCCAGCTACTGTTGTCCAAGCTAGCAGTAAAGTTTATAATGGGTGGATATGACTTGTGCATATGACATAGCCAAAAATGGGCAAGTGGAAAATGCTGAAGTGTGGAAACCAAAGTATGGAAGCAAAAGGAGAAGCTGGCTGAAGTGCGAAAACTGAAGTACAGAAGCGGAAGTATATATTGAGAAAAGCTGCCTATCGGTGTCTTGTGCCCTACTGACTATGTGTGTTGAGGTCTTGTAGCCAAAACCAAAGGGTGACTGTCTCCCAGCGATGTGACATCAGGATCCTGGGATCTCGGACTACAGCGAGTGTCGCTATTTCATTGGCTAATGTGCATGTTGTCACAGTGAGTGCCTGGGCTACCATGTGGATTTTAGGCTCCTGTGCATCGTCACTGTAGTCTCAGAACAAGACAAGACTATACTCATTGTGTCATGCTAAACGACTGTATTAGTGCCTGCTTGATTCCGAGGTCCCAGGATCTGGCTCTCACATCACTTGGATACAGTCATCCTTTAGTTACAAGGCACAGTCGTGAGTCAGCAAGGCACTACACTATTATAGAGAATGTTTATCTGAACATGTTCCATAAGAAACGAATATCAGTACACCTGTATTTTGATGTTGAAGTGAAGGATCTGTACTTGACACGAAACTCTTTCAGTATGTGCTGGAGATTTTCCTGCACTAGTGCAACATATTGTAATCATGTGTAGGAAACATTTTTGTAGGAAGCATGTTTCCTGCGCACTACATGTGAAGCACAGTAACCTACTAAAAGGGACACATAATCTTTGGAACATGTTTCTGACAGTCACCCATTGGAAGTGGTTATGTAAGGCCTCTACTATCTGACTCTCCTCTTCCCACCTACAGGTCCTCATGCTTGTTGCTCCCATGTTCCTCATGTTGCTTCTACCAAGACTGATGAAAGGTATGGATCCAGAAGCTCAGAAGGTACGTCATATTCACTGTTATCCAAGCTGTTTGTACTCCCAAAGCATGCAGTGTGTTTAATGATGTAGACAAAAGTAGGACACTGTGGTAACCAGTCGAAACGACCATTCCTTTTTATAGTATTGGTCTGACGTCTATAGGCTGTATAATAGTTGTCTCATACCCAGGCCATGGTGAATGCACTGGCCCTGATTCTGATGTTCTGCTTACCGAGAAGTAATGAAAGCTAGGTGTTCAGCTAGTTACAAGGATTGTACCAACATTTATTCATTCTGGGTTGGCAATGGCCTCATTCGAGGGATCTCATGTACGTAATGTCACTTGTACCGTAGTCTTGCGAAAGAGCGCCCATGGGCAGAGCACCTTACAATTTCATCAAAGAAGGGGTGGGCGTTCTTTAGAGTGTTTCTGCATTTAACCACGAAAGAGCACCCATGTCATGTTTACAGCGACTCAATGCCCTCAAAGAAAATGATTGGACGAACAATAACATACAACGGAACCACCAGTGTCTTCGAAGTCAAGACCTAACGGCACACAACACTCTGAATGGCATTTTGTCACCATGAGCATGGTGTAGCTCACGGTGGGCACCGCATTAAATATGTCCGTCTACACAAAGCTGCCTTGTAGTAACCTTCAGTGAAGTATAACACGAAGTTTCTTACCTCAGATATGCATAGCACTTGTGGCTGTGCTTCTCAAACTCCCAAGTACACACCATTAGCCACGTGAAGCTTGCTACGGGGAGGGCGAGCTAAACTTTGACCCTATACAGGAAATTGGGCCAAACATAGGGAGTGGGCGCTCTTTCACAAAACTACAGTACTAAAATTGACCTCAGAAACCGAATAAGAATACCAGGCCATTTTTCCTCTGTCACTTTGCAACCCACGTGGCAAGTACTGTTACCAAACTGTTATGCAACTCAAGTGCTGTTTTAAAAGAGTCTACCACCATGCAGGAAAATAAGTTATCTCACTTTGTCTGCCCTTACAGGAGATGCAGGACATGTTTCAGCAGCAGGGGTCATCCATGCCCAGTCTGGAGGAGATGTTCACCAACATGTTTGGTGGGGGAGGCAACAAACAGACCGCCACAGCTGCCAAGAAAACGAAACCTGTTGCAAAGAGACCTGGCACCAGGCGATAAACTGTGATTGCTATTAACACATAGTATTAGTATTTTAGTCAGCAGGATTTATTTAATTATCTAGTCTCGTGCCCAGACCTTGTTCGAATGGGGTCTGGGCACGACACTATTAATTGCCAGTATCAATATAAGGCCCGTGCATAAATGGCCGCACTCATTAACACTAGCGATTCAGCTCATGTTTTCAGCGGCATGAAGCTTAGTCTATTCATGTATAGTAGCTGCTTGTTCAGGCTCGCCCCCACAATGTTTCTAGTATTATAATGAAGGAATAATGGCAAAGTGGTAGGCAGAGACAAGGTGTTGTTAAGTTGGTTTAACTATATAGCTCTTACCCCCACCACCACCACCATTACCTGGGTACCGGTGTTGTTAGGTTGGTTTAAGGTGGCGGCGGAAGTCACTCGGCGGAGATTAACGAAAACATAAACCTGGGTTACAGTCAGGACCAGTGTTACTCCTAGTTTCAGGGTTAGGGTTTGGTTTAGGGCAATCTTGCTTTGCCAAATTTTAAAAAAGGGTTTTAATAGCTTGTTAATATATTCATGACCCAAAATTGCCACTCGATGGACGCATCTACATGCTCACTGTAGGTAGCGCCCTAACCACCAATGTATCTCAAATCAGTCTGTGCCAGCTTTTGTTCAGAGCTACTCTCAAAGTCAGGCTAGACTCATGTCTGTCACTACTCTTGGAATGGACAACTATGACTGCACCAAAATGAATGCACATTTCACAGCTTGTCTACGGGAGGGGCTCATTCACGAGCGGAAGCAAGCATTACTACCCCCACCTCCCCAGCCCGGCACTCGAAGCTCCGGGCCACGCTCACCTACTAGGCTTGGCATACAATCGTTCCGCCAGGCCACATCTTAACTAACTTAATTATAAACTGATTATTGGATGCCAATGCCGACAGGAAATGGAGAAAATCTTACGGACAGTGAACGGTTGAAGACTCCCAAAACTGACTGTGCGCTAAAAGTTTAACAAGACAAAGAAGTCTATCAGCTTAGATTCCAGGTTTGTCGACCTTGAAAGTACAGGGTTCTCTGCCACCTTAACTATATATATAGCTCTTACCACCACCATTACCTGGGTACTCCCTCCTCTCTTTCTCTCTCAGTAGACCCTGTCCTTAAACAAACTTTGTCATGGTAGACCTTAGTCTCGGAGCCAGACCCTCGCACGCAGAGAAGGAACCCTCCTCCTCCTCCGCGTACGAGGGTCTGGTTCTACATTAACAAGGCCTGCATGATTACATGTCAGTCAGTGGGTATAACTATGTGCAGTTGTATTTTCACTCAAATGCTACATGACTAGGAACTATTACTGTACATCAACTCATCTTCTACTCAGCTCTTGTGAGTTTTGTATATGGCAGACTGTATATATATCTAAAAATGTGTTTGTATAACTGATAATAGGTCTACCTAGTCTCGGGATGTCATGGACACATGAGGTGTTCTATGCACTCATTATGAATACATATTAATACCCTGCCCCTCCCTCCCCAATGCACATATGTGTGTACAAAACAAGAATTAAAGTTTGAGACGGAAAGCCTGTGTTCAAAAGGCTGCGATTGATGTTCTTTTTGCCCCAAAGCTGCTAGACAAAATTGGGAATGGAAAGTCTGTTGGGTTCAAGACTAACAATTGTAATTGTCTGAGAGGGTGTGGTCTGAGCACAAGACTAGGATTTGATTGCTTTACTATGTCAACACTGCAAGTGATCAAAAACTGGAGCCAGGAAGGCCTGGAAATTATGATCAGCTGTGCATCTTCTAAAATAGATGTATGACTATGCATAGTCTCGCAGGCCTGGGTCGGACTTGCGAGACTAGACTATGCATCATAAAACTAAGCAGTATTGCATTATGAAATGGACTATACTGTACAGAAATTGTGTGTGTACTAATATCACTATATAGTATATCAACATGACTACACTACTACTGCTCAGTACATGCGTACAAGGTGGAAAGTGCTGTACTGTTATATCTATGTAACATCTAAGTCAACACTACTACTTGTTGAGCCCACAGTGGTCTTGTCCTTGCAGCCATGCAATTAGCTCAGCCACACCATTTTCAGCTGCTCTACCAGCTGCTCCACCAGCCAATACCAGGAGAATATTACCTGGTATAGAGAAACCACCTGCCATCCCAGCACTTTGCAAAGCTGCAAACACATAACCTATGCCTAATCTAGCATGCCAGGCAGCTGCCCAAGAACCAGCAGTAACTCCAACACCAGTGAATCCAATATATCCAAGGATAGCTGGTGCAGCGTAATATGGTACAGCAACAGCACCCCCAATAATGGCAGCACCCAGAAGACCCTTTCCAATCATACCCATGCCTTCTGTATGAGAGAAAGAAATGATTATAATCGTGAAGTCCAGAGCCACATACACCATGTGATGTCATACGTCACTGACCAAAATGCTTGATTAAGTCACTGCAGTTCACTTTCAAAAGAACACAACACATACACCCTGTTCTATAATTATAGTATTTGCTACAAGTTACATCTTGCCTCAGATGGAAATAAAGACAGATTTGTTGTACACAGCTCAAATGGGTCTGATTCCCAATGATGGATTGGCCTTAGCCTCAAAATTACATATACTCAGAACATCAACATTGACACAATCATTTACCTTCATACACAAATAGCAGGGCTGGTTCACTTCTGATGGGTTGCCCATTAGCATTTGAAACTTCACAGAAGTACTGTTCAATAACAGGGACTGAAGTGTTTGAAAAGCTGAGCTGACTTGTATATTCATTCACCATTTGGATAAAACATGTGTTGTTGCTCTCCACTTTCTCTATCACTTCTGAATCATCTGCCCACCACCTTCTCCACCAGGTGAATGTGGGCGGAGAGGTTCCTTCAGCGGTGCACTGAAAGACTGCAGTAACACAACACACCGAGCATCTCTTGTCCTGTTCTGGACATGTCTTGTCCTGGTCTGGACACAGCTTGTCCTGTTCTAGGCATGGCTTGACCACAGGACATTTCTGGTTTTGTGGGTGTCCAGTGATTTGCAGTGGATCTACATGTGAGAAAGCAACTAATGTCTATGTAAGTACATTAATCACTAACATACCAAAGTCATATCTCTCTAGTGCAGTGGCGTAGCCAGGATGAACAAGTTACGTGGGCACAGCATGGGCACACTCAGCGCGTGCGTAACACGCATTTGCTAGGGGGCCTGGGGCATACACCCGCCATGAAATTTTTTAAAATTATACCCTCTGAGATCGCTTCTGAGGCCGTTTTCAGCCACAAATACCATTCTTCAGTCTTACCTGTATGCTCGCCTCATGTCCGCATGAAACTTGCGATCGCACATGCTATTAACTGATCTTTGACCGTCGCTTTCTACATTATTATTACCCGGGCACCAGCGAATTTAACGTGGGCACAGGCCCGGGTATGCCCGGGTGTAGCTACGCCACTGCTCTAGTGCTGTTGCTGTAACAGGTTTTATACTGGGGTATCACTCCCTGTGGTGTGGTCTTGCATGTATTGCATGGTATGTGTCATCCATAGACTGACACCAATATGTGAAACAACCACTTGATACAACTATCAGCCATTTTGTTTATTATAACCAGTGGAGACAATAAACAAGGCCAGCAGCATTGGTATGGCCGAGCATCACCTTGATTTGTATAGATATGCTTGCATGTGTGGCAGTCTCAAGTTGAATCAAGCATTATTTATCATAATAATTATATTTATCACTGTGTTCCATGCAAGTGGTGTATATCTGAACTTTTATTAAGGGTGGGGCTTATCAATGTAGGTGAATCAGGTATTATTGCATCTACAAAGCACATGTGAACATGCATAGACTTCCCCAGTGTTTCATCACAGCTCCAGATGCCCGGCAATTAAGGTTATTGTCCGGAGTTTGGCTTTGGATGTCTAAAACAATGATCCAAGGACTGACACAAAAATCAAAGCTTTATCTGGCCCCAGAAGTGATCTCTGATCACTTAATTTCTAAAATATTCGTGGGGGGCATGTCCCCAGACCCCACAAGCTTGTACATACGCACAAGGACATCAAAATAACTGTATTAAAATATCTGCCTCTAGCCTGAATAAAAACAAGTTTTGTACTAATTACACCCCAAGATGTGGAATAAAGGACCTGAACCCTGTTTTGACAAACTGTACTGATGAAGCTCTTAGGTAAATCTGCAGCACAAAATTTCAGGTTCTGTGAGCATCATGGGTGCGGTTATATGAAAGTACGATTATAGGGCAATGTTCACAATAGGTAGTCTCGTCCCGGCCTTCCCACCATCCAGTTTTTTATCGCTTGAAGTATGCAAAAACGGAGGGGGAAGGCCTGCTCAATTTTATCATGTGAATGACGTTTTGTCTACCTAGGTAGACAGAGGGGGTGAGGGGTCCCTGATTGAAAAAATGAGCTTGAGGCCTTATCTTGTAGTTTCTGCCCCAAGCACTGGAGTTTCGGACGTTTTCAAAGTGAAAAATGTACCGCTCCTGTTTCAAAACGAAGAGCGCATGCACGAAATGCGTTCTTTTGATCGGGGACCCCTCCCCCCTCTGTCTACATGCTACCTAGGTAGACAAAATGTCATTCACGTGATAGCTAAAATGGACCAGGCCTTCTCCCACCGTTTTTGCATACTGTAAGCGGTCAAAAACTGGACAGTGGGAAGGCCTGGGAACGAGGCTGCATGGTTTTGTGATATTTTCATGTCTCCAGACATCCACCTGACATTCACTAGTCTCGTGCCCAGACTACTTTCCGGCGGGCACGAAAAATGTGGTCTGGGAACGAGACTAGACATTCACATCCCTGCATGTGACAAGTTTCAAAACAAGTTTCACCAGGCCTTCTCCTACCTTATTACTACAAATGACGATAGTGTATGATTTCTCATAAGGACTGGTAGCAATCGAGTCAAACACTACGTAACATGAGCCAATCTCTATTTACAGATAGCACTATGTACGATGACAGTATCTAATCATCTCCAACACCCCAAGTTTCGTTCTTAGAGGAAGCAGCAAAGTATGACCAAGATCCTCTTCATTCACAGACATTTATTACCACTTTGACCCGAAGAAGGGTGAGAGTTGATTTTTATTATTAGTGGTATTCCTTTGCAAACATGTCAGGTTAGCTCACGCACTGTATGGTTCTAGGTCCAATATCGTGACACAGAACACCCCTCACCTCTACCCCTCCTCCTTCTCGCACGAGTTTATAAAATACAATCTACAACTTCAATAAATCTAAAACACTACTCACCAGTCTCTCCCGTTGCTGTCACAATAGCAATCAGGGCTAGGAGCGTTGTTATCGAGAGCGACATCATTGCACAATGTCCGAGGCGTCCTCCTACACACGTACGTACGTGCGTGGGCTCGGCGAACGTTGGGGGCGGTGCAAGATCAACGTACATGGCCTTCCATATTATAGATGACAATGTGAATCCAGTGGCTGATCCAGGATTTGCTTCGCACGCCGGAAATTTATTACTCATGAAAGCGCTGTTTTTGAGCTGTTCAAATTCTTCCAATGAGCAGTGCAGAAGCAGAGAGGTCATTTTCTTGCCTCAGGCAGATACACACATGGCTTTGTACCACCATGACTGGAGAGAGACTAGGAAACCTTGGGGTTTTGGAACTTCATGGCTTTGACATTCAGGTTAACCATTGATAGCTTTTGTGAAATTCAAAAGTATAAAGACTCAAGGGGAATGTGCAGTCCTTCTGATTGATGAGTACTTCCTCATACACATTTGCTTTTATCTTCCTAGCTGTAATAAGGAATGCATGATGATACGGGAATGTACATATAGAACAAAATATGGCAAGACACAAGCACGTATAGAACAAAATAAACATAATTATGACAAGACACAAGCACGCTTTTATTTTTAAGGGAGAAGGGGGGGGGGGGGGGGGGGGGGGGGCTAGCTACCCATTCCACCCCCCTGGATCAGCCCCTGGACTCAGTCCAGTTAATGAGTTGTTTGTGTGTAAGTTTGGGTGAGCAGAGTTATATACAAAGTATTCTATTAAACCCCACCATGCATGTGTGAAGACATACGTACAACTTACTGTACTGGGATAATTATAGATGGTTGAGTTCAAAGTTCTAGTCTGAAGGTACATGCGTACGGAAAGTGCATCATTTTGGTAGCTACAAGTCCCATTACAACTGCATTATCTGCTTCTAATTAAAGTTGATCCCAAAGCTATGTATGTATTAGCCTTGTAACTCACCTCCCATGCGGCCTGGGTATGAGGATGCATGTAGCCCTCTGCTTCTTTTACGCCCTAGTAGGTCACCTAATGAAAATAGGTGGCTCATCCTACAACGTCAATGGTGGCTCCCATTCTAGATTATGGAGCGCCAGTGTGGTCCAGGTTCAGTTCTTTAAGGGAAGTTGAGAAAGTGCAAAACCAAGTCTACAGGTTCTTTCTGGGAGTCGGTAGCAAACATCCACTGGCAGCTGCATCTGGGGATATGTGTTGGATGCCAACTTCATGCAGACATAAACTGGCCACAGTTGCATTCTAGCATCATCTCGTACAAATTGATAACAACAGAATCTGCAAGAAAGTGTACATAGAATGCAAGAGGCTTACAGAAGAACAAAAGCAAGACAACTGGGCAAGTCAAGTCAAGCAGACTTTAGCTGGGTGTGGCCTGCAATACTGGTTGCACCAGAGCTCCTGTGATGGGCTCTCACACAGTGAACTCCAGCATGTAGTCACCTGCTGTCTCTTTCGCCTGGAAAAAGAGAGATGGCAAACTGAGGTTTCATCCAAACCAAAGTTGAGGTTATATGTAAACTTTAAAACAGAATATGGGAAAACAGAAGAATATGTACAGAAAGTTAGAGTAAAATCTCATAGATCTCTGCTGGCACGATTGAGAGGAGGAACAGCCCCACTACAAATCGAAACTGGTAGGTACACTGGCCTCCCAGTAGAGGAGAGGATATGCAGGTCATGCAACACAGGGCAGGTGGAAGACGAACAACATTTCTGTGTGGGGTGCCCAGCTCTGAAAGAGGCTAGAGCCCCCCTTCTGCACCTCTTGAACCTCCATCAAGTGGACGCCGGAGCACTTTCAGACAAGGACAAGTTTATTGCAATCATGCAGAACCTATACAGTAGAATAGCCAAACTTCTTTATAATATGTTTTTGAAACGTAACTCATAACTATATTAGTGACTTGTAAGCCGTGGTGTTGGCTGGGAGTGTATACACTCATGTCACTGAAATAAAATTATTATTATTATTATTATTATTATTATTATTATTATTATTATTATTATTATTATTATTATTATTATTATTATTATTATTATTATTATTATTATTATTATTATTATTATTATTATTATTATTATTATTATTATTATTATTATTATTATTATTATTATTATTATTATTATTATTATTATTATTATTATTATTATTATTATTATTATTATTATTATTATTATTTGTAATTAATCCAAAGGGGGAAGGCTATAGTCTAACCAGTTAGACCAACCAACCAATACTCATGAAAGCAATCTGCACTGCTGTTGGTTGGGTTTGGCTTGCAAGACTATGGGAAAGGCAGCACAACACTAGAATTAGCCGGGTTAGTTGCCTACTCCCATCTTGCCTACTCCCATTTTGCCTATACTCCCATTTTGCCTATACTCCCATTTTGCCTATACTCCCATTTTGCCTATACTCCCATTTTGCCTACTCCCATTTTGCCTACTCCCATTTTGCCTATACTCCCATTTTGCCTACTCCCATTTCACCTACTCCCATTTTGCCTACCCCATTTCGCCTACTAAAATCAAATAGTTGCCTACTCCCATCTTGCCTACTCCCATTTTGCCTATACTCCCATTTTGCCTATACTCCCATTTTGCCTATACTCCCATTGTGCCTACTCCCATTTTGCCTATACTCCCATTTTGCCTATACTCCCATTTGCCTACTCCCATTTTGCCTATACTCCCATCTTGCCTACTCCCATTTTGCCTATACTCCCATTTTGCCTATACTCCCATTTTGCCTATACTCCCATTTTGCCTATACTCCCATTTTGCCTACTCCCATTTTGCCTACTCCCATTTTGCCTATACTCCCATTTTGCCTACTCCCATTTCACCTACTCCCATTTCACCTACTCCCATTTTGCCTACCCCATTTCGCCTGCTAAAATCAAATTGTGCCATTTCGCCTACTCAGGCAAAAGTAGGGTTTTTTGACAATAAGACAAACATCCAAGCAACTGAGCTTGCCTTTTCTACAAGAAAGGGTGAAGGGTTGCTTTTTCCACTTTGTTCAAGCCCTAAATCAGAGAATATCCACACTTGGGCTTCTTTTATTCATTTCATACACCAGACAGTTGCACCAGTTTTTGTGCCTCTTTGATTTGTACAACTACCCTGGAGGCAGCCATGGTTACAGCTCCTAATCTGCCCAGAGTTGATGAGTTTTGTAACATATTTTGAAGGAACATGGTTGGTGGGCAATATCAGTTGCAAGAAAAGCTCATCCCAATGTACATAAACTGATTGAACACAAACAAGCACACACAGAAGTTTTGATTACTCACCTCAGCTTCTAACTGGTTCCCAGCCACCATAAAGTGTTGTATATAGTAACTAAAAAAATACTTGTTGCTTTACTTAGAAACCGTTAAGTTCAGTGGTGAGATGTTTGTCTAGCCAGTTATGCAGTCAACACTACATGCTTGTGGATAGTTGAGGTGGGATCCTATACTGCTCCAGTGCAGTGCTGTATGAGAGTTGTACCTGACAGAAGTGACTCTGAGTGAGTTAAAGTGTTGTCAAGTATAGTCTGAATGAACAGTACTACATGGCTAATTGGTTTGGTGCCATTTTGCCTACTAAAAATCAAAATGTGCCATTTCGCCTACTCAACTAAAACAGTTTCTAAGTAAAGCAACAAGTATTTTTTTTAGTTACTACAACACTTTGTAGTATAGGATCCCACCTCAACTATCCACAAGCATGTAGTGTTGATTGCATGACTGGCTAGACAAACATCTCACCACTGAACTTAACACACAGGACTTCATAAAAAGTATGTATTATAATAGTGACATGTGTGAAAGTCCTAGGACAGTACCAATTAACTAGCTGCATGATGTGGTCTATTTATACAGCTAACACCACATCTCAGTCTGTTGGGAGGGGTGATGGCAGTCCCAGTTCAGCTGCATGTCATGATCAGGCTTCATGAACTCTTATTAAACTCTTCGTTGGTGTGCCTGAACTACAGGTAAGGCCATTGAGGCTCTAGGCTGTCGGTAGTCTGAGGGAGAGTTGAGTGTACAGGTAAGGCCATTGAGGCTCTAGGCTGTCGGTAGTCTGAGGGAGAGTTGAGTGTATGTTTCCACCCATCAGAAGTTTGGCTGGTGACCTTCTATACCACGGTAATGGAGTGGCCCTTTAGGAAAGTAGTGCAAGAAAGGGGGTCATCTGCATTCTTCAGTAGGTGTTTAACAATTGCACTTTCTTGTCTGTCCATTGCTGGCAGGGTATATAGTGAGGAATGCTATTTGTGTGCTGAATTGGTATCTGTTGGCCAGTGTAGCTGCAATTGTATCATTGTATCATAGTCATGAAGTAGTGAAAGCGGACACTGAGATTATAACTGGTGTACAGTACAACTAGTGCTGTGTTGTTTTCAAGTTGTTAGTGGTGGCTAGTTGGATTATTCACTAATATGAATGATGGAAGCAGAAGAGAAATGACACAGTTGTTGTGTATGGATATATACAGACTCAGTCGGGTCAAACACCTGTGCAAAACAGTAGAACACATAAGCGGGAAAATGTAGACTAAATAGAATATAACTTGAATTAGACAAGTGTTACTCCACAATGTGAATGGTGTTCTTGCGATAGATTTCCTACTAGCAGGCTGGAAATAGCCTATTGAGATCAAAGAGAGAAGTACAATGTAAGTATTACACTCCCAGTTTAAAAACACTTTTACTATTGTAGGAACAACACTGGGTGCTAGTAAATCAAGAAACAAAACGAAAAGGTGAAACGAAACGGAAGCTGCACCCATAAAATAAACTTGCACATCTTGGTGTGCGTCTGACCTCCGTAGTAGCTATATTATAAGCTACCTGGGGTTCATTTTTATATTCCAGTATTAATAGTCAGGTAAGACTATACATTGCTGTATACTTGGAGAGGCTGAGAAGCCGGTTTGTTTAGCCCCGTACCCAGCGCGGGTTTGACTTCAGCCTATAGTTTATGCTCCTTCTCATACACAAAGTGGCTACATATAATAACGGATCGCGAGGAGTTAGCTTAGCTAACAGATGATCATTGTTAGCTACTGGTGTCAGACAAGCTCCCATACCTAGCGTTCTAATTAAAGCACCATTGAAAGACACCATACTTATGACACAACCAGCACAACCAGGCTGGGTATTCTACCCATAGGTAGCTAAATGTTCAGTGTATAGACAGGGAGACGAGAGGCCAGTACTGAAAACTTGCTGCTGAACTTGAGATGTCAACTGTCAGCATGCAGCCGGTAAATGACAAGAACTACATAAGAAAGTAGCAGCCACAGCAAGGAACACACAGAGAACAACATTAGCCTTACCTCACTAACGCTGGCGACGCTGGGAGTGAGCCATAGCACAGGAGAGAATATGCATACTGTGATGTGCTTGCTCGGAACTTGTATTTTTGTGGGTGTGGCTTCTGTTTCATTTCGTTTCTTGATTTACTAGCACCCAACAATACTTTAGCTACCACATACTCACCGTTTAAATCCTTCTTTGGGTTCAGCAAACTTGTACCTCACTAGGAATCCTGCCACAATTTCTGCTACCTGTCAGCAACAGTGAAAAAGAACTGGCAGTAAACAAGTACTGGAATGGTTTATGGGTACATGATGTTTTAACTTTTGTCTGTATGTTTTTGCTCATTTAAAATGATGTCAACAGGAGAATCTATTGCAGGCTCATTACTATGTTATTATGATGCTCTTACACACTGACTGCCACTTCAAGTCCACAAACCTTGTCCGGGACATCTTCATGCACAGCATGGCCACATCCAGATAGAACCTGCATCTGAAACTTTCCTATGAATCAAAGATAAGGCCCATATATATTGCTTCCACTCATTCATGGACAATCAATGAACCACATCTCCCTGTTAGATATCAGGAGCCAGTTGGTCCACTACACAGGATATCTTTAAGTCAATACTATATAGCGTTGGGATGACTCGAAGATGAGATACTTATCCATGAAATGGGGATAGCAACATCAAACACACATACAGTAACACACAATCATAATCAGGGTTTCATACAGGATATTTTCTGGGGGTGGGAGGAAAGGAGGGAGGGAAGAGGGGGAGGGGAGAGGAGGAGGGAAAGGGGGAGAGGAGGAGGGAAAGGGGGAGAGGGGGAGGGGAAAGGGGAGGGGAGGGGGAGAATGTAGATGAGTGCAAAAGGTGTATGCGTGTGTTGGTGCAGCCATGAATTTCTGGGGGGAGGGGGGAATCCCAGTGCCCCACCCCCTCTGTTTGAAACCCTGATAATCATTCATGTACATGGACATATACCATGAGGCTAGTGGATGTATACTCACAAGAATGGTAATCTCAACACTCAGACAAATAAATATACTGAGAAGATATGCACGAAGAAGTGACTAAAAACTAGAGCCTTATTCCCAGCTGCTATTTCTCGCAGTTGTGGAGGAAAAGTGTATGAGGCTAAGCTGTGCATGAGATAACATCTGAGAGTGGCCTGGGAACAAGGCTGCATGTCCACCTCAACCTTACACACCTTGCATTTGACCAATTGTTAACTCCTTGTCAAGTCTATCAACTCCTGTAGGATGAAACAAAGAAACAATTAACCTCATTCCCAGTTCCCCACTCAAACTTTTCATCACTTGCTGTTTGTGTGTGGAGAAAGTCGATAATGGTACAAGACTAACCTGCAAGAATCAGCATCTTGGGGACTGCACAAGACAGGAAGATACTTGAGAGACCATTAAACCATCCTTGCCAGTATCTTTCAGTCTTTGTCAAGTCAATTCTCCAAATGTACCTTGTCGATAACTTCTGGAAGGAAAGAAAGTTTAGTTATGACTATTTTTCTGCCAGGAGGCTACTGAAGATTATGGAGGGGAAAAAGGAAGGCCGTTCACCTAGATCCTCTAGTGTTACACGTGTGTTTCCTCTAGCCTCGTTCCCAGGTCTGCGCAAATTTCGTACTGCAAGCGACAAACGCGCAAGGCCTAGGAACAAGGCTATGTTTCCTCTCCTGTCAGGCTGGAACAACCTTCAAATACTGCTCAGAGATAAAAGTTGTGATTTTGGCATGGCACTAGCAGGCCTGAGCTGTGTTTCCACTTGAATTCCACACATTTTGAACCATGTACATGGTGCTATGTGAGTCCTGGAAACAAGGCTACGGTAATCCCTATTTACGTTGTGCACACATTGCATGGAGGGTCTAGGGGCATGCCCTCCCAAGGGATCCTCTGATATCACTTTTTCAAGTTGTACAAACGAACCTAGTTACCACATTTACTTGGTACTGATAAGACACTCTTCCTCAGCCCACTTGTGGATGTTGTTAACACAACTTCAGACTGAAGACAAAAAGGTACAATATTTTACCTTAGTTTTTGAATGTTGCAGTGATGTCCCACCATTACAAGATTCCTGTTGTAACATCTGTGCTGCATTGGTTTCTTCTCTGCTACTACTGCTCTGTACTGTGCCTTGATCTTGTATTAAAGAGCTGTCTCCTTCATCCCTTTCCTCAGCAATTGTCTCTTGGGCTATACTGGATTTAGCTGGGTGTAACGGTTTACTAGTGTTGTGTGTTGTATCTTGTTCTGCTGGTGCTGGTCTGCTGATGTCCACAGGTTCATCATTGTCTAATCTTGAAAGGAAAAACATCAGTGTAATTGTTGTGTACACAACACACATGGAGGATTTGTTTGTTTTATAAGAGATTCTACAAACTGGCACACAAAACAAGCACAAAACACATTCTCCCAGTCAGCTCCCCCCAAACTATCTATGCACCTACGTAGGTAGACATTGACACACTCAGGGCGATTAAGGCATGGGATTTAATTTTCACGTAATGTCAACCTAAACCTCACGTGACTAACAGAAGTGGGCGTAACCGTAAAATGCGAGGAGGTATAGTAGCTTTCTACGTCGTGTTCTGCGACTATATCGTTGTATTACCCTGGTGAATGAAGTATGCGGCCTGTAGGCTGTACGTAGGACGCAGAAGCGTGGTCTTTATAGGCTGTTCAGCGGTTGAGCGCTTCAACTTCAAGTGACCTTTGTACTCTGTACTGCCAACCGTGCACGTGGGAACTGTTTGTGTCGAGGCGGAGCAGAAGAACGACAAACAGAACAATCGGATATGGCTTCAAGGATTACTTGCCATCAGAGAATACCAAAACTTTCTGGAAGAAGGTAAGCTTATTGTTGGTGGTGCTTCCGTAGCGTGCGTAGTGTCTCACCGCTAGCCAATATCTATGATTTTTGGCATCATGCAAGAATACTGTAGGAGACTGCTGGTTCTTCCAGATACCTCCATGTATACTACGTTCAGTTGAATTAGTATAGTAAGTTTGGTAGCGAGCAACTGTCGTCTTCTGCTCCGCCTTCGACGATATACTCTCAAATGTTAGCTTAATTGATATTAGTGGTAATTGATAGCCACGCCCACAAATACGGTTTCCATGGTACCGTACGTGTAGCTTAGAGCTTCATATATACACCAATCAAGTTTCATCTGGTCTTTCAGATTTCCATACACACTATTGAGTTTTGAAATACCTGTGTATCTAGTGCAAAAATGACATGTCCCATGCCTTTGTTCGCCTGAGCACTCACATGATAAAATCTTCAGCTCAGTTTAGTGTGCATGCAGTAAGCAATCAAAAACTGGACAGTCTAAAGCCATGGGAAAAAGTACGTACTTTATCCATTTTGCATAAGATTCAGTGTTGATCCAGCCCTGGATGGACACTACAAACACTAACATCCTCTACACCTCTATTCACCTATATAGGTAGACATTCACTGTAACATTTTGTGTACTGTAAAACGGTTAAGAACTAGACTGTAGGAAGGCTTGGCAGGTTATGTCGAAACCACGATGCAAGGTTCCCACTGTTCAACACCTAAATTGACATTGTTATTTACCTTTTCACTTGCCCTGGCATGGACACTCGAGCAGACTGTAAGTTCCTCAATTGTCCACTACGAATACTGCAGGACACAGAGCAAGCATGAAGGAAATTCAAGGAATAGATGACTGTCTATATTTCACACTGTATTTCCTATGCATGCTATCAAAGATGTATGCATGAACAATCAATGACCTACATCTTGCGGAAAAAAAGGGAAGGTCTAGATGTTATGCAAAGTCACCCACTGCACAGCTGTGCTGGGGTGACCAGGAGATGGGGACTGCTATCTCATGCACAAAATGTACTGGTAGAGAGCCTTATTCATACTGTAAGTAGAAACAGCTCAAAAGTAGCGTCTCTTCGTGCAGCTGTCCCTAGAATATTGTAGCTAAGCTCCCGAAAATACACCCCCTTAGAGGGGGTGCCCTCCCCCCTCTTTAACCCCCAATTTAACCCCCAATTTTAGCTCCGTCATTGAGTATGTTCGTAAACCCATACACACAAAATCACTATAGCCTCGTTCGCTGGTCACTGCCAGGTTTTCGATGCTCGCAGTAAGTTCCCTATCGCCACTGATGATGCAAGTTGCTTTGATGCTTCTCGGCTTAGTATCAACACAACAAGCGCCACTGATTTCCCATAGTACACACTCAGCGAAGCTGCTGTCCATTCTTCCAGAAAGTCACAGCAGTCGTCGTGATTGTCTACCTCGAGCTGTAACATCGCGAGGAACCGTGGGGGCGTAGGCCGACTTGCATGATGACGTCACGTACGAGGGCTGGGGTAAAACTTCAACGGCGTGCCATAGAGAATGTATGGGGATTTTGTAGTCCTCCTGATAAACACCATTATAACTTGTGATCAACAGTAGCTGTTCGCTCTCTTTTTGCATGCATTGACCACAGCAGAATGTTCTATCACCTGAATAGTTTCTAGGCGCTTCAGACGTTGCGCAACGTTTCGGCTAGCATGCAAAGCTATGGACGGCGCTCAAGAGTCCCAATTATAATCGTTACGACTGCCCTTGCAGTTACCTCAAGTTAGAGTCAGCGTCAGCGATAACTTTCCTTGCTTGAATAGATCCTGTAGAAGGCGCAGAACCCGCTGCCCCGCCCACATATACATGCACTCCCATGATTTAGCCATGGTTCAGCCACACTTTGCCATGCCATATTTTAGAGATATAATAAGACTAAAATTGTACAATTAACGGTTTAACACTGATTGTGCAAGTTCAGCTGTGCTCTTTCTTGGACAGAAGAGCTCTTCGAGGATTGTCTCTTGGATCTGCACACAGCACAGTTCATGGTCGCCTAGCATCAATTTTTGGCCCTGTGAAAGTGTACGGAGGGGAAGAGAGTCTACTCTCTGGTTACTCTCTCCAAGAAAAAGCTGCATACCCACATGAAGTACAACAGCATCCCAGCAGCTGCAACTTATTAAATCATACAAATTCAGCTGTATATCTGGCTTATTCATGCCTTTCCACCCACCCCATTGCACAAAACAGAAATATTAAACACAACATAGACAAAAAGGTGGCTTACAAACAGTTTGAAGACAGAGGTCTTAGCCGTTTTCCAGAAATAGTACAATGGGAGACATCATCAGCTGAACCGTCGGCGGCTTTCCAGTCAATTAACGCCACTCACCGTACGGTAATACAGCCATCGGACTCGCTTATGAATACACCAACTCTTTGGGTAGCAAATATTAGCGCATGGAGACGAACAGTCTTTCCGCGTAGCAAACTGATGGATCTTCTCAACACGCGTTTGGAATTCCCCATACATTCTCTATGGCCAGCTGCTGAACTTTTACCCCAGCCCTCATACGTGACGTCATCATGCAAGTCGGCCATTGAGTATTCAAGCAAACACCCCCTACCCACTTTTACCTCAAAGTAGTGTGCAAAAAGGGAGGGCGTATTTTTGGAAGCTTATGGTACAAGCAATTTACATGTGCATGCATGTGCGCACATTCAATGCAACATGTCACTATGCAGTGCATTACCACATACCTCCATTCTATTGCATCTTCCAAGGACTTGAAGACACTTGGTCTTCCTCTCAAGAAACTTTGCATTGATATTAAAGAATCCATTGCCGTACCTGAAATAAAGAGTTAACAAACATACATTACCATTACATTACTCTTCCTCGTCTCGCAAGCCACATCCTTCACAGAGGGGGAAAGAGTTAGGTCATGCTGCAACTGATGACCACCAAGAAGCACAATTATTGTATACTGCAGTTAGACGTGTTGCAACATGGTTGCCACTCCATGATGATAGGTGCAATCCACAAACAGAACAGATCTAATATCGATTGTGGCAACATTCTGCTATAGCAACAACTCAATGGTCACAGCGTGACCAGACTTTCTGTCTTTCTATGAAGGATGTGGCTTGTGAGACTATACTTTCCTCATGTAGTAACTGTTGGAACACATATCTTGTATGGGAACAAGTACTCCTTCACTGTTAGACAGGACTAGTAATAGCACCATGTATGTTGCATATGCGCTTGTTGGTACGCCCTGTTATGTGTTGTTCTTACCTTCCACCACATCAATGGCAGCAATCCCTACCAGAGAGGGGATGACACCAGAGGCTGCAGCCCTCACTGCTATTGCTCCTCCCATGCTGCACAGAGTGTTGGAAAACACAGTGAACATGCACTGACAGCATATAATGTACACTGTAAGCTTGCACTAATATGTCCGTCCCCCTCGTACACTATACTTTGAGCCAAAAGTGGGAAGGCGTGTTTGCTCTAATATTCAATTAGTCTTGACTATATACACCCCCCACAAGGCACAACACATAGGGTTTTCAACCAGCAACTAATGATGGCATTATCTTTCAGGATCAAGAGTACTGTTCACAATGTTTAGAAAGCTCTAGCTGTGGGGCTCCCTGTATCAGAGAAGAGCTGCCAGTTCAACAAGAGGTCGACAATATTCAAGACAACTTCGCTGTAGCTATCCTGAAGAACAGCTTCATCGTGGCACAGGAGATATTCAAAGTCTGCTGGTACTTTTTACGGAAGGATGGCAGCAAGCATTATCAGTGGCAATAAAACAGTCCAACATGGAAGAAAAGGGATTGGTGGTTCCATGCATCTACATTTTCAAAGAGAAACAAAACACCTTGACAGGCTGATGACCGTTTTTAGGTGTGCCATACGTATGTAGTCTAGACTATTACCTTGCTGCATGATGATGTCATGCTTTCTTTCCGCTTACGGTGAGAAAAAGACACTACAAGAAGCTGTTTTAAAACTCACTGAATGTGATGCTTTCTGTAAAACTCTGTTATATACTCTACAATGATGACAATTGTGATATTTCAGAAGACAATCACTACAGGGCATATAGATGAGGAGAAATCACCAATGTAGCTAAGAACTTGGAGGTTAAAATGGGGGAGGGTGTTTGCTCGAAGGGGCATATTAGTGTGAGCTTATGGTGCTTGGTAGCCTCGTACCCAGGCTCCTCCCCCACTTTTTGGCATGGGTACGAGGCTAGTGCTTGGTAAAAGTACCAATATTATCTCCTATAGTTCAACATACGTAATTTTCATAGCCCCCAGGCATATTTTGAGACAGTAAGTGCACTCTAATTGGAATGCACTCATATCTGGCACCCAAACAGCAAAGTACTTCTTCCACTGCGAAAGTAGTATGTAAAATGAACTTCTGTATGTGCTATACTGTGTAGCTCTGTAGCTTAAATATATATTTAGTAATGCTCTTTGTACTGCACAACATGCATATCAATTCCAAGTTAAGGAACATATTACTAGGTGTATGCATGTGCAGAGTAAGCCTCGTGCACGCAGGGCGAACAAGATAGGCATGGTCAATGACTGAAGACAGATCTCGAGGCATGTCGAGGCATGAACAAAGGAGAAGTTTGCAGACATTAGCGAGGTGTTGCAGCCTTCGCCTAGGGCCAAAGTGGAATGGCGTAGTAACTTCACTATCTGGCCTCGGACTCCACTTCCTCGAGCTTCTTTTTTTCTCGCTCCACTCTGTCTAGCTAGCTGTCTGCCTTCGTTTTGTTGTCACTGTCATGCAGTAGCTGCACTCCGCTAACCCTGGTATGAAACCGCTAATGGCGCTACAGCGCTGGGAAATTACATTCCCAAGTGTGACAAATTACATTCCTAAGCATGAAAAATTACATTCCTAAGCGTGACACAAAATTACATTCCTAAGTGTGACACAAAATTACATTCCTAAGTGTGACACAAAATTACATCCCTAAGCATGACACAAAATTACATTCCTAAGCGTGACACAACCGAGAACAGCCTACAGCCTACACTGCAAGATTAGTAGCCTCGCGCAATCTTTTTTCTTGCTTATAGCTCAGAAAACCCACCACACATTCATACAATATTCATTGCCTTCTCACATATATATTTATACCATAGTCTTCTGAAAAGTGTCCACCTGTGAAAGAGTGCCAACTTTGGTCTATCATATAGATTACAGGGAGGTCCTCTACTACCGTAGTCTGGTGAGAGTGATCATCCTTGAAAGAGTACCCACCCCCTACTTTTGGCCCAATAGGGTCAAAGTTTACTCAGACGAGCACCCACCCAGGTATACTTAATGAGTACAACACGTCCACAAATTTTCCCACAGCCCAGGTTAGGTACAGTATATCAAGCAACAAGTTTACATGGCTTTCGTTCTATGAGTGACAAAAGTAAAGTGTAGCCATAAGTTCACACAAAGAGGAGTGCCTAGATAATCACATGAGAAATGTCACAAGGTGGAGTAATTTTCATTGTAAATACTGGATAGGGATTTCACCCATGCAGAGGTAGGTAGTTACCAGAGATTATACACCTGACTGCTAATTGCATTCCAGTGGGTTTCCACAGACATACGTACTATTGTACAAGATGCATGTGTCATTGTGAGACTGGTACGTACAATTCCTGTACCATCTTCAGTGGAATATTGAATTGATTGCATGCCTATAACAAGTCCTGCCAACCTAGTAATAACATGTATCTGCCAAGATTGTTGTAATGGCCTTAGCTGCTACTGTGCTAGCCTGGCTGACACCAGAAAGAAGAAAGAAATAAATTCAGAAGATTAGACAATTTGCCCACGACTTGCCAGTCTGGTACTTCAGCGATGCTTCCCAGCGAAGTTAATGGTCCTGTTGCTCATGGAAGCACTCGATAATGACTTGTATGGCTCATAGAGGCCGTTGACTAATCTAACGCAGACATTTCAAGCGTGTCATTTGTGCACTTTTAGTGGCCGCCATTCTATTAGGGGCCATCCCTACATACGGTGTACAACCATACGCCATGATTCTGCCAAGCATGATCGCATAACTGTATCAGATTGCAGACTATAGTAATCAGTAATTACTTTTGATTGCAGCAGTGCATGATTATTCACATGGCCACACCTTGGTGTTCCCGGAATGCAGCACTTCCGGCACATGTTTATAATCTCACCAATGACATTATTTGTATGTACACAAAAGGGACTTTACAGTAACAGTATATATTATTTATAGTAAGTGTATAGTAGCAGTTAGTGCTACACGAGTGACGTAATCATGCAGACTACCATAGTTTAATAATGAGAACTCAACAACACATTTCCGTTATGAATAAAACTCACTCAGTGCATATAGCAAGTCCTGCGGTGTACAAATTTTCCACAAGTATTCCCAAGAAACCACTGAAATTCTTCATAAAGAGCTATGAATAGCTGTTCATCTAGAACTGACCTGGCACTGATCGTATCCCATTGTATGAGTTTTCACAAGCGAGGAACCCCGGCTGCTTTTGTAAATCAGTTTCACCTTTCACTATAGACTGCTGTGGCAGCCACATGGTCATGTAGTACTAAATACTACTTATACTACTGACTAGTAGCTTCCAACTTACCTTGAATGTGAATATGTACAAATGGATGTACTTTCATTACAATATAGTATCTTATAGCTATGGCAAGAGTAGAGGAAAATACACTGCCAACTTTTGGTTCGAGGAGAAAGCCATATCAGATGCAAATACGTTCTTTCTCAAGCCTCCCCCTCCCCCGACACTCCTCCCTTCTTCCTCCCAAAAAATGAATTTCATATCATCATGCAGAGGCAGCAAATAGACTTCACGTGTACTTGAACTGCAGAATACCATGGTCTACATTACAACCTGAGAATTGATGCAAGGAGGTAGCTACAAGGCTCTCCTTGTACCACAGCTGGCAAGATTTCTCCCCATAAACAATTTCACATGAACTCTACTATGTACCTGTGCCCCATTAAGACAATGGGTGGAGGTTCTTGTTCTTGAGAAAACAGCACTTTTGCCACTTCTCCAACATCACTGCAGTGGAGGACATTAACATGAGTCCACAGCTGAGACACAAATCAACACACAACAGTGTAACTCATTCTGGACTCCAACAACTCTAATTAATAATAAGATAATCAAATCAATCAATCGATTGATTGATTGATTGATTAATTAATTAATTAGGACAAGCATGAGCGAGCCCCACACTAGTGAGTTGAATGCGGAATTTCTCAGATATTTATATATATATATATATATATCATATGTCGTACGCTCCGTATGTTTTTCAAATGCCTGTACTTTGAAAGTTTTTGGAGCTTCATTTACGCATTCCGGAGCTGCATTAGTGGTGGAGTTGTAACACAGTAACAGAAATGGTTTCTGAAACACGGCATCCAATTTGTCAAGACGCACACCATAGCTTTTTGGCTACTTCATCACAGGAGCTGTCTTCAGTATGGATCAGAGAGCTCAGGAATTACAAATAACTTAAACGTTTTGAAAGTGCTTTTTTCAGTCCACACAAGAACAATACGTAAGTCTCACAACCATGCGTGATACACTATCTTCATACACACATACCTCACCAGCGTCTCAGCTGACAGGTCCTCATCATTCTCTGTCACTGTGTGGCCTAAAGAAGACAGACACACATGAAACAGTCAACATACGGACATCAACAGTATGCAAAGTGTTTTAATGTCTTGGGAGGTAACTATGTGAGAGGTTCATTTAGTCAAGCAATCTAACTATTGTGCAATGGGAGTCACATTCAAATTGCATGGATCTGTATCATTTTCACATCAACCAGAGAAGTATGCTGT
This sequence comes from Agelas oroides, assembly GCA_949130485.1. Taxonomy (NCBI): domain Eukaryota; kingdom Metazoa; phylum Porifera; class Demospongiae; order Agelasida; family Agelasidae; genus Agelas; species Agelas oroides. Next base: position 4,513,789 of record OX422187.1, on the reverse strand, counting down.
TTCTTGGACTATGTGACTACACACACTTTTCCACCTTCTTATCTTTTGAGAGTAGCCTCGTTCCCAGGCCTTGCACATTTGTCGCTTACAGTACGAAATTTGCATGAATTTCGTACTGTAAGCGACGAATGCGCAAGGCCTGGGAATGAAGCTACTTTAAGAGCCCATGGGCACTCCTTCATGAGAGTATGGTATGTAATATTTTGGGGGTTGACTCTCTTGCACGTGTGAACAGGATCTGCTATTCCCAGCAACACTGTTTGACCACATGGGGTGAAGCCGCTCTCAAATTCAAGAGCTTGCAGAAGGCATAAGTATAAATGTATATGACCTATGACCTATTAAGTTGAACCAAAATAAGGTAAAGAAACTGTCTTACAGCTTGCACATTTACTGCTGTCACAAAAAAGTAAAAAAGAGACATCGCAGACTTCTCAAGCTTGTGTGAACCTGAGTAACAGTCTTTATTATCCAGTTGATATTTCTACAACCGTATTTTCCTATTCCTGTGCCGTGCAATATCACACGATATTGCACGAGTGTTATTGCATGGTAGTATCCTAGCAACCACAATGTGCTTTAATTAGAATTGACACGCTCAAACGGCGAGTTGTTTGGTACTTTGTGTGAGAAGAGACATGACACTGTTGTGGTACTGGATAATAAAATTTGACCTATATATGACCCATTTAAGTTGAAACAAAATAAGGTCAAGAAACTGTCTCACAGCTTAATTGTTTACTACTGTTGTAAGAGACTTTGTGGACTTCTCAAGCTTTTGTGACCATGCTGTGTAACAGTCTATATACATTGATCCACCAAACAGCTCAAGTCCCAGATTCAAAAACATATTTTTTACACGGCATGGCCCCACGTCTTAGCTAGGTTAAGAAGTGGCGTTCAGAACACCAAAACCTCTTTCCCCTTTTTAATTGAGAAGGTCTTGGACTGAGACTGGAAGTTCAGCTAACCAACTGTATTCTATTGGAATACTAACAGAACAGTGCAGGGGGAGAGAGCATGATGGGATACTTGCTCATAGCCAAGGGTCACAATGATCCACAGCAGCCAAATGGGTGGGATCAAGTGGCACAAGAGGGGGTGGGTGGGTATTCCTGACTGGTTACTTGTGACAGCAGCCAGTTGATTCCATCCATACAGCCCAGCTACTTGCCATGCATAGCTTTCATACAACCTATCCTGTTTCCAGTGCAGATTGGTGAAATGATACATGACAAGGGGGGGCAGGGGTGGGGGGGGGGTGGGGGGGTTGGGGGGGGGGGGGGGGGGGGCAGCTAGATACATATGTATTCAGACAGTTAGGCATGCAGCATCCTCCCACCTATGTTGCTCAAGCAGTCCTAATCTCTCTCCCTGCAATACTTGTCCCATGTCTGTAGTACACTCAATTGTCACAATTTTTCAAAACCCTTGATACATAGTAGGTGCCCAATACATACTCTATATACAACATTAAGGTTAGAGAATGTGTAAAATAATGTGGGGAAATACACCTCAGGATGTAATCCATACCAAACACACTCCCAAAATAAAAGCTCTTATTACATATTGGGTAGTACGTTTGAGATATAAATAGAGTCAGTATGTGCATGGAATCAGTGTTGAGTAAATTAGCACTGCTCGAGTTATAAGCTAGGAAGAGGCAGGAAACCATGTTTACCATAGTAGGAGATCCCAGACATGACAAAGAGGGTGAGATGGAACACCACTGAACAGAGAAAGGATTCAACAGATCTTGCGTGGTACAGGAGACTGGGCCCTTGTTAATATGAAAGTGCATAGTAACCAAGCATCAGTTAGAGTACGTATTGGAGGAACACCTCACCCACAGTAACAGCCACGTACAGTCCAACCTTGATTATCTATATCAGGCAAAAATATTGGATGATTGAGGTTATGAATATATGGCACCAAGTGGACGTTTTCAGATATTAGAGGTTTTTAGATATTAGAGGTTTTCAGATAATGCTTTTTGGTTTCTTCAATTCCAACCCGAATTTTTAACATCAATTATCATCAATCAAAGTTCGTATAGGTTGGACTGTATGTACACTGATGAGGCCTGGTATTGCCCAAAACGTGTTCTGTACAGTGGGTGATTTGCACAACATCTAAGCCTGCATTTTATTTTCAGTTCACTGATTGATCATACATATACAAACTATTACCTGTGCACACAACTTGACAACCTTAACCAGTAAACACGCTACCGTGTGTTTCATTAAGCATTAATGTGTTTATACTGACAACCTTAACCAAATACAAATTGGCAAATAAAAGCATCTGTATACGAAGTAAATTATAGACACAGTTAACAAGCTACCATGTGTTTCATTAAGCATTAATGTGTTTATACTGTCAATGACGTTTGGGAAAGCAAAACCTGTTTAATAAACTTTTGGAAAGAGTGCTACTTCCTGAGCACAGCACATTCCTATCACAAATTTTATTAATGCTCTAAAAAGTCCCCCACCCCACCCCCACCCTCTGCGCCCATGATGCACACAACATGAACTAAACAGAGTTATATTTAGACTTGTCATGTTTGTTCACAATCAATAGCTCAATGTTCTCGGACAGTTTCCACCTACACACTTTGACCTGTTGTAATATGGCAGCAATAAAGGTGGTGACAGTGTATTTATTCCATTTGTGAGCGAGTCTCCAAGACAGTCATACATACATAGCCAGGCATGTTGAGGATGTCTCTCACACTCACGCGCGTGTCAAGCTGCCAGTAGCACTACAATTTGTACCATGGTTGTAATAATCAGCTTACAGGTCAATATATAGAACTGCTTGCTTAGAACTCTTGCCTCACGTTGGAATAAAGAGATTTAGATGTTTTGAGGAGTAGAGGAAAGTGAAAAGGCTGGCAGTCGCCGGGAATCGAACCTAGGACACCTGGCTTGTGCAGTCAGTGCTCTGCCACTGAGCTACGACAACCAGACAACCACCAGTCCTCACAATTCTCTATATGTACTGCACAGGTGGTACTGAAATGGCTCAGTCACAAAACCAGCAGACACTCAGTATGTGCCGTCAGAACTCCATTAGGGGTCGACCAGAAAAGAGAACTGTTGGTCATACCAGAAGACGTAGCAACACACAGCTACATACAACTAGGTGTACGCACGTGCAGAGTAAGCCTTGCGCACATAAGGTGTACATGCAAGAGGATATTTGACTCATCAAGTTACATCACTGTTCTTACATTGCTATAGTGACATTAGCGTTGTTTCCTCTAGATCAAAATTTATGATGAGCTTCCTCAAGTCTGCCCCCACAACATTTGACTAGTAAATATTCCCAAGCCTTCCCCCACTTTTAATTAATTCCATATTGCAAGAGACAGAAAGCTGGGTGGGGACCTGGGAACAAGGTTATGTTGTCTCTTGACACCAGACTTCATACAAAAATGATCAGTCCATTAACAAAAGGCATCTTTCAAATGACAAACATACTTTCTATCCCTACAACAACACATCAATGCACGAGGTGGAATTGCTTGGACAGAGCTAGACTTTTCGGTACATGTGCAGGGCCATTTTGAATATGCTAAGAGAAGATATAAATACGTATACGAAGGTACTGTAGTTATCAAGATCTGTCATTTGTGGGACAAATACAGCTCTTTAATCGTATAATGAGGTCTGTACTAAAACTATGTGCAGCCCTTCATCTGCTACCTCAGTCACAGTATATATAGCCAATCATTTCAGCATCAGTATAAGGAGCTTAAGTGAGAAGTATTTGCACACAGCATATCCTCAGTCAAAACAAGCACAGGAAACTGTTGCATACTTGATTACCTTCCTGTCTGCTATATATGGTACACCTCTTTAAAACAATGCTGCATTTTGGAAAGCGTTTTTGCTACTGTGCTGCAAAACACAGTTCTGGAATGCATAAACGAAGCTTCAGAAGGCTTAAATAAAGCTTTGAAAAATGAAGCCAAGTTCCAGAAACTGCTCATTTGATTCTTGGAACAGTACATCCGTAAGTATGTGAGACCTTCTGTGTCTTCAGAGGAATTCTCCCGCTACTTCAGAAGCTGCTACATATTTCCCTATTTGCTATATCAGTATTGCGTGTCTACACCATCACTGCAGAGAGAGTCTACTGACTGACTGATACACAGCTTGACACATGCAGTTACCATACCTTGGCATACTTATGCACACACAGCCTTTAAGCACACATTGTTTGCCTCACATTTACTATGCATGCATGGCTTTTAACATTTTCTGTCTAACTTATGCCTCACTCAAACCAGGCCTTGTCCATTAGTACTTCCAGTGCTTCCAGTGCTTCTGTATGCATGCACGCACGCACACCTTTAATGCATCAACAATGCATGACGATTACAATCGCTAAGATCTTCGAATGAAAGACAGCTGCACGAAGGACAGCTGCACGAAGAGAAGATGCCTTCAAAGAGCTTCTACCGACCTTTTGGATAAGGCCAGCCACCTGACTGCTTTTTGTGCATGAGATAGCAGCCCCCATCTCCCAGTCACCCCAGCACAGCTGATGAGGCCTGGTATCGGATCCTGCGCAGTGGGTGACTTTACATAACACCCAGGCCTATTTTTATTAGGGAGATGTGGTTCATTGATTGTTTAACTATATATAACTCAGGCCTCGTGCATCTACACATTTTAGCCAATGCAGTACAAAAGATGGAATCAGAGCTTTCTCTGGACATTTAGCAGATGCTGTAGCACTACTAGTCTTGTGTCCTGACCAAGCATGCCTCCCGCCAAGAAATGATCTGATGCACCTCAAATTTCTCTACCCTATTTCTAGAATACCATAAAATCATGATAATAGGCACCCACACAAATAAGCACCCAATGAATATTATTTTGATTAAAACAATTACATTGCCGTTTATAAGCACCCATACCAAAATACACATAAAAAGGCACAAACATAAGTGAATTGCTGATTTGGCTTTCGAATGCAGCAGCTACCTTTTGCTAGTATCTATCTCCAGCTATAAGTAAGCTATTGACACAGGATAAAAACTAAAATATAAGCAAGGCCCCTTGATAAAAGGAATTAGCAAAACTGTCTCAGGAATTCGTTAGTTCCAAGTGCTTTACCTTGGTGGTTGGTAGGTTGGCAATGATCGACTGATTTTGGTGACTGTACCTTGGGTTCTAGAAAGCTACAAGCCTGGGAAAAAGAATTAGCAGAAAACTCTAGGCACAAAATATACCTCAGCTAGTGTGTTCCTCTACAACTGTACCTTACCATACTGTTTATTAGCACCCCATGAATATAAGTACCCCATGACTATAAGCACCGATTTGGTCTACTAATTTCAAGGGGTGCTTCGTATCCCGTCTTTACGGCATGGTAAGAACCAATGCTTGAGAAGTTGTTAAACCGTTACCTAGCACTTCCCTTACAACAGTAAAACAGTGCATCTCAATGCGAGTAGTGCAATATCGTTTGAGCAGGCATGTTGCAAATACTTCCTTAGCAGGGTTTCATACAGGATTTTTTCCCGGGGAGGGGGGGAGTAGATGCATGCAAAGGGTGCATGCGTGCATCAATGCTATAATACATTAAGCCTATACTTATGCTGTACTTTGTTATTGCATGCAATGTATGGCTGTTGAGGTAATTATGACATCATAATTTTCAGCCCCTCCCTGCATCCTGTTAAGTTACACTAGTCTCATGATCAGACCTAAGCACACACTAGCCCCAAAAGTCAACTTGATTCACCAGACGGTTTTCTTTGTGAGAGAGGGTGGGGTCTGGTCATGATACCACAGTACCATTTGCACAGTTAGGACCACTATAATTGGCTATGATGCCTATAGCAAGAACTAAGCAGTTCCGATCACAAGATCTGAATCCATAGGCAGGGTTTCACTGTTTGTATGGACAAGATCCACAGGCAGGGTGCCAGGGTTTTTCCTGTTGCGATCACTTGAGATTCCTAATATGAAAAAGATCCACAGGCCTCAATGGGTACCCATAAAAAAGCTAATTCCTGGGGTGAACCCCAGGACCGACACACCTTGATAAAGATTATGGACTTATGAGGAAAAGTGGAACACAGTGTCATGCCCAGATCTGACCCTCTCACAAGGAAAAGGGTCTGACTAAAAGCCACTAAAACAACAGGGCTACGATGTGCAAACGTACATTTGTTAGCCACTTCAAAATTGAGGGTGGGGTCTGGGCACAAGACTAATACCGTATAGCCAGAAATATTGGCAGTCTTTTAATTTTAATAGCTTGTGTACTTAAGTGACAAGCAGTAGAAAATTCAGTTTAATGCGTACCAGCTAAAATGCTGCGTGCTGTACAGAAAGCATTCTTATGTGTGCTAGGTCAAAAAAACAGACTTGAATAAGGACATATTCATCTATTAGAGTGGGTTGCTAAACAAACCAATACTGGACATGCACTACACATGCGAAATGCCCAGTTACTTATGTCACATGATGACTCGGCACATGGGAAGTGCAATTGGGTAGTCTCATTCATTTACAGTGTAAAATGCACACAGAAGGCCTTGAATATTTCATCTCGTGATGGGACGGTGCTGCAGTATACATTTTATCAAAGATGTCAGGGATGTGCTAGAATGATATCTGGCATTAAAAGAGTAGAGATTTCCAGGGATGGATTGAGTGCACGTGTAGCAAGTGCTACGAGTTCTAAAATGAGTGAGCACAGTACCAGATTTACGTAGTTAGATATATAAATGTCTTGGTCAAGCCTGGCTTCATATTAGGTCAAACTCAGCCAGGGCTCCAATTGCTGTCGTTCCCAGACCAAATTTTCTCTGTGACACTTTTTCACAAGACTATGGTACGTATAATTATGTGAGGAGGAAATATGGCTGGATATTGTACGAATATGTGGTATATTATTATTATTATATATGACACACACCAATAAATAGGTGCAGTAAATTAAATTAGAGGAATACTATTGAAACGATAAATCTCTGAACTGATACATCCTAGTTGAGTCTGACCCAGACACTTTTACTTCAGCCTTAGCAGTTGCAAAGAAGTAACAGCAGTCAAAAGAAAGTTTAGAAATGAAGTGTGTCCTCTCAACAACAGCATCAACACATTTATCCATTATTTTAAGTTTAACTTTGACTCTACATCCTGGCTTCACGAACTCTGACCACTGTTGCTGCATTAACTCCTTTGCTGTATTGGCTGTATCTATATCGTCACACCTTATGAAGTCCACGTGATGTTGAGTTACTCCTTGGAGACTAGCTGGCAAGACCAGTTCTAAAATGTTCCTTGGTTCAACACTAGCATTAGACACTGAAGACTTAGGATTATTGCCAAGATCTTGATCTGACTGGTGTTGCTTGACTTTACTCCTTGTGCGACCCGAAACAGGACAATCAATTTGTAACATCTTTGATGTAGGAAGAGCCTGAGAAGCACTGACTTCATCTGAACTAGCCAGGGTAGAAGGTCCTGATTCATGGCCACCAGTAGAGCTAGCATCAACTTGAGTGAATTTAAGAGTGGTTGCAGAATTAGTGATAGTGTCAAAGGTATCACTTGCAGGTTCCTTCAATGAGGTAGATTCAACCACGGTACAAGACTGATCATGAGAAGAAGATTCAGAGTCATGGCCTCTAGTAAGGCAAACTTGAGCATCAGGGGATGTCTTAGGAACACCTGGAAATTCACAGGTTCCAGGAGACTCGCTTGGATTATGCTGTGTGGAGGATTCAGCTCTTTTCTTGACAAGAAATGCTTCCAACCTACGCCTGTTTCGGTTGCTTCTTCCAGAAAAGGTAGGGTGGGCACTAATAGGAGATTTTAGGGCAGACTTCTGCTCAATACCCCAGAAGAGCTTCAGACTGTAGCCACTTTTGTGCTTGGCAAGCGTCCATACAGCTTTACTGTAAGGTTTGCCATCAATAGCAGCCAAGATAGCAAGTACTTCCTTAGGAATTCCTAGGGTACTGTCAGACAACATGAAGTCCATGTGGCTACTACTAACATATAGCTGGGGTGAATATTTTCTGAGCTATAGGCAAGCAAAGAGACCTAGTAAGTAAATATGTTCCTTAACTTGGAATTGATACGCATGTGCAGTACAAAAAACATTACTATATTTAAGGTAATGTGGCAGTGAAATTTATTTTTTCATGTTCTGTATATTTTTGGAATCCTTGCTGTGTGCTGATAATAAAAAATATTTTTGGGGAATTTTTTATGTAAAAGGGGAGGGGCTAGGTAGCAAATAATGTTAATTCGGTGCTGACTTTGAGCAAAAATTATGCCAGTTGTGAGCAGCGGAGAGTACCCATTCCACCTTTGCAAGGTGAGTTTCCACGAGTACTACAAATTTACGTTAGCTTTTTCAGTAAAATTGCTCCACTGGCTAGCGGTGTGCGCTTGAAAACGCGATTTGGAGACGGCCCTGGCGCTCTGGCTGACAGTTACGCAGTGGAAAATCCTAACGTAGATTTCGAAGACTTGTCCCATACATCTCAGCTCACCAAGTCGTGTTTGCAACCTTCACGTCGTTGTGGCATAATCGCACTACCGGAATCGCAGCACGGTAATTGGTAGTTATTGTAATTTATAAAGAAAAACGTTACGGTGCTTGCGGGTAATAAGGTATACCGTAAATGAAGTGCATGGAATTGGAACGGACAGACTTAGTGTGGTTGTATGCGTTGCTAGGTAATTAACTGGAATGGGAACGGATCTTCATCAAGTGCATGTGGAGAGACCATGAATAATTCATTACGTAACTTCGCGCGTGCATTCAACACTCCCGTAAAGGAGGAAAAATAAAAAAAAAATTTTTTCGGGATCTGTATAGTACAAGGAATCCAAAAATATGCAGAACAGAAAAAATTGAATTTCACTGCCACATTACCGCTACATACAGTCTAATGGCCTACTTTTTTGGAGAGCTACACAGAATAGCACATAAACAGACAGTCACTTTCACAAGGAAAACTGGGGCTAGTTGACATATGGCAGTCAGTTATTAACTACGTTATCAGTTACTATAGCATAAGCCTTGGTGCCCCAAAATCTGCAAGCTGCCTATCAGTGATGACATACAAGTGTAATTTACTTCCCGGACAATCTGATTGGTGCAACAGCACACTGTGATGGTGAATGAACATTCAAACCTTCTAAATAAATAACTTCCATCTGTCCAAGCAACCAAGCACAACTAACAGCAATGCATCACTTAACATTTCATTATGCAATATCACGGCATAGCAAATGATTAGAGACCTTTAAACCCACCTCTTACAAGTTTTAATTTGTGAGGAAGTATACTTACATAGCTCTACACTTCAGCAGTGAGGTATTCAATGTTTATCCTACCTGTCTGGGATATAATTCTCATATGCAATATGAGAATGCCCTAATGAGCATGCAGCGGAAGCAGCTTCAATAAACCGTTTCCTTGTCTAGGTGGTAACTAGGGAATTCAATTATTCAAGCTCTCGAGTCGGCAAACACCTTCCAGAGCTAAGCATGCCTTCAGTACTAAAAATAAGGATAAGAGAAGCATTTTCTAACTCCATTTACATCAAAAGTGGAGAGAAATGGCCAGCCTATATAGCCACAGTATAATGTAGTTACTACATTACCTGGTCATGAGGCACAGTAGAGAAAAATGGCTAAGATAAGGTGCACATAGCACTGTTGTGCTAAACCAAGCCCAGACAGAGCCTCATTCCAAGACTCTCCCCGGATGAAAAAAGAAAGGAAAGGGTTATTACAGGCCATGACACAAAGGAATCTACAAAGACATGTTTTACAGTTATGAGGCAAAAACAGAGACAAGCGTAAAGCCAGCAGTTGTAAGAAATTGAACCCAGAGCTCCTAGCTTGATCTGCCAGTGCTGTACCAGCAGACAACTACCAGCCCTCACAATGCAAACAAACAGCTTTTCCATTATTTACGATTATGGTTTGGGTATGACACAGCGTTATCAGGCTTTGCAATTTAGGGTGGATTTGGTCTGGTCCCTGTTATGGCACAGACAGGAAAGGAACTGGACACTTGGAATCTGGTAGGGAGATATCTAGAGCATTAGCCTTATTCCCGGGCTATCCCCAGCTCTAGTTTTATATTGCTTGCAGTATGCAAAAATGGAGAGGGAAGGCCTGGGAGATTTCATCATGTGAACGATGTCAATATCTACCTAGGTAGATAGAGAGGGGGAGGGTTCCTGAAGTGTCTGTAAAAGCGCTGGAGTCCGGAACGTTCATGAAGCTGAAACCTTATCAGTTGTTGCTCAGGACAAAGTAAACATGCAATAAAATGTGTTCTTTCAGCCACCTAGGACCCCTCCCCCACTCTGTCTACCTGAGTAGTCATTTTTTTGGATACTGTAAACAGTCAAAAGCTGGACGGTGGGGAACAGCACTACCGAAGCATCTGGCTTGCTTCTAGTCAAGACCAACAGGGTAGCTGTTGTCCCACCAAACATCCTATGCAAGCCTGCCACAGGGTAGCTGTTGTCCCACCAAACATCCTATGCAAACCTGCCACAGGGTAGCTGTTGTCCCACCAAACATCCTATGCAAACCTGCCACAGGGTAGCTGTTGTCCCACCAAACATCCTATGCAAACCTGCCACAGGGTAGCTGTTGTCCCACCAAACATCCCATGCAAACCTGCCACTGCGGCAGGAACTAGGTCAGGTGTCTGGTTTCTGTCTCCAGCAGGAACCAGTACTAAGACACAACTGTCAACAGGAATTAGTAACTATCTGACACTTATAGTAGTACCCTTGTTGACACATTTTCACAGCTGTCTCTAAATTGTTTTGATGCTGACTATGCAGGTTATATACCTCAGGTGGTATGTAACATAAATATGTTCACATCTGCTAGCATTACAGTTCAGATCATCAAGAGCGCATAAGAACGGGCAGCTAAAGTAAGAGCATGTAACTTAGAAGCCTGTAGTTCGTTCAAAATTATTGAACCGTACTAAAAATAGAACACCTGGTCACGTGCTTAGCAACAATGCCTTATGTCTACGTGGCATGTGCAGTATGTGTTACTATTTTTAGTATTAAATTCCGACCGGTTTCAAACTTTACGTAGTTACACGCCCTTACTCTAGCTGCCCGTTCTTATGTGCTCTTGAGATTATGTATCAACAGTTAGCCTAGCCTCGTTCTCATGCACGAGAGCGTGGGAACAAGGCTACAGTTAGCCTTGTTCCCAGGCAGCTGTCAAAGAACTAGAGGTGGTCAGTGGAGAACTTACTGCACACTTTGTTGTGAAAAAGAACGAAACAGTCCTCTACACAATGTGTGCACGTTTTAATATAGGTCTAGCTGGGACAGGTGTGACCAAGCTTCACCCACCGTCTTGTCCTCAGACGGTGGTTTAGTGGTCGGGTATGGGGACTGCCTGGTGACTCTGTTAATAAGAAATTGCTGAAAATTACCACTATAGAGCTGTTTCAGTCATTTTCAGGTACACGTGCCTTGGGAAGCAAAACATTCCATTCCCACTTCACACGTGTCCGCTAGGTAAAAATGAAAAGGCTTGGTATCCACTGTTTGCCCATGCAAGGAAATTGTTGTATTCACAGCCATGTCTCTAAATTGTTTTGATGCTGACTATGCAGGTTATATACCTCAGGTGGTATGTAACATAAATATGTTCACATCTGCTAGCATTACAGTTCAGATCATCAAGAGCGCATAAGAACGGGCAGCTAAAGTAAGAGCATGTAACTTAGAAGCCTGTAGTTCGTTCAAAATTATTGAACCGTACTAAAAATAGAACACCTGGTCACGTGCTTAGCAACAATGCCTTATGTCTATGCGGCATGGGCAGTACGTGTTACTATTTTTAGTACTAACGGTAAATTCCGACCGGTTTCAAACTTTACGTAGTTACACGCCCTTACTCTAGCTGCCCGTTCTTATGTGCTCTTGAGATTATGTATCAACAGTTAGCCTAGCCTCGTTCTCATGCACGAGAGCGTGGGAACGATGCTACAGTTAGCCTTGTTCCCAGGCAGCTGTCAAAGAACTAGAGGAGAACTTACTGCACACTTTGTTGTGAAAAAGAACGAAACAGTCCTCTACACAATGTGTGCACATTTAATATAGGCCTAGCTGGGACAGGTGTGACCAAGCATCACCCACCGTGTTGTCCTCAGACGGTGGTTTAGTGGTCTGGGGATGGGGACAGCCTGGAGACTCTTGTTAATAAGAAATTGCTGAAAACTACCACTATAGAGCCGTTTCAGTCATTTTCCGGTACACGTGCCTTGGGAAGCAAAACATTCCATTCCCATGCACTTCACACGTGTCCACTAGGTAAAAATGAAAAGGGCTTGGTATCCACTGTTTGCCCATGCAAGGAAATTGTTGTATTGGCAAAACTCACCATGTATTTTTAGCTTACAGTATACTACATTTCGTACACATTTTATATACAGTTGTGTGTAAACAATGTTGAAGTTACTGTAAACACTTGCACATGTACAAATAATAACAACAAAAGACCAATCAGGTGGGATATTATATAAGTATCACCACAGTACAAAGCTATACCACGAGTTTGTTGCCGTCTGTATTGTTACGAGTGTGCAGCATGAGTAACAATGCCAACGGCAACAAACGAGTGGTATTTTTTTCCAGTATAGCTTGGTACTATGGTGATAATTATTTTATCATATGAACCTTCAATTTCATTGCACATTCAGACACACGCACACGACTTGTAGTACCTGATACGGATTCTCGCATGACTTGTAGTAAAAAATACGGCTTTTTATAAACTGCGTGCAGCTGTAAGGCTTCCCCATTGACTCCCATACATTAGCGTGAGATAGACATGTGATAAATAATAGTTATAGCACAGGTAGCCATGGATTTATGGCTGTTAGTAACAAACTTCGTCCTCGGGCTACGCCCTTGGATTCGGTCAACGCCTTCAGACTCAGACTGTTTACTGCCATAAATCCCTGGCACTGTGCTATAACTATAACTTATACTAATGATACTGGTATTTGTGTGCAAGACCTAGTATTAGTGCTATAACTATAACCAAGAGCGCATAAGAAAGGGCGGCTAGAGTAAGAGCGTGTAACTACGTAAAATTCAAAACTCTAGCCGCCCGTTCTTATGCACTCTTGCTATAACTTATACTAATGATACTGGTATTTGTGTGCAAGACCTAGTTTTTATATGCCCTCCAATAACTTTGAGGTAAAGGGAAGATGCTCAAACCCTGCATTGGCAAAGTGTTTATAAAAGGGGGAGGAGTTTTTTCTTGGTTTTGGCAAATCGTGTGAAGTTTTTAACTTAAGTCACACACACATGAGCTACACTGTTGACTTGGACAAACAATCTGCACGAAAGGGGAAAACCCTTACTAATACGATCTGGTCACAAAGTAAGCAGAAAGGTCGGGACGGGAGGGGGGGGGGGGTATCAGGGACAGCTGGTTGTAGAATGCCTTGGTCAGCACTGAATGGGCTATTTCTCTCCCTTTTTGCACAAAAATGTGTACATAAAAACTCCTTCACTTTGTAGAAGCTCCATTTCTGGAATCGTAAGCAGCTTTCAGTCTGGGCAGAAATTGTTGGTAAAGAACGCTGAGTATTGTAAGTTCACTACTGAATGAGTGTAGTCAGAGATAGGAGATCAGGGTCACAACGAATGGCGGAAAGTAGATCCAGGCAGAAGTCAAATACAGCATATTAAACATCAACTAAAACTCACTTCTAGGGAATATAATCCTTGGTTTTAGTTACAACCTTTGACCCCTGTATGACCTGAGTACCACAGTACACCATACTCTAACTGAGTGCAGCATATATATATATATATATACCGATCTCTGGTTGCCTAGGTTACTACAGCACCGATTCTGATCCCCTTGAGTGGGCAAAAGAACCCGAGAGCAGCCATACCATGTCTAGACTGATAAGTGGATAATAAGCTTGCATTGACATGTGGGAGGCCATGTGCACCTTGTTTACTCTGGCTACTGTGTGGTTTCCTGTGCCGCACTCCAGAGGAATGAAACCTTGTCCCCTAAGTTGTGCACAGATCTACTTGAGATAATGGGAATCCTCTTAAACGCCAGACACACTTGGTTAGACTTTTTTCCCTTGGAGCAAATTAAATGTTAGAGAAAATTAAATTTAGTTACATGTAGGGGCTCTTTCATGTGCTTGGACAATTAATTATATATATAGTGTGTATGTCTCAGCCTTACTTTGTACTAGTGTTTGTTGAATGTTGCTTAGCAACCAAATCTTTGAACTTGAGCCAATGAGTGATAATAGGGTTTCGTAGTGGGTTACTAGGGGTAACGTCCAATAACCATCTCCCAGAAAAAAAACAATCAGCATTCACCCTTTGGGCTTATGCTGCTCCGTGTGTGGAATACTTTGCAAAGGCCTTATAGTTACAGACTTGAAGATTCTACGCTAGCTAGGATATAGGGCAGCCTCAAAGATAGCTCTACAGAAGGGACAAAGAGCACCTGGTGTCCACTGCTCATGCATGCACTTAATTAATTAGTGTACAGTATTAACATGGAATTATGTGGAGGGTACATCCATGACACTATATCAACCAAGACATGGCTGCAGCTTTTACCAAGTGTCTTTCGTACCCAGTCCTCTAGCTCCACTGTTTGTTGCTTAAGTTTTCTTAACCCTACACACACACACACGCACACACACACACACACGCACACACACACACACACACACACACACACACACGCACACACGCACACACGCGCACGCACACGCACACGCACACGCACACGCACACGCACACGCACACGCACACACACACACACACACATACACACACACACACACACACACACACACAGTCACACACAAAAACAACCAAAGATGCCTTCACAACAAATATGTAACACACACTTCACAGCTGTCAGAGCTAAGGTATACTGATACACTTACGACACTTATGGGACAAGTATCAGCCACTCACCATGTCCTCTTATATCTACGGCCACCACTTGACAATCCACAAGACTACTTATCGCAACCTGAGTGAACAGGAGAACACCACAGTGACACATAGTACATACATAAGCATACATATCTGGTAATCTGTTGCTTAGCAACCAAAACTTTGAAAGCGACTTAGAATGGGTGGAAGTGATAATGGGATGTGACAATAGATTGCTAAGCAACCAATCAACGAATAAGACACCGTGAGACACCATAAGACACCATGGGACACGATAAGACACCGTGAGACACCATAAGACACCATGGGACACGATAAGACACTGTGAGACACTGTGAGACACCATGAGACACCATGAGACACCATGAGACATTATGAGACACCATGGGACACGATAAGACACCGTGAGACACCATAAGACACCATGGGACACGATAAGACACCATGAGACACCATAAGACACCATGAGACACCATGAGACATTATGAGGCACCATGAGACATTATGAGGCACCATAAGACACAACGAGACACCATGAGACACGATAAGACACCGTGAGACACCATAAGACACCATGGGATACGATAAGACACCGTGAGACACCATGAGACACCATGAGACATTATGAGACACCATGAGACATTATGAGACACCATGGGACACGATAAGACACCGTGAGACACCATAAGACACCATGGGACACAATAAGACACCATGAGACACCATAAGACACCATGAGACACCATGAGACACCATGAGACACCATGAGACATTATGAGGCACCATAAGACACAACGAGACACCATGAGACACCACAGGACACCATAAGACACCATGGGACACGATAAGACACTGTGAGACACCATGAGACATTATGAGGCACCATAAGACACAACGAGACACCATAAGACACCATAAGACACCATGAGACATTATGAGGCACCATAAGACACCATGAGACATTATGAGGCACCATAAGACACCGCCTTCCTTCTGTCTCTTGTGTAGTGCAAAGCAACAAAAACCTGGACGTAGCCTGAGAACAAGACAAAGTAACTGCATATGGTTTGGGTACAGCTAGCACATTTTGGTTACTGTTTCGATGTCACATACATCAAGTTGTAGAGACCTGTGTACCATCTCTGGCTGAATGACTTGAAGGCAGCAGAGAAATTAATAATACTGTGGAGACTCTAAACCTTAGTCTCATCCACCCACACATGGTTGCAGCCTTGTGCCCAGACATGTACACACAAAGAGGGTCCATGGCCAGTGTTTTGTGCCCTTACACTCATCCACCCACAACTGATGGCTTACAGTAGCAAAGGAAATGGTTGTAAAATGGCTTCTTCATCGATAGCCCATTGATTTCATTTGTGATGACAGGCAACCAGGAGTACCCTGGCGGACCTTCCTCAAGCAGCACAAAGGTAGCAATGAGGCGGCATCTGGTAGGAGGGTGTTGGCCCTCGCATTGGCACACAAACCCACTCAAGGTGTGGGAAAGCTAACAACGGTCTAAGCACTAACTAGGTGCAGGCAATGTTGCTTCCAAGAGAGTTAGTTAATGTCAGCCCACCCTTCTCTGGCATGCTAACTTGCTGGATCAGCACTATAATTCTGTGTTCATTCTACGTCTCCATGCTAAGAGAGTTAGATGTTACATGGTTGCCCACTAGCCTCATTCTCAGGCTCTCCTCAATGTGTGACAAGTTCATGGCCTGGCAATGAGTCGATGAGGCCAGTCACTACATAACTGTGCAGAGTACGATTCGGTCAATATCAGGTCTCATCAGCTGTACTGGGATGATTGGGAAGTGAAAACTGCCGTCTCATGCAAAGGCAGTCAGTTTTCTAGCTTTATCCATGTAGTGGTGTAGTCACATTTAGAAGGTAGAATCTCTTCACGCAGCTGTCTTTCTTATTTTGAAAATGGTTACTACAAGCGATCATATCATCAAATGAACAAGTGTGTATATACAGAAGCACTGGAGGTAGCAGAAACAGATATTCCATATATCTCTGTATTACAGCGGGAAAGCTCTCTTCCAAGTTGGGGGTGAGAATTTAGTTGAAGAGTCGACTCACATTAAGTTAATAAGAGTCACATTTGGCAACAATCATATTATGCACCCTGATCTCTACAAATGTTGTGATGCACAACTGATTAAGATGGAGTGTCCCAAACTTCACTTGAAAGGTTGCTAAACATTTCAAAACAATGATGCAATCGTTTTCTGCTAATTAAGACTCCACTGCAAAACCATTCTCCATTGTAACAATCTCTATTGCTCCTAACCACTTATACTCACCTACAGTACGACAAACTCAAAATGTTCCGATACACAGAAAAGGCTAAATGTAGCTACGTATCTATGGTGGCACTGAAGCAACAATAGCTTCCTTGGCCTACTGGTAGGAGAGCAAAACTAGGTATTTAACATGTATGGGCAGCCAAACCTTGCTTGATTCTACCTACAAGGGCACAACATACATGGAAGGTTGCAACTGATGGATCTTTGAGTGCACAAAAGTGCCTGAGGTGCTCCAGGAGCAAAACTTTGCAAAGTATGGTTATGTGTGACGAGAGGGCTCAATTCATGGCCTGGCAATGAGTCGATGAGGCCAGTCACTACATAACTGTGCAGAGTACGATTCGGTCAATATCAGGTCTCATCAGCTGTACTGGGATGATTGGGAAGTGAAAACTGCCGTCTCATGCAAAGGCGGTCAGTTGTCTAGCTTTGTCCATGTAGTGGTGTAGTCACATTTAGAAGGTAGAATCTCTTCACGCAGCTGTCTTTCTTATTTTGAAAATGGTTACTACAAGCGATCATATCGTCAAATGAACAAGTGTGTATATACAGAAGCACTGGAGGTAGCAGAAACAGATATTCCATATATCTCTGTATTACAGCGGGAAAGCTCTCTTCCAAGTTGAGGGTGAGAATTTAGTTGAAGAGTCGACTCACATTAAGTTAATAAGAGTCACATTTGGCAACAATCATATTATGCACCCTGATCTCTACAAATGTTGTGATGCACAACTGATTAAGATGGAGTGTCCCAAACTTCACTTGAAAGGTTGCCAAACATTTCAAAACAATGATGCAATCGTTTTCTGCTAATTAAGACTCCACTGCAAAACCATTCTCCATTGTAACAATCTCTATTGCTCCTAACCACTTATACTCACCTACAGTACGACAAACTCAAAATGTTCCGATACACAGAAAAGGCTAAATGTAGCTACGTATCTATGGTGGCACTGAAGCAACAATAGCTTCCTTGGCCTACTGGTAGGAGAGCAAAACTAGGTATTTAACATGTATGGGCAGCCAAACCTTGCTTGATTCTACCTACAAGGGCACAACATACATGGAAAGTTGCAACTGATGGATCTTTGAGTGCACAAAAGTGCCTGAGGTGCTCCAGGAGCAAAACTTTGCAAAGTATGGTTATGTGTGACGAGAGGGCTCAATTCATGGCCTGGCAATGAGTCGATGAGGCCAGTCACTACATAACTGTGCAGAGTACGATTCAGTCAATATCAGGTCTCATCAGCTGTACTGGGATGATTGGGAAGTGAAAACTGCCGTCTCATGCAAAGGCAGTCAGTTGTCTAGCTTTGTCCATGTAGTGGTGTAGTCACATTTAGAAGAGAGGAGAGAAGCTGTCCTTCTTAATTTGAAAATGGTTACTACAAGCGATCATATCATCAAATGAACAAGTGCGTATATACAGAAGCACTGGAGGTAGCAGAAACAGATATTCCAGATATCTCTCTGTATTACAGCGGGAAAGATCTCTTCCAAGTTGGGGGTGAGAATTTAGTCGAAGAGTCGACTCACATTAAGTTAATAAGAGTCACATTTGGCAACAATCATATTATGCACCCTGATCTCTACAAATGTTGTGATGCACAACTGATTAAGATGGAGTGTCCCAAACTTCACTTGAAAGGTTGCCAAACATTTTGAAACAATGATGCAATCGTTTTCTGCTAATTAAGACTCCACTGCAAAACCATTCTCCATTGTAACAATCTCTATTGCTCCTAACCACTTGTACTCACCTACAGTACGACAAACTCAAAATGTTCCGATACACAGAAAAGGCTAAATGTAGCTACGTATCTACGGTGGCACTGAAGCAACAATAGCTTCCTTGGCCTACTGGTAGGAGAGCAAAACTAGGTATTTAACATGTATGGGCAGCCAAACCTTGCTTGATTCTACCTACAAGGGCACAACATACATGAATAGTTGCAACTGATGGATCTTTGAGTGCACAAAAGTGCCTGAGGTGCTCCAGGAGCAAAACTTTGCAAAGTATGGTTATGTGTGACGAGAGGGCTCAATTCATGGCCTGGCAATGAGTCGATGAGGCCAGTCACTACATAACTGTGCAGAGTACAGTCAAAAGATTGCACTCACCGATATCTACACTTAATACACTCACACAATCAGAGAGCCAGTTGTTTGAAGCCCAGACTATCAATGCTAGCAGGCATAATTATTTTCCCTGTTAGTCTCAAACCCAGACCCCCCTCCAAGAAAGCAGTTCTGGATTTGAGACTATATCATATGCTGCACTTGCATACATACTGCAGTATTATGGTGCCAGCTCAAACTATACCAGCAAAACGTGGCAGTGCCTAATCTAGTGAACCCTTTCCAATCTGTATCAGAAAGGCCTGGGAATAAGGCTGGGAAGCTACGCACCTGGGAAGCTATGCACCTGGGAAGCTACGCACCTGGGAAGCTACGCACCTGGGAAGTTACGCACCTGGGAAGCACACTCATGAAGATTGTGTGTTGTGCCAGTGGGGAGAATAAGGTGGACTTTGTTTGGAGACATGCACCTTCCAAAAAGGAACAAGCAGTAGGTAAACATTGCCCAAGAGAAGCATATCCAACCCTGAGGCATAGTTTGCCCAGTATGTTAGCTTTGTTTGGAGATATGCACCTTCCAAAAAGGAACAAGCAGTAGGTAAACATTGCCCAAGAGAAGCATATCCAACCCTGAGGCATACTTTGCCCAGTATGTTAGCTATTAGACCACTTCAAAGACATTTGACACTCCAGTGGCTCATAGTTCACTCATATATGTGCATATCACATTTCACTATCATGCACTCAATGTGAACTGCCACCTTGACCAAGGAGGAAGCTGTGTCACAGCTTGCCAACTGTTCAGGGTCTCCTCGCCAGAAATTAGCTGTCAGTGGTTCCACATTGGCCTGTGATCCTGTTTATGCTAAGACCGTCAGAGGTTGTGCTCGCAAAAGAAAGTAGCAATTTATTACTGTAAAATCCACTAAATTTAATCAGAAATTTTCGTATCAAGATCATCAATATTGTCAGCAGTGCTGTAGCCTTCTTCGAGGTACATCTGTGGTTGTAACAGGGAAACCCCCTCCTGGTTACCATAGGATATAATCACAATTAGTACCTTAAATTTCACATCAAGATTATTATTAATGGCCAACATTTCGACTCCAGTGCTGTAGTCACCTTCAGAGCACATCTCAGGTGTTAAAATTTCTGGTTGGAATTGAAGAATCATGAGTACTAGCCTCCCAAGAGAATCCATGCAAGACATCCACTAAATGCCTGCACCAAGAGCTCTGCAATTGTTCTATCTTGGTAGCAGTGTGTTTTGAGCATGTAGGCTTAAATTCAACCCAGAGTGAAGCACTTTGTACATTCTGTCATGCTCGTAGACAGTAGTTGCATTCTCCAGAGGGAGCAGAATTTACCCTTTGGACTCATGCTGCTCAATCTGGAGAATGCTGTTGGATATTATCCCTAGCAACCAACTGTCACGCTCTTTATCACCCCAATTTTGTGTTACTCAGGCTGAAAGATTCTAGTTGCTAAGAAACATCCACTAAAGCAAGAACAATCCGCCATTGTATCATGCATACCCTCATCCGGATGGGGGACAATACCAAACTTTGTTCACACTGATGACATTTCTGAGTACTTGACACATTGGCCCACATCTTGCACATCCCAGAATGATACCACATATGGCAGCAGTTGTGAGCAAGATCAAACCTCATCAAAATGGGAATCAATTTGTTGATTTAATTATCACACAAAGCTCACCAAAATGGGAGTCAAGTCATTTCAACCACCTGCACTGATCATACATAGATGTCTATCTAGCATTTTCAGGTGTAACCAAATATATACATCATAGGCAGCGGAATGGTGGGGGGGGGGGTGTGGACAGTGGGGGCGTGGGCCCATGCAATACTTTACACGGGGGTCAGTGCCCCCACAAAATTTACAGCAGCAAGAGCATTATTCAGGTGTTTGTGATCAATCAATGAAGAGGCAAGGTGACCCAGTCAGCTTCTTTAGGTCCACACCGGCTAACAAGCAAACTCAAGACAAGTGAGTGTTTTATCTTTAGTGATTCAGACAGTGACAATATTGGCGAGGTGAGCAAGGACTAAAGAAATGGGAGCCCTGGGGAAACGAGGCTAATACCCTGACGCCCCAAGCTAACAAGTGCGCTATGAATTTGTGCTGCGAAGATGCTCTTGTCTGAGTAGTAGTAAGTTTGGTCCAGTGATCTCAGAGCATTTAATTCTGAAAAATTTTCTGGGGGATCACACTCCCAGATCGCTGCGTGGTTATAGTCATGTGCCCCACCCCCCTCCCTTCCGCTGCCTGTGTACATTCTGCAGCACTTGTGAGAATAATAATTTATTATACTGCCATTGTATCATGCATACCCCATCAGAACAGGAGTCAATTCATTTGAGGTTTTATACTACTCTTCTCAAACATCTGTTTGAACTCAAGTTGATGATATTTCTAGGTATTGTGATATGTCCAGTGCACATCTGGGGCGTTTATTGCTCTACCACAGGATGGGGAGTCAGTTTCAGGCCTTATACACATACTCAAACATCTGCTCTGTATTGCCTGTTGACAATATTTCTAAGTATGGTAAGTCGCACACCCACCCAGCTGTGTATCTGGGTTTTTCCAGGTATGAATCTTGTAAATCCGGATGTAAATGATTGCAACCGTTGGTTTCACTAGAATATGTTAGATCACTCTGGGTCTGAGTTCGTTCCGAAGCTCCATAGTTATTCTGGATAGCCCACTATTGATTGACTCGCTTAAAACATACATACTGAACTGTGATTCGGCTTATGTAAAGTTTTTTATTCAAAGTAGGTTATCGTACTCTATACATGCATTGTTAAGCACATACACTTATATCTCCACAGGGAGGGAGTGAGTGCCTAACAGTAAAATACACCTAACAGTGCAGTTAGTGTGTGCTTCATTAACACTGTAACTGCATGCAAACCACTTGTGGCTTAACAACAAATATAACAAAGCGTAAGTACGGTAACTTGCTTTATGTAATTAAACCTGGTGGTGGCCGGTTTTAAACTATTCAGATTGTGAATCTTGACATGAAACAAAAACTGATTGCCATTTCTCAATTCCAAAAGCACAAAATGTGGGAAAATCAACACCTACAAAATTTGAGGCTATGATGGCCAAACATGTGTCGTCAAAATAAAGTACAAATAATAGGTAAAAAAAAGGTACACATTGTGTGCTGATGATAGCCTTGCAGAGTGTCATGTCTTCAGCGATTTTGGGCTGCCCTTTGCCTTTCTTGCTCAGGGATGCGGTTACATAAAATGTACCAACGAAAGGTATACAATTTAGCACACAAGTTTCTCTGTTGTCCTGTGTCGTTTCTCTGCCAAACAATGAATTAACTGTCTGCTATATCACCCTAGCTTGTCGTCATATCTTCATGAACAGCACAGCACACATGGCACTTTTTCATT
The DNA here is from genome assembly GCA_949130485.1 of Agelas oroides. Lineage (NCBI taxonomy): Eukaryota > Metazoa > Porifera > Demospongiae > Agelasida > Agelasidae > Agelas > Agelas oroides. The sequence goes on along the minus strand of OX422187.1, from coordinate 4,490,966 downwards.
GCTGGGCTTAAAATAAACATCAGGTACTTTCCTCTATACCACGTACGTCTTAATCGGGACCCATGTTGGATGAAACCTGTTTTACTATGTATAGCCATGTGTTCACAACATCAAAAATTCCACCAAATAAGGAAGCCACATTTGTCCATTCTATTTATAACTAGGTATATACACATACATAATGTGTATCATGAAAGGTAAGTGGAAAATGACTTAGCCGGTCTTTTGTGACAGTGACTGGGAAGATGACGAAACACAGTCAAGTGTGCGGAGACAAATCCAAGGGGTTAGTAAGCTCACTCTTGTTGATGGGTCTCCCTTCAATGATTTTGGGTTGCCCTTTGCCTTTCTTGCTCATGGATGTGGTTACGTAAAATGAAAGGTATACAATTTAGCACACAAGTTTCTCTGTTGTCCTGTGTCGTTTCTCTGCCAAACGAATTAACTGTCTGCTATATCACCCTAGCTTGTCGCCATATCTTCGTGAACAGCACACATGGCAGTGAGTACGTAGGTAAACTACTAAACATGCAAAGTTATAGCCTGCTGCTACATTTTCTGGTTGAAACCCTAGCCAATGGCAATTTTCGAGATACGCTGGAGAAGGAGCCTATTCACTGAGAAACCTCATATAGCTACCAGCACGTGCCCTGCAGGAAGCCATTAGTTCCAAAGGATGCTGTTCTCTTTCCTGTGCTGATTATCAAAGAACCCTTACAGCCATTGCTTGCACACGTCTGGAGGAGTAGAAGACACAACACAAAGGGAAGCCCAGATTTTTAGACAACCAGTTAGTTCCAGTGCTAGCCTTGTGTGATTTCTCATCCTGCACACAGTATTGCAGTCAGTACAACTAACAACCTTTGAAATTCTGGGTTCCCATGACAGCTTCAATATACCAGTCCTTCCTCTCTCTTTGTGCATTAGCAATACTCGAAGAATACGTAACTAGCTTTTAACCCTTTAATCACCCATGATGTCTTTTGATGTCGTCTGACTTTGGCCACATGTTGTCAGTTGGCACAATTCATTTCGAAGCTAGGACTAGCAAAAAACGTAGGATAGGGGGAGGTGGGTGGGCATATTCAAGACATGCCATGCACATGGTGGCTGCCTTGGCTAGCTGTAGAAAGACCTTGGTTGGCACTGGCTGGACCATTTCTCACCTTGTTAGCACAAACAGGTGTAGAAACCACTCCTCTTCCCTTGTAGGGGCACCATTTCTAGGCATTTTTCAGTCAGGCGGAGCATTCGCTGGTCGGAGAGCCCTGACCATTAAAAGTTCGCTAATGAGTGTGTGTGGCCAAGGTCATGCACCCCCCCAGAGAATGTGTCAAAGAAGCTTTGACTCAAGTTTCCAGTGCTAGCTCCAAGCAGAAATGGAAATATGGAGCAAAGAAGGTATCCATAGCCTAAAAACAGTAAATAGCTTACGGTGGTTAAAAAGGTAGCAGCTGGCATGAGTCTGTAGACTAGCCTCGTTCTCAGGATGTGGAGAGAGCCTTAAAGATGTTCGATTTCTGCCTAGATGAGTCTTTTGACGTACGTATCATAAGTTGTCTGTTGCGTGACAAAGTAAACTGGAGATCAAGAGGAAGGGTAGCAAGGCAAGGTCAGAGGACATATGGACTTTGTCTGGCTTCCAGTGCTCACTTTTCATACTGCACAACAGGTGTGCAAGGTGTAGACATAGATTGGTGGGGTGTGGCCACGCGAGACTAATACTGGTAGAAGAATATGGTTAGCTTTGGTAATACTTATGTACAGCAGTCTTTAACACTGATATGGAATACCGAGGCCTATGTACGTATGTGGCTGGTCTGGGAATGAGGCTAGGTTAGGGTTTACTGATTGAAATCCTTTGAGAAAGGCCAGTTGCATGTGTGTGTGTGTGTGAGTTGCATGTGTGTGTGTGTGTGTGTGTGTGTGTGTGTGGAGTAGGGAAGAGGTGGATGCATATTCAAATTCAAACATACAGCAAAGACGGCCCAGGAGAGAGCTGAATGTCCACCTCCATGCAGCAACAGTAGCACTGGCCCCGAGTGGCCCCGGAAATACACATGAAAACAGTGAACACAAGTTAAGGAAATACGATGTTCATACCAGTTCAATGCTACCATGACTATTGTTCAAAAGTACTTAGCCAGGCTAAGAACCGGAAAATTGCTCTGATGTTTAGTAGCATACACAGACATGGCATAAACTTGTGTTTCCACTTGTTAGGACTTTTACAGCTACGTACTAGCACAGTTGATACGAAGCAATGAACCAATAAATGAGGCAACTTTACTCCCTTTCATTCCAGAGAGAATTTACATATCTTTGACTCGTACCATTTCATCATCATATTTCATGGAGTTGTACGTACATATACACAGAATTAATGTGAGGAGACCCAGAAAATGAGGCTCCCTCCAATACTTTGATCACGTTTGATCCCTTGCAGTCCAAATGATGGCTAGAAACCTGAAACAGGAAGGTCAATTTTAGCCTCAAGACTCCTCCCCGAGCTTTAAATAACTTGCTGACCACAACATACACGCCATTACTAAGTTCACATATGCAGACATTTTTCAACTACACATCATAAACATTACTTACTGCTTTTAACAATTTAGTGGATTGGCCTTAATTAAAATGAAAAATAGCATGCAAGGTATATAAGTCTTGTGTGTTTGCTGCCTTGCTGCATGTAGTCTACAGGAGTAATGAAGAACTAGAGGTAATAGAGTCTACAGGAGTAATGAAGAACTAGAGGTGGGTAAACTGAAAACCCCCTTGCCAGTCAACCCAGCCAGCTTCAGACAGTCACATGAGTGAAATTGGATATACACCCCCCCCATAATTGTACTGGCGGAGGAATGGAGCCCTTTCAGCTGCTTCCTGGGCACAATTAGTCTAAAAGAAATTCATTCAACCACATGCAACTACAAAAATGCTATGTACTATGAGTAGAGAATTCAATGTATTCACAGGAAAGTCCCTGTGGCACACTAGGAACTATAGTATTGGGGAGTGCTTTCCAACAGCCTAGTTAGCCATTAAAGGATTGCAGCCCTGTAGTGGAGTTAGTATAACAATAGGTAGCCCCATGTCACAGGTCCCTCCCAGCCTCCAACCGCTTCCACACTGGAATGGGTCTACCTATGTCCAGTGTTCAGTGATACCCTCCTCACAATACCATCATCATTATCGGTCTCAGGTTGGTGTAGCAGGCTCCCCCACTTTGGAACACAAACATGAACATGGGGAGAGCCTGGTATCTTTTCTGACATGAGCGACATCAAGGATAGAAACGTGGCAGAAAGTGTTTAATTGTGCGTGGGTACTGGCAACTTGCTACACGTACGTACGTATTTAGTTAGTGGGGATCGAATATTCTACACAGCAAGTGTTGAATGACATGGCAATTGTGAACATGGGGAGAGCCTGGTATCTTTTCTCACGTGAGCGACATCAAGGATAGAAACGTGGCAGAAAGTGTTTAATTGTGCGTGGGTACTGGCAACTTGCTACACGTACGTACGTATTTAGTTAGTGGGGATCGAATATTCTACACAGCAAGTGTCGAACAACATGCAGAAGGTAGTCTTTTCTGATTACATCATGCTCATGTGAAAAAAGATACCAGGCTCATTCTGTCTAGCAATGATTGCATTCTGGTGGGGGAGCCACATGAAGAGACCAGCAATAACTGCTCACCACTCTTTATCCAAATGTTGGTAGGGAGTTGCAGTCCAAACTACTGAAGATAGCTCAGGGCAACAGTTCTAATGCACAACATTTCAACCAATGCACTCTTCTTCAGGTGCACAAAATGATGGCTCACAGGCATATTCGTATAGGTAGGTTGGTAGAACACATCATACATGTGCTAGAAAATAGTTCATACATGGAGATGGCATGTGTCTCATTCCAATGCTAGTTCATGTTGACATGTAGTATTGGAATGAGGATCTTCATCAAATTTTTTCAGTAGCGGTGCTTGTTAACTGATAAAGAGCTTCCAAGGATGTTCTAATGTCTCAGCAACAAAGAACAGTAGCTACTAAATAGTGAAACCATATTATAGGCACTGTAAACAGCACATGTGTAGCTGCTGTGAAGTGTGACCCGACATCCTTTTTGTAAGGATATTCTTACTTCTGCTGAGTAGCTGCACATGCACACACAACGTCCAAGTAGTGACGGAACATGGCTGCTCTTTACCATCAACTATTCATTCTGTAGCACATTCCAGAGAGTCTCTAGACTGGTGTAGGATACCCTACTAGTAATGGTGTTGTGCCAATAGACCTGCTATTAGGGGAAAATATCATTACCACAAATTACTTTATCGCAGATCTAATAATGGGCACAGAGAGAGAGAGTAATAAAACAGGTGCAGAAGACAGCTGCACAAAGAGAGGCTACATTTGAGAAGCTTCTACCTGTTGTATGGGTAAAGCCAGTCACCTCACTGCATTTTGTGCATGAGATAGCAGTCCCCACCTCCCAGTCACTCCAGCACAGCTGATGAGGCCTGGTATTGGCCACGTCCTGCACAGTGGGTGACTTTGCTTTATTGAGGCCGGCTGTTTCTATTCAGGGAGATGTGGTTCATTGATTGTTCAAAGCAACAAGGTAGACATGTGGGGGTGGTGGGAGCCATCGTGTCTGCTAACATGCACAGGGATACTACGTAATTACCTATTTTTACACATACGTACTACTTGCAGCTTCTCTGCTTCATAGTACATGTAAAACAAAGGTTTATACCACATTACATCACTTTCTAAGTATTTCATTGGATGAACAGCTGAATTGTACCATAATAGTAAAAACTTGCATGATGTAAACAATAGTTTATACAAAATCAAGTTATAGTTTACTGTTTCAATAAATTGGATATACTACCTATACTCTGAGCATAAATACAATATACTCAGCTAGATTGTTTACCCTCGGCTGTGCCCCAGGTAAATCGTCTAGCGGAGTATATTTGTGTATATTTGCGTTTATACTACTCATATTTAGTGCAGTGTGGGGTCGAATCTTGGTTTTGTCTGTAATGCTCAGGAATACAATCTACAGCGGTGCACGTGCATGATCACGAGGTAGAAATGGAGTCAGATGCAAAGAGGAGGAGATTAACTAGGGTACAAGTGCAGCGACACTGTCAAGTAGAGGATGATTCCCGGAGGCAGCAGTGATGAGAGGCTGACCGACACCACTATAGTATAGCCACAACCTCATTCATGCCTACACTGGTCAGCCTCTCATCGTTGCTGCCTCCAACAGTGTAGCTGCACTCCTATCATGGTTAATCTGAGTGCAGCGACATTGTTGAGCAGAGCGTGATTCCTGGAGGCAGCAACGACAAGGGGCTGACCGACATAGACACACATAACTGTTACATACGCAATGTAGCTCAATACCTCGCTTCCCGCGAGGCTCTCCTATGTGCATTCATGTATGCCCTAGTAATATCATAAAAACCACAGTGCGCACATTCCTCCACTAACAAACAAGTACAGTGTGGTTTGTAGTGTTAATAATCAAATTTCCACATGATCTGTAGTAGTCAATGCACAAATACATGCACCTAGAAGGCTTCCCATCCTGTAATTTGTACCATATCAAGTTAGAACGGTCTCCAATGTTGTGTGTCTAATTGTCTATGATACTAAAAAAGAAAAAATTTCACAAGTACGTAACAGCATAGTTGTGTCTAGTAGTACCAGCAAGGCACTCTCTGATATCTCATCAATAGTCACTTAGCTGAACTTCATTTTTCAAAAATCCTTATTCATAAATACCGTACTAAGTGAAAGCTTGTCCCCCAGCCCTACCAAAAGTGTTGGGTCTTCTGCTATAGTTTCACCTGTTGCAGAACTCACTACCACAAGTGTAATATCAGCACGTATGCATACATTATAAGCTTGTATCTGCTGTTAAACACGAGTTTGCATGTAGTACTCTAACTCAAATCGCCACAGGAAGGAAACAAATGGAATGTGCCTAACAGCAAGATGCATTCGGTGTGTGTTTCATCTAGAGTACCACACGTAAACTACCGCTTAACATGTGAGCATAAAGTGGAACGCACATAACACTTTGTGAGCGTGCATGGTAACGATATTCATACATACTTTGCTACCGAGTAAGTAATCTGTTTTGCTGATGGCTAATAAACACGTCCAATCAAACAACCAGACCGGTGACATTAATTACATGCAAATGGTTTCTTTCAGAAATTGTCCAAATTATTTGTGACAGAATCATATCAATGATGAAAAATGCACTTGGGGAAGAGTATGATCACGCATGTGGAAGCTACCATGATCTCAGAGCAGTGAACTCAGCTGGAAATTAGGAGCCAGGGAGTTTGGTTGCTAAGAGCTTACAAACATCTGTCCTGCCATGTTTGAATAAAATGATTTCCCTAATGTAAATTAATTTTAAAACAAGTGATGACAGATTCAAGGAATGCTGCACCCCACTACACCTGATATTATAAGCTGTTAATGTTTTCATGTGGGTGAATAAGACGGTAGGGTAGTGAACAATTGTACAACTTTGAAAATTCTGCAGCCCACATAAATTGAGTGACAATACTTAACAACTCATACCAGTGTGTGATGGTACTGATATGAGTACTAATGTGTTTCCTAGGCAACAGAATGCTTAGGGTGGCAGCATTTGTCAGAAGCTCAATGAGCTGTGTAACGACAGAAGCCTTGTATTCCAGCACCAGGAGAAGTCACATGCTTCCAACAACCTCTTGCAAGAAGCCATGAGCTACAGAGCTTCCCAAATAGGTGCCAGGGTTTAGGTTAATAATGAGGTATTAACTGCAATCTCCAGCTGGAGCGGCATGATCCTGAAGGGTGAACGCTGTTTTGGAGAATGTTGTTGGCTGTTACCCCTAGCAACCTACTGCCACACCCATTATCAACTCCACCCATTCCACTGCATTCCATTTCATCAAGTGCAAAGATTAGGTTGCTAAGCAACATCAAGACAGGGATGCCTACAGTACCGCACCGCACTGCAAGTGCCTACAGTACGGCACCGCACTGCAAGTGCCTACAGTACCGCACCGCACTGCAAGTGCCTACAGTACCGCACCGCACTGCAAGTGCCTACAGTACCGCACCGCACTGCAAGTGCCTACAGTACGGCACTGCACTGCAAGTGCCTACAGTATGGCACCGCACTGCAAGTGCCTACAGTACGGCACCGCACTGCAAGTGCCTACAGTACGGCACCGCACTGCAAGTGCCTACAGTACGGCACCGCACTGCAAGTGCCTACAGTACGGCACCGCACTGCAAGTGCCTACAGTACGGCACCGCACTGCAAGTGCCTACAGTACGGCACCGCACTGCAAGTGCCTACAGTACGGCACCGCACTGCAAGTGCCTACAGTACGGCACCGCACTGCAAGTGCCTACAGTACCGCACCGCACTGCAAGTGCCTACAGTACGGCACCGCACTGCAAGTGCCTACAGTACCGCACCGCACTGCAAGTGCCTACAGTACCGCACCGCACTGCAAGTGCCTACAGTACGGCACCGCACTGCAAGTGCCTACAGTACGGCACTGCACTGCAAGTGCCTACAGTACGGCACCGCACTGTAAGTGTCTACAGTACGGCACCGCACTGCAAGTGCCTACAGTACGGCACCGCACTGCAAGTGCCTACAGTACGGCACCGCACTGTAAGTGTCTACAGTACGGTGCTGCACCGCACTGCAAGTGCCTACAGTACGGCACCGCACTGCAAGTGCCTACAGTACGGCACCGCACTGCAAGTGCCTACAGTACGGCACCGCACTGCAAGTGCCTACAGTACGGCACCGCACTGCAAGTGCCTACAGTACGGCACCGCACTGCAAGTGCCTACAGTACCGCACCGCACTGCAAGTGCCTACAGTACCGCACCGCACTGCAAGTGCCTACAGTACGGCACCGCACTGCAAGTGCCTACAGTACGGCACCGCACTGCAAGTGCCTACAGTACGGCACCGCACTGTAAGTGTCTACAGTACGGTGCTGCACCGCACTGCAAGTGCCTACAGTACGGCACCGCACTGCAAGTGCCTACAGTACGGCACCGCACTGCAAGTGCCTACAATACGGTACTGCACCGCACTGCAAGTGCCTACAGTACGGCACCGCACTGCAAGTGCCTACAGTACTGCACCGCACTGTAAGTGCCTACAGTACGGCACCGCACTGCAAGTGCCTACAGTACGGTACTGCACCGCACTGCAAGTGCCTACAGTACGGCACCGCACTGCAAGTGCCTACAGTACGGTACTTCACTGCAAATAGTGACATTCCCCCAGACAGAACAGCACGAGCCCAAAGGGCAAATGCTGTTCCGTCTGGGGAATGTAACTGAGCAACTCATTGCCACACCCACTGCCACACCCATTGTCACCTCCACCCATTCCACTTTGTGTTACTAAACTGCACAGATTTGGTTGCGAAGCAATGGCCAACAAGTGCACTGAACAAGTGCCAATCCAGTATGCAATATTTAACACACCTATATAGTCCAACCCAGCCCCAAAAAGTCACCCTCAGTAAACAATTGTCCCAATGTGAACACAAAGAAATTACATTTTTAAAAACGTGTAGAGTAATTGGTAATTAGCAATTACCTCAGTAGTCTCTGTTATGATTGGGATGTGTGACTTATCAACACTTGGCATTTAGTGCTCTTTAAAAATCCATTTCTATACTTTTCATAGTTCTTTTTGGAACATGATGTTCACAGGGCTAAAATATAATAATAATTCCCTATAGGTACATATAATTCGTTACCTTAGCAACATATAAGACTGTTGCTCATACCTCTCTTCTGGAGTGGTATCGCCTAGGTAACAGGTTATATAACATCCTCCCGTGGGATATAATCATTTCCAACCTGGAAGTTCCCTGAATAATGTACCACAGGTGCAGGGTTGTATAATAGTTACATCCTCTGTGGGGAAAAATCATTTCCAACCTGGAAGTTCCCTGAATGATGTACCACAGGTGCAGGGTTGTATAATAGTTACATCCTCCCGTGGGGAAAAAATCATTTCCAACCTGGAAGTTCCCAGAACAATCTATCATCGGTGCCAGTAGCTTCCTCATCCACTTTGGACTTAATTGATATAGTGTGCAGCCAAACCAGATCAAAGAGTTATCACCATAACTACATACACACATACATTCTGTAACTCACAAATTAAAATTTTATCGAGAAGTGTAATCATAAATCTAATTAGAACGTGTTTGAAAACTCCATATATGTACATGTCCTAGCTAGTGGATCATCTAAGAGACAATATCGCATTCTGCTTGAGGTCAGTCGGTAAATTTGGGAAACCTGTCTACTAGTGAGATGATTCATCATCGTGGGGCGAGCCGGAGCGAGCAGCAAACTGCTGATTTATTAATTTGTCATGGCATGTACACAGCAGGATTTGTCACTGTCTACTGTTACACGAGCATAATAAACTAAAATTGATGATGCGTAAGTAGATAAGTTATATGCACTCATTTAAAATTTACACAAGCAAGCAAGCAAACATACACATGCACAATGCAGTCATGCTAGTGTGGGGCTCACCAAATGATTGCCATGGAACCAGCAGCTTTTGGCCATTCTAGACAGGTGGTTGCATTATCTAGGCCACTTTGCACAGGATTAGTAAACTATAGAGCCAAGAGTAATTTGCGTAAAAAATTTTCGTGGCATTAAAAGTTCTGCGAAATTTTTTTAAGGGTTGACGGTTACAACATGAACAAGCGCCTGGAGAGTTCCTAGCGTTTAGTCTACTACCAGGTATCGGGAGAGCCAGGTATCGCTAGCTGTAGTCGTCGATCAGACATTTACCTCGGGGGGGGGGGGGTGGACTTGCATGCACGCTTATTCATTGATCATCACTGCATAAGTTTATTTTTCTTCACATGTTAAATTTTTGTGGTTGGTCTCGACCACGAAATTATTTTAACAGCGAAATTTTCCCGATCTGCTGTATGTATTGTGTCAGCATACACTTCTGTGGCTTGAGGGTAATTCACCAAGGTCAATAAATATTTACACTGTAAAGTCCCATTCACAGCTCTGTTGCCCTAGAAACCAACAGCCTAGACTATTAATTGGAACTAGCAGTGTTAGTGTCAGGAAGTCAGCAAGTGTGTGGAAGTGAGCCTGGAAGCTAGATGGAGTTTGTGATTAATCACCTGCAAGTGGGTTGTAGCAGGAAATGAAATACTGAACACTTCCTAAAAGCCTCGGAAACCATCTTCAAGCCTTTGACTTACCTCACATTACTATGCAACTAAGCATAATCACAGTACGTTATGCTACAATGCTCTTAACTGCTTGATCACACTTCCAAGAAACATCCATTGTGCTGGTAACATACCACCTCTAGTTACTCAACATTGACCTGCACATGAGACCAGTCAGCTACTGTAACCCATCAGGCTGGTCGTAATGTTGCGAGTTTGTTCAATGTTGCTGTTCAAGCAATGCTGTTGTGTGAATATTCAAATTTTGCTGCAAAATAGTAGTTACATGTTTCTGCATTTCGACTCCACTATTAAAACTTGAGCAAAACTCACTAAGGTCTATACAGTAGTTACTAACATTTACACTGTCAAGTCCCATTCACATAGACAGTAGCTCTGTTGCCCTAGAAACCAACAGCCTAGAAGATTAATTGGAACTAGCAGTGTTAGTGTCTGGAAGTCAGCAAGTGTGTGGAAGTGAGCCTGGAAGCTAGATGGAGTTGGTGATTAATCACCTGCAAGTGGGTTGTAGCAGGAAATGAAATACTGAACACTTCCTAAAAGCCTCAGAAACCATCTTCAAGCCTTTGACTTACCTCCCATTACTATGCAACTAAGCATAATCACAGTATGTTATGCTACAATGCTCTTAACTGCTTGATCACACTTCCAAGAAACATCCATTGTGCTGGTAACATACCACCTCTAGTTACTCAACATTGACCTGCACATGAAACTAGCTACTGTAACCCATCAGGCTGGTCATAATGTTGCTATAATCATTCAATGTTGCTGTTCAAACAATGCTGTTGTGGGAATATTCAAATTTTGCTGCAAAATAGTAGTTACATATGTCAGAATGTTTCTGCATTTCCACTCCACTATTAAAACTTGAGCAAAACTCACCAAGGCCTATACAGCAGTTACTAACATTTACACTGTCAAGTCCCATTCACATAGACAGTAGCTCTGTTGCCCTAGAAACCAACAGCCTAGAAGATTAATTGGAACTAGCAGTGTTAGTGTCAGGAAGTCAGCAAGTGTGTGGAAGTGAGCCTGGAAGCTAGATGGAGTTTGTGATTAATCACCTACAAGTGGGTTGTAGCAGGAAATGAAATATTGAACACTTCCTAAAAGCCTCGGAAACCATCAAGCCTTAGACTTACTCCACATTCATGCTTAATGAACTGTCATGATGCTAAAGTTTTGTATGTGAGTAACTGTTGCGAGTTTGCCGTAGCTACTCATCATGTTCTTATTGTTACTGTGTAACAGCTGAGGGAGGGGTGTGGCATATTCACAAGGACAAGTGGGACAATCTTTTAGTGATGCTATAGGCATTAACATAAGTAAACTAGCTAGCAAGTATTAAGAAACCTCTAGCAAGACATGGGTCCAAGCACACATACAGCTAACTACTGTAGAGAAAGCACATTAGTAATCCAGGCATTCTTACAGCTTGGAGATTCATGAGCTGAGCTTCATTAATATGAAATTAGGAAGTTAGAATACATTCTATTCCAATTAGATCAATACTACACAATTGTTATAATAACAGTGACCATGACAACTGAGCTACTTAAGTGGGTGTTGCTGCTACTGTGGTATTGGTAATTGTAAATGGTGCTGCCTAGCAACCAAATCTTTGCACTTGAATTTTAACACGGAGTGGTATGGGTGGAGGTGATAATGGTGTGGCAGTGGGTTGCTAGGGGTACCATCCAACAAAATAAGTTACATTCCCCAGACGGAACAGCATTCGCCCATTAGGCTCGTGCTGCTCAATCCAGGGGGAATGTCACTATTATGCACTGTGGGGTTTTACTATACAACAGCCAGTAATAGAAAGTATACCGGTGCCAGGTACTTGCACCTACTTCCTATGTATATGTGCCAAGCAGACAGACGTTGAAGGATGGCATATATTATAGTCCAGAGGATGTAGTCTTACATAGTTGCCCATAGTGAACAGTGATTTTTATAACCCATAAAAAATGAGTGATGTCTTTGGATATTTCCTGCATCAAAAAATGCTATTGCTGTCATTATACAGTTCATGCACTAAGTGAGTTTTGTACAAGGTATAAAATGGTCTCACTATTCACTAAGGACTGCTACAGTATTCTGTATGTATCATCCATGTAGCTATTAGCTTCAACCCTCCCACATGAGTCTGTCTATATATGTACATGCATCTCAGGACTATACATACAAGTGTAGTACTAACAGCAGCCAGACAGTACGTCTCTGTACAGCCAACACACTGCTGCTGGGCATACAGTACTATAGAGCGATGGACACCACTTACTGTAAAAGAAGTTGACGTTTGAGCTTTCCTGTTAGGTAGGAAGCCAGGTTAGCAACTTTTTGATTTTAGGAAGTGATCCAAATGGTGCTTGTAATACTTAATCGCATGCATACCAAGCATGCTAAAGAATTGGCAACTAACTGCTGCTCTGAATTGAAGCTGCATGGATTTAGACTGGATTTAGCAATTGCTGCAAGCTGGATAAAAGTGATCCAAATGGTGCCCAACTTAACCACAAGGTGCTGGAATTAATCAAATGGCACAACCCACATGCTAAAAGCCTAGCAAGAGCCCTGTCGTACTCCATGACTCAAAGGTGTGGCGACATTTTTTAGAAATATAAAAAACACCTATACAATTTTTCACATACCTTTGCACTGACATTGCTGGAAGCATCCTACAAGCGTTCTCTCCCACACGCATGCTCTGCAATGTAGACAGTGTGTGTACTACATACATTAATATGTACTTAACATTGTGAGGATATGTTCCTGGGGGTGCTGACATCTTTGCAGTGATCAAAAAAGTCACTCCAGGGGAGAGGGGAATAGTCTCTCCTGTGGCGATGTCCACGACCTCCACTGCAAGACGGGAATAAGAACACATTAAACTGTGAATCAGATGTACGCTGGTACAACATATTAGCACTTCGTACGTAAATTGATGGTTCAAGCTACATATTTCAAGCTGCCAATATGTCCCAGCATTGGTGGTATGAACTACATATTTCAAGCTGCCAATATGTCCCAGCATTGGTGGTATGAACTACATATTTCAAGCTACCAATATGTCCCAGCATTGGTGGTATGAACTACATATTTCAAACTACCAATATGTCCCAGCATTGGTGGTATGAACTACATATTTCAAACTACCAATATGTCCCAGCATTGGTGGTATGAACTACATATTTCAAACTACCAATATGTCCCAGCATTGGTGGTATGAACTACATATTTCAAACTACCAATATGTCCCAGCATTGGTGGTATGAACTACATATTTCAAACTACCAATATGTCCCAGCATTGGTGGTATGAACTACATATTTCAAACTACCAATATGTCCCAGCATTGGTGGTATGAACTACATATTTCAAACTACCAATATGTCCCAGCATTGGTGGTATGAACTACATATTTCAAGCTAAAAATATGTCACAGCACTTCACATATTGATGGTCTGAACTATGTATTTCAAACTTTCAATATACACCAGCATTTTGCATATTGGTGGTATGAACTATGTATAAACTTATTATGCCTCAAACTTTTTCGTGCACTGTCAGTGCAAACTATACTCTTCAAAAATCTAATACGGTCCAGAAGTTCTAGCGATGGTCACTCATGGCTTCTATTGACTCTGTAACGCCCTCTCGCTTTAGTTTCAACACACCCACTCTTAGTGAACCCCTTAGCTGAAAATGGCAATCTCTTGTCTCCTCTAAGCCCAAAAATAGCGTGCAGACATACAACACAAAGCACCACCTAAACCAAAAGCCCGCCAACACAATAAAATACATTCTCAAAAAAAATTCCCTTTTCACTCATCCTTACCCTATGTAGAAAGAACCATGTAGTATGGCAACCTCACAAGTAGCAGTGGCTATAATACAGAATTCCCCCACCTACAGCGCAGTAGTCTTAATTATACCATTAATGGTGAGAATCTATCAGAATGTTTAGACGCTGTGGTAGGGTGTTCGACAGAACAGAATTCAATTCATTTTTGATCAAGTGAAACCGCATCCCAAGATGCTCACAACTTGTGCAGTGTTCTCACCAGAAATTTGCTTTAGCATAATAAGATTCATAGCAGAGACTTAAATAAAAATTGCTCTCTACAAAAATCAGGCGAGAGGGCAAAAGTTTGGATACAGTGCCCTACCTATAAGAGTGCAAATAGAACACTAATCCTGCATGTTCAACACAATAGCATTCCGCCATCATATTACTGCATATTTTTGCAGTCATATATCTCTACCTCTAGTGGACTGAAAGCAAAACATTTCCCATTTGATCACTTACAAAGCCGCATTGCAAGTAATAAACAACAGTTATAGTAGAGGCATGAAAAAATACTGCTACCCTGCAATACTGCTACCTTGCTACCCTCCAATACTGCTACCCTGCAATACTGCTACCCTGCAATACTGCTACCTTGCTACCCTCCAATACTGCTACCTTGCTACCCTCCAATACTGCTACCTTGCTACCCTGCAATACTGCTACCTTGCTACCCTCCAATACTGCTACCTTGCTACCCTGCAATACTGCTACCTTGCTACCCTGCAATACTGCTACCTTGCTACCCTCCAATACTGCTACCTTGCTACCCTGCAATACTGCTACCTTGCTACCCTCCAATACTGCTACCTTGCTACCCTGCAATACTGCTACCTTGCTACCCTCCAATACTGCTACCTTGCTACCCTCCAATACTGCTACCTTGCTACCCTCCAATACTGCTACCTTGCTACCCTCCAATACTGCTACCTTGCTACCCTCCAATACTGCTACCCTGCAATACAGCTACCCTGCAATACTGCTACCCCTGCAATACTGCTATCCTGCTACCCTGCAATACAGCTACCCTGCAATACTGCTATCAGGCTACCCTGCAATACTGCTACCTTGCTATCCTGCTACCCTGCAAGTCATCAAAAATGTGATGTGGGAATGTAGCTTGAGAATGAGCCTAGCTACTGCTGCTGCAGTACAACATAAGGCTTAACCTGTACAGTGCAACTGTAATTTGGTTTAGCTCTGGCTTCACCTGTGAAGTGTTACTAGTATACAAAGCGAAGAGCTAAGTAGCACTTAGTTCAACATGATAAAGCCTACTGATAAAGTAGCTTAGAGGTACATACTACTGTGTTCTAAATCTGCAGTACTAAACTCTTATTAGTCTCAATCCCTCTCACAAGGAAAAGGGTCTGGTGACGGGTTGTGTCAAGTCAGAAATCTTGATTTTTGATAAGTGAATGAGTACATCTTTATGATGTAGCACTATTTCATTAGCTAGCATCAATGGTTATATGTTGTTGTGCTATTTCATTGGCTTGTTCAGAATCGAGAGCTGACTTGGCACAACCAAGAAAGCATTTTAATGGTCACCAGACCCTTTTCCTCGTGAGAGGGTGGGGTCTGGGCATGAGACTACTAAACCCTAGATTCTGAGAGCAATCTGTTTAGACATGTGTAATTTCTTTAAGATAGGGCTGAGTGTAGCCTGGGCTGCAAGTGTGGCTACACCTTCAGAGCTCTTGGCCGGTAGTCCAGCACTTTAAACTTTGGACTCTCATGACTGGCACTAATACACCTTGTCTACTTCCCACTCCTCCCACCTTCCTGTAGTCTGTCCCAGATATTGCAAATCAGTGGGCTTATTCATTGCATTCTTAAACTTTGGTCCTTTTGAATGACTGAATCGTTAAGGTGCAAAACAGCCTGGTCCCCAAACCTGGGAAGAAGGCTAATCATACAGCACTGGCTGAATTTGGTGTGCATGCCTTGACATCAACGTGTGCTATGCGCCAAAAGATTGGATAGATCGAATATTGAGTGCTGGATGGGTATTCCTCCACTAGGAGCAAAACCTATGTAAATGAAGGGAGAGAGGTGCACCCCGCCATTTCTGGGGATGTACCACCATTTCTGGGGATTCACCATGACTATTTCTGGAGATCCACCTTGACATTTCTGGGGATTCACCATGACATTTCTTCAGGTATTTCTGGAACACTCCAGGGGATGTACCTCAAATGACACTACTCCCTGGGATGTCAGGTGCTCTGAAGAGGTTCACCCCCCTAGCGCTACACTACTCTAGCTAGCTGGACCCTCTCTCCCAGTGTGTTGGTTGCTAATACATTCATAGTGCTAGGGAAGCCCACACAAACCCTTAAGAACCAAAAAAGGAAGAAAGACAATTAGACTGGTACAGCTGTACACCTTCAAGGAGCACCTCACATGCTGGGGGTGTAATTATACAGAAAAGAGTTGGAGAGGAATGGTGAAAGCAGTGATAGTTGCCACACAGAGTTCAGTTGGTGGCTAGCTGCTGCATAATGTCTACAGGCCCGGAGTAATCAACTTGGGATCAACTATACATACCTAACTGGCATACATATGTAACAACCACAAGTACAAATGTAGGGGTAACATTACATAATACTGCGTACTGAACTACTGCATACAAATGCTGTAACAGTACCACATTTCAAAACAAAGAAGTAAAACTAGAGGTCTTCAGAAGACATACCCAGCACACTATTTCAACGTTAGCAAACTAACTTGTTTGTTACTAATGTGTGCGCCCATGGAACAATAACTGTAACTGTGGTATGCAGTATAATATCAGCATATAATTGCCAAGATGGATTCTCCATGAAAACTAGTCTAGTTTTGTACCCAGACTGTCACACCCCCTTCTGGGTGTCAGCGTCTTTGAGTGTGATTTCGCTTCCGTCTCAAACGTCCAATGCCCTTCAATTGAATGCCTATAGCAAAGGATTAGCCGTAACATGCTTTTACGGAAAGTATCTCTCACTTTTTAAGAAACAGTCTGTTTTCCGCTTAACTCCACGTACCACACAATTATTAACTTCTGTATACTTACGACAGCTGACACTATCTCTCTGTCATGCCCTGCATTGTCCATTTTATAGCATTTTGGATGTTAAACCACTTCATATATATAGCTGCTGAACTCTATATTTGGCTGGATAAAATATGCAGCAGTTCAAGTGAAAATAATAACGTGCGTACATAAATTCAGAACATACAGTAAGCACACGAGCATGAGTGGTATCCCGCAACCTTAAGAGGGTTTCACTGCATACAAAGAACAGACATACCAACTTCTACCCACACACACAATAGGCAATTTCAACAGTTCACATTCCATGCATTCCTAAGGTTACCATATCCATTAGTAGTCTTATCTCATCTCAGCATCAGATCTGACACATTACATAAATCCTTAGCAACCAAACACACACTGTCTCCTAGTTCCCCTGCTAGATCACCTCAGCTTCTACTGTGTGTGTTGGCGTGAAACATTCCTTAAACCTGCTATCACGTGTTTGCTTGCTGAGGGCCAAATATGGACATAATTTCCGCAAAAAAACCCTTGGCCTTGGGGAACATTATGATCAAAGATGGGAAAGCTAACATGATTTCCTAGCAGTGAACTCAGCTGGAAATTAGGAGACAGAGGGCTTGGTTGCTAAGAGCCTCAGAACACCTGTCCCACCATGTTCGCAAATATAAATTGCATAAGTATGTAAATACAAATTGCATATTAAGTATGTACTGGTAATCAACATCTCTGTGGTACATTCACATGACTTGGTTGTGAGGATTAACATACTGGACATTTCTCGGGAAAGCCAAAGATATGTACATGGAGTTGTCTGAAGCCATGCAAGGATGCATAGTTACACATGTATTATACCGTACTAGGACAAGAAATTTTTGCGGTCAAAAATATTCACAGATGCACCACTGCAATAGCCTCGTTCCCAGGCTCTCCCCGCGCGCGAACGAAAAATCGAAAGGAAAGGGGAGAGCCTGGTAAAATTTATCACGTGAGAAACATCATAGGTAGAGAGAACTTAATTACAGGTGGGCGAATGAATGAACTCGCCCATGCTGTATGGACAGAATACAGTTGCGATAGCTTTATGGCCGACAGAATGGGACTAGATGGCATTATGCTACATTGCCTAGCAGTACAGAAAGCTATGGTGAGCGTACACAGACCCGTACATTCGAAAATCATGCTAACCTACTCGCTTACCTGGCAAACTGACCGCTGTACACCCTGGAGAATAGCTTTCAAGGCGCTATTAAACACCAAGGCAGCCCTTTCCTAGGCTTTGCTCAAGTTTTCTCTGCGCTTAGTGTTCGAAAAAACTGCCAGAACGGGCTCCTACTAAAACACAGCTACATGTACTGTTGATTATCGATCAACTACATGTGTGGGCACATCGACGATCTGCCTACGCTCAATTAAGTCCTCTCTACCCTTCTCTCTATCCTACGTCACTCACGTGATAAATTATCCCAGGCCCTCTACCGCTTTTCCGTACTGCAAGCGACGGAAAGCTGGGCGGGGCCTGGGAACGAGGCTACCACTGCAATGTATTAGCAAAATAATTCGCAGAATAAATTTTCACGGACGCTGGCCACGTGGCTGGTGTGCACGCACGCGCACAGTGTTGCAATGATTATTTCACGAATAATATTTTCGTGGTATGAGTCCAACCGAAAATTTCATATTCGCAAAAAATTCCTGTCCTACGGTACTACATTAGCGTTTTAGTATCTATGTCCGTTTCTTACCAAACAAAACTTTAATACAAAGTGAAATGGACGGAGACAATGAGGGGGTGTGGCAATGGGTTGCCATGGTAACGGAGAGCCAGTGGACCCAAACCATTTCAGGACTGTAACACATTTTGTTTGCAGATTTGCACACGTTGCATAATATACGGTAGCCATCACCATGGTAACAGGTTATTCTCCTCTCTTAATTGAGAATCTGTCAACAAAGACCATGCACATACTATTGATCTTCTTTTGCACATGATATTTACAGACAAAAGATCTAATACATGTAGCAACAGCTTCCCTCTGAGCAGACTTGCTCATAGCTAACAGGTAAATATACTGCTACTGCGCCCCCATTGACCCGGCACTGTTAATAAAACAATAATCATACAACTGATATAAGAAGACATAACGTAACAGATCCGAGCCAACAAGCAGGACAATCAAAAAGTTCAAGGCACTCAGGTTTACACATACTGTTACCTCACGTCCTCTGTCCTCAGGTGAACTGGTGCATCCCCATACAATGATACCAGTAAGAGAATACCCCATTAAGTACACTAGCTAGCGTCAGCCAACACCAAAGTCCAAGACAGTAATCAAATTTGCTTCAGACTAAATTCCAAAAGTCTCGTATTTCAATATTCCTTGCCCAGACCACAGACAGGGGGTATGCAACTTCAAAGAAACTATTGAAAACAAATAACCCATTAAAGGCATCAGCAGTGGCATGTGGCACTTGATACATACACCAGCATATCACAGGATGCAAGCATGTCATAGTATTTATTAAAAGCGACATTGGCTGCACAAGACTAGCCAAATTGGAGCACCAGACTAAGAAGGAGGCCCACTTATAGGGATCAGGAAATACCAACATTCAGAAGAAAGGGATATGGTATATATCTAACTGTGTATGGCTGCCCGGTTCAGACATCCTTGGATGTTTCGAGAAAACACATATGGCTAAATGGGGGTGCAGGGGAGGTACCAGCGGATGCTAACAACGTATTCAGGAGCTTCCTGCAATCCAACCACAACAGTGCGTGACAGTGCGGTGAAGACTGCAAGGTAACAGTCGAAACATTGCATGCCGACAATCTGATAACCTTGCTAATAAAGCTATCGTATGTTGTTAATGACCGCAATATAACCCTGCTTGCCCTTAGGCTAGATACGTACAACAAGCTTAGTCGATGTCTTGGTATATATTCACCCACTCAGATGTACGTATATATACATGCTGACAACCCAGGAGTGAAAAGAAAGACAGCCAGCATATGTTACAGTACTTGTGGTGAACTTTCCAATGCTAATACCATAGTACAACGACGTAGGTGTACATAATGCTACACAGCTAATATAATACTACATGTATGCAGATGTACAGCTACCAATAAGAATCAAATGGCACTAGGATACAGAACTCTGCCGGCTTTTGGGAATACTATCTGATATCTTATAGTGGGTGGTAGAAATTGTTTTCAGCCGCTCTACAGCTGCCAAAGTACACACTGCATATCAAGTACAGGGCAAGTGATGGCTGCTAGTGTACATCACTGAGTGGAGTGATATTTTCATTAAGGAAACCACAGCCACAAAGTAACTCCACTGTTCACGGAAACCAACTATCAAATACCCACCTCCAGTGAAGCAGTGTGTTTCAGTTAGGCCATCAAGAACCCACCTGTCATAATACGTAAATTGATTAGACAACAAGCTACCCACACATCGTACAAGGAAACCAGCTTGAATCTGAAGATGAAATCAAAAACCAGCACACTGAGTTCTGCTAGCTAGGTCAACAAGTCACCACAAAGTCAGACTCGAGTAGTACAATCATGAAGCCCCAGTATGCTACAATAGATAAGGACATCTCAGAAGAGCATTCCTTAGTTCAGAAGAGAGGAATCGTTTGCTCGATTCAGTTCTCTTCTAACTCAAAAAATAAAGTCGGAACCAATTATTTTATCATAAGAAATGTGCCACAAGGAAACATGTGCAGAAGACAAGATATACATGGAATACTAAACATGAAGGATTAATACAACTTACTACCATTGTCAAAATGTACTCTAGTTCATCACAACATTCACAACCATCAACACTATTGCTACGTCTCAGTGTACTTAACGTTCTAAGGAGTGTGATCTGCAGAGTGCTTTCGCTAACCTACGTAAGCTTCTTAAAATTGTCAGGAAAGTGGTTATATCCTGCTAGGGAGTTGTCTCATGGTGCATAGTAAAGAATCACTGGTGAGCCTCAACATCTCCTCTTGATTATGTTAGGGTGCTGTGTAGGGCTCCATGGGGGGGGGGGATGGAAGGAGTGGGGGATCACATTACCATGTGTAACATTCCAGCGAATTCTTTAAAACAAATATCTGCTACCAGCGCCTCTTTCAGATTCTTTTGCGACGCTAGTGGCTGAACTTGTTTAGGTTACACTGAGACATAATATGCAAAATAAAACTTTTGGTTCCGACTTTATTTTTTGAGCTAGGAGTGAACAGAATCGAGCAAACAATTGCCCTCTTAGGAACTAAAGAACTTACTCTTTTGAGACGTTTTTGACTGTTGTAACAGTATACTGGGGGTTCTTAGCAGCGTACTGGGGGTTCTTAGCAGCGTACTGGGGGTTCTTAGCAGTGTACTGGGAGTTCTTAGCAGTGTACTGGGCAGTATACTGGGGGGTTCTTAGCAGTCTTATATTACTTGAAACTACATAGGAGCGTGCATGCATGCTCTATTAAAACATCTAGGCCCACTTTTAAGCTTGAACCCAGCAAGGTACGGCTCACTAATTGTGACAATCAGTCCTTCAATTTGTGTCAATTTTAAGTTTGTTGCTGCGTCTTGAGCAATACAGTAGGGTGCTACAACAGCACACAGTGTAGTATTATCAACACAATCAGACATCTGCTGTAAATATACAAAACTTTCAGGGGCTATAATAACTCTAATAACGCATTCATTATCAATTTAATTATTGGGCCAGTTTATATTAATATTTGCCACTGGAACGCATACAAGGTATAGCACATGAGTAGTGACCCCACATCTTCAGTTATTGATGTGCCAACAGTCACCAGTGGTAGATTCCCCTGTGGTTTGTAGTTACAGTTCCAGCGCTCCACCCCTCAGGAGAATGGACAGCAGGAAGCCCAGCTACTGCCCACAATGTCACACGGTTATGACAACACTACAGATACAGTACCACTACGGGCAGCCAGCACCATTGTGTGGGAATAGTACATTCATATCAACATGACATTTCGATCCTGAGTGATCTTCTTCAGGCAAAGTATGAAGTTTGTACAATCAACGATTTTTAACTGGTGTCACAGATGGTGCCATTGAAACAGACTTGCAGTGTCTTTGGCTGAAAAGACGGATGGACTAGACAATCAGTACACAAACAGGCAGTACAGATCAACATGGCTTGCCACCCCAATGGGTATAGACTCCTCAAAAGTAAGCCTTCAACTCAAGATCTGAGCTGTTGACAGCACATGGCAAAACTTTATTTGCAAACTCTTATTTGCAATGCTTCATCAGGCATATGCAAATGGAACTGCTACAGCCAGTTTTACAAAATAAGAATCCCATTGCTTGCCAGCTGCTGTAAACATAAACAGTCCCAGATCTAGTGATTGTTATTGAGTAAACTAAATGATGCCCAGAGAGCAGCAAAGTTTGAGGTGGGCGGCCTAGTTATATACGTTGTATCCACATCATCAATCATCAATCATCAATTATCGGAGGGTCATTAAACCCTTGGCATCATCTAGGATGGCCCACGTGAGAGACAACGGACACTGGTTCAATCCAGCTGGGAAACTAGCTGACTCCCAGGTCAAATACCACACAATAAAAATATTCGCTAGTAATAGATAATAGTTCACAGAGCTGTAACCAATAGTGTACATGAAAACGTTGTCTCTACTAATGCTGTGGACAAAAAATTTAAAGTACATAGCTTTCTGTTTGAGTGAAACCCCGTAATGAATGAAATTATTATGGTAGACCATCCTGCATGGTTGAACTATGCACTGTTTGTTTAGTTAGACTGTATACTCACTGCTGTACTCTAGAGAGTTCTATAGAGACAGTTTAGCAGAGGTGCTTTAGGAGGCAATTATCAACAAAATACCTAACTCTAGATTGACTCATAAGTATGCATAGCACACACACATTGTTATATGTATATAATGCAGGAACAGTTTAATGGAGATTTGTCAGGGTGTGGGCCACGACTAGTAAGCTTAATTGGATTGGTCATTAATAAAAGTGCACTATCAGTTTAATGTGTGTGTGTGTGCGCGTGTGTATGTGTGCGCGTGTGTTTGTATGCGTGTGTGTGTGTGTGCGTGTGTGTGTGTGTGTGTGCATGTGTTTGTGTGCGTGTGTGTGTGTGTGTGTGTGCATGTGTTTGTGTGCGTGTGTGTGTGTGTGTGTGTGTGTGTGTGTGTATGTGTGTGTGTGTGTGTATCACTCCCTTGAGTGGAACCACGCACACAACTGACTGACAAGGAGGCGTTTTCCCTCCTCCCAAAAACTTTATCAGCCTTTTCCTACGACACCAAACCTTCCCTACAACACACTGTATCACAACACACACAGCGTCACACACAAAGGTAACAATATCATGAGTCTCGGCACAGTTTAATGCATCAAAGTTTTATTTTTCAAAACTGCCTCCTCACAAGACCAGACATTGATAAAAACACAAAGCAAGTTTACCAACTCTGGATTAAATTGTCTACACACACAACTCTCCTATCATGAAGATAGCACCATTGTGACACTGTAGCACCGATTGTCGCAGACAAAAATATCACACCCTTTCTTCAAGTGTTTTAATTTTGCCACCAATGGACCCTGGGTTCAAACCCCAGCAGTTGCCAACTTCACACTTTACTCTTATCCACTTAATAGACTGTCTTTCTCTCAGCCATTGCATTAAAAGTCAGTCTCAGATAAAAGAAGAAAAACAACTCTAGCACAGATTGCTTTCAGTATCATAATTTTCCTGCACATGTAAAGCAACATACACATACACACCGGATGAAGTCTGGAAATTAGACTAGAGTCAGATTTGGTTTGTTAGACAGGCTCATATACATGCATGAATTCTCACAGGCCCCACTAGGCTAAGCATGAGAAACACAGTTATTTATGGACAGGAGAACATGGCTGTATATATATGTGTAAAGCATTCAGAAAGTCTGTGTTAATGGTCATCCCACTCTAAAGTTATACCATTGGTCACACACACACACACACCACAGAAGGAAGACAAGCGTGCAGTCAAGATCTCTTCATTCAGCAAAGTGCCGGCTGAGTGTACAACCTGAAACTTAACTTCAGCATGGAATGTGACAGAAACAGCGTGCACAATCTTTTCATGCATAATAGCCTGAAAAGATCCCTCATTCACTGCTACAGTGCAGCCACATAATACAGGAACAATCAATTGGCCACATTTCACTGTAAGAAGGCAGGTCTAAATGTTTTGTAAAGTCACGGCCTGCACAGG
Source organism: Agelas oroides (assembly GCA_949130485.1). NCBI lineage: Eukaryota > Metazoa > Porifera > Demospongiae > Agelasida > Agelasidae > Agelas > Agelas oroides. Next base: position 4,466,508 of record OX422187.1, on the reverse strand, counting down.
ATACGTTTCAGTAACGTCACTAGGTGCATCTGTTGCACAATGCCTTAGAGGTTGCCTGAAAGGTCAATGTACACTTCAAGCTCAATGCTCATAGCCCGCCTACTAGGCAGTCTGAATACGAACAAGGCCACCCCTCAAAACATTACGCACATTGTGTAGCCTCTGACATATGTATATATACCATAATATACATACCCTCATGATGGGATATCTCCCTCAGTTCATCTACAGTGTGTCCTTGAGAAGTGCCAAAGTACCGACATCTTGCCATGCAAGTAAAGAACCTCCACTCAGTGTATTTACATCAGAGGGAGAAATCCATGGCTGTATGTACAATATGCCTAATTATGCTATTAACATTTGGCTGATCAATTAACTTCACTTGTAGATGAAAGCACAGTACAAATTGTGGTACTTGTGTCAAACTGGGTCAGTGCATATTTAGCTGACCAACTAACTTCACTTGTGGATGAAGTACAAATTGTGATTGCTTGGAGCAGTGCATAAATATTCAGCTGCTTCACTTGTGGGTGAAGTACAAATTTGTGTAACTTGTGTCAAGCTGAGATCAAAGTCTCATTAGCACTACTATAGTGCAGCACTACTATAGTGAAGCACAGCTACCCAGACTACTGGGAAATCCCCTCGGTGTACACACCACAACAGGTAGTTACTACGACCTTGTCTAACCAACATACAGACTAGTCTAGACGAGAAGTCCCTTGACTGTGAGGAGAGCCAAGTTGAGATAATGAGATCAGTGTGAAGAGATTCGACACATTAAAAGCTGATTACCAAACCAGAGAAAACATTTGGGGTATGAGCCACCTCAAGGGTCTCCTAACTGACCAAATACCTAAATGGTCTCGTAACTAGGGTGCAACTGTTTTCATTTAGCATTCCACCAATGTAGAAATGCTGATATCTTTTCGATCCAAACATTGCATACTCCATGACAACACAAGTGACTGTTAGCACTAACAACAGTTTCCTGTTGGTAGACCTTCCCACAAACTACAGGACTGTCTACGGTGAAATACAGAAACTAAACAAACTAAGTTTCTCACACGCAAAATAACCTCACGGAAAAAGGTGTTCAAAAGGCGTTCAAAAAGATGCCGAAATCAACAGTGGCAACAGTATAAAAAAATTGTACATTTCGGTAACAGAAACCACACCTTCAAACACATACAACTTGAACAAATACATGCTTGAAAAGATTGAGCTTCAATGAGGCATAGACTTTGTATACAGTCTTTTCTGAAGCTGCAGCAAAGTGTGACACTTCCGTTGGATTTAACAGTTTGTTTGGGCCTAAGTATTGTAGGTTTTACTCTGAGGAAGAGATGGCATTGGTGTATCTTATACGTGAAATTCGACTATGTGGAGGTCTGATTGACGGGTTTTCCATGGAGGAACTGGACTATATTGCCTTTTTTGCCTCTACCGTTTGAGATATTTCTTGTTGGTTTCATTATACATATTATACTCTGTGCCTACTGTGGCATGATAATAATGACTAGGCCCATTTTTTTAAGGGAGATGTGGTTCGTTGATTGTTCATACACAACTGTAGTTGCATGTGTAGGTACGTTACCCCTCTACAAGCATTGTTGAACTCAAAACAGCCCAGTGCTGCTCACCATGCAAAAAAAGGATGTTTATGTAGGTATTTAGATGAAGTATTAGTATTTAATATTCTATGTCCCATTTCCAGTTGATAAGCTATCACAATCAGTATATAAACATGCAGAGGAAGTGTGCACACTCAACCAACACATGCGTATCCCCTTCAACCAACACATGCGTATCCCCTTCAACCAACACAACAGTTGTATACTAAACACGTCTGGTTAAGGGTTGGGGTTCCTTCCCTAGTGACAAGGTGCGCACAATAGCACTGGAACACTGGTGAAGTTTTCCACACCCCATGAGTAAACACTTGTATCCTCGCCAGGACGCATGTGGCAATATCTAGGTCCAACAGAAGCTCAACTACTGACCATTCCAGTGACTGCTGCCATGAGAGTCTTCAGAAGTGGCTGTTTCAAAGCTTTCCCTTCAAAAACACTCCAGTACACACACTTTGACACTCGCCGCTGACAAAAACAATTACAGCTACATTCATCACGGGAAGTGTTTCATTAAGCTAATTCACTCCAATAAGATATTCAGGAAATTAAGCAAACAGTTATCGATCATTTAGGGCTAGTTATTTATTATCCTCGCTGGATAAGCCTCGCTGGATAAGCCTCAGGAGCAGAATCACACCAAACCTAGTTCAACCATCGTATACAGCTTGATGTTCTGTGACCAATACAATCACACCAAACCTAGTTCAACCATCGTATACAGCTTGATGTTCAGTGACCAAAACAATCACACCAAACCTAGTTCAACCATCATATACAGCTTGATGTTCTGTGACCAAAACAATCACACCAAACCTAGTTCAACCATCGTATACAGCTTGATGTTCAGTGACCAATACAATCACACCAAACCTAGTTCAACCATCGTATACAGCTTGATGTTCTGTGACCAATACAATCACACCAAACCTAGTTCAACCATCGTATACAGCTTGATGTTCAGTGACCAATACAATCACACCAAACCTAGTTCAACCATCGTATACAGCTTGATGTTCAGTGACCAATACAATCACACCAAACCTAGTTCAACCATCGTATACAGCTTGATGTTCTGTGACCAATACAATCACACCAAACCTAGTTCAACCATCGTATACAGCTTGATGTTCTGTGACCAAAACAATCACACCAAACCTAGTTCAACCATCGTATACAGCTTGATGTTCAGTGACCAATACAATCACACCAAACCTAGTTCAACCATCGTATACAGCTTGATGTTCTGTGACCAATACAATCACACCAAACCTAGTTCAACCATCGTATACAGCTTGATGTTCAGTGACCAATACAATCACACCAAACCTAGTTCAACCATCGTATACAGCTTGATGTTCAGTGACCAATACAATCACACCAAACCTAGTTCAACCATCGTATACAGCTTGATGTTCTGTGACCAATACAATCACACCAAACCTAGTTCAACCATCGTATACAGCTTGATGTTCAGTGACCAATACAATCACACCAAACCTAGTTCAACCATCGTATACAGCTTGATGTTCAGTGACCAATACAATCACACCAAACCTAGTTCAACCATCGTATACAGCTTGATGTTCTGTGACCAATACAATCACACCAAACCTAGTTCAACCATCGTATACAGCTTGATGTTCAGTGACCAATACAATCACACCAAACCTAGTTCAACCATCGTATACAGCTTGATGTTCTGTGACCAATACAATCACACCAAACCTAGTTCAACCATCGTATACAGCTTGATGTTCTGTGACCAATACAATCACACCAAACCTAGTTCAACCATCGTATACAGCTTGATGTTCAGTGACCAATACAATCACACCAAACCTAGTTCAACCATCGTATACAGCTTGATGTTCTGTGACCAATACAATCACACCAAACCTAGTTCAACCATCGTATACAGCTTGATGTTCAGTGACCAATACAATCACACCAAACCTAGTTCAACCATCGTATACAGCTTGATGTTCTGTGACCAATACAATCACACCAAACCTAGTTCAACCATCGTATACAGCTTGATGTTCTGTGACCAATACAATCACACCAAACCTAGTTCAACCATCGTATACAGCTTGATGTTCAGTGACCAATACAATCACACCAAACCTAGTTCAACCATCGTATACAGCTTGATGTTCTGTGACCAATACAATCACACCAAACCTAGTTCAACCATCGTATACAGCTTGATGTTCAGTGACCAATACAATCACACCAAACCTAGTTCAACCATCGTATACAGCTTGATGTTCAGTGACCAAAACAATCACACCAAACCTAGTTCAACCATCGTATACAGCTTGATGTTCAGTGACCAATACAATCACACCAAACCTAGTTCAACCATCGTATACAGCTTGATGTTCAGTGACCAAAACAATCACACCAAACCTAGTTCAACCATCGTATACAGCTTGATGTTCAGTGACCAAAACAATCATAGCTATACAATCATTATGTGCAGTGTCTTGTGGTAGTTAGGTAGGGTGACTATAAGTGACCCAGGATATTAAATAAGCAATTATCAACCATTTAGAGCTAGTTATTAATAGTTATTTACTTTTTTGCTGGATAGTGTAGCAGGATGGCACAACACGTCCAGGTAACTACATGCACACAGTGGGAAACTTTCCTACTTACAGTTCCATAAAACACTCCCTGTTAGGATACTGGTGCCCCCCAAAGTTTATCTGCGGTACTTGTGATAGCTTAAGTGTTTCCTTCAACAGTTTTGCCAGCTGAAAGTGTTGTGTGTACATTTGTTCTACCCACCCACAGAGTGAGAGTTGTGGTGCTTCAGCGTGTACCAAATGGGAGATATGGTTGATGTCTTGTCATTTTTATATGACATTTTGTATTATGGTGAGGTTTGCTGTTACGAACGGTGCGCCATACAGGAGATGAAGCAAATAATCCAGTAGTGTGGAGAGCTTGTGTATGGCTATACGCATTTAGGACACATATATGTACAACAAAGCACGGAAGATACATACCATAGATGGGGAAATTTTCACAGTAAAAATAATTCACGTTTTAAATTTTCGCATTAAAAATATTTCAGCGCTCAACGGTTCCACAATATAGCGTGTATACATATTTTGCATATAGTTTTCGACGCTCCGGCGCACCAACAAAACTATTTTAATGGTGAAATTTTCCCGATCTACGGTATACACAATTACTGTATGTTATTTGGATGGATGTTAATAACAGTGAAGAATGCAACATTCCTGGTATAGTATGAAATGCAAAAATGGCATTGGAGGACAGTGATTAGGGAGACTATGGGTTCAGAAATCATGATTTCCAATGTATGAATAATCAACAAACGACATCTCCCGAAAATTAGGCCGAGATGTTACGTAAAGTCACCCATTGCGCAGGACACATTTCAGCCAATACCAGGCCTCATCAGCTGCGCTGGGGTGACCGGGATTTGGGGACTGCCACCTCATGCACAGAATGCAGTCAGGTGGCTGGCCTTATTCAAACGGTCGGTAGAAACTCCTCTAAAGCACCGTCTCTTAGTGCAGCTGTCCTTCATACAGCCGTCTTTCTTTGTCCAAAGATCGTATGTACATAGTTCTTTCGTACAGCAAATAAATTTGCATGATAAAACCAGCCTCAAATTTCAAGGAGTACAGTGATATGACAACAGTGTACTAGGTCGGCATGCTTCCTTTTGCTTGTATGGTGGTTCAACATACCAATGCTGTAATGTTGACCTCCTGCTAGCTTAGAACCATATAATGTGGATGGAACAGAGATAAGGTGGCAGGATAATCCCGGTGGGCGTGTTCTATGAAATATATCAACATAAATTTCTCTCGGTGGGCGTGTTCTATGAAATATATCAACATAAATTTCTCTCGGTGGGCGTGTTCTATGAAACATATCAACATAAAATTTCTCTCACACAGAATTCACCCCAGCACAACGAAACCTGAGTAGTTCCACCATCTTAGCTAGATGTAAATCAGTCGCCATGACTTTATTTTTGGTTACAAAAAGTTTGATAACTTGTACCGTATTGGCTGAGTTCAAAGTTCAAAGTGAACAGTATCGGCCACCTTAAATTGCAAAATAATTTCCTGTGTACCTATATCCTAAGCCGATTTCATGGGATTCAGGTAGTTCAAATGGTGCTAGGCTAGTCTCTCTGTTACATCCTGCTAATGCACACACTTGCAAGGCTGCCACCAATTTAGAAAATCATGTCTAAGTGGCCGGCACTTAATATTTCTAAATTTGAGAAATGGACAGTTTTAAGTGGGGATGTAGGCTGAAATAACTACTAATTAATTTGGAATGGCCTCTACGTGGTGTTCCAGACTACCTTCCACAAGTGAAGGAGCTGTTCCCATCACATGCATACAGACGTTGAAAAGATGCCTTATGGTGCACCTCTCTCTTGTTGACATTTTTGCTCACAACTTGGCTAGAAATACATGTTCTAGAACAGGCCCAATATGTAACACCACCACACTGTTAAGTCATTGGTGACAGCAAAAAAATTTACAGCAATTTTCTCCTTTTGAAGACATTTCACATGTTCCACAATTTCGGCTAGATCTATGGAACAGGCCACTGTAACATCACAGCACCGTACCGCTAAGTCACTTGTGACTCATCATTACTTTGTAGCTTTGGCATAAAATTTACTGTGACGTTCTGATTTTGAAAATAAAAATCACAAGGATAATGCCGGCTTCTTATTCCTACACAGAGCAACACAGTATATACCATTCCTATTTCCTTGGTATAATTAGTAATACAACACATATATGGAAACAACTATTAGAAGTGGAACGAGAAGAAATTGAAATCCATCATTTAAAATTTACATACAGCAACATACATACTCTGCAGAACACACAGAAATAAGACCTTTCCCTAAACACACACGACATCATTAACTCCAATTAATGACCACCAACAACTCCTGTTTATGTCCCTTCATAGCAGTCTCAGAACTCTCACCCTGTAATAAATTAACTCAATTGAGTACCTTTTCGGAGGAAGAAAGGACCCGGGGGGAAGAGGAGGGAGATGCTTCTTAAAAAGCTCCTTTCGCATCGACGACATTTTGGTTCGCGCCGCATACTCATTATCACAAAAACTATTTACAACTTACATAATGGTTACGTCATTCTAGGGTAACAAGGGACGTCCCCAGGTTGAAATCCGCCTTTTTATTCCGTGCCGTCGCCAGTACAGTAGTACAAAGAGTCCTACTTCTGATCAAAGCCAAAAGAAATTTATGGTTTCGAAAAAGCGCCTGGAGGCAGCGCTCAGGGGATATAAAAAGGATTGCGAGAGCACCTTCTCAATCAAGCAAGGCCCATAGTCATCATAGCTGTTGGAAGCGCACGAGACTAGTTACCTAATTGACTAAGAATATTCCATGCCAGTCGACACTGACAATCCGTTGCCGAAAAGCGCACTATGACCAGTATTTGCCCAAGCTTCGACGATCACATCGTACCAGACGCCTTCTCAAGTGTCACTCGTACTAAGCGAAGCCGAGATAGTTCCTTCTCTTCCGTGTTCAGCGAAGAAGAGCTCTTTTCAAACTGCAAGCGCTCCAAGTACGAGGACGAGTTCTCCTTCAGCGGACCACCGAGCGCCGATTCTGGCATCGCCTTCGATCTGTTTTCAATCACAGACGCCACTAATTCGCAGCTGCAGTCAACTGATCCATTCTGCAACCTGGAACCCTTTGCAAGCAGTAGCATGAACTCCAAACCCCCTCATCGCGGAATCGGTGGTGGGATGCAGCTAATTATTCAAGAGCAGCCCGAGGAGGTAACTTGATTAGCGCATGCTAACAAGCTTCAGCCACTTAGCCTCCCTCATTAGCTCCCTCATTAGTACATTAATATACATTCAGCAGAGCTGCATGTATGCATGTATACATGCACAGTCTGTTCCCAGTTGTAGTGTTAAAGATCCCATGCGAGCAGAAGAAAATATACTATGCCTGCACTACAACTTATATTCACATTTGATCTCTCCTGTTTACAGTACTACCGTGCCCGCTATGAAAGTGAGGGATACCGAGGACCACTGAAAGGACAGCATGAATGCTACCCATCAGTGCGGGTAAATGGCTGCATTATAGATTGTATATAGCAAGCCCCTCCCTTTGTCTGCTAGCACCCAGATACTTTAATGATACTTAATGAGATTCATGCAGCAAATGGGAGTCCCAAGTATGCAATTAGAACCAATCAAGGATGTTTGCTTTAGAAGCCCTTTGAGCCATCAGACATTATGTAATTTCCTCTCAAGGATATAAATAGTAACATTAATCATGTATTACATTAAATTTACAGTATTACTCTCCTGGCTATTCAGGTACTATCTAGTCAGGAATTCAAGTATGGCACAGTGGATGTGAAACTGGTGCATGGGGATGGCAGTGACCACACCTCTTGCTCCTTGGATGACACCAGCGAGGAAAGAAAGAATGCCCTCAGTAAGAAGATTGGGCCACACAACAATATGACAGCCGAGTAAGTAGACCATGACAATAATATGCATACAGGTTTTGCAATATGTAGCACTGATTTCTCTTCTGTTGTATAAATATGTAAATAAAAAACTTCAACTTTGTTTATTATCTGGATGCACAGGTTTGAAGATCTGAGGATCCGTCGTGAGAAAAGGAAAGAGAACAGCCGGAAACAAGTAGAAAAATCTGCTTCTAAGGAGGGACACAGTGACAAAGTGGCCTGTCTCTTGTTCACAGCCACAGTGCAGACTGACCGTGGCACCATTAAGCTCAAAGCACAGTCCAACCCCATTCAACTGAGTAAGTTTGGAGATTCAAAATCATTAACAAACTGCCTGTAAGCATTATTGATACTGTCATTAAGTTAGTGGTCATGATGTATATCTCTTTTGCCACATTTGCAGCTACTGCACCTGAAGCTGCTGAGCTGCACTGGATCAAGCCATCTCGTGGCCACTTCATTGGGCACGAGGAGGTGGTAATCAAGGGATCCAAGATGACATCACGTGAGTCTCATTAACCTAGTACATCAAACATTGTAGACCTATACACTACATTACACACTACACAAATAGAAATACTGACTATATAATTATATTTGTTCATGTTTGTTTCTGTTTTTTCGTTTGTCCACAGCCAAAGTGATTTTCTACATCAATGTAAATGGGCAACAGATGGAGCTGCACGGCGTGGTGGACAAGGACAAATCTCATCAGGTAACAGTTACACACACAGCACACAAATCTACAGTGCAATATGTACAGTATGTATATTTATATGAATTTAGTATAGCATGCCAGTAGTGTTGTTGTGGATATGTACTTAAGCTAACCTTAATTCAATCTCTTACCTAGAACGTTCTCCTGGTGAAGACTCCGCCCCTTCCCCCCAATCTAATGGCCCGGCACTGTAACATACCTGCACGGGTGGTAGTCACCACTGGAAGAGCCCACATGCCTAGCCAACCACTACCATTTGAGTACATCCCCAACCGTAAGTCAGCAATAGCCTCAACTTACTATCATCGTCATCGCTACTACACACCTTTTTCTCTGTTCTCCACAATATCCAGATATCTGCCATGAGTGTATGCAAACCGTAGCTCATTCTTCCTCCATGACTGCTGCCCCACTGCACACCCCACCACCAGCACAGCCAAACCGTTCCCCACCACCCCCCTCTCCCACCCCAGTGACAAGCTTCTCGCCTGTGTCTCAAAACGTTTTCAATATCACACAGCCCAACCTTCCTTCCCTTCCACCCATGTCAATGCCGATAAAGTCACAGCCAACTCGAACGGCACAAATCCCCATCCCCCCATTTCCGCCAGTGTCAACCCCCCTTGACTATACGCAACTGGTGTCCACTATGCCACCACCCACATGCATAGGGGGTTCAATCACCAACCTATCCTCATCTCCAAACCTGATTACATACACCTCTGCTACACAGCAGCAAATGTCCCAGGATTCCACCAAGGATGAAGACATGCTGAGGTACCTAATTGAGTCAGACTCTGAAAGCAGTATGACCTATAACAAGCAGGGATGTTCCCCAGATGAGCCGAGCGTCACTTCATTTCTGTCGATTGGGTTTGGGCCCACCATCTCACAAGTGACCTCTCCCTGCCTCTCTCCAGAGGTGACGTCTACCACCGTCAATTCACCCATCTCAGATACTCCCTGCTACAGCCCAGTCACACCGGTTGAAAGCCCATTGACAGGTACATAAATAGACACGTATGTCTGCACTCAGATAGCATACACAATTCATGAGTCTTTGGGCGTATAATAACTTGTGTGAACATGCAGTTACTTATGAGAAATTTCATTCTCCTCCTAAACACAGCTGCAGCACCTTGGAACCACATCGAACATATCATAAGCTCCCTTCGACTTCCACAAGCTCAGATCCAGGTATATATAGAAGTGTGATTAAAACCAAGATTGTTTTTGTCAGTGTAGACCCAGCACTACGAGATTACTGCCATGTTGTTGATAACAAATCTCCCTTGTTTTTACAGAACTTGATGATGCAGTGCAACAACAAAAGCCCCCTCTTACTTCAGGAGTACTCCAATGCTGGCCAGGACATGGAACGTTTTCGTGCTAGCCTCCGGGCCATGATGTACCCCTACTCCCCCTATACTCCCCTGCTGTGAAAGATTTCACACATATGCCAGTTTGTTTCTGTGAAACAACCTGTCTCATTTGTGCAAATTTCACAGATGTTGTGCATCGTCAACTGTTCATTTCTCTGAAATAGTTATACACAATTTTTACAACACGTTTGCATTTGTTTTCAAATGTATCTCTCTGTTCCACTCCAATGGAATGGCATGGGTTACATACGAACTTGCACACCTACACATCATTATATCAACAGTGTTAATAACATGATACTGACAGTTTTTTTTTTAGATTTAGCCTGCATTACTCTTCACCACCATTTTTACTTTCAACATGTTTCTATGAAACATGAACTCCACATATTATACTCAACTATAATGGCAATTTTATATATTCATTAATTGTTGTAAAAAAGAAATTCACCTTTTAATACATGTACAGTTTATTATTACTTTCTACAATTGTTTTTAAAATATATTAAACCATTCATCAGACAAGAGGCATACTGTGATAATCATCGTGCACTAGATTTTGCTTTTCTGCCTATATAGCTCTGATACTCAAAACACCGTCCATGCTGCAATCACACCATACTAGATAGGCATCATAACAAAAGTAGATACACAACAACTTTCACCATAGTAACTCCTTAGTGGGTACAGGTTGTTTCCCCTGACATGGTCTGTTTACCTAGTAACAAGATAAAAGTGATCAGGGTTTGGCAGGGGACACGCCACTTCAGATGTGAGGGGGTTAGTCTGAGTGTAAATAATGTGTTTGCAGATCATGCAACTTGGAGGCATATGCTTGGTTGCACAACTGTTATACCATAGCTACCACCCCTTCACAAGTATTGAGACTATTGATTTCAGTAGGCAGTCTTTTTGTGTACAGTAGGATGTTAGACACAAGTTAAGCATGTTCACATTAAAAGTATTTTACACTGTGAATGATGAAAGCTGGGGTGTGAGAGGCTGGGAACGAGGCTGTACAGGCTAACCCACATCTGAAGTGGGTGTTTAGTGTACAAATAAAGTGTGTGGTGTCCCCATCAAATCCTAACCACTGTTGGGGAAACTACATCAGAGAGGAGGATGTAAAACGCACATTGACATGCACCTAACATAGTAGACTTTAGTATGAAAAGGGATAGCCTCGTTCCCAGCCTCTCACACAGGAACAAGGTACTAAAGTTAAGTATTGCAGTCTTTTCACAATTTCAGTTGTACACTAACAGTGTGTTAGTTTGTGTTACAGTATATAACAGTATCAAAGATCCAGTCTGAGAATCGAACTGTGTCTATGGATAAATACCATCTATCCTCTGCTCCAATGCCAGAGCTCCAGTGGCTCAGTTGGTAAGAGCATCTGACTGGAATTCAGAAGACCCGGGTTCGAATCCTGGCTGGATTCTGTTTTTGTCACTATGTTACACTCAAGTCCACCTCATTACTTGCATGTCTTCTCTAAACCATATTGCAGAATAGAGAAAGCTCTGTTGCTCACTGCAGTCTGTGAGCAGCTTTTGTCTACATGTACATGCATGCAAGCTCAACACACAGTCAGTGATACACAGTACACACATGCATGATGATACCAGTTATCAGTGAAGCAAGCTTTCCATCGAGATTTGTCTCAGAAAAATCAGAAGGAAAGCCTGGAAAGCTTTTGCTTGTGATATGGTGGCACTATGGAGTCACCTGGTCAGGAGCTTTGGTAGCTGTGTGTATTCCTGGATGTTGAATCTTCTCCAACTTACACACTGATAAAATTTAACAAACAGTCTGTGGTGTTATCATACTGGTACTAGGGACATTATGGTGCCATCGTGTCACATGTGAAATCCTTCCAGGCTTTCCTTCCAATCAGTTTTCACAACTACGTGACAAAATCTGGAACAGAAAAGCCTAGGTTTATCAATGGACGTTCCCTAGTCTGGTTGCACATCATGTTCTCAGTATGAAGGTGCCTGGTCTCAGTCCCAGACCCCAAACCAACTCCTGCACATATCACTATGGAAACAATAAAAACCTGTACTGTATGTTTGCATGACATTGCAGAGTTACTGCCATCCCAAAATAATATTATCTGATCTCATAATATTTTTTGTGGTGAATACACATGCACCGGCCATTACGCTTGACTTGTACGAGCTCCACTTTAAGCAACATAACGAAACATAGACATCATCCCTGACATATAACATGAGCCCAAATAATATTATTTTTGGATGGCAGTAGCACTACAAACAAAAATACACAGTACAGGTTCATACTACAGCTCCTGTACAGCACCTCGTTCCCAGGCTCCTTAGCAGAGAGAGCCTGGGAACGAGGCTACCTCAGTCGCCATGGAAGTGTGCTATTGTAATAGCTGTGGTTTCTCAGTAGCTATTAGTGTAGAGTGTGGTGTAGTGGTACCTGCAGGCAGCTATGTGCTGCTACTGATAGTGTGGTGTAATGGTACCTGTATCAATCTAGTATCCACTGCTATGGCATACTACACGCATATCTACCCACAGCTATGCAAGTAATTGGAACTTCTTTGTGTATTGTACATTACATACAATAATGTCATGCATGTACATTACATACAATAATGTCATGCATGTATCAGGCTATAGTTAGCGTGTATTGTACATTACATACAATAATGTCATGCATGTATCAGGCTATAGTTAGCGTGTATTGTACATTACATACAATGTCATGCATGTATCAGGCTATAGTTAGCGTGTATTGTACATTACATACAATGTCATGCATGTATCAGGCTATAGTTAGCGTGTATTGTACATTACATACAATGTCATGCATGTATCAGGCTATAGTTAGCGTGTATTGTACATTACATACAATGTCATGCATGTATCAGGCTATAGTTAGCGTGTATTGTACATTACATACAATGTCATGCATGTATCAGGCTATAGTTAGCGTGTATTGTACATTACATACAATGTCATGCATGTATCAGGCTATAGTTAGCGTGTATTGTACATTACATACAATGTCATGCATGTATCAGGCTATAGTTGGCACTCATTTCCTTTGTACAATTTACTGACTTTCTTATTAAACGTAGTATACTGACTTCCTTACAAAGTGTAAATACCACTACTTGCATGCACAACCATACTATTACAACTCAGCTTTAGCCGTGTTAATTTTAGTACTATAATAACTTCTTCCTTTGCTTGCACAGCTCGTAGTATACTGACTTCCTTACAACTACTTGTACACACAACCATACTGTTACAACACAGCTGTTATCAGGAGCCAGCCACTGGAACAGAAAGTACTCTCGATGTTGATGGTTTGAGGCAGGAAATCTTTCCAACTACCTTGCAGTACTCTACCTACATGCATCTACTATTATCAACGTACACTTTCCTTTGGCATGACCATTGCATGTTACAGGTAAAAGTCGTGTATCTTTACATATAGTGAGGGACGTGTTCCCCAAACAGCAAGCATACTTATGAGCAATGATTGTTCATGAAGTATACAGTCTCGTACAAGCTAGTGTATTCACCACAAATGAAGGGTTTAGAACCACAGGGGGCTACCAACTTGTGTTCAGACTGCGAGATGATGCTCATAGTTTGAGCTAGCCTTGTTCCCAGGCGCGGAGGAGGGGGAGGAGAAAGAGCGCCTGGTATACACTGCTACTATACGAGGCTAAGTCTGAGCACAAGTTGGTAGCCCCCTGGGACCAACCGACAGCCTAGGGCACCAAGTCAAACTTGCTCCTAACAGTGTGGTGACGGTGACATCACATCTCTACATTGGAAATTGTGATGCTTTTTTTGAAGAACTGATCACCATTCCAGTTCCATTGAAATATCCCAACATTGAAAATATTCATGGCATATTCACACACCATTCCGACACCACAACCTGAACTAAAGCGCTCACTTGAATGATATTCATAGTGCAGCACTGAATATGAACAGTATCCAATAAACAGCCACTGCTACACATTAGTCACCAGCCAGCCCCAAAACATTTCAAAATGATTAATGCAAATTTCATGATCCCAATTTCTGCAACCACAAAGTTCCAGATACCTGAGATAAACAACAGACTATGCACAATATATATAGAATCCTAATCTTCACTGTCCACTGTCTTAGTTTCAAGACCTAGGAGGAAGATGGAGAACACAAAATATTTACATGTCACTGTTTATTACAAGCCTCATGAGTACATCAGACCAAGTCACACACAGAAGAGAAATACAGCTTATCTGAACACATTAGGATAAAGGGTAGTTGGATAACTGAAATGTTAGGATAACTCTGTACAATAATACAAAGCAGATTACTTTCCATTTAATGCACAGCAACATATCTATGAATACCATTATTTAGGATTCGAATAAGTGAAGATTAGCCTTGTTCCCAGGCTCTTCGCTTGCACCGACAAAAAAAAAATGGAGGGGGAGAGCCTGGTATCGATTCGCATGTGATATCACAGCACGACGACGTCACAGCTATAATTACAAAAGTTGTGATGCAATTATGTAGCCACATGATAGACTGACTCGAACAGCTACAATATTACTACTGAAACAAGTGAGCTGTGACTATGTCGTGAGACCTCGGCACGACTCAAACAACAGCAACGGCAAAGAAGTACCCAGTATATAGGTAAGACTTTGCCTATTGACTGTTATCATGCTCCGCTTTGAAAGAAATTGCTATGAGGCTATGAAGACTTTAGTTGGCTAGCGCTACACTGGCGTACAAAATAAAATCACAACCACATTTTAAAGATCCAACATAGCTACACAACAAAAACGAGCTGTAGCAACAAACTCCTGACCTGAGAGCACTTCGCGGTCTTCACGTGAGAACGTTTCAGGTTATTTAATGGTTAGTGCAAAGGTGTCGTGGCGCAATATTACGTGCGAATCGATACCAGGCTCTCCCCTTCCGTTTTTATTTTTTGTTGGGGCGAGGGGAAGCCTGGGAACGAGGCTAAGTGAAGATTCGGTCAACCAAACATTGGACAAGTGACTTCTACTACTGTGCATATATGGCAGTTCTTCTATACTAGCATTACAGCTGAGAGATCTCATTATTAAATAACCAATTATACACGGTAGACACCAACTGGCGTCATATGCGCGCATATAGGTCACAAAATACGATAGATGCCAATTGGCATCACGGATATAACTGTTATCCACAGTCCAGGGCAAATAGCTTAAGCTTTGTATCCGGCTGTGGTTAGCTTGCAGCTTCCTCTACTATTATAAGTAGGTTGGTCCAGAAGCCCTCAAGGGGTGGAGCATAGCAACCCAATCGAGAAAACAACTCATTAGCCATGTTCTCTTCTCAACATCAATAAGCAGAAACACAGCACTAATTACAGCGGTATAGTGTCTCTTGGCTTCATAAATATCCAGACAGACCTCGAGCCGTGCCTTGTTAGTCAACAAGCAAAGCCAAAGACAGTACAGACAACACGTGGTAGGTAACCGTCCTCCGTAAAGCGGTTACATATTACTCCAGAAAACATACCTCGGTTCGGAATAACCCTGAAAAGCCTTTGTCTGTTCCTTGTTTCACTCTGTAGAGCTTCAATATAACCTGTTACCTAGGCAACATATAAGAATGTTGCTCATATCTCTCTTCTACAGAGATGTTGCCTAGGTAACAGGTTATATATCCCTCCCTGGGGGGTGGTCGTTTTACACATTTGTGTCCCCAGGGAGGGATATAACTGTTACATCGACTTCCAAATGCTTTATTCCTTGGAAGAAAGCTTTGAAGTTAATCTATTTCGCGTTTGAGGCTAATTCCATTTCATTCAATCTCGCGTATAATCAGTTAATTTCCCAATGGACATGGTATATCACACTAACGAACACCAGTACTGAGTAGAAAGGAGAATGTAACAGATAATAAACAAAACTTGTCCAATTTTGCTAGGGACTCCCCCCCCCACCCCACAGGGTCCTTTTATGAATGCATATATCCACAAGCTAATGCAGCATACGCCAGTGTGGGGCTCTCCACTTGGGCAGGAACTTTCCTCAAAAATTACCACCTCTTTTCTATATGCTGTGCCGTTGTGTGAAATGAGCATAAATGGTTTATACAGCCACCTAGGAAGTAGAAAACTTGGTATTCTTGTGGTGAAATGAAGTACCGTAGTGTCCCGCTAATACGCCCCCTTCGAAAATACGCCCCCCCCCTCTTTTCCGCCAAAGTTCCTGCACAGGGTAGTTTGACTCGTTATAACGCCCCCCCGGTGAGCGTCTTCTGGAACATCAAAACTACACGTGCTTACTATACGTTGCAAGTGCGTTCAGTAAGACTATAGTCGTCTCGCTGCCACTCTTGTGCAAGAAATACCAGCAGACTCTGGAAATTTCCCGTGGTACATGACCGACAGTGTTGCCGTTCTTGAGGACAGCTACAGCGAAGTCGTCGTGAATGTTATTGACCTCGCGTTGAACTGGCAGCTCTTCTCCGATGTAGGGAGACCACGCAGCTTTGTAAACGTGATGTCCGCGAACAGTACTCTCGATCCTGAAAGTCGTCGCCATAGTTAGTTGATAGGAAAGGCATTGATTTCATAGGGGGGGGCTTATAGTCGAGACTAATTGCATCCTCGAATATAAGCCCCCCCCCCCACTTTAGGCGGGATGTAGTGTACAAAATGGGGGGGCGTATTAACGGGACACTACGGTAATGCAGAAGGACTTGTCATTTTGAGAGAATGGTGCACAAGTAGCCTCGTTCCCAGGCCCCGCCCAGCTTTCCATGCGCGGGGAGAGCCTGGGAACGAGGCTAGTTTGAGAGTAGGTCTCATTCTCTCATTACTGAGTTACACGGAGGTCACACTACTCACTTTGGGACAACGGCTACCAGGTATGCTGGTTATTTTAAAGCGGAAAAATATACAAGGAGACAGAGCTATGACACTTAGAAGAAATGTCAAAATTTCTTCTGTATGCCCTCAAGGTGTTCCCTGCTCATATACATGTATACATGTGCAACACTACAAGACCACATAAGAATGGGCGGCTAGAGGAAGAGCGTGTAACTCCAATAGAAGCCCGTAGTCCAGTCAAAATCATTGAACTGTACTAAAAATAGAACACCCGGCACATGCTTAGCAACATGTCTACGTGCAGCTGTGCATACGTGTTACTATTTTTAGTACTGATGGTAAATTCCGACTGGTTTGGAATTTTATGTAGTTACACGCTCTTCCTCTAGCCGCCCGTTCTTATGCGCTCTTGACACTACTATACCAACGTTTGAATGAGTCGACAGGGACGTGAGTGACGAGAGTATAAAACTTGTGGGGAGAGTCTTCATCCTCATTCCTCTTCCGATGGCAGCGTATTCGAATTCGAACTGGAACATTTCTAAAAGGAAACAAAGAAGGGAATAGAGTTACAGTTACAGAGCCTAGCGTCGTACCCAGGCTCCTCCCCAGGCAGAAAAAACGGGAAGAGAGCCTTTGATCATGCGCTTCATGACGTAGCAGGGGTGGTTTTGCAATTTGTGTGCGCTTTTGATAATCGAATTATTGCCCATGCAGTATGGATTGAAATACTGCCCGGCAGTAAAGTACTAGACAATCGTTGTTGTTGAAGTTCTGAATGTTGCTGGGACCTACGAATCGGCAACAGTGGGTAATATTTCAAGCCGGACTGTGGGAGCAATAATTCGATATCAAAACCACAAACAATTACATGTACAAAACCACGCACGCTACGTCATGAGGCACGTGATCAAATCCTTCAGGCTCTCCCTGTTTATCTGGGGAGGAGCCTGGGTACGAAGCTAACAGGGTACGAAGCTAACAGAGTACAAAGCTAACAGAGCCCAAGAAAGATTTTGTTTCCAGGAGAAACAGGTTGCCTTACATTGAAATGGCTTGCTCACTAGGACAACACCAACCATAAAAATCCAGCAGTGCATTCATGACTTGCTGTTTTAGACCATATTAGTATACAGTACATGGAAGAGCCAGGGTAACTCTCACAGTAATAATACAGGCCTGGGTCAGGTACACAGCACAGTCAGAGTAGATATTGACACAACAACAATGCTTTGCTTCTGAGGAACACCCTTATCAGATTGTTGGGAAATATTAAAATGCTTGCATGCAAATAAAAAAAGTTCATTTTCATTGTGACAATTATATACATCTATCAAGAGCGCATAAGAACGGGCGGCTAGAGTAAGAGCGTGTAACTCCAATAGAAGCCTGTAGTCCGGGCAAAATTATTGAACCGTACTAAAAATAGAACACACGGTCACGTGCGTGCTTAGCAACAATGCATAATGGCTTATGTCAACGCAGCATGCGCAGGGCGTGTTACTATTTTTAGTACTGGCGGTAAATTCCGCCCAGTTTCGAATTTTACGTAGTTACACGCTCTTACTCTAGCCGCCCGTTCTTACGCGCTCTTGATCTATTGATGGGGCAAGCATGGTCATTTTCAAGTCTTCTCTGTCTCTGCTTTTCCTTATGTCTGGTTCCATTTGTAACTTGAACCATTACTGTCATTGGTTGGCTTGCACCCTCTTTCAAACAGCACCTTCCTCCTCCTCTTAACTCTCATCCGCACGATTGTTAGTTCCGACCACCCTTAACTCTCACAATAAGCAGCAATTGTACAAGTGGTAAGGTGCACTCATGGTAGTGTGCAGCTAACCCAACAGGCACAGAAATACTCCTTCAGATGAGAGAGATGGATGGACAGACAAGCAAAATTTCTATGCACTACAATTTCACTCACACTTGCCCCAATAATGAATAAGGTAAGGAAAGAGACAAACAGAAACTTGCTGATACACTGACACACTCGTTATCATCAGGGTATCTGTGTCAACACATCAGCAAGTTCCTATTGCCAGTAGCTATAGGTGAAACTTTTCAGTGGCTTCTCAGTTGGCTTCTGCATAAATGAAGAAAAGGTCATCTGTTACCAGCTTGAGCTCGGAAATAACTTGCCAATGTTTCGAATGAATGACGACTGGAGCATTCAGTCGAAACGTCAGCAAGTTACTTTCCGAGCTCAAGTTGGTAACAGATGACTTTTCCTTCATTTATAAAGACTCTTACACATGGCACTAACTTTGTCACAACACTTGTCAGGAGCACCATACATGTACCTGATCCCTCTTGCCCACACTGCCTTGTTCAGCTTGGTGTCAATACGCACATCGGGGGTCTTCATCTGCTTATACGCAAACTTTTTGATGGCTTTGATGGCACGCGGGGCTCGTCTCTTAAACCCACTGAAATAAACAACAAAGGACATCGAGTCACATCACAGGTCATATAACAAATCATCAGTTGGGCAAACTGGACTACCGTATTCTCTCTAAAATGGCGGACACTCTAATTATCCAGACACCTCAATTATGAATTTTTTGTCGCTCTTGGACAGCAGAAAAATTGAGGGATTTCCCCTCTCTAATACACATGGACACCTGCGATGCTGAAATCGTTTGTCGGAGTGTTGGCTTGTCAAACGAAGCTCTACAGAGTAAAACAAGGAACGAAGAGAAGCTCATGAGGTGGTATGTTCTTCTAAAAGGAGTTGTCATCCGTTTACAGAGAATGCTTACCTGCTTCATGTCGACAGACGTGTGTGCCGTCTTTCGTTGATAGCCAGGCGTAACTCTGACATTTAGGAAGCCCAAGTACCACTGTACCTCTGTAGTTAGTGATGTGCTTTTGCTTATCGGCGTTGAAACGTGCCCAATAAGTCATTTTTACAATCAAGGTGATCAACAACGGCCTTGGCTTCAGTCACTACGCTTCACCACTTCGAAAGGTAGAATGTTCAGTACATGTCTTCGTGGGTCCTGACTGACGCACACAGAAGGTGGCAATAATTGGACATGGTAACTCACAAAAAAGCACAATGAAACTGGCGCTATTAACCTCTCTAGTTCACACCGGACACTTCCGTTCAAAAATTAATAACTCTCTAAAATTTTCAGGACACTCCCTATTTATTGCTGTCCGATATTTTAGAGAGAATACGGTAGTTCTGTAAGTACTCTACAAATACCAGGGCTTTAGGAGCTCATGCTGCAACAGAAACATTCAACTCAGAAAGAGAAAAGAATGTCAATCTATTAACCCTTTACTGACCAAAGACGTGTATACACATCATGAAGACACGTACATGCCATGAATACCAAGGTGCGTTTCTAAGTTCTCTTCAAAGGTATTGGTTTATTAGGGACTACCTACAGTATGAACCATACCCACCGAAAGTGAAACATGCACACTAGAGTTGCAAATGGAGTACCTATGAGCCAATTGCATGGCATATGACTCAACAAGGCCGTGTTTATCACGACCAGTCTCAAGAAGTAAACAAGCTATGGAGATAAAACAAAAAGCTACATAAAGCTGACGAAAAGCTCAAACATTGCTGCAGATTTCAAAGTCTCGTGCCCAGCCGTCCACACCCCCCAGTGGTGAACGTCTGGTGGTTTGACTTGAATTTCTTGTCACTAACACCTTTGAGATGAGCAATGAAATCGCAGAACGCACAATTAAAAGTCGCTACGTCATCAAAGTTCAAAGTGGCCACCTCAGTTTTATTCCGAGGTTCGCAATTTTTGTGCGAAAGAGAGAACTCTGTGCATCAGCGCTCTGTTCTTTTAAAGGACTGGGCTACAACAAACCTACTTACGAGCAAATTCAGGCGGTTTTCTAGTTTGCGTGAGGGAAGGATGTTGCCAGCAGTTTTAGCTTAAGTTTGACGACTGAAATCAGGAAGTTTGCCGCTCCTTTCACTAGCAACTGATGCTTCGATGGTTAGGGAACGTTGCTGACTACTTGAAAGTAATGCTACACAGCAAATCGAACAGCAAACAGAGAACAGGTCTGATAATTGGCACAATAATTATACGTTAACTGGACACACCTTCGTGACAAGAAATTCAAATCAAACCACCAGTTGTTCTCCGCCGGGGGGTGGGCGTGGACGGCTGGGCAGAGACTAATGTGCACCATGATACCAACAAACCAATAGCCAGCTAGAATTTATCATATTCAAACTAAGTATCAGCTAGAATTTCAATCAAAAAGGCTGTGTGGACAATGTCGCAACAACTGGTTCTTCTCAGTGCCAACTCACAACTTCCTTGATCACCCCAGCAACCAGGAAGCGAGTCCTCAAGATCAAACAGCACTGCGCAGTGCCAGTGGCAGTGCCAGTGGCAGTGGCACTGGCAGTGACAGTAACACAATGACAGTGATGGTAACGTGCTTCCTACCAAGAGAAACTTTAAGATTTCACATCAGGCACCTAGAGCTGACCAACAAAGACAGCAGCCATATTGTTCTCCTCTCCACATATTGTGGTTAGTGACATCACAAAAGGAACACACACCCATGACATGTCACTAAAATGGCTGCAAGTTACTGCTTCCACAGAAGAGCACTCTTACACATTCCAGGAAGCTTCTTATTCTAAGAAGAGTACTTGAAGCAAAACTTGAACTTAGCTCAAAGCCATCTTTCCAGTAAATCCTGTTAACTCCAAGTTGTGTGGTTATACTTAGTCTCTGCTCAGCTAGCCATATGCCCCCCAGCAAAGAGAACATGTGGTGGTTTGATTGGAATTTTTAACCAAACCGCCTGAGTTTGTTCGTAGATAGGTTTGTTGTAGCCCAGTCCTTAAAAGAACAGTGCTGATGGGCAGATTTCTCTTCTGCACGAAAATTGCAAACCTCGGAATAAAATCAAGACGGCTATTTTACACTTCGATGATATAGCCACTTTTAACTGTGCTCTCTGTGATTTCATTGCTCATCTCACATTCCAGATGAGAAAGGTGTCGAGAGTTTTCATGAGGCAAGAATGTCACCAGCTATTTTAGCTAAAGGCTGACTGCTAAAATCAGGAAGTTTGCCACTCCTTTCACTAGCGACTGACACTTCGATGGTTAGGGAACGTTGCTGACTACTTGAAGGTAAGGCTACACAACAAATCGAACAGCAAACAGAGAAAAGGTCTGATAACTGGCACAATGATTATGTGTTTGCTGGACACGAATCAAGCCACCAGACGTTCTCCACATGGATGGGTAGCCACGAGACTAGGTTATACTAGAGCCGGATAGAAATTTAATTCGCATTCCATACACGACCTGCACCTTTCAACACAATTATTGATTCCTTTATGGCACAGAAAGCTGGCCAGAGTTTCCAGACATTCTTTTCTCTCTCCCTCTCGCTCCTCCCACCGGAAATAAAGAAAAATACGGCTGATTCTATGCTGTCCTGAGGATGGGAGCCAAGCTATGTCCTGTGATATCAGATCTAGTGTCGCAAGCCACACCTACTTCTGCAAGAAAGGGAAGGGTCTGGTGAACTGCATATATAAGCAATGTCCCACTGGAATGCAATTAGCTAGACCAGATTTCAATAATGCACTCTTGAAATACCTGTTGCAAAGTGCACATGCTCTCCAAGAAGTATAGTCAAAGTGTTTTTTACAGCTCCTGTGTAGCAACTGTGATATCCTAGCTCTCTGCTGGGACCATTAATTGCTACTCAAACGGTGATGTAATGTATCATGTGACAAGATACTGTAACGTGATTGGACCGCACCGTACGGTGCAGCGGGACACAGTTTGTATACGCAGTTCACCAGATCTTTCCCTTTTTTGCGGAAGTGGGTCTGGCCTGCAAGACTACATCAGATCCAGAATAAAAACTTCAAACCACCACTTTTAACTCCTTTTTTTGTTGGCTGGGAACTTAATAATTTTCGTCTTTACGCCTGGTGAGCTCCATTAAGAATAAGTATGGTCCAGAACAAATTCTACAAGCAGTTTCCCTTCTTGTGGCTTCAGTAATCAACACGTACACTCTCTATAGAAGGTATATGAGCTAGATGAAGAACTTACACTCCATGGATGTATTTATGGAGATGAACAGTGTACTCTCTGGCAACCACCTCCTTCAAGGCGGATCTCGTCTTCTTGTCAGACTTCGGCGCCATCTATCGAACCAAGGGAGAAAAACAGAAATCCCTCACTACCGTTCGGTAACTGTTACGTGAAACACAACTGAGAGAGATGGGGGGATTCACATTGATCTTTACCTAACCTCTACATCCAACAACGTGGACAGCAAGAAAAAGGACGAGAGGCGCATGCGCGTAAACACGTGGCTCTTTGAACTATGAACCGGCTCTCACTAATTTGCACTTGTGGTGAAAAATGTTATTATCTTCTCTCAGCGCCATAGTAACTGTGAACTAACACTTTGCGCTTAGTATCGCGCTCAGAAATCCCCAATTGTCCACTACTGTAAGTATGGATCCGGTTGTCAAAGATGCCCACGCAAGATTTGAAAGTAGGATGAAATTGCGAATACAGTTGGTAAGTTGCAATGATGATGCGGTAGATTTCTGCATTCGAGTAGGCGTTAAACTGTCAGCGCTAGCTAGTGACAAAAAGGAGATTCAGCAGCGTGTGTATAAGCATATAGTTTCGAACAAATTGTACTTTTTCTGCGTGCAGTATTAAGTACTGCATGTGGAATAAAAATATTGTCATGGATAGAAAGCTAGCTGCCTGTGACTTGGCATGTAGCTATATGCCATTAACAACAGCTAGGTTACATATTATTACAATGAAACATGATTATCGTGTTGTGCACAGTCTAGGGCAAAAAAGCATGTGCCTGAAGACAAGTTTTCAAGTGCATTGAAGGTAAGAATGTGTCTAGCATGCAGTGGTATGAACAAAGTACTGTTGATTTTACCTCACTTCCAGTAGCATTAACATCAGTTTGTGCAGCTACCCTCGTACATGTACAGGCAACGCAGAGCGTTGACCTTCACTTCATGGTCATGCTCATTTGAAGAAAAATTGATTGTAATTATGGGCGTAAGAACTAACAAGATATGAACCTAACAGGCATGCATACATTTCTTCATCCCTTCCAGCAGTTTAGACATGCAGCCAAAGTTGTGATGGTAGTGATCTCATTTCAACGTGCACTGCAAGGGTATCATATAAATAATTCTCTAGTGTACATATTACCTTGTTGCAATGAGTAAAGCTAACTATGTACAGTAAATTAGACCCTATTGTAGTTTGATTGTACATCACTTAATGTCTCCCTTGCCTGTGTGCATTTGTTTTATGAATGTTTGCTATTTCTGCATGTATTCATTTAGACACATATCTAAAAGAATCCGTGAGGATTGGTCACGTGTGGAGGCGCAAACTGAGATTGAGCACTACCTTTCTTCGATGCTTGATTTTCTGCCATCTCACTACAGCTCCAAGCAGGTACATGCATGTATGTGGTGATCAAGGAAATGGGAAGCAGGACGGTTACAAGTGTTCCAGCAGGAGGCATCCAAATCTGGCCACCACTAAGTTTAATAACCGTTTCCTACCCCACCAGCCAATGAACAAATGACTATATATAGCTTTAGCCCCTCAATTAGCTCATGGTATACATTAGCTGATGGAGTATGGCCTGGCCTCAGTGCTTAGTGCATGGTTTGAGTCATAGGCACTACACAAACAACATAGGTCACAATTCCTTATTTATCACCCATGCACAACTGTATACTTCTGTGTGTATAAGACATTTCCATGCACCATGTATGATACCCATATGCCCCATGGTTAACTGTCCCCCTACTATACTGTAGTTTCCTTGCCTCTGGTGGTGATGATAACCAGAACTCAACTCAAGATTTTGCTTTTTTCATAGTAAAAGTGACAAAAGCTAGGGTGGGGGCCTGCATATGATAGCCTCGTTCAGTATAATACACGGAAGAGGAAGAGCCTGTTTTTTGCGCTCTTCCGCTTCTGTGTATTACACTGAACGCAAACCGAAGAGCGAAAACAGGGGAGGCCTGGGAACGAGGCTATGCATATGAGGCTAGTGGCAATATTGGCTTATCCAATCAGCATTCTCTTCTGGGCTTCCTCTCCAAAGATATAAGCTTTACATACATACCGATAAGTATGTCATTAATGATATGACCGAGGGAGCCCTTGATATGACACTATACTGCTAAAGTGTACCTTCTCATTGTTAGATTCACAATGCCACTCTGAGGAAGCTGCTTAGCATTCCATCTCATGAACGAACAGCCACCCATGTAGAACAGGTACGATTCATGAAAATTCTTAGTACAGGTATGCATTTCTTAATCATATGTGATTAATTCTTAGTAGTAAGAGTGCAAGACTTGCATGTGTTTGCAACAATAATGCAGGTCCTGAAGTACATCAGGCAGCTATCACATCTCCAGGAGTACTCACCAGATGTACAAAGAAAGCTAGCCAAAGTGCTTCGATATGAAAGGTTGGTTCATGTCTTCCTTTTCCTTCCTCTCTCTTCCTATGCCAGTATGTAGTATAGCTACATACATTTTATGTATAGGTTACATTCACGGTGAGAACTATAGCTACTAAGTATACTTAGACCCAGAGCTACTCACCAACAGAGTCTTTGAAATTCACCGTATATCATTTCAGCTCTGCATGGATTGCAATAGTAATACACAAAGCGTTGTCAAACTTTTGCCACTTAAACTAAACCTAAGAGGGGCAGAATTGATCATTGTATAGCTGAGAGTTCTATATCCAGGTTTCACTCTTGGTGACTATCATGTTATACTCCTGGGATATTTATTGTAAGCTTCGAAACCAGAAACTAGGAGCAAGGCTACACCATAGACACACACCCCTTGCACCATCAGTTTATAGCCATGCAAGGCAAGTTTTTAGTCGAATGGCTTTGCAAGATATCAGTATCAGTAAACAGTCCCTGCCCCAAACTCTGAGTCCTAATTATAGAACTCTGTCTCCTTTTCATACAGTTTTGGGCCTGGGAGAGTAATCTTAAAGCAAGGACATCCACCCAGTGCTGTGTATTTCATATACTCAGGATGTGGTGAGTTGAATTGCTCCTGGCCATGTTTTCAAAGTAAGTGTACTGTGACTTCTCTTATGCACCAACGTAGTGTTAGTGAATATCAAGGAGCTGGACTGGAGAACCAACAAGTTTTTCAGCCTGACAGTGCGCATCATGCTACCTGGGGAGTGTTTTGGAGTAAGGACCACGTACAACAGCAATCTCATCATGCATCCTGCAGTGATAAGTGCTACACTGTAAACCATAGTAATGAAAAACACTAGCCTCGTACTCAGGCTGCTCCCATATTACTGGGGAGAAGGCTGGGTACAAGTTAAGGCTAGAAAAACACAGCTGCATAGCCTGTCATATTATAGTAGAACAGAAATCAGTCCAATTCAAAATGCAACCGACATCTGTACAAAATTCAAATGCATCATAAATTGCAAATTCATCACCTCAGCTTGATAAAATATAATTCATTGCATGCAATTGGCATTGTAGGAAATGGCCCTTCTTAACAGCTCTACAAGACGTGCAACTATCATCAGTAAGGAGTGTGTGGAGCTGCTGGTAGCCGACAAACAGGTGAATCTGAGTTATGCTGATCACATGATATACTTTAGAATTCTCATTCTGAAGGTGCAGCTACATGCATTGGTGATTGCAGAGCAAACATGTTTTCATATATATCCATCTATAGTGCATCACCCATGCAGCTACAGGTTTGTACTGTTCCCACCTGGATAAATTCTCATCTCTTCCAATACAGGACTTCCATCTTGTCTTGGAGAGCACCTTAAAAAACAAAGTTGCAAGGATAATTGACTACTGCAGGTAAAACACTACCCTACCTCATCTTAGTATAGACTGCTTGAGTTGTATGATTGGTGTCGTAAAGTCAAAACATTTCTTACCACAGTTCAGTTGACCTGCTGAAGCTTTGGCCTTTGCAGAAGCTGAAGTTATCACCAACCAATTTTTACTACCGGTATTTCAGGTATGTGTCTAAGCCAGAAATTTTCCTGCAAGTGAAGAAAGTTGTAGAAAAATTCCCTGCACATCTTCTGTAATCACTACCAAGTGAATGAGTACGACATTTCCTGTACATTCCTGCAATCATTCTGGAAAATTCATTCTTTCTATACGTATCACTCAAATGCAATTGAATGAAAGTGTAGGAAACTTTCCGCACATTTCATGAAATCACTTGCAGATGAATAAACATGTCACTATAGTCACCACATAGTAAAAGAAAGTACAAGAAATATTAAAGTACATTGAGAACACTACCAAGTGGAGGCGTACTTAGCTGATTGTATAAGTATCTCTTACAATCCCACCTTCCATGCACAGGCCCAACTGTGTGATCATCTCGGATTCAAACATCTTAACGTGGATTGCAGTGGTTCAATCTGTGAGCAAGAGTAGATAATATATAGTTCATCTCATGCACACACATACCTTGTTTCATACACCACTGTACGATGATGAATGTTTCCCTGGCCAGTTAATGACTAGCTATAATTATACTGGGTTTTAAATGCAAGAAAAAATACAAGCATAAAGTCAATGCACACCAAAGGATTGCAAACTCACAATCTCACATTCATTAGATAAATGCATTTTACAGTATCACTGCTAATGTTCTGTACGTATATGCATTTGTGGTGTATATACTTTGAATTCACTTTGACCTCATTATGCAGGGTGCTTGCAAGGTAGTCACCAAGGTTGAGGTCCCCTCTTACAGCCCAAAAAAGCACGGCTATCCCTCACTAGTACAGGGCAGTGTGCCTCCAGCCACTGGCAAGGACAGGAAAGTATGCTTCAGTGATCACAACATTGTTCTTCCAAAAGTGCCACTAGTTCCTAGTCTGGTTTCCAGGAAGGATACAGATGCAACCAGCAGTAGGATTGGTGAGATATAGTGTGACTGATTGAGAATGTACAGTATATTTCAGGTACTTAAAGTACTGTGGAAGGCAAGGATTTGGCATGCAATTTTTAATTCGTTGACAAGCAACTTGAAATTTACGGTATAATGCAGCTACAATTAGCACGTGCACAATTTCAGCTAACTTCACTGGGTATAAGTTGGGTATAAGTCAAGCCAATGAAAAGCCTAGCCTCATCCCCAGGCTCTCCCTCTCTAAGAGAGCCTGGGAACAAGGCTATGAAAGCCACCACCATGCAATGGAAGTCATCCACTTGCAAGGAAGCAAGATTCTTCTTTCATGTGCTTCAAAATCAGTTCTTGTTAGTCCTACTGGTACAGTAACTTTCTCCTCTCTCTCTCTCTTTCTTCTATTTTGAACTGCCACTGGGCACTAAAAGCAGAGGGGATATACCAGTAACAATCTGAATATAACATGTGATTTGCATTTTCTTTGCAATAGACATTGCAGGTACTTCCCATTCTCGTCACTATGATGTTCAGCATGGCTACAGACACCCAATGAAGGTCCACATGCATGAATAGATAGACATACTGGCATACTTGTACTCAGCCTCGTACGCAGGCCATGTGGTTGAGTATGAGGCTAACTTGTACTGTGCTTGCTTAACAACCATATCTAAATGAAGAATCCTGTCACATGCTGCCTGATGAGTATATTATTTATGGTTTACAGCAGAAGAGACAATTCATTGAAATTGGGACAATTGAAAGTGGAGAATGCTTTGTGAGTTTACTATCAAGCAGTACCACATTTATAAATGATATACCTGTTAAACACCCCTAGTAGGTAGCCTCGTCCCCAGACCCCGGCCTGCATGGAGATGAGGCTACCCTGGTAGGGAGTTAGGACATCCAGCATTGTGCTAAAATAAATTCTGTAGTATGATAAGTGACAGTCATTAGAGAAAGTGTGGAACAATAGGTGACAAGCATTTAGATGTGGTACGATGTTTAGATCTTGGACACTTCACGGTAGTTGGCTTATTTGCAATGTTTCGATTATACTCTGATAATCTTCTTCACGGTAGATTATCAGTTGCCTGAAGAAGATTATCAGAGTATAATTGAAACGTTGCAAATAAAAATTTTGCCAACTACCGTGAAGTGTCCAAGGTCTAAACATCGTATCGTGTACGTAATACACGGTAACATGACATTTAGATGTGGCTGATCTCTAAATCAACATGCCATGCTAGGAAGCACACATTGATTTCCATGGTAAAAAGTACAGTACTCATGCACTTAGTTAAGTGCATTTCGCTTGTAAGCACATATCTGCTATTAAGCACTGGTTTGCATGTGGTCACAGCACAACTCTAAATGAAGCACACACAAAATGCACCTCACTGTTAGGCACATTTCACTGTTAGGCACATTTCACTGTCAGGCACATTTCACTGTTAGGCACATTTCACTGTTAGGCACATTTCACTGTCAGGCACATTTCACTGTTAGGCACATTTCACTGTTAGGCACATTTTACTGTTAGGCACATTTTACTGTCAGGCACATTTTACTGTCAGGCACATTTCACTGTCAGGCACATTTCACTGTTAGGCACATTTCACTGTTAGGCACTCACTTCCTTCCTGTGGAGATATAAGCATGTGTGCTTAACAATGCGTGAGTATAGTAATCAGCTTACTGAGTCGAAAAGGATAATTATAAACATATTTTAATAGCTATTGTTCTCTATGAAATTTAGGGTCTGAATACACTGTTTGAGGTGTCAGGCAGGGGACTGAGTTTGGTGCGTAAGTTAAGAAACAAATGAATGCCATGCATCATGCTAGAGCAGGCCAATTATATGGTTCTTGCATATAACTGTCGTGTGTCTCAAGTTAACCTTGTTTCCTGATCCTTATACACCAATAGTTACCTTTATTAGCCTTGATCATATCTGAGCCTTGCATTTAATCCTAGTGCTAAAGGCCTGGTAAAAGTTATCCATATAATTGTGACAACCTAGATGTCTGAAGGCATGAATAGTCGTAAAGTGCCCATTTTCGTCAAGTATAGACATAGTTGCTACTGCAATAATTTTGTGTAAGATTTTTGTTTGCACTCGCACCTGTAGTCTGGTTGCAAGTTCATTTAAAACAATGCCACTGCACTGGCTTACTACAACATAGACATACTAAACCATTGCTACATCTGTTACATATACTCACATGCAGGTCAGCAAAGGAGCAGAGTGCATCATGATTTCAAAGCAGTTTCTTCAGAGAGAGGGACCAACCCAAGTGCTTCAGTGGATCAGAAATGAGGTGTTCATATATATATATCACTAGCTGGATGTAAACGTTAAAATACATCAGCACTTTACAAAAAGACATGCAGATCCAAACAACCAGTCTTGAGAGACAAATCAATATGTAAAGCATAAATTTTGACTCATGTTAGTTTCTATTAAGTTAATGATATTAGGTGCATATGCTTATCTTCAATTCACAGAGTTCCAGTGTCTATCCTGATGGAAAGCATCTTTCTGCGTTGTTCCAGCAGCAGCAAAAATGGAAACTTTTCAGGCAACAGCTCGTCGAAGACATGGTCTACAGACACTCATTGTTAAAGCAAAACATGCCTACATAGATATTTGTTAAAGAGAGCAACAGCCAGAATACACTTTACTGTTAGATTTAACAAGCACTTTGAATGTAAAGTCTATTTTCGTGTCATTCTCTAGAGACTCATTTTAACATGAGTTAATCGGGGGGGCGTCTAGCACGGGGTGAGCTGGCCGCGCATGCTCAGCAGACATAGGTACAGTAGCGCGAGTTCCTGCCAAGTGTCTCCGCTGCTGCCAGTCCGATACATCTGGCAACCGGCACAGTGTACAACCGTCACAGTGTATATACAAGCCACCCATTAAACATATAGTTGAACTGTAGATGTGTCAGTGATCATTAGTGCATGCTGCCATACTTTGTGGTGTGTGTGAAGGTCTAGAAAGTACACAAAAAAAATTCAGTTTTGCAACTGTCACACAAGCTTCTTTTAACATCCACCAAAAAAATTTTTATTTTGAGATTTTGCATTTTGATGCAAAATTAGAAAGCATACGATCTAGACTGCCCACAGTACCTGCTTATGAGCAGCCCAGCTATGTAACCATTTACCATGCATTTATTTGCTGTTGTTCAGCCATGCAGCTGCCATACTGTTTATGCTGTTAGGATGATGCATGTTAACGAGACATAAGTTGTTTAACATTTGCTACTTTGGGAAAATATATTGTTGTCGGATTGCTAATTAGAGATTACTATAGTTTGTTATAGGTTATAGTATTATTTCTATCCATGCACACTTCTGTTATCAGTAACAAGCTGAACCTGTAGCTGAAGATAATAGCTATAGCATGACCACAAACTTCACGAAAGGCTGTAGAAACTTCATATCAACCATGTGTACACCTGGGCCACGTTTCTGCAGTGTTCTTCTGGGAGTTTTCTTGCTGCTATCCAGTCAGCTACAAGTTTCAGGGAGACCTGGGGAGTTCTTCATCAAGCCAACACTCTCTGAGGACTGTGGAAATAAGCAACCATGCTGGACACTTTCAGACTATATCCAGAACATCAACTTCTACTTCACTTCGCACAGGACATTTTACTTTCTTCCAGGTAATCACACAGTTCAAAGTAACAAGGCCACTTCAGTTGTGATACATAACGTCATAAACCTCACACTGACAGCAAAACAGCAGGCATCTGTTGTTTGTGAGGGAAATTTAAGCTTCAGCTTCATAAATATCAGTAACTTGAAAATATCAAACCTTGAGTTTGTGGGCTGTGGCTTAGAAAAAGATGACATCAATGAAGTCCAGGCAGCAATCAAATTGGATAACATAAGTACTGTGTTACTCAGAAACCTTCACATACGGGACAGTTTTGGGTATGGAGTCTTTGGGTTCAATGTGCTTGGGCAGTCTAAAGTTACGGGCTGTAGGTTCTACCACAACCAATGGAGACCACCTGCTGATGAAAGTGAGGTTAATCATCAAAGGCATGCCAGAAGAAGTAAAACAAACAAAATGCTGGGTGGAAATGCATTGTTCATCTTTGACGAAAAACTACAAATTTTTACAAAGAATGTAGCTCTTGTAATTTCACATTCAGACTTTGCTTATGGGATTCATACAAGTGAATGGTACAAGAATATGGGCTATGGTCACATAGGAGGTGGGAGTGGATTGGGAATTTTTTATCAAGAACCCTACAGGGATGTGAGGTTTTATCTAGAATCCTACAGGAACATGAAAATTGTAATCAGTGATTGTACCTTCTTTAACAATACTGCATTCATTGGAGCCAACTTGTTTCTCGATTGGGGAACATCAATACCATACCAAGCTAACGTACGGTTGGATATCATCCACTGCAAATTTCACAATGGTAAAGCATACTTAAAAGGAGGAGGAATGTACATACACACCCACTCTTCTAAAGAAGCAACTAAAATTAAAGTGCAAATCATATACTGCTTTTTTGAGAGCAATTTTGGAAAACAAGGTGGTGGTTTGTTCCTTGACTCCAAACACAGCCCAGGCTCAAGAGGTCGTAATGATCATTCAGTCATACTGATGAACTGTTTGTTCAAACAAAATTCAGCCTCCAATGGTGGTGGTATTTATGCAGCAGTTAAATCACTTAAAACACATTATGGTCCTTCCAGAAACGATGGTACTATAAAAGTAATAATTTCAAACACCAAATTTATTCAAAACAGTGCGATAGAGAGTGGAGGGAGTTTACACTTATATGTCGAGAGAGCAAATATTTTAACATTTCAGCCTCAGGTCAAAACTGTTACCAGCATTTCCCTGGTTACTCACAACCTCATTAGTATAGAAGTGAACAACTGTAACATCACTGAAAGCGAAGCAGCACTAGGATCAGCTTTAATCATTTCAGGATGTGAAAATGAGTACCATTTTATATTAGAAAAATATGAATGTAGCAAACCATTAAATACATCTATACAGTTGTCACATGTAAACTTCCTCAATAACACTAGCCCGCAAATAGACTATGGTACAGCAGTTCTTCATGTAAACAACACGAACTGGATCATCTTGGAAGATTCCCTGTTTGATACCAATAATGGCAGTGGAGTTTACGTAAATGCATCAAATGTAATTTTAAGAGGCCTGGTACAGTTTTTCAACAACAAAGCCTACTATGGAGGTGCCATTCATCTTGACTGCAATGTATTTTCAAAACAGTCACTACTGTATTTGACATCAGGTAAACTTCTTATCACTAACAACACTGTGAAAATATATGGTGGAGCTATAGCTGCTAATGAACAGTGCATAGACATGGATTTGTGCTTTTTCCAGGAGCTACTACCCACATCTAGGCAATCTATGGTCGTTATAATGAAAAACAACACTGCTGAAGTTGCTGGTGACTCAATTTATGGTGGATTGATAGAATCCTGCCACTTTTTATTAATGAATAGCAAAAGTGAACTGTCTATACGCGAGCAACTGACTGCTGATTACTTTGCCAGAATTTTTAAAACTGATGGTCTTCCCTCTTCCTCCAATATCGCATCAAGAGCCTACAAGGTATGCTTCTGCAATGAAAGCTCTTCTCTACAGCTGCAGGAGTGCATTACCACTAAGGAGATGAGTGTCTTTAAGGGACAAGAATTCAATATTCTTGCAGCAACTGTAGGCCAATACAGAGGAGCTTCACCTGCCATTGTTCGCAGCAAGTTACAAACATTTGGATTTGAAGGGCAACTTGGAGCACAACAAGGTGTTCAGGGATTAGGCCGCGCCTGTGAAAATCTGACATATT
Source organism: Agelas oroides (assembly GCA_949130485.1). Classification (NCBI taxonomy): domain Eukaryota; kingdom Metazoa; phylum Porifera; class Demospongiae; order Agelasida; family Agelasidae; genus Agelas; species Agelas oroides. The sequence goes on along the minus strand of OX422187.1, from coordinate 4,432,560 downwards.
CAATTAGAGCCACAGCAGACTATGTTGAACTGCATCTAACTGTTGAGGGTGCACTGACATCTAGTCTAGCTATAGGCACCATTAATGTGACCTTTCTACCATGTCCTTTTGGATTTCAGCCTTCTGGCATTCCTCAGAAGTGTGACTGTGCACAAGAACTCACTGGAATACCAGGAGTCTGGTGTGATATTGACACCATTACAGTTCATCGCCCAGCTGCTATGTGGATTGGGAACAATTCAAATAGTCATATTTCTCACAGCAACTGTCCCTTTGACTACTGTAAGCCAGAGGATAGCAATCTCAGCCTCTGGAATCAGGATGATCAGTGTGTGTTCAATCGCTCTGGTGTCCTGTGTGGAGCCTGCCAACCAGGACTCAGCCTTGCTCTGGGAACCTCTCAGTGTCTGCAGTGCTCCAACATTTACCTCCTCCTCCTCATTCCATTTGCACTGGCTGGAGTAACTCTGGTTTTTCTGTTGCTGAAGTGCAACCTCACTGTTTCTGAGGGGACCATCAATGGACTCATCTTCTATGCCAACATTGTCCGAGTTAATCAGGCCATCTTTTTCCCACAGCCGAGTTCACTGTTCGTAACTAAAATCTTGTCTGTCTTCATTGCCTGGCTAAACCTTGATCTTGGAGTACAGATTTGTTTCTTTATGAACATGACTGCTTACACCAAGGCTTGTTTCCAGTTCCTATTCCCTATATACATTTGGCTGCTAGTTGGGATCATGATAGTTTCCAGCCAGTATTCTTCAACCATCTCAAAACTCACAGGCTCAAATGCAGTTCCAGTACTGGCAACTCTCTTTCTGCTTTCATATGCAAAGCTCTTGCGTGCTATTATAGAGGCTGCTTCACCTATAGTTTTGACTGACAAGAATTCCTTAGTGTGGCTAATGGACGGCAATGTTGCTTTCCTCAAAGGAGCCCACATTTTCCTATTTCTGTTTGCACTGGTAGCTATGGTGCTTTACATAGTACCCTTGACCTTGCTGGTGTTGCTAGCACCTTGTCTGCAAGCTAGATCTCGACAACGACTACTAAGGTGGATAAATAAATTGAAGCCCCTGCTGGATGCCTACCAGGGTCCATACAAGGATGGGTTTCGTTACTGGACTGGACTGATGCTGGTTGTTCGTATCATACTGTTCACTGTGTTTGCAAGCAACGTAGTCTATGACATGAGAATGAACTTACTTGCCATCATAACAATGCTTTATGCCATAGTCATATGCTTCTGGAATTTTGGACGAGTATACAAAACAATCTTTGTGCATATGTTAGAAATATTTTTCATTCTAAATCTTATAGTCTTTGCGGCTTGCACACAGTTCCTGAAAACCTCCAAAGCATCATCTCAGAAATTGGAATACGTAACTTGTACAATGGTTGGAAGTGCCTTTATAGTTTTCTGGGGAATAATAACATACCACTCTTATCATCAAATCAGAAACAGCAGAGTGGTTTTTGTGCAGTACATTATCACACTTTGTTGTAGGCAAAGAAAAATTCCAAAAACACCCCCAAACAGACATGATCCCAATGAAGATGTTATTCATGTGTCCCCACAGCCGACAGTAACCGTGGTTGAGCTATGTCAATTAACTGAATCTTAGTGACAACTAACTATAAATACACTTGTCAATGTTGCCATAATACTTTTTCTGTGCTACAATTATGGTGCACTTTTGTTGTACGTAACACCTTTATGTTTGTTTTATCTTTAGCTGCAATGAAATTAATTTTTATTATTACACCATCACTATATATGTATAGTTTCTGCAATTTGTGCTGATTACACATTGTTCTTCATAGTGAATAATTGTATGCATCAACATATTAAAAAGTTTTGCAGATTATGCTTAATCTAACAGTGCAGTTGCAAGAAGCATAGCTATTTATGCAGTAACTCATTGATAGACAGAACTTGCATGGCACCCAAAAAGCAACTTTAAAGTGAATCTACCAACAGGCCAAAGACTGTTTATTACAAGTGTATGCTTTGCCAAAGCTTTTGCTTTCTGAATGAAAGTGGGTGCTGTGTGTGTCAGACTAACAAAACTATAGTGCTTTGGGAAAATCTCATTTTGGATTTTGTTTTCTAAACATAACTCTGCATTTGGATAATTTGTACTACAACAAAAGTCAGTCCCAAGGGGTAATTACACAATTTCATTATTTACAAGTAACCAAAAAGAGCATGACAAGCAGTCATGTGTACACCTGGACCACTTTTCTGCAGTGTTTTTTTAGGATTTCTCTTGCTGCTATCCAGTGAGCTGCAAGTTTCAGGGAGACCTGGGGAGTTTTTCATCAAGCCAACACTCTCTGAGGACTGTGGAAATAAGCAACCATGCTGGACACTTTCAGACTATATCCAGAACATCAACTTCTACTTCACTTCGCACAGGACATTTTACTTTCTTCCAGGTAATCACACAGTTCAAAGTAACAAGGCCACTTCAGTTGTGATACATAACGTCATAAACCTCACACTGACAGCAAAACAGCAGGCATCTGTTGTTTGTGAGGGAAAATTGAGATTTAGCTTCGTAAATATTTTGAACTTGAGTATATCAAACTTAGAGTTTGTGGGCTGTGGCTTGGAAAGAAGTGGTAGCTCAAATGGAGGGATACAGGCAGCACTCAGATTGGTAAATATTCATTCCTTATTGCTCCAAAACCTTCACATACGGGAGAGTTTTGGGTATGGAATCTATGGGTTTAATGTTGTTGGGCAGTCTAGAGTTACAGGCTGTAGGTTCTACCACAACCAATGGAGACCACCTGCTGATGAAAGTGAAGTTAACAATCAAAGACATGGGAGAAGAAGTAAAACAAGTATGTTGGGAGGAAATGCACTGTTTATGTTTTTAGATTCACGGAAATATTATAATTATGGTGGGCACAGTGTACTTGAGATTTCGCATTCAGAGTTTGCTCATGGAACTGACAGAAGTGAATGGTACAAGAATGTAGGCTCTGACCAAATGCACACTACGTTTGGTGGTGGAAGTGGTCTGGGGATTATTGCCCACCAGATAGACTACAATATTTACAACATTAGTGTTACCATCTCCAACTGTACTTTTTACAACAATACAGCAACCGTTGGTGCCAACTTAGTTCTAGCTTATGAACTATTTGGACAACCATATAGACCGCCTACCATTTGTAGATACACCATTGCTGTCATCAACTGCAGTTTTCACAGTGGAAAAGCATACTTGAGAGGAGGAGGAATATACATACACACTGAATATTCGCAACAAGCAGCAAAAATTCTAGTGCAAATTTCAAAGTCCAAATTCTCAAATAATGAGGCAGCAGAAGGTGGTGGTATCTTTCTCAATTCCACAAGTATTTTGGAAGACAACAGCATAAGTGATATTCACAATACACTCATACTGAAAAATTGCCAGCTCATATCTAACATAGCCAACAATGGTGGTGGTGTTTATGCCATTTTGAACACATCACCTTCATCACGGTATCAAGTTCCTAGCTATTACTTCATTGCTATTAAATTAACAGTTTCAAACACCACATTCTTCAATAACAGTGCAGAGAAGAGTGGAGGGAGCACATACTTTTTCCTGAAGACAGCAACTATGTATATCATGCTACCAGTAAGCCAACAAGTGATTTCCCACCTGTTTACTACAGGCCTTTTCATTGCTATAGAGGTTACCTCCTGTAACTTCACTGAAAGTGAAGCTGAACAAGGATCAGCTATGATCATTTCAGGGTGTGAAACAGAGTATGACTATTTACGACAAAATGAAGGCGGTGGATGTGGCAGACCTTTAAATACGTCTATTATAGTGTCCGATGTAAAGTTTTTTATGAACACTAGCCCGCAAATAGACTATGGTACAGCAGTTCTTCATGTAAACAACACGAACTGGATCATTTTGAAAGATTCCCTGTTTGATATCAATAACGGCAGTGGTGTTTACGTAAATGCATCAAATGTAATCGTAAATGGCCTGGTACAGTTTTTCAACAACATAGCCTACTATGGAGGTGCCATTCATCTCGACTGCAATATTTTTTCACTTCGGTCACTGCTGTATTTGACATCAGGTAAGCTTCTTATCTCTAACAACACTGCAAAAATATATGGTGGAGCAATAGCTGCTAATGAAAAGTGCATAGACATGGATTTGTGCTTCTTCCAGAAACTTAAATTACAAGATTCTAGAGAACCTATGGTAGTTATAATGAAAAACAACACTGCTGAAATTGCTGGTGACTCAATTTATGGTGGATTAATAGAATCCTGTTATCTTGTTTTAGTCAACAGCGGTGGTGTAACTACACATGAGCAACTGACTGCTGATCACTTTACCAGAATTTTTAAAACTGATGGTCTTTCCTCTTCCTCCAATATCGCATCAAGACCCTACAAGGTATGCTTCTGCAATGAAAGCTCCTCTCTACAACTGCAGGAGTGCATTACCACTAAGGAGATGAGTGTCTTCATAGGACAAGATTTCTACACTCTTGCAGCAACCGTTGGTCAATACAGAGGAGCTTCACCTGCCATTGTTCACAGCAAATTACAAACATTTGGATTTGAAGGGCAACTTGGAGCACGACAGAGTGTTCAGGGATTAGGTCGCACCTGTGGGAATCTGACATATTCAATTACGACAATAACAGATCATGTTGAACTGCATCTAACTGTCGATGAAGCACTGACATCTAGTCTAGCTATAGCCACCATTAATGTGACCTTTCTACCTTGTCCTTTTGGATTTCAGCCCTCTGGCAATCCGCAGAAGTGTGACTGTGCACAAGAACTCACTGCAATACCAGGAGTCTGGTGTGATATTGACACCATTACAGTTCACCGCCCAGCTGCTATGTGGATTGGGAACTACTCAAACAGCCTAATCACACATGGCAATTGTCCCCTTGACTACTGTAAGCCAGAGGATAGCAGTCTCAGTCTTTGGAGACAGGATGATCAATGTGCATTCAATCGTTCTGGTGTTCTCTGTGGAGCCTGCCAACCAGGACTCAGCCTTGCTCTGGGAACCTCTCAGTGTCTGCAGTGCTCCAACATTTACCTCCTTCTCCTCATTCCATTTGCGCTGGCTGGAGTCGCCCTGGTTTTTCTGTTGCTGAAGTGCAACCTCACTGTTTCTGAGGGGACCATCAATGGACTCATCTTCTATGCCAACATTGTCCGAGTTAACCAGGCCATCTTTTTCCCACAGCCGAGTTCACTGTTCGTAACTAAAATCTTGTCTGTCTTCATTGCCTGGCTAAACCTTGATCTTGGAGTACAGATTTGTTTCTTTATGAACATGACTGCTTACACCAAGGCTTGTTTTCAGTTCCTATTCCCTATATACATTTGGCTGCTAGTTGGGGTCATGATAGTTTCTAGCCGGTATTCTTCAACCATCTCAAAACTCACAGGCTCAAACGCAGTTCCAATACTGGCAACTCTCTTTCTGCTTTCGTATGCAAAGCTCTTGCGTGCTATTATAGAGGTTGCTTCACCTATAGTTTTGACTGACAAGAATTCCTTAGTGTGGCTAATGGACGGCAATGTTGCTTTCCTCAAAGGAGCCCACATTTTCCTATTTCTGTTTGCACTGGTAGCTATGGTGCTTTACATAGTACCCTTGACCTTGCTGGTGTTGCTAGCACCTTGTCTGCAAGCTAGATCTCGACAACGACTACTAAGGTGGATAAATAAATTGAAGCCCCTGCTGGATGCCTACCAGGGTCCATACAAGGATGGGTTTCGTTACTGGACTGGACTGATGCTGGTTGTTCGTATCATACTGTTCACTGTGTCCGCAAGCAACATTGGGGGTGATCCTCAAGTGAACTTACTGGCTATCATAATACTCTTAGCAGTCATAGTCCTGGGCTTTTGGAACTTTGGAAGAGTGTACAAAAATGCTTTTGCGCATATACTAGAGGTTTTCTTTATTTTCAATCTTGTATTCTTGACAGCTACCACTCAATTTCTGAAAACATCACAAGATTATTCCCACACAGAAGAGTATGTGACTTGTACAATGATCGGAAGTACCACTGTAGTATTCACAATAGTACTTGCCTATCATTCCTACCACCAAGTGAGAAACAGCAGGGCAACTTTCATACGTTACATTTTATCACAGTGTCAACGGAAAAATACAGTTCCAGAACATCTCACAGATAGAACCAACATTCCTCCTGTTCCACCTCATTTGATAGTTGATAGAAATCAGCTACGTGAACCCCTACTCACTAACAATTGACTATTGACTTGTGCAATGCATCTTCCACATGGTGCATACCTCTCTAAAGATGAGCTGCATCACAAAAAATTACTTGTCAGTTTCACTGTAAGCAGATTATAGGTTATATTCACAGTCATGTAGCACCTTCAATCTTCATGCACAAGCTGTATTTTCTTTTTTGGCACAAACGGTTCAAATTCACTACTGCATACACTTATATGTGTGGAAAACTGAAAATCATGTTGAGTATTCCTCAGTATTAATATTAGCAACAAGCTACAGATACAACAAAGTCAGTAGAAACTTGAGTAACTATTTGGAAATATAATTTATCAAGTATATCAACCATCATGTTTGATATGTGCATAGCTATGCATGAAGATCACAGCTAGAGATACTAATTGGGAAAATGTTACTAGTTAGCCATTTTCTACCAGCTGGTACAGAAGCAGCTGTAGTATAAATTATCCAGAGAAGAGGCAAAACATACAAGTCAAGCAAGCAGTCATAAGTATGCAGAATTTGTGACTAGTACTGAGCTAAGTGGATGTAAGAGTAGCTACGTGAAAACCTCTTTTCACAGATATCATACAACATACAAGCTATACTCCAAACCATACAGCCAATACAACACAGGCACTGATTAACCACTAAACTGCACAAATCAAACTACAAAGACGACTGTCGTACATTGTTACTAGTGCTGACAACCATCTCTAGTAAACCCCATTATAATTGTGGAGCCCCATCTTCAAACACTGAACAGGTTTTTTGATGACCTTTTGAGCTTGACTTTAGCTCTTAGTCTCGTATGAAGAAATTTGAGGACACTAAATAAATTTAATGTCGGGGTTAATTTATTTTCCTATATTCAGTGAAAGCTACTATTTGGAACGCTACTTTGTCTGGTTTTTACCCCACCTAGCTACCATCCTACTCATTCCAAACCCAACTAGAGTTCCATTGCTCCCACTGGCACTGAGCACAAAACTATCAAAGGGGCTGCTTTGCAGACCAGTCATGACGTCATGGCCTGGAAGTTGAATGGCAGGAACGCAAGCTTACTCCAGTTGATGCACACCATATACTTTAGTGCGATGTCGGCAATTGATCATGATTCTACCGGCATTTGTTCACCTCTGGCGTAGCCGTGCTACTGGCATAAAAAACCTCTGGCAGTGGGTAAACTTCGTCTTCAACAGGTAAGCTTGTATTTGCTCGGCCTATCATGAACCATAGATAGTAGAGTGTCACTCCACTATCTATGCATGTCATGAACATAGCCGGCTTGGCTAGTCTCGCATCACCACTTGTAACAGGCTCATTATCCCCGCCCGGCAAAGGATCACTTGGGTGTAATATTACACTGTAACAACTGGTAGAAAATATACACTTGACTTGCCAGACTCCTGTTAGATTGGCGTAGACTGACGTAATCCGTAGATGTAGTCTAGCAAAGCTAGATATATTTCAGTAAGACCAGAAGAAAAGCAACCATGTTTTCGTCAGTGTAGACATACCCTAACCTAGTCGTCTGGATTATAAATTAGAATAAGTTGTGTGGATCATTCACTGTTGAACTCCCATTTGCACACATCCCTCAGGGTGGACCATAGCCGTGTTGCTGCTGTGGGGCCAGATCGTGCTGCTGCTGAGTGGGTGCTCAGGCTGGGGGGATCGGTCAAGTTCAATAACCTAGACAACTGGAGTTCAGACTACAACCGCCTCCCCACTGAACCACAGGGCCATTTGCAGGTGGAGGCTATTGATGTATCTGGAATTTCCATCACTGACAATGGACTAGAACATCTGGGTATGCACGTGTGATATGGGGAAATTTAGCATACTAATGAGTGTTTGGAAATATAGACCTGACGAGGTATTTCTATATGGCATAGCACTATACATGTAGAAGGCATTTGCACATAATACCGTATAGCCGGAAAATTTGACAGGGAATTAAGTTTGGTAGTCGGGGTTGAAACCACCAATTTAAAATCCGCCAATATTATTTCATACGCAGCACGTAATGACGTAATGCATGCAGTAGCGCTCTTGGCCCTGTCCAGCGCCCCTCTACACGGCTGTACATATAGCTAGCCCGGCGCTAGCATGCTGCCAGTTTTGTTTCTTATAAAGTTGCAAACACATGGCTTTGTTCAAGTACCTCAAGTGAGAGATGACAATGCTGCTTGATAAACGGACCTGAGATGCCACTGCCAAATTTAAATTCCACCAATATTTTTTACGGTCGGTTTGGGGCCAAACCGCCAAATTTATAGAATTTCCGGCTATATGGTATGTCATTTGTGTTCAATTTCTTTTGCTAGCAAACTCATAAATGATTTCCTTCTGGCTAAGACTCAATAGTACTCTCTACCTAACTGTTAAACATGAGATCTGCTATTTTACTGCTTGCAGCTGGTCTAGAAGTCCTCTGGAGTTTGAAGATGAGAGGATGCCGGTACCTGACTGATGTGGCCGTGGGTCACTTAACTTTGGTGCGTGGCTCATTGCGCGAGTTGGACATAGGCCACTGTAATGGCATATCAGGAGCAGGTCTCCGCCACTTGTATGAACTCAGGTCAGATGATGTGATCTGACGTATTAACTTGTACGTGTGTGAGATCAAGTTCAAAGTCCAAATACTTTTAGTATTGGCCTTCGCATCCTTGCTACCAGTTTCAAAGTTGGAAATAGCAATGCAGAATGGCTGGATTGAGCTGAACTTGAAACATAGTTGCCAAGCATTAGGCTGCTGATCTTGAACAAGAGCACGTAAGAACGGGCGACTGGAGTAAGAGCATGTAACTGTGTAAGATTTGAAACCGGTTTTACCGCCAGTACTAAAAATAGTAACACGCACTGCGCAGCTGCACATAGACATAAGCCTTGTTGCTAAGCACGTCACCGGGTGTTCTATTTTTAATAATTTTGACCGGACTATGGCCTTCTATTGGAGTTACACGCTCTTACTCGAGCCGCCCGTTCTTATGCACTCTTGTCTTGAAGTATAGGTAGGTAGTATATAGGCACAGATCAACTGGTCAGTGTCACTAAATACTAGATACCACCCTCAGGAATGTCACACTTAAGAACATCACACTCTGCTTCTGAATATAGCGTGGAGATAGCGTGGCGGGAATGAAACAAAATCAGTTTAACTACCCTAGAAATTTGACAACCTCCAAGGCAAACAGATTAGCTACAACTACCACTTGGTTTACATAAAGGTTTTGGCTTGCACAACTAGGTATCATGTACGTGTGCACACAAAGACGTATGCTCTTGGCATGCATTTATTCCTAGTTGTCATGCACTCTGTAGCTGCACCAGGCTGCAAGTTGACTCTCTTGTCTTGTGTTATAGCTTGTTGCAGAGGCTGAATGTGGAAGGTACTGCCTGTGTGTCAGACAGAGAGAGAATCTTGGAGCAGTTACAGAAAGCACTCCCAAACTGCTTGATCAGCAGTTAGATGTCACTGTTAGTGTTGTTGTTGAGTTATTTCTCCTCCACTGTGAAATTGTCAAAAGTAGCATTGGGAACGTACATCTAAAGAATATAAACCAGTCATAGTTTCATTTCTGATGTCAAACACCAATACCGGCTAAGAAACATTATTATTCACTCGATGAATTCCCATTGACAGATTTGACAGTTTTTAAGCTTGTTAGTCTCTCCAACAGTATATGATAGTACCTAGCTGGAAAGAGGGGGGGTGGCCATACACCTCCTCCTTGCTTTGTTTCAATTGCTATTGGCCACTGCCGACTCAGATTTGCAAGCTTGGGATGCTGCAGAGGCTGGTGTCATTCCCAGCAGATGCATGACACATACGAGCCAACTCAGTGATGATGACAGCATGGAATGCAATGCTCTTAGGAACAGTAGTTTGGATACGGGACACACTAATGGTTTAGTATCTACATAAGTTCTTCCTTTTTGATGGCTAGTGATTGATTTGTCCCTTTTCCTTTTTGACAGTGATTGCAGAGATAAGTTGAGTAATAACACCGTGGGTAGGAGTACCGCTCAAACCTCATGTCATCTTGAAACTCACTCCACATAGCGGTCAGGTTACAACAGTATAGGGAGGGATCCACATACCATGCAAACCACACTAAGGCTGTAAATGCACAGTACAGCACTCCAAGTTTGTGAATCTGTCAGTGAGTTGGCAGTGCTCAACAGCAGTAGGAGTTTCTGGTCGTGGTGAATTTTCCCTAGAGAAAATAGCCTGAACTGAAGGAACACATTGCACTTCGGTATACAAAACACGAGTGTGCAGTTTACTAAACAAGGTAGCAAAAGTGAGTCCCTGCTTATCAATTATAAATAAAGCTAGCTAGCAGTACTACTTTAGCCATAAACTTAAGTATAGCTATAGTACTTGGAAAGTAGGAGATGGACTTACATCTCCATTTTGCTTTGCTCCTACTGCTGTTGAGCACTGCCAACTCACTGACAGATTCACAAGCTTGGAGTGCTAGTAATCAGCAAAGAATGATGTCATTCTCAGAAGCTGCAAACACCAAACCAAGCCCACAAATCAATAACAGCAAGGGGCTCATTGTTCTTATGAACAGCAGTTCAAATACAACTCTACAGACAGTGGATGCATCTTCACTGAGACAACCTTCATTGCTTCACAGTGGTGGTGCTAGCAAGGAACACGAGTACAGTTGTTCCCGTCCATGGTTTTATCCCAAGAACAGCAGCAATGGAAGTACAGTATGTGAGTGTGGTAGTCCAGTAGGAAACGCAGTTCAGTGCCCCACTGAAAGTCAGTTACAAGTACTTGTTTGTTACTGTATGACATACAATAAAGAGACGGCTTCATTTGTTGTTGGAATGTGCTTTTATGCTTGTTTCTTTGGCAACACATACTATACCATTCCGAGGTGGGTTAATGCTACCAACCAAAATGCTGTTGTGTGTAGCAGATTACACTTTCATAGAGATGGTCAGTTGTGTGGTACATGTGAAGATGGATTTACTCTTCCTGTGTATTCCTACTCCTTAGCATGTGTAGAATGCTCCAACTATACCAAAAACTGGATCAAGTATATACTGGCTGCCTTTCTGCCTCTTACGTTATTCTTCTGGGTCATCATAGTCTTTAGATTAAGTGTCATTTCTGGTTTGCTCAATGACTTCGTATTTGGAGCACAAATTACGCATGCTTATAGCTTTGTTTTCTACATCAAATACATCTACGACAATAGTGTTTCTCTCAAAGATTGTGTTCTCCTTGTACAGCTGTTGGAATCTGGATTTTTTTCGCACGGTGTATACGCCATTCTGCTTGCATCCTAAGCTGACTACAATACAGGCTTTAGCAATGGACTATCTCATAGCAGTTTATCCTTTGGCTCTTCTTGGTTTGGTATACCTTTTAGTTGAACTTCATGATCGTGGTTGCTGGCTGATTGTGTGGCTATGGAAGCCATTTCATTACAGCTTTACTCGTTTTAGAAGACAGTGGGATATTAAAACCTCACTTATTGATTCCTTTGCCACATTTCTTTTTCTATCATTTGTAAAGTTCCTCAGTGTGTCAGTAGACCTTGTAGTTCCAACCACTGTGTACAATATTCATGGTAAACGACTTCCAAAGACTCACCTCTACTATGATGGAACCACTGAGTTCTTTGGCAGAGAGCATCTTCCTTTTGGAATCGTGGCACTTCTGGTGTTTCTGGTCTTTAATCTCTTTCCCACACTGCTTCTATGTCTGTATCCATGTGAATGTTTCCAAAGATGCCTAAACAAGCTAGGGTTGAGGTGTGGTAAGCTGCACATACTCATGGACTCATTTCAGGGCTGCTACAAAGATGGAACAAATGGTACACGTGACTGTCGGTGCTTTGCAGGGCTTTATCTTTGGCTACGCATTGTCCTAATGGCATTGTATGCTCTTACTCGAACAGATTTCTATTATCCACTTGCAACAGTTGCTGTTGTGGTCTTTGGCATCTTTTTTGCTATTTTTCAGCCTTACAAAGTAGCTGCTCATAATACAGTTGGCATCTTTCTCATCTTTTCTTTTGTTATTGGCTATTCTTCTGCCATGGCTGGCATTATTTCTAGTGCACAGACTGTAGTAAAATCCTTCCATAACACATCAGTAGTAATGATAGTATTTACATATCTAATGCCCCTCTTTTACTTTGTCGGAGTTGCTGTATACTGGTTAGTTGCTAGGAAAAAACTGCCACAAAAGTGTTTTCACAGACTGATGCACAGAAATGTAAGGGGAGAAGAGCAACAGCCACTGGTGGATTCCCTACCAGATAGAATTGTTCATCCAGAAGAATATGGATCATTGCATTATCCCTGTACCAATGCTAGCAGACAGTGAGCACCGGCTACAAGGAATTGAACTAGGACACTAAAACTGAACTTGGGATATACTATTTCCTTTGTGTATTACTGGTGGTTACTACCACTATCATATTCACTTACAACAGTTACTAGCTACAAGTATAATGTATAGCCACATTTATTTGGTATACAGAAACCAACACAGTTACATGCATGGTAACATAGTCACTGCAATACTCTAAAGGAAACTGTTAACGTGCATGGCACAAAAGGCTGCTGACAGTGTTAGTTTGATGTAGTATCTACTGAAGATGGAATGTAAATGACGAGAATTGTAGCTGCTACATAGCTATCTACTGATGTAATATTTAGGAGAGTTTGATGTAATCTTTGGGGTACTATGTGATCAGCAAATACACTGAGTGAATGCATGGTTATGTTTTCTGGTTTGACATTTTTTTTTGTTAACTCGCAGCACTTCTCCTTTCATTGAGCACTATTATACCAAATTTGGTTTTAACCCTATACTATATAGAGAAAACCAGGCTAGTTACAATCAAGGAAAGCATCACAGGCCATCATGCAGTTTACTTTCAATTCAACCTCCCAAAAAGTACAATCTATATATCAACTAGTTTTGGTGATTAATTTTGCCAACAACCATCACATATTGTTTCAATTTATTGATTTGTTATGGCTAGCTAACTCTTGATTGTACAGAAATGTTTTCTGGAGTGTAAAGATGAGGATATTCATTCTGTATCATGGAAACACACCAAAACATAACAGCCATGGCTGTGGCGCATGCACAAGATACAAGATGATTGTCTGTACCAAACTGTGTGACTATACATTTGACTGAGAACAATAACACCTTCAACTCAGCCAAAATGAAGTGTGTAGTCCAATAATGGCTAGAACCTCACCTTGCATCCTCAGATATACAAATACACGTCCATGGTTTTATCCCAAGAACAGCAGCAATGGAAGTACAGTATGTGAGTGTGGTAGTCCAGTAGGATACACAGTTCGGTGCTCCACTGAAAGTCAACAGTTAGAAGTACTTGTTTGTTACTGTATGACATACAATAAAGAGACGGCTTCATTTGTTGTTGGAATGTGCTTTTATGCTTGTTTCTTTGCTAACACATACTATACCATTCCGAGGTGGGTTAATGCTACCTACCAAAATGCCTTTCTGTGTAACAGCTTACACTTTCATAGAGATGGTCAGTTGTGTGGTGCATGTGAAGATGGATTTGCTCCTCCTGTATATTCCTACTCCTTAGCATGTGTAGAATGCTCCAACTATTTATATTGTCAAGTACAACAGTTAGTTACTACAAGTATTAATAATTTAGTATGCAGAAAAACAATTAAAGGTACACGCATGGAAATTTACCCAGTGCAGTGTACAATACTCTAAAGGAACTACTTGCATGCATGGCACAAAAGGCTACTATGACGGTGTTAGTTTGATGTAGAATCTACTGATGTAAGATTTGGAAAATAATAATATTTGGGAGTTTAAATGGGAACTGTGTGACTACTATGACTAAATGTATGGTTATCTGGTTCTTTTTAGTTTGAAAGTTTGTTCAATACATTCCCTTCCTTATAATACCAAATTTGGATTGAACCCTATAACTATATATAGAGATAAATATAAAGTGACAAGCATCACAGACTGTATCGTTCAATCAACTTTCAATTCAACAACCTGAATAGAACAGCTAGCCTATATCAACTTGGCAGACAAAATATTTTTAAAGCGTGACACTTAGAGTAGAGCACAGAAGGTGAGCAAGAGACAGTCAAATTTTAGTAGCTTTTATTTTATACCAAGATTGTACCATGAACAAAATTTAAACAAACTTGGCTGCCAATTGTTTTGAATTGTTCCTTTGTGAGATTGTGGGTAGACATTTGGTGAGTTTGGGGGTAGCTATATAGATGTGAGGGACGAACATATTGATGGCATGGTACACAAAGCTGCTAATTTAAAAGCTTTCTTTTAACGTGCTGCTGTGATATTAATATAGGCTGAGAGTATTGCCTATACTGTCAATGACTGATGTACCCCTCCTGCACTATGCATAGTATATGCAACAGAGTATAATAATTGCTATTCAGTGTAAACTGCAATATCAAAACTGTGAGATTTACAGCTCTTATGTGTACAGGTATACATCCACATGCACACACACACACCAGTTTCCCTGGTGGTCTCTGTGAACAAAATCATTGAAGGTAATATGCACTACAACTGCATGGCAACTGCCTCCCAGCACAACAATGTGACCCTCTCTCTCTCTCTCTCCACCACCTTCACCAGCACCACATCTCCTCCCTCCACCACTGTGGTGCTAGAACTGTACAATGAGGAACCAGGGAAGAGTACACTTGCATTGCCACCATCTCCCATACAGGGAATATGTCATGGTTCCTTAGATTTATATACCCTTCCTTCTGAGCACCAAATTTACAATATTATCTAGTAGCTACGTAGCCACAAGAAGAAAATCTGCTGCCATTCAGCAATTGCTGCACTTGAGTGTTGCCAACAACTATACAGTGAGTGGGGTGCATTAAGTATTGACCCTGTGCTATGTGTGCTACTGCTTCATTAGCTAATAGCTCAAGTGTCCTGGTGTTGATCAAAACTGAATGTGATGTTGCTCATAGTGAATTTGCCCTAGAGCAAAACATCACACTTTGTTATGAAAATTGCATACTATTACAAAACATGGGTGTACACTTTCAGTTATAAAACCAAGTCACTGAAATCAAAATAAAACTAGCTAACAGTAGTACTGTTGACTTATAGCCATAGTGTAGAACTTAAAGTGTATATGGGAGATGGCCATGCACCTCTTTCTTGCTTTGCTCCTATCGCTGTTGGTCACTGCTACCTCAAATTCGCCACCTTGGAATGCCAGTAGTCAGCAGAGAGTGGAGTCATTCCCAAGTAGTACAAACACCAATGCTTCTGATACCAGCCAGCACAGTGATGACAGCAAGGGACTCAATGCTCTTAAGAACAGCAGTTCAAATACAACACTACAAACAGCGAATGCAATTTCACTGAGACAACTTTCATTGCTTCACAGTGATGGTGCTAGCAAGGAACACAAGTACAGTTGTTCACGTCCATGGTTTTATCCCAAGAACAGCAGCAATGGAAGTACAGCATGTGAGTGTGGTAGTCCAGTAGGATACACAGTTCGGTGTTCCACTGAAAGTCAACAGTTACAAGTACTTGTTTGTTACTGTATGACATACAACAGAGAGTTGGCTTCATTTGTTGTTGGAATGTGCTTTTATGCTTGTTTCTTTGCTAACACATACTACCCTATTCCGAGGTGGGTTAATGCCACCAACCAAAACACCTTTCTGTGTAATGGCTTACACTTTCATAGAGATGGTCAGTTGTGTGGTGCATGTGAAGATGGATTTGCTCTTCCTGTATATTCCTACTCCTTAGCATGTGTAGAATGCTCCAACTATAGCAAAAACTGGATCAAGTATGTACTGGCTGCCTTTCTACCTCTTACATTATTTTTCTGGGTCATCATAGTCTTTAGAGTAAGTGCCACTACTGGTTTGCTCAATGACTTTGTATTTGTAGCACAAATTTTAACTTTTCCACCTCAATCACGTATGCTTATAGCTTTGTTGCCTGCAGCATGTGCATCTAACACAATAGCGCTTCTAGCTAAGCTTGTGTTCTCAGTGTACAGCTGTTGGAATCTGGACTTTTTTCGCACGGTGTATACACCCTTCTGCTTGCATCCTAAGTTGACTACCATACAGGCTTTTGCAATGGACTATCTCATAGCAGTTTATCCTTTGGCTCTTCTTGGTTTGGTATACCTTCTAGTTGAACTTCATGACCGTGGTTGTAGGCCGATTGTGTGGCTATGGAAGCCATTTCATTACTGCTTTACTCGTTTTAGAAGACAGTGGAACATCAAAACCTCACTTATTGACTCCTTTGCCACATTTCTTTTTCTATCATTTGTAAAGTTCCTCAGTGTGTCAGTAGACCTCCTAATTCCAACCACTGTGTACAATATTCATGGTGAACAACTTCCCAAGATGTACCTCTACTATGATGGAAGCACTGAATTCTTTGGCAGAGAGCATCTCCCTTTTGGAATCATGGCACTTCTAGTGTTTCTGGTCTTTAATCTCTTTCCCACACTGCTTCTATGTCTGTATCCATGTGAAGGCTTCCAAAGATGCCTAAACAAGCTAGGGTTGAGGTGTGGTAAACTGCACATACTCATGGACTCATTTCAGGGCTGCTACAAGAATGGAACAAATGGTACACGTGACTGTCGATACTTTGCAGGACTTTATCTTTGGCTACGCATTGTCCTATTAGGAATATATGCTCTTACTGGAACAGATTTCTATTATCCACTTGCCACAGTTGCTGTTACAGTCTTTGGCATCTTTTTTGCCCTTTTTCAGCCTTACAAATCAGCTGCTCATAATGCAATTGGGATTTTTTTCAGCTTTTTTCTTGTTGCTTGCTATTCATCTGCTATGGCCATCATTATTTCTAGTGCACAGACTGTGGTACAATCCTTCAAAGACACATCAAAAGTAATGATAGCAATGTCCTATGTAGTGCCTCTTTTCTACATTGTAGGAGTTGTTGTATATAGGATAGTTGTTAGGGAAAAACTGCCACAAAAGTGTTTTCACAGAATGATGCACAGAAACACAAGAGAAGAAGAGCAACAGCCACGGGTGGATTCCCTACCAGATAGAATTGTTCGTCCAGAAGATTACGGATTATTGCGTGATCCCTGTAGTGAGTACCAGCTACAGTGATGAATGATTAATTGTAATAGGACACAATGCCTGGAAAGATTCCTTCCGTTAGTATAGTTATGTATACCACCAAGTACTTGTACAGCTTCATGCATGTATAACCGCTGTGTGTTTTCTTTATACAAAGATTAGTGAAAACTGCCTCATAGAAACAAGGCCACTTATCCAGGTCCTAAGGACATGCATGAATGTATGTAGAACAAAGTAACTGAGCATGCATGCAGTGCATGCACCAAATATGGTCTGTATCAGAAAATGCAAAGAAAATTGTAGCTACTGATGTAAGATTTGGGAGACAGTTTTCCTTTTCTTTGATAGTATCACTATGAATGGGAACTGTGTGGTCACTGATGGTACAATGCGTGCAAGATAACAACACATGCATTGTTATGTTTTCAGGTTCTTTTCAGGATGTGTTTGTTATACTTCCTTCAAGTACCCACATTACCAAACTTGGTTTCGACACTACTATAATTATTATGGAAATAACCAGAACAGTACCAAATCAAGGGAAAAGCATCACACGCCATCAGTTTTTTAATTGAATCTTCTGAATAGTACATTCTAGACCAAAAAGTTTGGTCATACACTCCCCCCTCTTTGAACACTGATATTACCAAATTTGGATTCAACCCTATAACTGTACTGTACAATGAGGAACCAGGGGAAGAGTATAAAATACATGTTGTTTTTTGTGTGTTTATATACCTTTCCCTTTGAGCACCAAGTTTACTCGTGATATTATCTATTGGCCACCCGAAAAGCATGCTGCCATTCAGCAATTGCTGCACTTGAGTGTTGCCAACAGTTTAGCAAGGGTACGGTGTATTCATTTTGTTCTATGCATGCTACGTACATTGGCTAGCAGCTCAAGTGTCCTGGTGGTTTCCGAAACTGAATGTGATGTTACTCATGGGAAATTCATCCTAGAGGGGACTATTACCTACACTAAAGCTTAAGAGCAAACATCACACTTTGTTATGAAAATTGCATACTATTACAAAACATGAGTGTACTCTCCCAGTTATAAAACTGAGTCACTGGGATCTAGCTGACAGTATTGCTGTTGACATAGCCAGCGAATCAACACTAACTACAGTACTTGGAAAAGTGCATTGGAGATGACTGCACACCTCCTTCTTGCTTTGTTCCTATTGCTTTTGGGCACTGCCAACTCAGAGTCGCAAGCTTGGAATGCCAGTAATCAACATAGAATGGTGCCATTCTCAGGTGGTGCAGACACCTCTGAGAAAAGCCAAAAAAGCAGCAAGGTTCTTATGAACAGCAGTTCAAATACAACTCTACAGGCAGTGGATGCATCTTCACTGAGACAGTCTTTGTTGCTTCACAGTGATGGTGCTAACAAGGAACACGAGTACAGTTGTTCACGTCCATGGTTTTATCCCAAGAACAGCAGCAATGGAAGTACAGTATGTGAGTGTGGTAGTCCAGTAGGATACACAGTTCAGTGCTCCACTGAAAGTCAACCGTTACAAGTACTTGTCTGTTACTGTATGACATACAATAAAGAGACAGCTTCATTTGTTGTTGGAATGTGCTTTTATGCTTGTTTCTTTGGCAACACATATTATACCATTCCGAGGTGGGTTAATGCTACCAACCAAAATGCCTTTTTGTGTAATGGCTTATACTTTCATAGAGATGGTCAGTTGTGTGGTACATGTGAAGATGGATTTGCTCTTCCTGTATATTCCTACTCCTTAGCATGTGTAGAATGCTCCAACTATACCAAAAACTGGATCAAGTATATACTGGCTGCCTTTCTGCCTCTCACATTATTCTTCTGGGTCATCATAGTCTTTAGAGTAAGTGCCACTTCTGGTTTGCTCAATGACTTTGTATTTGTAGCACAAATCATGACTGTGCCTGCACAATCACGTATGCTTACGACTTTGCTATCTGCGACAAATGCATCCACAACAATGATGTTTCTAGCTAAGATTGCATTGTCCTTGTACAGCTGTTGGAATCTAGATTTTTTTCGCACGGTGTATACACCATTCTGCTTGCATCCTAAGCTGACTACCATGCAGGCTTTAGCAATGGACTATCTCATAGCAGTTTACCCTTTGGCTCTTCTTGGTTTGGTATACCTTCTAGTTGAACTTCATGATCGTGGTTGTAGGCTGATTGTGTGGCTATGGAAGCCATTCCAATACTGCTTTGCTCGTTTTAGAAGACAGTGGGATATTAAAACCTCACTTATTGATTCCTTTGCCACATTTCTTCTTTTATCTTATGTAAAGTTCCTCAGTGTGTCAGTAGACCTCCTAGTTCCAACCACTGTGTACAATATTCATGGTGAACAACTTCCGAAGATGTACCTCTACTATGATGGAAGCACTGAATTCTTTGGCAGGTCTGAATACACTGTTTGAGGTGTCAGGCAGGGGACTGAGTTTGGTGCGTAAGTTAAGAAACAAATGAATGCCATGCATCATGCTAGAGCAGGCCAATTATATGGTTCTTGCATATAACTGTCGTGTGTCTCAAGTTAACCTTGTTTCCTGATCCTTATACACCAATAGTTACCTTTATTAGCCTTGATCATATCTGGACCTTGCATTTAATCCTAGTGCTAAAGGCCTGGTAAAAGTTATCCATATAATGTCTGAAGGCATGAATAGTCGTAAAGTGCCCATTTTCGTCAAGTATAGACATAGTTGCTACTGCAATAATTTTGTGTAAGATTTTTGTTTGCACTCGCACCTATAGTCTGGTTGCAAGTTCAATTAAAACAATGCCACTGCACTGGCTTACTACAACATAGACATACTAAACCATTGCTACATCCAAGGTATCTGTTACATATACTCACATGCAGGTCAGCAAAGGAGCAGAGTGCATCATGATTTCAAAGCAGTTTCTTCAGAGAGAGGGACCAACCCAAGTCCTTCAGTGGATCAGAAATGAGGTGTTCACATATATATATCACTAGCTGGATGTAAACGTTAAAATACATCAGCACTATACAAAAAGACATGCAGATCCAAACAACCAGCCTTCTGCTTAGTTAAACTTTTTACTAGTTAATGATAAGCACAGCTATGACGCTTCACATGCTGTACAGTGAGAAATTTATGAGGGCCAAAATTTTCATTGGTCAGACAGAGATTTGAGAGACAAATCAATATGTAAAGCATAAATTTTGACTCATGTTATTAAGTTAATGATATTAGGGGCATGTGCTTATCTTCAATTTTGACTCATGTTAGTTTCTATTAAGTTAATGATATTAGGTGCATATGCTTACCTTCAATTTTGACTCATGTTAGTTTCTATTAAGTTAATGATATTAGGTGCATGTGCTTACCTTCAATTTTGACTCATGTTAGTTTCTATTAAGTTAATGATATTAGGTGCATATGCTTATCTTCAATTTTGACTCATGTTAGTTTTATTAAGTTAATGATATTAGGTGCATGTGCTTATCTTCAATTTTGACTCATGTTAGTTTCTATTAAGTTAATGATATTAGGTGCATATGCTTACCTTCAATTTTGACTCATGTTAGTTTCTATTAAGTTAATGATATTAGGTGCATATGCTTATCTTCAATTCACAGAGTTCCAGTGTCTATCCTGATGGAAAGCATCTTTCTGCGTTGTTCCAGCAGCAGCAGAAATGGAAACTTTTCAGGCAACAGCTCGTCGAAGACATGGTCTACAGACACTCATTGTTAAAGCAAAACATGCCTACATAGATATTTGTTAAAGAGAGCAACAGCCAGAGTACACTTTACTGTTAGATTTTACAAGCACTTTGAATGTAAAGTCTATTTTCGTGTCATTCTCTAGAGACTCATTTTAACGTGAGTTAATCGGGGGAGGGGGGGGGGGGGGCGTCTAGCACGGGGTGAGCTGGCCGCACATGCTCAGCAGACATAGGTACAGTAGCGCGAGTTCCTGCCAAGTGTCTCCGCTGCTGCCAGTCCGATACATCTGGCAACCGGCACAGTGTACAACTGTCACAGTGTATATACAAGCCACCCATTAAACATAGTTGAACTGTAGATGTGTCAGTGATCATCAGTGCATGCTGCCATACTTTGTGGTGTGTGTGAAGGTCTAGAAAGTACCCCAAAAAATTCAGTTTTGCAACTGTCACACAAGCTTCTTTTAACATCCACCAAAAAAATTATTAGTTTGAGATTTTGCATTTTGATGCAAAATTAGAAAGCATATGATCTAGACTGCCCACAGTACCTGCTTATGAGCAGCCCAGCTATGTAACCATTTACCATGCATTTATTTGCTGTTGTTCAGCCATGCAGCTGCCATACTGTTTATGCTGTTAGGATGATGCATGTTAACGAGACATAAGTTGTTTAACATTTGCTACTTTGGGAAAATATATTGTTGTCGGATTGCTAATTAGAGATTACTATAGTTTGTTATAGGTTATAGTATTATTTCTATCCATGCACACTTCTGTTATCAGTAACAAGCTGAACCTGTAGCTGAAGATAATAGCTATAGCATGACCACAAACTTCACGAAAGGCTGTAGAAACTTCATATCAACCATGTGTACACCTGGGCCACGTTTCTGCAGTGTTCTTCTGGGAGTTTTCTTGCTGCTATCCAGTCAGCTACAAGTTTCAGGGAGACCTGGGGAGTTCTTCATCAAGCCAACACTCTCTGAGGACTGTGGAAATAAGCAACCATGCTGGACACTTTCAGACTATATCCAGAACATCAACTTCTACTTCACTTCGCACAGGACATTTTACTTTCTTCCAGGTAATCACACAGTTCAAAGTAACAAGGCCACTTCAGTTGTGATACATAACGTCATAAACCTCACACTGACAGCAAAACAGCAGGCATCTGTTGTTTGTGAGGGAAATTTAAGCTTCAGCTTCATAAATATCAGTAACTTGAAAATATCAAACCTTGAGTTTGTGGGCTGTGGCTTAGAAAAAGATGACATCAATGAAGTCCAGGCAGCAATCAAATTGGATAACATAAGTACTGTGTTACTCAGAAACCTTCACATACGGGACAGTTTTGGGTATGGAGTCTTTGGGTTCAATGTGCTTGGGCAGTCTAAAGTTACGGGCTGTAGGTTCTACCACAACCAATGGAGACCACCTGCTGATGAAAGTGAGGTTAATCATCAAAGGCATGCCAGAAGAAGTAAAACAAACAAAATGCTGGGTGGAAATGCATTGTTCATCTTTGACGAAAAACTACAAATTTTTACAAAGAATGTAGCTCTTGTAATTTCACATTCAGACTTTGCTTATGGGATTCATACAAGTGAATGGTACAAGAATATGGGCTATGGTCACATAGGAGGTGGGAGTGGATTGGGAATTTTTTATCAAGAACCCTACAGGGATGTGAGGTTTTATCTAGAATCCTACAGGAACAGGAAAATTGTAATCAGTGATTGTACCTTCTTTAACAATACTGCATTCATTGGAGCCAACTTGTTTCTTGATTGGGGCTCAGCAATACCATACCGAGCTAAAGTACGGTTGGATATCATCCGCTGCAAATTTTACAATGGTAAAGCATACTTGAAAGGAGGAGGAATATACATACGCACCTGCTCTTCTTATGCAGCAACAAGCTTTCAGGTGCAAATTTCTGAATCCTTTTTCTTTAATAATTTTGGAAAACAAGGTGGAGGTTTGTTCCTTGACTACAAACACAGCCCAGACTCAGCAGGTCGTCATGATTATGAATTTGTATTGAAGAACTGTTTGTTCAAACAGAATGCAGCCACCAATGGTGGTGGTATTTACGCAGCAGTTAAATCACATATTGGCCCTTCCAGAAATTATGATACTATAAAATCAAAATCAATGATTACAAACACCAAATTTATTCAAAACAGTGCGATAGAGAGTGGAGGGAGTATACACTTCTATGTCGAGAGAGCAACTATTTTAAAATTTGAGCCACAGCTTAAAACTGTTACCAGTATTTTTCTGTTTACACATAACCTGATCAACATAAAAGTGAACAACTGTAACATCACTGAAAGCAATGCAGAACTGGGATCGGCTATGATAATTTCAGGATGTGAAATTGAGTTTTATACGACATTAAAAAAAAATGAATGTGGCAGACTATCAAATACATATATAGTGGTGTCACACGTAAACTTCTTCAATAACACTAGCCCTCAAATAAACTATGCTACAGCAGTTCTTCATGTAAACAACACGAACTGGATCATCTTGAAAGATTCCCTGTTTGATACCAATAATGGCAGTGGAGTTTACGTAAATGCATCAAATGTAATTTTAAGAGGCCTGGTACAGTTTTTCAACAACAAAGCCTACTATGGAGGTGCCATTCATCTTGACTGCAATGTATTTTCAAAACAGTCACTACTGTATTTGACATCAGGTAAACTTCTTATCACTAACAACACTGTGAAAATATATGGTGGAGCTATAGCTGCTAATGAACAGTGCATAGACATGGATTTGTGCTTTTTCCAGGAGCTACTACCCACATCTAGGCAATCTATGGTCGTTATAATGAAAAACAACACTGCTGAAGTTGCTGGTGACTCAATTTATGGTGGATTGATAGAATCCTGCCACTTTTTATTAATGAATAGCAAAAGTGAACTGTCTATACGCGAGCAACTGACTGCTGATTACTTTGCCAGAATTTTTAAAACTGATGGTCTTCCCTCTTCCTCCAATATCGCATCAAGAGCCTACAAGGTATGCTTCTGCAATGAAAGCTCTTCTCTACAGCTGCAGGAGTGCATTACCACTAAGGAGATGAGTGTCTTTAAGGGACAAGAATTCAATATTCTGGCAGCAACTGTTGGCCAATACAGAGGAGCTTCACCTGCCATTGTTCGCAGCAAGTTACAAACATTTGGATTTGAAGGGCAACTTGGAGCACAACAAGGTGTTCAGGGATTAGGCCGCGCCTGTGAAAATCTGACATATTCAATTAGAGCCACAGCAGACTATGTTGAACTGCATCTAACTGTTGAGGGTGCACTGACATCTAGTCTAGCTATAGCCACCATTAATGTGACCTTTCTACCATGTCCTTTTGGATTTCAGCCTTCTGGCATTCCTCAGAAGTGTGACTGTGCACAAGAACTCACTGGAATACCAGGAGTCTGGTGTGATATTGACACCATTACAGTTCATCGCCCAGCTGCTATGTGGATTGGGAACAATTCAAATAGTCATATTTCTCACAGCAACTGTCCCTTTGACTACTGTAAGCCAGAGGATAGCAATCTCAGCCTCTGGAATCAGGATGATCAGTGTGTGTTCAATCGCTCTGGTGTCCTGTGTGGAGCCTGCCAACCAGGACTCAGCCTTGCTCTGGGAACCTCTCAGTGTCTGCAGTGCTCCAACATTTACCTCCTCCTCCTCATTCCATTTGCACTGGCTGGAGTAACTCTGGTTTTTCTGTTGCTGAAGTGCAACCTCACCGTTTCTGAGGGAACCATCAATGGACTCATCTTCTATGCCAACATTGTCCGAGTTAATCAGGCCATCTTTTTCCCACAGCCGAGTTCACTGTTCGTAACTAAAATCTTGTCTGTCTTCATTGCCTGGCTAAACCTTGATCTTGGAGTACAGATTTGTTTCTTTATGAACATGACTGCTTACACCAAGGCTTGTTTCCAGTTCCTATTCCCTATATACATTTGGCTGCTAGTTGGGGTCATGATAGTATCCAGCCAGTATTCTTCAACCATCTCAAAACTCACAGGCTCAAATGCAGTTCCAGTACTGGCAACTCTCTTTCTGCTTTCGTATGCAAAGCTCTTGCGTGCTATTATAGAGGCTGCTTCACCTATAGTTTTGACTGACAAGAATTCCTTAGTGTGGCTAATGGACGGCAATGTTGCTTTCCTCAAAGGAGCCCACATTTTCCTATTTCTGTTTGCACTGGTAGCTATGGTGCTTTACATAGTACCCTTGACCTTGCTGGCATTGCTAGCACCTTGTCTGCAAGCTAGATCTCGACAACGACTACTAAGGTGGGTAAATAAATTGAAGCCCCTGCTGGATGCCTACCAGGGTCCATACAAGGATGGGTTTCGTTACTGGACTGGACTGATGCTGGTTGTTCGTATCATACTGTTCACTGTGTTTGCAAGCAACGTAGTCTATGACATGAGAATGAACTTACTTGCCATCATAACAATGCTTTATGCCATAGTCATATGCTTCTGGAATTTTGGACGAGTATACAAAACAATCTTTGTGCATATGTTAGAAATATTTTTCATTCTAAATCTTATAGTCTTTGCAGCTTGCACACAGTTCCTGAAAACCTCCAAAGCATCATCTCAGAAATTGGAATACGTAACTTGTACAATGGTTGGAAGTGCCTTTATAGTTTTCTGGGGAATAATAACATACCACTCTTATCATCAAATCAGAAACAGCAGAGTGGTTTTTGTGCAGTACATTATCACACTTTGTTGTAGGCAAAGAAAAATTCCAAAAACACCCCCAAACAGACATGATCCCAATGAAGATGTTATTCATGTGTCCCCACAGCCGACAGTAACCGTGGTTGAGCTATGTCAATTAACTGAATCTTAGTGACAACTAACTATAAATACACTTGTCAATGTTGCCATAATACTTTTTCTGTGCTACAATTATGGTGCACTTTTGTTGTACGTAACACCTTTATGTTTGTTTTATCTTTAGCTGCAATGAAATTAATTTTTATTATTACACCATCACTATATATGTATAGTTTCTGCAATTTGTGCTGATTACACATTGTTCTTCATAGTGAATAATTGTATGCATCAACATATTAAAAAGTTTTGCAGATTATGCTTAATCTAACAGTGCAGTTGCAAGAAGCTATTTATGCAGTAACTCATTGATAGACAGAACTTGCATGGCACCCAAAAAGCAACTTTAAAGTGAATCTACCAACAGGCCAAAGATTGTTTATTACAAGTGTATGCTTTGCCAAAGCTTTTGCTTTCTGAATGAAAGTGGGTGCTGTGTGTGTCAGACTAACAAAACTATAGTGCTTTGGGAAAATCTCATTTTGGATTTTGTTTTCTAAACATAACTCTACATTTGGATAATTTGTACTACAACAAAAGTCAGTCCCAAGGGGTAATTACACAATTTCATTATTTACAAGTAACCAAAAAGAGCATGACAAGCAGCCATGTGTACACCTGGACCACTTTTCTGCAGTGTTTTTTTAGGATTTCTCTTGCTGCTATCCAGTCAGCTGCAAGTTTCAGGGAGACCTGGGGAGTTTTTCATCAAGCCAACACTCTCTGAGGACTGTGGAAATAAGCAACCATGTTTGGCTCTTTCAGACTATATCCAGAACATCAACTTCTACTTCACTTCGCACAGGACATTCTACTTTCTTCCAGGTAATCACACAGTTCAAAATAACAAGGCCACTTCAGTTGTGATACAGAATGTCATGAACCTCACACTGACAGCAAAACAGCAGGCATCTGTTGTTTGTGAGGGAAATTTGAGCTTCAGCTTCATAAATATTTTGAACTTGAGTATATCAAACTTAGAGTTTGTGGGCTGTGGCTTGGAAAGAAGTGGTAGCTCAAATGGAGGGATACAGGCAGCACTCAGATTGGTAAATATTCATTCCTTATTGCTCCAAAACCTTCACATACGGGAGAGTTTTGGGTATGGAATCTATGGGTTTAATGTTGTTGGGCAGTCTAGAGTTACAGGCTGTAGGTTCTACCACAACCAATGGAGACCACCTGCTGATGAAAGTGAAGTTAACAATCAAAGACATGGGAGAAGAAGTAAAACAAGTATGTTGGGAGGAAATGCACTGTTTATGTTTTTAGATTCACGGAAATATTATAATTATGGTGGGCACAGTGTACTTGAGATTTCGCATTCAGAGTTTGCTCATGGAACTGACAGAAGTGAATGGTACAAGAATGTAGGCTCTGACCAAATGCACACTACGTTTGGTGGTGGAAGTGGTCTGGGGATTATTGCCCACCAGATAGACTACAATATTTACAACATTAGTGTTACCATCTCCAACTGTACTTTTTACAACAATACAGCAACCGTTGGTGCCAACTTAGTTCTAGCTTATGAACTATTTGGACAACCATATAGACCGCCTACCATTTGTAGATACACCATTGCTGTCATCAACTGCAGTTTTCACAGTGGAAAAGCATACTTGAGAGGAGGAGGAATATACATACACACTGAATATTCGCAACAAGCAGCAAAAATTCTAGTGCAAATTTCAAAGTCCAAATTCTCAAATAATGAGGCAGCAGAAGGTGGTGGTATCTTTCTCAATTCCACAAGTATTTTGGAAGACAACAGCATAAGTGATATTCACAATACACTCATACTGAAAAATTGCCAGCTCATATCTAACATAGCCAACAATGGTGGTGGTGTTTATGCCATTTTGAACACATCACCTTCATCACGGTATCAAGTTCCTAGCTATTACTTCATTGCTATTAAATTAACAGTTTCAAACACCACATTCTTCAATAACAGTGCAGAGAAGAGTGGAGGGAGCACATACTTTTTCCTGAAGACAGCAACTATGTATATCATGCTACCAGTAAGCCAACAAGTGATTTCCCACCTGTTTACTACAGGCCTTTTCATTGCTATAGAGGTTACCTCCTGTAACTTCACTGAAAGTGAAGCTGAACAAGGATCAGCTATGATCATTTCAGGGTGTGAAACAGAGTATGACTATTTACGACAAAATGAAGGCGGTGGATGTGGCAGACCTTTAAATACGTCTATTATAGTGTCCGATGTAAAGTTTTTTATGAACACTAGCCCGCAAATAGACTATGGTACAGCAGTTCTTCATGTAAACAACACGAACTGGATCATTTTGAAAGATTCCCTGTTTGATATCAATAACGGCAGTGGTGTTTACGTAAATGCATCAAATGTAATCGTAAATGGCCTGGTACAGTTTTTCAACAACATAGCCTACTATGGAGGTGCCATTCATCTCGACTGCAATATTTTTTCACTTCGGTCACTGCTGTATTTGACATCAGGTAAGCTTCTTATCTCTAACAACACTGCAAAAATATATGGTGGAGCAATAGCTGCTAATGAAAAGTGCATAGACATGGATTTGTGCTTCTTCCAGAAACTTAAATTACAAGATTCTAGAGAACCTATGGTAGTTATAATGAAAAACAACACTGCTGAAATTGCTGGTGACTCAATTTATGGTGGATTAATAGAATCCTGTTATCTTGTTTTAGTCAACAGCGGTGGTGTAACTACACATGAGCAACTGACTGCTGATCACTTTACCAGAATTTTTAAAACTGATGGTCTTTCCTCTTCCTCCAATATCGCATCAAGACCCTACAAGGTATGCTTCTGCAATGAAAGCTCCTCTCTACAACTGCAGGAGTGCATTACCACTAAGGAGATGAGTGTCTTCATAGGACAAGATTTCTACACTCTTGCAGCAACCGTTGGTCAATACAGAGGAGCTTCACCTGCCATTGTTCACAGCAAATTACAAACATTTGGATTTGAAGGGCAACTTGGAGCACGACAGAGTGTTCAGGGATTAGGTCGCACCTGTGGGAATCTGACATATTCAATTACGACAATAACAGATCATGTTGAACTGCATCTAACTGTCGATGAAGCACTGACATCTAGTCTAGCTATAGCCACCATTAATGTGACCTTTCTACCTTGTCCTTTTGGATTTCAGCCCTCTGGCAATCCGCAGAAGTGTGACTGTGCACAAGAACTCACTGCAATACCAGGAGTCTGGTGTGATATTGACACCATTACAGTTCACCGCCCAGCTGCTATGTGGATTGGGAACTACTCAAACAGCCTAATCACACATGGCAATTGTCCCCTTGACTACTGTAAGCCAGAGGATAGCAGTCTCAGTCTTTGGAGACAGGATGATCAATGTGCATTCAATCGTTCTGGTGTTCTCTGTGGAGCCTGCCAACCAGGACTCAGCCTTGCTCTGGGAACCTCTCAGTGTCTGCAGTGCTCCAACATTTACCTCCTTCTCCTCATTCCATTTGCGCTGGCTGGAGTCGCCCTGGTTTTTCTGTTGCTGAAGTGCAACCTCACTGTTTCTGAGGGGACCATCAATGGACTCATCTTCTATGCCAACATTGTCCGAGTTAATCAGGCCATCTTTTTCCCACAGCCGAGTTCACTGTTCGTAACTAAAATCTTGTCTGTCTTCATTGCCTGGCTAAACCTTGATCTTGGAGTACAGATTTGTTTCTTTATGAACATGACTGCTTACACCAAGGCTTGTTTTCAGTTCCTATTCCCTATATACATTTGGCTGCTAGTTGGGGTCATGATAGTTTCTAGCCGGTATTCTTCAACCATCTCAAAACTCACAGGCTCAAACGCAGTTCCAGTACTGGCAACTCTCTTTCTGCTTTCGTATGCAAAGCTCTTGCGTGCTATTATAGAGGCTGCTTCACCTATAGTTTTGACTGACAAGAATTCCTTAGTGTGGCTAATGGACGGCAATGTTGCTTTCCTCAAAGGAGCCCACATTTTCCTATTTCTGTTTGCACTGGTAGCTATGGTGCTTTACATAGTACCCTTGACCTTGCTGGTGTTGCTAGCACCTTGTCTGCAAGCTAGATCTCGACAACGACTACTAAGGTGGGTAAATAAATTGAAGCCCCTGCTGGATGCCTACCAGGGTCCATACAAGGATGGGTTTCGTTACTGGACTGGACTGATGCTGGTTGTTCGTATCATATTGTTCACTGTGTTCGCAAGCAACATTGGGGGTGATCCTCAAGTGAACTTACTGGCTATCATAATACTCTTAGCAGTCATAGTTCTGGGCTTCTGGAACTTTGGAAGAGTGTACAAAAATGCTTTTGCGCATGTACTAGAGGTTTTCTTTATTTTCAATCTTGTATTCTTGACAGCTACCACTCAATTTCTGAAAACATCACAAGATTATTCCCACACAGAAGAATATGTGATGTGTACGATGATTGGAAGCACCTTTGTAGTATTCACCATAGTACTTGCCTATCATTCCTACCACCAAGTGAGAAACAGCAGGGCAACTTTCATACGTTACATTTTATCACAGTGTCAACGGAAAAATACAGTTCCAGAACATCTCACAGATAGAACCAACATTCCTCCTGTTCCACCTCATTTGATAGCTGATAGAAATCAGCTACGTGAACCCCTACTCACTAACAATTGACTAGTGACTTGTGCAATGCATCTTCCACATGGTGCATACCTCTCTAAAGATGAGCTGCATCACAAAAAAAAATACTTGTCAGTTTCACTGTAAGCAGATTATAGGTTATTTTCACAGTCATGCACAAGCTGTATTTTCTTTTTTGGCACAAACGGTTCAAATTCACTACTGTATACAATTATAGCTATATGTGTGGAAAACTGAAAATCATGTTGAGTATTCCTTAGCAACAAGGTAGCTTCAGATACAACAAAGTCAGTAGAAACTTGAGTAACTATTTGGAAATATAATTTATCAAGTACATCGACCATCATGTTTGATATGTGCATAGCTATGCATGAAGATCATAGCTAGAGATAGCTACTAATTGGGAAAATGTTAGCCATTTTCTACAAGGCTACATTAATTTTAAAGAATGTTATGTCATGTAAAAGGTACAGAAGCAGCCGTAGTATAAATTATCCAGAGAAGAGGCAAAACATACAAGTCAAGCAAGCAGTCATAAGTATGCAAAATTTGTGACTAGTAGCTACTGAGCTAAGTGGATGTAAGAGTAGCTACGTGAAAACCTCTTTTCATACAGATATCATACAACATACAAGCTATACTCCAAACCATACAGCCAATACAACACAGGCACTGATTAACCACTAAACTGCACAAATCAAACTACAAAGACGACTGTCGTACATTGTTACTAGTGCTGACAACCATCTCTAGTAAACCCCACTATAATTATGGAGCCCCATCTTCAAACACTGAACAGGTTTTTTGATGACCTTTTGAGCTTGACTTTAGCTCTTAGTCTCGTATGAAGAAATTTGAGGACACAATCTAGCTAAATAAATTTAATGTCGGGGTTAATTTATTTTCCTATATTCAGTGAAAGCTACTATTTGGAATGCTACTTTGTCTGGTTTTTACCCCACCTAGCTACCATCCTACTCATTCCAAACCCAACTAGAGTTCCATTGCTCCCACTGGCACTGAGCACAAAACTATCAAAGGGGCAAGCTTACTCCAGTTGATGCACACCATATACTTTAGTGCGATGTCGGCAATTGATCATGATTCTACCGGCATCTGTTCACCTCTGGCGTAGCCGTGCTACTGGCATAAAAAACCTCTGGCAGTGGGTAAACTTCGTCTTCAACAGGTAAGCTTGTATTTGCTCGGCCTATCATGAACCATAGATAGTAGAGTGTCACTCCACTATCTATGCATGTCATGAACATAGCCGGCTTGGCTAGTCTCGCATCACCACTTGTAACAGGCTCATTATCCCCGCCCGGCAAAGGATCACTTGGGTGTAATATTACACTGCAACAACTGGTAGAAAATATACACTTGCCAGACTCCTGTTAGATTGGCGTAGACTGACGTAATCCGTAGATGTAGTTTAGCAAAGCTAGATATATTTCAGTAAGACCAGAAGAAAAGCAACTATGTTTTCGTCAGTGTAGACATACCCTAACCTAGTCGTCTGGATTATAAATTAGAATAAGTTGTGTGGATCATTCACTGTTGAACTCCCATTTGCACACATCCCTCAGGGTGGACCATAGCCGTGTTGCTGCTGTGGGGCCAGATCGTGCTGCTGCTGAGTGGGTGCTCAGGCTGGGGGGATCGGTCAAGTTCAATAACCTAGACAACTGGAGTTCAGACTACAACCGCCTCCCCACTGAACCACAGGGCCATTTGCAGGTGGAGGCTATTGATGTATCTGGAATTTCCATCACTGACAATGGACTAGAACATCTGGGTATGCACGTGTGATATGGGGAAATTTAGCATACTAATGAGTGTTTGGAAATATAGACCTGACGAGGTATTTCTATATGGCATAGCACTATACATGTAGAAGGCATTTGCACGTAATACCGTATAGCCGGAAAATTTGACAGGGAATTAAGTTTGGTAGTCGGGGTTGAAACCACCAATTTACAATATTATTTCATACGCAGCACGTAATGACGTAATGCATGCAGTAGCGCTCTTGGCCCTGTCCAGCGCCCCTCTACACGGCTGTACATATAGCTAGCCCGGCGCTAGCATGCTGCCAGTTTTGTTTCTTATAAAGTTGCAAACACATGGCTTTGTTCAAGTACCTCAAGTGAGAGACGACAATGCTGCTTGATAAACGGACCTGAGATGCCACTGCCAAATTTAAATTCCACCAATATTTTTTACGGTCGGTTTGGGGCCAAACCGCCAAATTTATAGAATTTCCAGCATTTGTGTTCAATTTCTTTTGCTAGCAAACTCATAAATGATTTCCTTCTGGCTAAGACTCAATAGTTCTCTCTACCTAACTGTTAAACATGAGATCTGCTACTTTACTGCTTACAGCTGGTCTAGAAGTCCTCTGGAGTTTGAAGATGAGGGGATGCCGGTACCTGACTGATGTGGCCGTGGGTCACTTAACTTTGGTGCGTGGCTCATTGCGCGAGTTGGACATAGGCCACTGTAATGGTATATCAGGAGCAGGTCTCCGCCACTTGTATGAACTCAGGTCAGATGATGTGATCTGACGTATTAACTTGCATGTGTGTGAGGTTAAGTTCAAAGTCCACATAATTTTAGTATTGGCCTTCTCATCCTTGCCACCATTTTCAAAGTTGGAAATACATGTAGCAATGCACAAAGGTTGGATTGAGCTAAGCTTGAAACATAGTTGCCAAGCACCTTAATAGGACATTAGGCTGCTAATCTTGAACAAGAGTGCATAAGAACGGGCGACTGGAGTAAGAGCGTGTAACTCTGTAAAATTTGAAACCGGTCAGAATTTACCGCCTGAACAAAAAATAGTAACACGCACTGCGCAGCTGCACATAGACATAAGCCTTGTTGCTAAGCACGTCACCGGGTGTTCTATTTTTAATAATTTTGACCGGACTATGGCCTTCTATTGGAGTTACACGCTCTTACTCGAGCCGCCCGTTCTTATGCACTCTTGTCTTGAAGTATAGGTAGGTAGTATATAGGCACAGATCAACTGGTCAGTGTCACTAAATACTAGATACCACCCTCAGGAATGTCACACTTAAGAACATCACACTCTGCTTCTGAATATAGCGTGGAGATAGCGTGGCGGGAATGAAACAAAATCAGTTTAACTACCCTAGAAATTTGACAACCTCCAAGGCAAACAGATTAGCTACAACTACCACTTGGTTTACATAAAGGTTTTGGCTTGCACAACTAGGTATCATGTACGTGTGCACACAAAGACGTATGCTCTTGGCATGCATTTATTCCTAGTTGTCATGCACTCTGTAGCTGCACCAGGCTGCAAGTTGACTCTCTTGTCTTGTGTTATAGCTTGTTGCAGAGGCTGAATGTGGAAGGTACTGCCTGTGTGTCAGACAGAGAGAGAATCTTGGAGCAGTTACAGAAAGCACTCCCAAACTGCTTGATCAGCAGTTAGATGTCACTGTTAGTGTTGTTGTTGAGTTATTTCTCCTCCACTGTGAAATTGTCAAAAGTAGCATTGGGAACGTACATCTAAAGAATATAAACCAGTCATAGTTTCATTTCTGATGTCAAACACCAATACCGGCTAAGAAACATTATTATTCACTCGATGAATTCCCATTGACAGATTTGACAGTTTTTAAGCTTGTTAGTCTCTCCAACAGTATATGATAGTACCTAGCTGGAAAGAGGGGGGGTGGCCATACACCTCCTCCTTGCTTTGTTTCAATTGCTATTGGCCACTGCCGACTCAGATTTGCAAGCTTGGGATGCTGCAGAGGCTGGTGTCATTCTCAGCAGATGCATGACACATACGAGCCAACTCAGTGATGATGACTGCATGGGATGCAATGCTCTTAGGAACAGTAGTTTGGATACGGGACACACTAATGGTTTAGTATCTACATAAGTTCTTCCTTTTTGATGGCTAGTGATTGATTTGTCCCTTTTCCTTTTTGACAGTGATTGCAGAGATAAGTTGAGTAATAACACCGTGGGTAGGAGTACCGCTCAAACCTCATGTCATCTTGAAACTCACTCCACATAGCGGTCAGGTTACAACAGTATAGGGAGGGATCCACATACCATGCAAACCACACTAAGGCTGTAAATGCACAGTACAGCACTCCAAGTTTGTGAATCTGTCAGTGAGTTGGCAGTGCTCAACAGCAGTAGGAGTTTCTGGTCGTGGTGAATTTTCCCTAGAGAAAATAGCCTGAACTGAAGGAACACATTGCACTTCGGTATACAAAACACGAGTGTGCAGTTTACTAAACAAGGTAGCAAAAGTGAGTCCCTGCTTATCAATTATAAATAAAGCTAGCTAGCAGTACTACTTTAGCCATAAACTTAAGTATAGCTATAGTACTTGGAAAGTAGGAGATGGACTTACATCTCCATTTTGCTTTGCTCCTACTGCTGTTGAGCACTGCCAACTCACTGACAGATTCACAAGCTTGGAGTGCTAGTAATCAGCAAAGAATGATGTCATTCTCAGAAGCTGCAAACATCAAACCAAGCCCACAAATCAATAACAGCAAGGGGCTCATTGTTCTTATGAACAGCAGTTCAAATACAACTCTACAGGCAGTGGATGCATCTTCACTGAGACAACCTTCATCGCTTCACAGTGGTGGTGCTAGCAAGGAACACGAGTACAGTTGTTCCCGTCCATGGTTTTATCCCAAGAACAGCAGCAATGGAAGTACAGTTTATGAGTGTGGTAGTCCAGTAGGAAACGCAGTTCAGTGCCCCGCTGAAAGTCAACAGTTAGAAGTACTCGTTTGTTACTGTATGACATACAATAAAGAGACGGCTTCATTTGTTGTTGGAATGTGCTTTTACGCTTGTTTCTTTGGCAACACATACTACCCTATTCCGAGGTGGGGTAATGCTACCAACCAAAATGCTGTTGTGTGTAACAGATTACACTTTCATAGAGATGGTCAATTATGTGGTATATGTGAAGATGGATATGCTCTTCCTGTATATTCCTACTCCTTAGCATGTGTAGAATGCTCTAACTGTAGTATAAACTGGATCAAGTATGTACTGGTTGCCTTTCTGCCTCTAACGTTATTTTTCTGGGTCATCATAGTCTTTAGATTAAGTGTCATTTCTGGTTTGCTCAATGACTTTGTATTTGGAGCACAAATTTTAACTTTTCCGGCACAATTACGTATGCTTATAGCTTTGTTTTCTGCATCAAATACATCTACGACAATAGTGTTTCTCTCAAAGATTGTGTTCTCCTTGTACAGCTGTTGGAATCTGGATTTTTTTCGCACGGTGTATATACCATTCTGCTTGCATCCTAAGCTGACTACTATACAGGCTTTAGCAATGGACTATCTCATAGCAGTTTATCCTTTGGCTCTTCTTGGTTTGGTATACCTTCTAGTTGAACTTCATGACCGTGGTTGTAGGCTCATTGTGTGGCTATGGAAGCCATTTCATTACTGCTTTACTCGTTTTAGAAGACAGTGGGATATTAAAACCTCACTTATTGACTCCTTTGCCACATTTCTTTTTCTATCATTTGTAAAGTTCCTCAGTGTGTCAGTAGACCTCCTAATTCCAACCACTATATACAATATTCATGGTGAACAACTTCCCAAGATTTACCTCTACTATGATGGAAGCACTGAGTTCTTTGGCAGAGAGCATCTTCCTTTTGGAATCATGGCACTTCTGGTGTTTCTGGTTTTTAATCTCTTTCCCACACTGTGTATCCATGTGAATGCTTCCAAAGATGCCTAAACAAGCTAGGATTGAGGTGTTGTAAACTGCACATACTCATGGACTCATTTCAAGGCTGCTACAAAGATGGAACAAATGGTACACGTGACTGTCGGTGCTTTGCAGGGCTTTATTTTTGGCTACGCATTGTCCTATTAGGAATATATGCTCTTACTCGAACTAATTTCTATTATCCACTTGCCACAGTTGCTGTTGCAGTCTTTGGCATCTTTTTTGCCCTTTTTCAGCCTTACAAATCAGCTGCTCATAATGCAATTGGGATTTTTTCATCTTTTTTCTTGTTGCTTGCTATTCATCTGCTATGGCCATCATTATTTCTAGTGCACAGACTGTGGTACAATCCTTCAAAGACACATCAAAAGTAATGATAGCAATGTCCTATGTAGTGCCTCTTTTCTACATTGTAGGAGTTGTTGTATATAGGATAGTTGTTAGGGAAAAACTGCCACAAAAGTGTTTTCACAGAATGATGCACAGAAACACAAGAGAAGAAGAGCAACAGCCACAGGTGGATTCCCTACCGGATAGAATTGTTCGTCCAGAAGATTACGGATTATTGCGTGATCCCTGTAGTGAGTACCAGCTACAGTGATGAATGATTAATTGTAATAGGACACAATGCCTGGAAAGATTCCTTCCGTTAGTATAGTTATGTATACCACCAAGTACTTGTACAGCTTCATGCATGTATAACCGCTGTGTGTTTTCTTTATACAAAGATTAGTGAAAACTGCCTCATAGAAACAAGGCCACTTATCCAGGTCCTAAGGACATGCATGAATGTATGTAGAACAAAGTAACTGAGCATGCATGCAGTGCATGCACCAAATATGGTCTGTATCAGAAAATGCAAAGAAAATTGTAGCTACTGATGTAAGATTTGGGAGACAGTTTTCCTTTTCTTTGATAGTATCACTATGAATGGGAACTGTGTGGTCACTGATGGTACAATGCATGCAAGATAACAACACATGCATTGTTATGTTTTCAGGTTCTTTTCAGGATGTGTTTGTTATACTTCCTTCAAGTACCCACATTACCAAACTTGGTTTCGACACTACTATAATTATTATGGAAATAACCAGAACAGTACCAAATCAAGGGAAAAGCATCACATGCCATCAGTTTTTAATTGAATCTTCTGAATAGTACATTCTAGACCAAAAAGTTTGGTCATACACTCCCCCCTCTTTGAACACTGATATTACCAAATTTGGATTCAACCCTATAACTGTACTGTACAATGAGGAACCAGGGGAAGAGTATAAAATACATGTTGTTTTTTGTGTGTTTATATACCTTTCCCTTTGAGCACCAAGTTTACTCGTGATATTATCTATTGGCCACCCGAAAAGCATGCTGCCATTCAGCAATTGCTGCACTTGAGTGTTGCCAACAGTTTAGCAAGGGTACGGTGTATTCATTTTGTTCTATGCATGCTACGTACATTGGCTAGCAGCTCAAGTGTCCTGGTGGTTTCCGAAACTGAATGTGATGTTACTCATGGGAAATTCATCCTAGAGGGGACTATTACCTACACTAAAGCTTAAGAGCAAACATCACACTTTGTTATGAAAATTGCATACTATTACAAAACATGAGTGTACTCTCCCAGTTATAAAACTGAGTCACTGGGATCTAGCTGACAGTATTGCTGTTGACATAGCCAGCGAATCAACACTAACTACAGTACTTGGAAAAGTGCATTGGAGATGACTGCACACCTCCTTCTTGCTTTGTTCCTATTGCTTTTGGGCACTGCCAACTCAGAGTCGCAAGCTTGGAATGCCAGTAATCAACATAGAATGGTGCCATTCTCAGGTGGTGCAGACACCTCTGAGAAAAGCCAAAAAAGCAGCAAGGTTCTTATGAACAGCAGTTCAAATACAACTCTACAGGCAGTGGATGCATCTTCACTGAGACAGTCTTTGTTGCTTCACAGTGGTGGTGCTAGCAAGGAACACGAGTACAGTTGTTCACGTCCATGGTTTTATCCCAAGAACAGCAGCAATGGAAGTACAGTATGTGAGTGTGGTAGTCCAGTAGGATACACAGTTCAGTGCTCCACTGAAAGTCAACCGTTACAAGTACTTGTCTGTTACTGTATGACATACAATAAAGAGACGGCTTCATTTGTTGTTGGAATGTGCTTTTATGCTTGTTTCTTTGGCAACACATACTATACCATTCCGAGGTGGGTTAATGCTACCAACCAAAATGCCTTTTTGTGTAATGGCTTATACTTTCATAGAGATGGTCAGTTGTGTGGTACATGTGAAGATGGATTTGCTCTTCCTGTATATTCCTACTCCTTAGCATGTGTAGAATGCTCCAACTATACCAAAAACTGGATCAAGTATATACTGGCTGCCTTTCTACCTCTCACATTATTCTTCTGGGTCATCATAGTCTTTAGAGTAAGTGCCACTTCTGGTTTGCTCAATGACTTTGTATTTGTAGCACAAATCATGACTGTGCCTGCACAATCACGTATGCTTACGACTTTGCTATCTGCAACAAATGCATCCACAACAATGATGTTTCTAGCTAAGATTGCATTGTCCTTGTACAGCTGTTGGAATCTAGATTTTTTTCGCACGGTGTATACACCATTCTGCTTGCATCCTAAGCTGACTACCATACAGGCTTTAGCAATGGACTATCTCATAGCAGTTTATCCTTTGGCTCTTCTTGGTTTGGTATACCTTCTAGTTGAACTTCATGATTGTGGTTGCAGGCCAATTGTGTGGCTATGGAAGCCATTCCAATACTGCTTTGCTCGTTTTAGAAGACAGTGGGATATTAAAACCTCACTTATTGATTCCTTTGCCACATTTCTTCTTTTATCTTATGTAAAGTTCCTCAGTGTGTCAGTAGACCTCCTAGTTCCAACCACTGTGTACAATATTCATGGTGAACAACTTCCGAAGATGTACCTCTACTATGATGGAAGCACTGAATTCTTTGGCAGAGAGCATCTTCCTTTTGGAATCATGGCACTCCTGGTGTTTCTGGTCTTTAATCTCTTTCCCACAATGCTTCTATGTCTGTATCCATGTGAATGCTTCCAAAGATGCCTAAACAAGCTAGCATTGAGGTGTGATAAACTGCACATACTCATGGATTCATTTCAGGGCTGCTACAAAGATGGAACAAATGGTACACGTGACTGTCGGTGCTTTGCAGGACTTTATCTTTGGCTACGCATTGTCCTAACGGCATTGTATGCTCTTACTCGAACAGATTTCTACTATCCACTTGCAACAGTTGCTGTTGCAGTCTTTGGCATCTCTTTGATCCTTTTTCGGCCCTACAAATCAGCTGCTCATAATGCAATTGGAAGTTTTCTCATCTTTTATCTTGTTATTGGCTATTCTTCTGCTATGGCTACGGTTATTTCTAGTGCACAGGCAGTGCTACAGTCCTTCCAAGACATATCAGTAGTATTGCTAGCATTTTCATATCTAGTGCCCCTTTTTTACATTGTTGGAGTCATCGTATACTGGTTAGTTGCTAGAAAGAAGCTGCCACAAAAGTGTTTTCACAGAATGATGCACAGAAACGCAAGAGAAGAAGAGCAACAGCCACTGGTGGATTCCCTACCAGATAGAATTGTTCATCCAGAAGAGTACGGATCATTGCATGATCACTGTCGTGAGCACCAGCTACAGTGACACTGAATTGAATAACTATTCAAATTGAAGTAGGACACAACAATAACTGTGCCTGGAAAGATCCCTTCTATTAGCATAATTATGTATACCACACTGTCAAGTCAAGCTACAAGTGTAAATTTTCATGCATGTAACTGCTATGTATTTTTCTACATGTGTACAAAATGTGAATGACAAATTGTAGCTACTGATGTAAGATTTAGGAGTTTTCTTTGCTAGTATGAATGGTAACTGTGTGGTCAGTGATAGTACAATGCGTGAAAGACAACAACACATTGTATAGCTACTGATGTAAGATTCGGGGGAGAGTTTTATGAATACCATTATTTGTAAATTTTTGGTAGTATGAATTGGAACTGTGTGGTCAACAATGGTACAAAATGTGAAAGATAAGTATTGTTATGTTTCAGGCTCTTATATTAGGTTGTGAGTATTTACACTTCCAATATTACCAAATTTGGTTTCAACCCTACTATATAGAATAAACCAGAACAGACATCAAATATCAAGGGAAAAGCTATCTGCTTTTTAACCTTCGAATAGTACATTCTAGACCAATAAGCTTTGAACCAGGTGGTTCATTTTGCCAACCTGCACACAAAAACTGAATTGATTTGTTATGGACACTTGAGTGGACAGAAATGTTTTTCTCTAGAGTGCCAAAAATGGGGATGTTCATTCTGTATCATGAAAACACAACGAAAATATATTACTGACACAAAACAAAGTACACAAAGACAATAGCCATAGCTGTGGCGAATGAGATGATCCATACCAAAATGTGGGATTAATGATACTTATGTCTGACTCATGAAGATTACTTCACTGCAGCCAAAAGTGTGTGGTAAGAACTGCAATACTACCTGATGCCAGACCTGCAAACACAAACCTACAGAAAATAGCACAATATATCAAATCACTATTATTAATAAATTATACAGCACTGGAGTTGCTGGATGAAACCTTGCCTTTCATCCTCAGAGAGGTAGAGAGATCTTATACTGCTTCCAAGGGGTTCGTGTGCATACTTCAGTTGAAGATTATGTGCAGAGAAGACTTTAATTTTGCAGTCGAATCCACCTGTTACAACATATTGGCCATCTCTAGAAACACATAACGCCTAGGGAACAAAAGAATGATACTGTCATTCAACTACACATCTACATAGATGGAGAAAGCACATACATATACATATATGTATAGGTATAGGTATACCGTAGTCTCATGAAAGAGCACCCACTCATGAAAGAGCACCCACCCCCTACTTTTCACCCAATTTCCTGTATAGGGTCAAAGTTTACTCAAATGAGTGCCCATCCCTGGAGTGAGCTCTGACTAACAGAGTGCATTCTTGTAGACATGAGCAAAATAATAATAATCATTCCAACAATAATCAGCATGCTTACAAGGGCTGGGTCTCCAAGTGAATGCTGGCACAGCTGCTTCCCATTACAGGTGAACACTGCTAGACATCCACTGCGGTCAGCGTAGTGAACCACGACATGACCATTTCTTGTAATGCTTGCCATGTGAGGATATACGAGCTGAGTTGACGGAATGAGCTTGTGAAGCAACTCCCCAGATGTAGTATGGACCAGGAAACACCCATCTAAATAAATTAAGAGTCACAAGAAACTGAGTAGTGTAAATACAAATAAATATATATATATACAGAACTATACAACTACACTGAAGAAAAAAATAAAACACAATACAGAAGAAACATTTCATACAAAAGTAATACATGCGCAAAGGTACTTACATTTGGCTCCACTAATGACGAGGCCCAAGTTGAAACTAACTGCTACACACACAACTGACTGCTCATGTCCAGTCAGTACAGCTACCGGAGTCACAGAGTCCACTGTTGTAGAGGAAGAAAGAACTGTTAGCCACATGCTACAAAAAGATATCATTGGAGCAATCACCTGTACACCAGACACAGATCTACCAAGGAACAAATGATGACATTGGTCATATCCTTTTATGGTCAGTCAGACAGTCAGGAAACAAACCTTGTCTCTCGTTGAGGAGCCCAACCACCTTGTTCTCCCTTCCAGACCACCTCCACAGCAGAACAGTGGCATCATGAGACCCAGAGGCAATCAGTCCATCCCCTGGTGTGCCAAACAAGCCAACCTCAGGGGAGAATGTGATACAGGTCACAATGTCTCTGTGGGCAAAGATGCTCTGCAGCATCATCCCTGCATGAGAAGAGAATTAGCATCTACATAAGGTAGTGACAGTTGGACACTCTTATGCTACTTTCTATACCTTCAGATACACGAGTAATGATCACCTTGCATGATAAAAAGAAACTTATTCTATAAATGCTACTGGCCTTTGCAAGATATGTGTACACACAAAACATATTGATCATGAGTTATCATTGGGATGGTAGAAATAGTACATAGGGTAAAAAGAGATAACATGCTTATATAGATGTAGCTATACATGAGGTACAATCATACCAAAGCCCATACAAAGCAGGCTTTTCATTCAAGTGACAAAGGCCTATTGGTTCAAAAGCCAATCTATGTACATACCTGACTTGGTTACAAAGCACTTGAAGCTGTTGTCCCAGAACCCACACACCATCACAACCTCATTCTCAGGAATGGCAGCAAAGCAAGCAGCAGAGGCAGAAAGACTCTGGTCCAGAGGATCTCCCAACCGAGCCTTTAACCCAATGGCTATGCCAAAATATTACAAACATATCAACTTTGTACACTATAACACTGTATATGAGCTCAATGTAGCTAGTCTTGCATACATATTTGTGGGTCAGGTTCCAGTGAGACTGTTGGAGGCTGGCTTGAAGTACCTGCATGATAAACATTTTTGGACCTGGTTCACAATCAGAAATTACATCATAAAGATGTTTTTGATCGTATGAGACGAAATTAAAGAAAAGTGAAAAGCCGGCAATCACCAGGAATCAAATCCACGACACCTGGCTTGAGCCAGCAGCACTCTATGCCACTGAACTACGACAACTGGTCAACCACAAGCCCTCACAATTCTTTATATGTACTGCGCAAGTGGTCTCAGTCGCACAGCCAGTAGCCTGTAGAGCACATATAGAGAATTGTGAAGTTGTCTGGTTGTCGTAGTTCAGTGGTAGAGTACTGGCAGCTCAAGCTAAGCATCCTTGATTCAATTCCTAGAAACTGCCGGCTTTTCACTTGCCTCTATTTACATCAAACATGCAGCCAGAACTTGATAGATACCCGTGACATCAAACATGTCTCATTTTCTAGCTGAGGCAAACATTTCTAAGCATTTCATCAGCAGATGTCACCTGGATTGACACTCCAACCATTGATGGTATACAGCTGATTGTAAGTAATAGCCAGTACAGAACTGCCGGGCGGCCTGGACAGCTGGACAAGGGCAATCGGTACATCAGGCATTATTTGAAGTTCTGCCACCACGGCTGTGAAACAGAAAGGATGAAAATTAAGAGATGATGGAAAGTGATTCCATCAGTGAGTACAAAATTTGGAGACTCAAAACTATTGGCAGCCAACTTTCTGCTGTAGTTCCAAATTTACACTAGCTCGCAGGGTAGATAGCCACGGCTAACCTGGATCTCTGGGGTTGATTCCCTGTATAGGTTGCGGTGGGAACTCCTAAGATAGAAGGATGCAGTCAAATCAATTCTACTTCTATGATCTTACTTGAAGATGAAATGTGCAGTGGCATAAATATCACCATGTACAGTGAATTTCTGATGATAAACTAACATTGGAAGTAATTCATGAAATTACACATTGCTGAGCCCCGGTTCTGATACAGTGACACTTACTTTAACTAACAGCTGTCTTGAAGGATGTGGCTCCTTCAATAGCTGGGCAGGTGTTTGCCCAAAATGACGAATCTGGTCCTCCAAACCCTACAATGTGTGTATGTAAATTGCAACTAGAGCAATACAATATTCCTACAGATGTCATCTGCTCTTAGACTATAGAATGTGATGCGAATACGTACCTTCCTTAACTTGGGGTCACTGATGGAATCTAGGTCAACTGCTCCAGTGTAGGTGAGGTAGTAGAAGACATTCTTAGCCTTGACTGCTTCCTCTCCTATGTAACAACAACAACAATAGCAGCAGCAGCAGCAGCAACAACAACAACAATAGCAGCAACAACAACAATAACAAAAACAGAAGTGTATGTACCTCTCTGCTTGTATCCAAAGATGAGATCTATCCAATGATGTAGATTAGCGGAGACATACTCTGATTCAAGTGCCTATGCAGAGAAATAAAATAGCTATTACAATTAGCTTACTTGTCTTGTAACTTCTCCATACAGCCTGACTGTGAGGAAAACACAGTTTCATCACCAACACTGACTACAAGTACAGCAGATTCACACCACCCAAGAGGTGGACAATTAACATCACTGACTACAAGTACAGCAGATTCACACCACCCAAGAGGTGGACAATTAACTAACATCACTGACTACAAGTACAGCAGATTCACACCACCCAAGAGGTGCACAATCACCAACACTGATTACAAGTACAGCAGATTCACACTGAGTCACCCAAAAGGTGCACAATTAACTAACATCACTGACTAACCTCCCTGTGGATCCGAATGAAATCATGAGCAGAGGAGCCCCAGGGTGGAAGAGTGACATCATTAATAACATCACCCTCCTCACAGGCTCCCTCATGGCCCAGGTCAAACTGTACAAAATAAAAAATAACAAACACACAAATTATGCAGCTACATCACATAGCAAAACAATCACACAATGTTTTGACCAATGTGGTCTTTTTAAAAACTACATGGGTCAAAATATTTTGTATTAAAATTTTTGCCCTGTGAGATATCTATAGGAGTTTGTGCTGCAAATCCCTACTACACTACTATGTTCTGCTGAATAAACCGTAGTCCAGACTAAGCAAGCCAAATGTCATTCATTCTACTCCAACAC
This sequence comes from Agelas oroides, assembly GCA_949130485.1. Lineage (NCBI taxonomy): Eukaryota > Metazoa > Porifera > Demospongiae > Agelasida > Agelasidae > Agelas > Agelas oroides. The sequence goes on along the minus strand of OX422187.1, from coordinate 4,387,568 downwards.
ATAGAAACAATTCAACTCTACACATATACTTCTGCACACTAAGTTGGCTCGGAACATTAATAATTAAAGCGTACCTTGTTCTCATTTAGCAGCATTTCAGGAAGGTAGAAGAATTCTGGAATAAGTTCCTGAAGGTTGAACATATTATTATGCTATGTATAAAGCAAACCATCAAAGGTGGTGAAGAAGTGTGCACTTCTGCTCAACCTTGAGTCCCATCAAAATAATTAAGAAGTTTCATACTAGGAAAGTGGAAACTTGCATGATATAAATGCGCACTTTGACATTTACAGAAGCAAGTATATTGACATTGAGAGTTAGCTAACTTGAATAAAGTGAGTTCAGCTTGATGAAGAACTTATCATGGCGTACGGTAGTACGCCATATGTAGGGATGACCCCGAAAAAAAATGGCCGCCACATTAAAAGTGCACAAATAGCACGCTCGAAATGTCTTCGTTAGATTAGTCAAAGGCCTGTATGAGCCATATCAGGCATTATCGAGTGTTTTCATGAGCAAAGAGACTGTTAAGTTTGCTGGAAAGTATCGCTAAGCACCAGACCGGCAAGTCGCCAAAACGGACAAATCGTCTATCTTCTGACTTTCTTCTTCTTCTTCTTCTTCTTCTTCTTCTTCTGCCTCTCACCGCGGTAGCACGATAACGGCTGGAGCTTTTACAACGATTCAAACGCAAAACAACAGGATAAATCACTAGGTATTGCACCTGCCACTTATCGGTCTAAAAGAAAGAACTCAAACTTGTCGGCGATTCTCAGGTAATCTCACACTTACGCTAGCTGCTACACGCCATTTTGCTCGAATTAAATATTACTCATAATTACGTCACCAGGGTTCAACTGAGCACGTGGTTCAGTACTTCGTAGAGAAGGTGAGAATTGAGCGTTCCAGTTTGCAAATCTGATTTCGTGGATCAGTTGACGTAGTTGTGCTGCACTTTACATCGAACGCAATATGCGTAATGTCCGCAAGAAAAGAGCGAAGTACAAGCAGAACTACCTGCGAAACAAAGGGGGAAAAAGGCAAGCGTCCCGTAACAATTACTGGAAGGACCCGGAGAAACACAGGGCATCTTCCCGGGCGTCCTCCCATGCCTGTTATTGGAAGGACCCTGAGACGAAAAGGGCGTCCTCCCATACCCGTTATTGGAAGGACCCTGAGAAAGGAAGGGCAGCTTCCCGCGTATCCTCCCATACCCGCTATTGGGAGGACCCTGAGAAAGGAAGGGCAGCTTCCCGCGTATCCTCCCATAGTAGTTATTGGAGGAACCCTGACAAAAAAAGGGCAGCAGCTCGTATGACTAACTTGAAGGCTGCAAAAGCCAAGCTCAAGTGGTATAGACGGTACTATGCCAGCTAGTGTTTTAACCATCAAGTACTTCATATGACTTAGAACACTAGCTACTGATATTCAATTTCAAGTTTTATTGTCAACTTTCACATTTCAAATTTGCTTGTTATAGTCATTTACATGCATATAGTACACATACAATGTTTACTGCGAGTTGATGGTAGCACTTTGGCTGGTGTCTTCTTAACATCCTCCTTTTGTGTTGTGCCTGAGTCTTCATATTCCTCCAACGAAGCAAGTGGCAGCCTATTGGTAGCTTGGTATACTCAAACTCTAGTAGCACCGAGTCAACAGTGCATGGCTTCATTCCAAACTTCTGCACTAGAGGTGGCCACAGAACTGGCGGTTGTTCAGCTCCACAGACCCCTATGCGTTCGTTTCAAACCCATTTAGACTATAGCTACTCACCATCAAACAGTTCTGTAATGGGGTCTTACGACTCAATACTCTGGTGACAGTCTATGGAGAGTTTTTCGGTGAACCCATTAGTAGTCCACGTGAAATGAGCACAGGATTTATAAGCTTGCATGCAAAGCCTTATTAAACTCATCTGCTTTTCACTTGGTTTTTATGAGGCTTTGCTTGGACTGTACTTCTAAACCCCCCGAAGTTTGATGTTTGGATTGACGATTTCACTTCAAAGCGTTTGAATTTATGACAATTCTTAGCTCTTTCTACTATCATACTGTACACACCATGCATCTTCCCCTCGGCCTACCCTCCCATGTCACTTCTCTCTTACCATCCCTAAACCAAAAAAAAACAAAGCAAACAAGTCACAAAAAAGTTTTCTCAATGAAAACAAGCACATGTAGGGATGGAACCCTCAAAAACCAACCAAACAAGATAGGAACAACACCACAATACTTTTACACCATCCCTACATCTTGTGCCATTTTGCCAACCACGTACACCACAAAACCCTTCAAATTTAAGTTTTAGGGTTTGTGTTTTTAGTTTAGTTATAGTTAGTTTTTATTTAGAAAATACTTTTGGTTTAGTTTAGTTCTAGTTTCCCGGTTTTACAAAATTTTTAGTTAGTTATAGTTTCAACCACTGAAACTCTAAAACCCCTTACTAAAAGGTATTTAGTTACACTTATTGTTGAAAACAGGCTGTATTCTGTTTTAGTACAGTTACGGTTTCTTGTACGTCCTTGGACGTTTTAGTTACAGCCCCCAAGTTAGCAAGAAATTTAAGTTGCACTTTTGGTTAACTAAATTTTAAAAAGGCCATACTAAAATATATTTATAGTTAACTAAAACAACACTGCATACCAGCTACACCCACAAACCAACAAACAACCTTTCTCCCTACAACTAGCTACCTACCCCACAAACCCTTCAAACACACCACCATGTCGTTAACTACGGACCGACCCAGTACTGCTCACACCACAGCCTTCACTTACAAGACAACCCTTACCTGCCATGCCCAGCAGCTACAAAAGCCCACAACATACGCAACCCACTCCAACATGCCACACAGACTCAGCACTGATCTTGCACCCCACAGCTTGTACATATTAAACTAGCTAACCATGCCTGCCACATTCAACCGTAACAAAGTTACAGCCACCCACAACACAACGCACTCTCCATACACAACAACGTGCACTACACACCCAGTACTGCTCGTTCCACAGGCTTCCATGCCCAAGACAACCCTTCTGTGCACACAAGTAACAAACACAATGCATAGTCGGCAAAATGGCACAAGATGTAGGGATGGTGTAAAAGTATTGTGGTGTTGTTCCTATCTTGTTTGGTTGGTTTTTGAGGGTTCCATCCCTACATGTGCTTGTTTTCATTGAGAAAACTTTTTTGTGACTTTACATTAACAATACCCGAATTACAATGAAACAACAGTTGCAGGCCTCTTCAGTAACTCATACACTCTTGTCCCATAATGTCACTGCCAAATTACCTTTACATCTGCTGTGCTCTCCCAGGTGTTCTTCCATGATTCTGACAGTGAGGAAAACATCCTGGCTCCAAAATCAAAGTAACCATCATGAAATTTGATGTGAAGGTTGCTGAATGGTTCCTATATGTAATAGTATAGTGTTAAAGCCTGATGTGGTACAACCTCAGTGCCATTAACATCACAGACCAATGGCTGTATACTGATCTGCATACATGTGTTTCTATAGCCTCGTTCCCAGGCTCTCCCCTCACCCCGACGAAAAATATTTTTATTTTTCGTCGAGTCGAGGAGAGCCTGGGAACGAGGCTAGTGTTTCTATATGATGCTAGCATTCAGTAACAAGCTACTGAGTACCCTACCAAATGAACTGTTAAAATAAGGGGCATGGAACTTTCCAATTGTATGTGAAGAGAAAAAATCTGTTGCCACTCTTACCACTCTGACAAGCCAGTGGAGTACAAATGCCATAGTGGAATAGTGGGTACCATAGAAGAAAGGAGGCACACGATCCTCCTCCCAACTATCAAACCTCTCCTGCAAATGACTTAGCCGGGCAGGATTCAGAGCACCAATTGGCTGGAATATAAGATAAAAATAACTTAGTCGAAAAATAGCCAATTTCTCTACTTTAAAAGCAGCCAACAACTAACATATGATAGTAATACCGCTGAACTCAAAGTCTACACTAGCTAGTTCAACACCTCTTCTAGACCAATGAAAACAATCGTTGGCAAAAATCTTAGGCAAAACTCTTTTCCAGGGAGTACTTAAACTTAACATTTGCTATATATAGACCTTATCCACACACGTTCATTATAAGATTACGTCATTAACTTCCGGATGGCAAATTGCAAAAGGAAGGAAGGGCTCTCTGTTTTGCAGCCGGATCACTGTGTACAATGGCAATGGGCGAACAGTACAGTGAGGATTCCCATTACGCAGAAGCAATCCTAGCTCATTATCGAGTAGATAAACCATTCAAATGCTACTATACCAGCCGTAGCTACCTCAGGTAGTACCAGCAACGAACTGACTCAAAGAATCGAAATAACCGAACGCTACTTCCCTTCACTCCTTTTCACGTACACCCGCACACAGCAGCTAATGGGCATTCGTGTGCTTTTGCCATCCGAAAGTGAATGATGTAATCACAAAATGATCGAGTGGATAAGGTCTATACATTGACATTGTGCAAAGGCTTTCATGATTCAGTTGCTATGCAATACCATCCCACCTTGCTGAAGTCTCTGTACACCTTGGGATCTTTCAGGTCCAGTGTCTTTGAGGTGTAGTCAGCCAGTATCCAGGGAAACACTGGGTACTGGTTCAGATCATTGTAACTTCTCCCTAGATAAGTTACATTATGCATAACTAGCACAACTATAGAAGGAGTAGTCTTATACTATTATCTTGTTTTACTTTTGTCTCATCCTCCCAAAATGCATAACTAGCACAAAAATAGCAGGAGTATCCTACGAATCGATTTGGCCCACCTGCTACGGTATTGAGGTACATGAGGTAGTCAAAGTTAGAAATCTCCCTCCTCTCCCATTTAGCAGTCATGGAAGACTTCTTGAAAAGCTGCTGCGGTGATGCCAGTGATATAGACCTGTATACACATGCAAAAAAATTAGGTTTAACAATACACACATCGTGCATCCAATAATTAGAGCTACCAAGAAGCTTGTGGCTTACTGAGCTTCTTTCCAACTAGGTTTAGCTCCTTTCTTGGATAACAGTTAAAAATACTAGTTCATACAAAGTGCACAGTTACTGTAATTATTTATTTTTTTTTTGCAATGCTGTAAGCATTCACAAAGTTTGCAAAATTCAAGTACACACAAAACATTGTAATGACACTAGCATCACAGATTAAAGTTGGCTCCATCTGGACGCTCTGTGTGGCTGCAGGTAGCACATGCAATCATTCCGAGACATAAACCCAGTATTGAGGCGTCAGTTTTTGCAGACTACTATGATATACGAATGTCACACTGACCTGGAGACTGGCAAGTCATAGTTTGTGCCAGCTCCAACTTTGGGTAACCTTCTAACAACCAGCTTCACTTCTTTGAAGCTCTCAAAAACAAAAAAGGCAGACACTGTAGTGAAAGAACAGAATACATGTAATCTGCAAGTACATAGCTAGCAATGTCACAGTAAAAACATAATTGTTTTAAGCAAATTATGTTTGATTACTGCACTTGTAAAACAGTTTGTGGGAGGTAGCTCTAGCATGGGAAATATCACGCAGCTCTAGTAACCTAATTACTTGGCAGTAACCAGTGGAAACCACTCCTCCACTTCCACTGCCAGCGAAATATAAGCATACAACCAGACAAGCAATAGTCAACAGTTTGGTTCTTATTGTGGTACTGTACTGAAAAACACCATATTATGGTCATCTCAGTTGAATGCCTGTTGTGTACATGACACATTACAAACTTCAAGGAAAGCCTAGCTATTTGGCTACATTCCTGGCATTTGACCATTACCATGCAACCAAGGAACTCCTCCAAGGGCAGATGTGTAGGATCGAAGAAAAAACCTCACCAGAAATGCTGATAGGCCTTTTGCAAGAAGATCCTAATTCAACAAAAGGGAGAACTTTTTCAACTACACTCAAGTTTTGATTCAATTTGAAGCATTCCTTGAAGTTTGTAACATGTCATGTACACAACAGGCATGCAACTGAGATGACCAATATATGGTTGAAGTAACCCAAGTGTTTTTACAGTGACATACTAAACAAACTTGTGCAGTTTTAGCATGGCATTGAGGTTTGCAGTAGCGGTGGTGACCTGGCTTTTGCTTCTGTCAAGCGGAGCTGAAAAATCACTGGCTCAGAGGGCAAGACCTCCTCTGAACAAAGACTGTACAAATGAAACAGAGCAAAATCTCCTTGGAACCTTTTCAACTGAATGCCTTGCTGCTTTCCGAACCCTGCATGGATCTATCTGAAGTTGCATCCATCCTGAACAGTAATCCAGCTGAACCAAGGCACATCACTACACTCTGCTCTGAAGCCTGTCACTCTTCAACGACCAATTATCTCAGGATGTGCTACAGCTCAACTACTGGGCTTGCAGGGTTGTTTGATGGAGGAAATTGCCTTTTTAATGAGGACAGAGAAATGTGTTTTGCAGCCATTTCCAACAGCTTTTTGTCTCCATCCTCTAATATTCAATGGCCACGAAGAGTGACAGCTGAATGCTTTACAAACTTCACAATGTTTGTAGACACCACACCCACTGAAAACTGTACTAATGGTTGTAGAAGAGGCTTGCAACAAGCCAGAGATGAGCTTGGTTGCTGCATGGATGCTATTTACAACAACTCATTTGTGTGTGAGCGAGTATCTACCATTTGCATTGTGGTCCAACTGTGGCATAGAGACCCCTGGAGTCTAGTTCTGCTTCAGCACTGTCCATGGAAATCTACTTACTCCTTGCTATCATTGTCCTGAAAACTATACTTCTTTACTCAATTCCAACTCTGCACAAGACAAAAGTATTTGGTTGCTACTTGCTAGTTTGCACAATATGAAAACGGCTGATAGCCTCCCACAAAATATTTTACCAGCATCAGAAGAATAGCCACGTAACTTTAGTAACCAGACATAATTTGCTAAAACAACAATACTTACATTTTCGTAGCATAACGATGGTGTGTACATGTATATATGATTATTGTGCTTATGTCATTAAAGCACTAAGAAGCCCATGATGGATATGGTTCAAGTTTCATAACCCAATGATAGGTGGAATCTCACTGACAAAAAGCTTACATCTGTCTGCAAAGAATATCTCAAGAGCTTTATTTTGGTGTAGGTAGCGTCTGGAGAACACTGCCCTAACATCTTGCAGCAACCACTTCCCATTGATAGAACAGTAATCTCCCTGCAGAAGAGGGAACATGAGACTATCTTAGACAGCAACAAAAGATAGTTTGTGAACGTCCATAGAAGAAAAAAAATCACTACAAAAAGTATTGCTAGGTGTGTCTCATTGTGTACATTCACTACGTATACAGGACTGCCTATACAGTATTAGTCAGTGCTAAAGACACAACAATACTATCACAAAAACTACTCGGTTAAAGTAATCTCTGAGTGGTTACTTCAGTTACAGAGCTCATTGAACTGGTGAGTATATGATACAAAGAGAATTTCACACCTAATCACCCCCTATCAAGTTTTATTAACAAGCAAAAAGCTAGCCCAGACACTTGTCTGCTAGCTAATGTATACTGGGATTCATCTGCTGGCTATTATCTGGATCTATCATTCCCCTCACAATTCCATCAAGCTTCAGTGAGCTAGCACAGACAAGGGGCCACTTGTGCAAGATCAAAGCAACTCTAAAAAACAATGATTCTAGTATTCAGTTGCTACAGTTGCATGATACTTATCAGGAGCTTATGAGTGCTGCAAACGGTTCATAAGCTCCTGTACGTATGAATGCAGTACTGGTAATTGGAGCTGATATGTAAGTAAACTTTACTAGCCTCTTCACAAGATACTCTAAATAGCCATGCAACTTTAGTATAATTTTCTAAAACAACAAAAAATTACATTTCCACAACATGTAACAAGGTATGTATGTGGGAATGATGTATGGATGGTTGAAAATTCTATTAATAACACTCACCACTGAAACTGGAGTAACCACTCAGAGGTTGAGTAGTTTTTGCACTAATACGCGTGTGCATATGGTCACAGGCAAGCAGGAAAGATGTTGCAAGCTGCTAGGTCCACACTGATCATTCAACACTTACGTGCAACCTGCTTACTGACCATTCTAATGCTCTAAACATTAACTATTGATATGTCGGAAATTTTATGTAACCATAATTGCAATTGTAACGATTACACTACTTTGAAAACCTTCAATGTAGTAATCATAATTGTAATTGATGACTTAGTAGTTGATAATTACAATTTGACATTAGGCCACTCTGAATTAATTGTTTGTTTGAACTAACCCGACCGACCTGAAGTTTTAAAAGTGCCTCATAGTTGGGTAATAATTGTTATATGCACCGCCTCAAACATTTTAGCACAAGTAGGATAAATTTTTTTTAGCCTACCATTTCAGAGCCAAACTGGCTGCCACGTGTTGTTATCAATACATCCGGTGGGCCTAAATAAAATATTACCCGACCGACCCAACATTCTTGTGGTCATGTTAGTTCAAACAAACAATTAATTCAGAATGGCCTTACATCACCTGTATGTATGTATACGTTCATTAAACTCAAGCAGCCATGGAATCAGACTTGTGTAGCTCACCAGATAAGCCTCCTTGCTGTACTCCTCACTACTGTCATCAACAGTGAAGGTAAGCAAACTACTAGTGAAGACCAAAGTACCAGGGATCGTACGACCCAAGACCACAATCTGACATTTCAGTGACAGCAACTGAGAAGCTACATGCAGAAGGAAAGAGTTTAGACATAAATCACTATGCCCTATTATACAAAAGATTAAGTAGGCCATAATAAATGTAACAGCAGTGAATATGAGGCCAAACCCGTACAATGAACTGGAGACTATACAGATCTCAATGTGACCATTTCCCAGGCACTAAAGTTATTACTTTCACTATACACAGAAACAGTGCCAATACAGTGAAACCCGTCTATAATAGCCACCATGGGACTACAGTGCCTACTGCTGGTCATTTAGCACAGGATTAGTACAACTGGGGCCAGGAGCAGTGGCCATAATAAAATGGTGGCTGCCTTTAACAAAGACCACTATAGACTGTACTAGCAACAGTTTCTGACTACCTTGATCTTGCTCAGTCGTGAACTCAGTGGCTGTAAGGCTTTCACTTAGCTCATCAGACCCCAGACTGACTTCCTCTGCACCTGCCATATCTGATACATTGGGCGCCACCACCTGAAGTAAGAACAATGCTGATACAATGTAGCATAGCAGGAATACCACTTTCTTGAGACCAACTTATTGCACAGTTTGAACTCTGCTGTCTAACTATCTAAGACCTTGGACGAGCTGCTGTAACAGTACACACAGATAAAGTATTCCTTTCCCTATGGGAATTTTCTAACTGATCTTCATGCACCTGAGTCATCTCATTCCCTTGCTCTGCAACCTCTGCAGCTTCTGTGTCTGTTCTTCTGGAGGCATCTTCATGACAGGTTCCACTAGAATAGTTGGAGAGCAACTGTACCCTCTGTCGCAAAGCATCCTCCCTCAGGTCAAGCTTCCAGAATGGACAGTGCCTGCACAATCGTATTCCAGATACACAGATTTACTGATCCGAATATTTTATTAACTCTACTGAACAGAATACTGTCTCTCACACGGCAGACTGCTGTGTTCATAAAGTATAGGCTACACGGCAGACTGCTGTGTTCATAAAGTACAGGCTACATGGCATTGCGTGGCATCAATTCAAATACTGTTTCCATCAAACAAAATAATTACTAACTTGTTTGAAGTGAAGTTGGATGGAATATCTAAAGCTGTAAATTACTTTATGCAAGTTACCTCAATGGAGTGAAGTCAAAGGACCCTCTCTCATCCACTAGAAGAGAAACCTATTGATTCAAAAGATGGACTCTGATGATTATATATGCTATGACAGAACTAAACAATCCTAACCTTTCTCCACAGCTCCTTGGCTGACATGGTGTGTCTCCTCTCATCTGCCTTCCTCAGCTGCTTATCATCAGTGCTGACCCTGATAGTCTCACTGATGTACAGGGACAACTGCTCCTGTAGGAATTAAACAATGATTGCACAGCTAAATTACAAAAAATATACTTTTTCTGAACTAATACTTTACATATAGTGCACGACAGTCTCATTCCTAAATGTCATTCCAACTACACTGCAAAAAGGTGTTAATTCAACCATACTTTGGTCACCTCAGTTGCATTTCTTTTGTATGTGTGACATGTAAAGTTGTAGTTCATGGTTGTGTGTGTTCATTCCCTGATGAAGATTACCAAAGTGTAATTGAAACGTTGGATTAAAATTGTTTCTCTAACTGGTGAAAATTTCGACTAAGCATCGCTGTCTCATTGTATACCATGCCAGTATACAATGACATTCTCTCGAAACATATTATGGAACTAAAAATGCTCCTCAATGAACTTTCAAGAAACCTATTTGGTAGCATTCCTTGGTCACACTGATGCAACTCAGAGAACCTAAAATGTGGTTGAAGTAACCCAAATGTTTTTACCGTGCAGACACTTGTGAAGGAAAAAGGGTGTAACTTCACAGAAACTTACCTCAAACTCTGTGAACTTCTGGGTCTGTGTGTTGACTGACTGTTCAAAGTCAGAGGTTGTTTTCGAGGACACACTTCTCAAATATGATTCAGAGAAGTGGGCAACATTCCTGTATTTCAGGGACAGCATTACCAAAAGATAACTTTCTCAATGACAACTTTTCCTCTTTTCCTTTTGTACCACTTTATATAGTAACACACATGCATGTTGGAGTTTCAAGCAGAAGACCTACCTTCCCTCAGAAAGCACTTCAGAAAATATTTTGCCTGCATTCTTCTTTAGGCAAGTTTGCCACTCCTGTAGAACATGTACAGTAAGGTGCGTACAATATTCTTACGTCCTGTGTGGTCAACAATTGACCATTCAAGTTAAATATACAATGTTTGCAAAACATCAAACCTGCGAACAGAGAAGCATTGCCATTTCAACAACAGCTTTGTTCTCTGCAAGTTGTACTGCAACTATGGAATAAAAGTTTCACAGAAGTATATATATGTTTTCGAGAAAGTAATCTTGATGCAGGTTTGCAATACCATGCAGTATGTGTCACGCTCATGTGGTACTCACCATCAGTAAGCAGAGGCCGTCCATCAGTCCCCACGAGGACCTTCACCAGTATTGCTTTGTGATCAAGCAAAAGTTGGCACAGAAATGGCACCACACGTTGCATGGCTGCTGAAATCTGTTCCGATATGTCTAGTGTGCTGTGAGTACTAGGCAACAAAGAGGAAGGCAGAATAGACTGCTCCACTCCAGGTATAAAGCTCAGACCTCTGTCAGCCCCAGATGTGCCTTGTAGACTACTCTCAATGTCAGCAGTTTTTTGTAGATGTGTTTCAACCCCACCAGACTCACTACTGCCCAAAGAAGTGGTGCTTTCAGAGGCATTTTCACTGCCAGATGTTTGCAAGACGCTTTGGTACTTGGCAACACACATCACTGAGAGGTAGTAGATGACTGCAAGAACTAGCTGTTGAATCACCAGTTTGCTCTCCTGCAAGTGGGTAGATGATCCTATAATATAACTGCATTGTGCACTACATCTGTGATGTATAGTATACACTCATTGCTCACCCCTTCCTTTGGAATGATGTTCTGTAAATGAGTGAGGTATTCTTCAGACAACAGGCATTGGCAACTTTGAAGGTATTCAAACCTCTTTTCCAAGCATAAGTCAAAATACTGGGTACAAAGGCAGTAGAACAATATGACCCAAAATTGATTTTTAAAAAGTTACACATATACTATGTATGTACCTTCTCTAGACCACAACCAGGGATTCCTAGGCTGCTCAGCAGCGAGACAGAGTCTTCATGAAGCTGTTTAGCTACCTGTTTCTCCTGGTAATAATGTTCATGAAGCTCCTAGAACGAGAACAAGTACATGAAGAGATCAAAGAAATTGATTAAGTGTTAAAAGTGTTTCTCTTACCATGTATTCAGCATTAGCCTTTATACATGCCAAACTCGCCATTGTCAGAACTGTGAAGGTAAATACAACCATAATAATAACAGCCTTTGAGCTGATCTTATTACAAGCAATAACAACACGGATATGAACGATCTTCAATTCAAGGCTAACATTAATCAACTGGATTGAAAAATACAAACCAATTCTAAGTGCTTGTCTTAGTAATCCTCCCGTCTCCATTTTCATCCTAGCTTCCACCAAAGATGTCTTTAAGAGCCCACTGAGAACCATTACATCCACCAGGTCTAGGGCCATCCTCAGAAGCACCTCCACCCTCATAGGATCCATACTTCTCAGTGAAGCAGACTGAGAAGATTTGATGGAGTCTGTTGGCTGAAGCTGTGCATGGGGAAAAATTAAACAGACAATACCATATTAGGGTACAGGTATATAACTAGAAGATGACATGTTCTGCAAGGTTGTCACCAGCTTGCAATGCCTGTGGTTATAGTAAGCATCGTCTGGGTGGATCGCAACTTGTCTGTAAGGTTTTACACTGCAACTGTTACACCATTTACATGCGCACATATGGTCGTTACCATTGTTCAAAGCTCATTAAGACCTTGCCCTTCATTGGCTTTAACAAAGCGCTTTCAATGATAATGACATCATCATGATTTCTTGACATAAGTAAACTTGCTTTATAAATACCTTTGGACTTTCTGCGAGCCCAGAACGGGTAGACTTAGCCAAGAGGTGCTTCAGCCCTCCATTGAGAGCAATGATGCTGTCAACTGTTAGTGCCAGAAGATGAATAGTATTGGAGCGGAAGAATTTGTTGCTCTCATCACCAACAAACTTTTCCAAGGAACCCCTTCTTGTCTGAAGTTGGGAACTACATAATAAACAGGAAAATTAATCATTGAGTTTCTGTAACACCCAGCTTTGATTTTGAAGATAACACAAATGTCCCTTTTCCCACGTACTGTATGTACAGGAGACACTAACAAATACAAGGGCTCTGGATCATGATGACTTGTATCAGTTCTGTAATAATTCCAAGATTATGTACAATGTAGTTGATCCAATCTATTCTCTTTGGTTGATACAACACAGGGCTAGTAAACTGATTGGAAAATGTAATCGATTCCACAGTGCTATAATATCTCGTGTGTACTTCACCTTTATGAATATTGCAAGTACCTACAGCATTGCAATTGAGGATGGCCAAAGAAGGGGTTACACATATTTGCAAAGATCACATACTGCATAGCCGGAAAACTTGACGGGGAATTAAATTTGGCAGTTTGGCAGTCAGGGTTGAAACCGCCAAATTAAACTATTATTTCGCACGCAACGCATAATGACGTAATGCATGCAGTAGCGCTCTTGGCTCCATCCAGCGCCCCTCTACACAGCTGTACATGGCACTAGCACACTGCCAGTTTTATTTCTTGCAAATTTGCGAACTCATGGCTTTGTTCAGCCTACCTCAAGTGAGAGACAACAACGCTCCTTGATAAACGGACCTGAGACCCCACCGCCAAATTTAAATCCCACCAATATTTTTTTACGGTTGGTTTGGGGCCAAACCGCCAAATTTAAAGACCGCCAATATTTCCGGCTATACGGTAGTACTTAAATCAGCCTAAATTGGAACCCACAAAAATTTCTCACATGCAAGCATTATGGTATAGCAGAGAGAAAGAACTAAAAGCAAACTAATGTCAAGTGTTATTATGAATGTTGAGTTCTATTACCTTTTCCATTTATTCACAATCTTCTGCAGGGATCTCAGCAGGTCTTCAAGTAGTCTGATGTGCGATGCAGACCACTGGAACTTGGGCATCTTTCCAACAAGAGTCAGAAATGGGTTCTTGGGAATCATGAATGGACTCTTTGGAGGGTCACCAGATGATGATCTAGATAGTGAAGGTGGGGTCACTGATGTGAGTGGGGATGGCCTGGCAAACTTGTGTCTTCCTGTGGCTCTCAGTTCAGCGACAGGCCTAGCTAGAGGTGGAGAATCTTCTAGGTTTCTCTCACTGACAACTACTGAAATTTCCTTCAAGTGTTCTTGTGAAGAATGAGGGGAATCAACATGTGAAGTAGTGATACTATCACCCGATGCATCTTGTAAATTTCTTTGTCCATCTACTGTTTCTTCTTCAAGGCCTACATCTGAAGAAGCTTCACTACTATCATCATGCTTCTCAGCAGCTTTGGTCAACTTCACCGCAGTCTTGGCCAAATCTGGGACTGAGTCCATAGTCTGACTCAGCAATTCCTTGTTATCATTTTCTGCCCTTTCTTCCAAACTGGAGTCGATGAAGGAGCTGGCACTCACAGTTACCAGTTGAGAGGGTGTCAAACCTTCAGCATTAGCATCAGTCTTGGTAACCGTCTGTAGGAAAGATTAAAGATTAAATCGCACTGTTCCTTCTTTGTATGCAGCAGCTACAATGTACATTAACCTAAGCTGGCTCCATGAATCCACTTACTACATGACTAACTTCACAATAATGTGTCTTTGAGAACATCGTCTAGGCAACATGCAAGTCAAGAGTGCATAAGAACGGGCGGCTAGAGTAAGAGCGTGTAACTCCAATAGAAGCCCACAGTTTGGTCAAAATTATTGAACCATACTAAAAATAGAACACCCGGCACGTGCTTAGCAACAATGGCTTATGTCTACGCACAGCTGCGCAGTACGTGTTACTATTTTTAGTACAGTTCAATAATTCCAACCGGTTTCAAATTTATGGAGTTACACGCTCTTACTCTAGCTGCCCGTTCTTATGCGCTCTTGGCAAGTCTATATATTCTCTAAATGTTGATGGAATTTCCTGTTATCATCCCATTAACCTTGGTCACGTACATAAGCATGCATGGCAGCCGCAGTCTCGACCCAAACTCTCCACCCATCCTGCTCCTCCTGGAAGCAGTACACAAGGATGGTGTGCATCAGTCTGTAGAGCATCTCTTGTAGGCTCTCGTGGTCTGCAGCAAGATTGACAAAGTAGTGCTACACATAACAGGCTCACAATAGTCTATGTGAAGTGTATGTAGAGCCTTAATCACCAGATTGCCTGTACATACAGCGAATGTGTATCTTCTAACATGGCACCATATACACATGCAAGAAAAAGAATTCAATGTGGTCAATTTTAACCACTGCATCTACTAGAAGATGTGGGGTAAGTAACACCCATCATTTCATGCACAGTGCAGTCAACTTAATGTATGATAAACCCAATAGGCACAGAAAAACGTGTGTACAAAGCTTTCCATAGACTATCTACAGTGTGGGGCTCACTGACACTTGCTGCAATATATACCTGACTCTGTTGCTCCCTGCTGGTCAGCTAACATCAACAACCAATGCTGCCAGTGGCATAACTGCAGAATAGCTCTTAATGGAGAGAACATGTAGTCAAAATCAAGCTACTAGTTCTGTTCATTTCTTGGATCATGTACCAAATACAGCTTGTTAATGTTTTTACAGTGGATCAGTGGATATTAAACACAGTTGGACTATAATCATCAGGCAGGCTTGAGTCATTCTGAGTCTGTTCTTACTTGCAATTCTTTGAGTTCTGAATGCAGAGGGAAGAGATATATGAGAGCAGTTGCATTCTCATCAGCATATCTGACTCCTCCCAGTTGGAGTGAGTTGTGTGTAGGGTGCAGAGCACCTCCACCATCACAGCCAGCATTCCTGCAGAAAACACCACACACAATGAATAAACGTTATAGAGAGATACACGTAGAACAACTTCAAAAACGCATGCTGCAAACATTCAAGAACCATTAGGCAGAAGAACTATACATATACCTGCTACCTTCAAGAATGCATACCGCATACATAACAGAGGGCTCATAGGAGTACAGTGTACTAGAGTAATCGGGGGAATCCCCGGACGTGCACCATTGCCGGACAATTAGAAACAACTAGTCATATTTTGGTTAGAACTTGTTCTGCACAGTTCTAGACAAGAAGACCTGCTGATTCGGCTGGAAGAGGTCCCCTTGTTTGGTAAGTCTTCCTCTTAGAGAGATACACAGTAAATAACTGTCTTACCGCAAATGCGTGAATGTTAAACACCCGAGCTAACGATAAGCATGCTGTTCAGAGCGATATACTTAGCCTGAACATTTGAGTTTGTAGTCAAATGAAAGCTCTCTTTGTCCTCTATAAGATGATATCAATTGTTTGAGGAAAGCTATTCAGTAGACCCTTATAAATCAACTTTAAATTAGCTACAAATTTGTCTATTCCCAGACAATGTGTACATTGTTGGTTTTGATATAAGAGTGGCTTATATTGACATACTCTTGGCTATAGGTACCAAGTACATCAATTGGTGATGACATCTAAGGCTTCTTATTCCCTTGAAGAGTTAGACATCGCGGTGCAACGAATCAAGGAGGAGGGGTTGAGCTACTGTAAAGCTGCTGCTCAGTATGGAATCCCCCGGAGTACTCTCCATGACCATGTCACTGGAAAGGCTGCGAGCTCGAAAAGAGGTCCCCTAACTGTTTTGATGGCAGCAGAGGAACAGATGCTAGTGGATTGGGCTTTGCACATGGCCGATATAGGCTATGGTCACACTCGAGAGCAATTGTGTGCCACAGTTAAAGAGATACTGGATAAAGATGGTCGTGAGAATCCTTTTACGGATAATTATCCAGGTAAATTCAACCACCCACCCACCCACCACTCCACACCACAAGCACACACACTTTAATTAGCTGTTTTCCCCTATATAGGCCGAGATTGGTGGTATGGTTTCCTCAAGCGTCATCCTGTTCTTTCTGTGAGAAAACCCGAGTATATTCGGTGCATTCGGACTCCAAGTGCCAAATCACTACGCTTGTTGCAGCAAGTGCAGCAGGTAGTGTGATCCCTCCCATGCACATTATTCCAGGGAAACGTTTTCGTACAACCCATTGGATGGTTCTGTTGCTGGTACATATATGGGGAGAAGCGATAATGGATGGATGGTCACATAACTCTTTTATGGGCGGCTCGCAAATCACTTTGTTTCCTATATTCCTCCTGAGCGCCCTGTTCTGCTGATTGTAGATGGCCACACAACACATATTGATGTCGAAATCTCAAAGTTCTGTAAGGAGAATGGGATCCTGTTGTATTGTCTACTTCCTCACTCCTCGCATATCACCCAGGCCTTGGATGTTGGGTTTTTCGGGGCACTGAAAACCAGTTGGGGGAAAGCCGTTGACAAATACAAGATTTCCCACATGGGCTCATCAGTAACAAAACAGTCATTCGCAGCTGTATTCAACACAGTGTGGACTGGTGATGTGAAGATGGCCACAATCGTAAATTCATATGTTCGTGCTGGAATCTACCCTATTGACCGATCTGCTATTGCTAATTCTGGCCCTGCCACCCTGTGTTCTGAAAGCGCAATGACTGATTCATCGTCAGCTTCATCTACATCTTGTGATTCTTCTATCAGTAAGCTGAAGTCTGGAAGCACTAGTGGAGTCTCATCATCACTGGAGGCAATTGAGAACATCATGAATCCTTCAGCACTTCGAAAATTCCATGAGCGGTATACTGAAGGGTATAATGTTGAAGGCGACGAGCTGTACACTGTGTGGGAGCAGCTGAAGAAGCTTACATTATCCTCTGGTGAAGACGGTACTTCAGCTACGGAGAAGCAAACCTCAACTCCTATACATGAAAAAGACGATGCTACTACTACTCAGGCAAAGCCAGTCGAAAAACCACATGAAGAAGGCAAACAAGCTCAAGCTCAGACGAGTGCGGCACTTTCAGAGATTTTGGTTTATCCAGAGCCAATTACAAAAAAGTCCAAACAGAAGAAAAACCCTATGCCCCCTCATCTGAACTCATCTCAGATGATTGAGTACTTGTCAAAGAAAAAACAAGACAAACTTGGCTGAAACTCAACGAAGAAAAGCAGAGAGAGAGGCAAAGAAGGCAGAAAAAGAGGAGCAGCAACGGCAAAAGAAAGCTGCTCGTGAAGCCAAGAAGGCACAGGCTAAAGCTGCAAAACAACGAAAGAAAGGTGCAACAACAAGAGGCTGGGGAAAGAGGGCTCCTGTTTCGAAGAGAAGACTGGTGGTGGAAGATGATTCTTTTGCTGAGTCTGAGTCGAGCTCCACCAAGGAGTCAGACAAGAACCTAGATGTATGTCCTGTGTGTGGTGGCACTGAGGAAGACTCTGACAGTGGCTGGGTAGCTTGTGATAGCTGCTCTCAATGGTACCACATTGCATGCGCTGGTATTCCTCAAGACTTCCATGACAAAGTTGACTCTCTGGACTGGTACTGTAGTAAATGCTCGGACTGATGCCTTGAATGGACTGATACATTCAGTATAATTGTTGTATAATTGTTGATTGTGCATTCAAAAATGTTTCTGTTGTGTTTTCAACCTTGTTTTCTTGTTTGGTAGAGATCGTTAATGTTTGCAATAATTGTCTGGTAATGGTTGTCAATGTCCGGAAACTCCCATCATAGTGCAGTAGCAAACAAGCGACTCGCGCTTGCGCAAGAAAAGGAATTATTGTGCCAGTGTTGCATAATCAGTTTGTTCATATGGTGGTCTCATAGCAGCTACCCTGCAGTATAGCTGAAAGCAAAGAGTGTTCCAGAGTAACCCAGAACTACTCTTAGGTGTCTGGATATACCCTCCGGTGCTCTATATAGTAGCAAACCACTATGGGATTACAGTGTCTAAAACCATGCATGGTAACGTCAACAGTTACAAAGTTCTAAGTGAATTTATATGCTGCAGAAGTTCCAAGTGGATATATATGCTACTGAAGACTGCTCACCAGGAAACTCAATCTGATGTGACAGATCCAATGCCAAAAAATGGCTATCAAGAATCCTTCGTGTCGAAATATCAACCAGAACCTAGCGTAGAAAAGAAACATGAATCATACTATATATTGTACGAGTGAACCTGATATAGTGTTAAAGGTCACTCACTTCAAAGAGAGTATTGAACATGGCAATAGAAACTGGCTCTCCAGCAGACAGAAGTTTCTCCCTGATAACTGTAAACAGCCCTATTGACTCAATAAGGGTCCGCCGGTGCCTACAATAAACCATAAATAGATGAGTGAATGAATAAATTACAGTATAAGATATCGGTATACTCACTTGGAAGTAGAGTGGTGAAGCACTTTGCCAATCAGCTTTAATGCATTCAATGTGAGCACTTCAGAGGAACAAGCTAGTAGCTTGCTGGCAACCCTACAGTATGCAAAAACAAATGTCAAGTGAGTTTTTTCACTGTTCCACATAGTGCAAGAAATATCAGGTTGGTAGGGATTCATAAATGTGCCTGTGTATATCTAAATGCTAGTATAACCAACATTGTTTTTAAAAGACCTGAAAGATTGGACAAAATTCTCACTTCAGCCCGTCCAAATCCTCAAGCATCTTCACAACAATGTGGTGAGGATCCTCAAACACCAAAGCCAGCAGCAACTCCATTACATCATGCAGATTCTCCTCCTGAACAGAGCGAGAAAGAGAAACAAGCTTGAGGACAAAAATACGTATTGAAATTCGTGTTTCTTCTCTCACCTCCGGCACCGTGCAAAGGTAGTCCAAAATGCACTGCAATTCAACAGGGTCAATTGCTTTACCCTAAAGTATCAAGTAGCCAAGAATAGTCATTGGGATTAACATCCTTACATTGATCAGAACGTTATAGAAAGCAATCAACAGTACATGTACACAATAGAGTCTCATGATCACCACACCTTCGTGACAAACTGTTTGATGATCAGCAAGAGGTATGGCCGAACTTCTGAGTGTTTCTGAACAGACTCAGCGTCTCCAGTGAGACTGTAATACTCCCTCAGAATAAACAGCAGTTGTGCCACTCCCACAAGCTCACGCAGATACACGCCTGTGATTCCCAGTGGTTTAGTACTAAATTCAGTGGCCAGTTGGCTATACAGACTGGTCTGAACCTGTGGGGAAGGTATATGGTGCAATATACAACATTAGAAAGGTGCCACTATCTATTGCTTAGGATGGCATAGCCACCTATGTAGGTATTCAGAGACCCATGGTTCAATCATGTCATTTGTATGCTGATTATCACACATCATATAGCAGACTAGTGTAAGAGAAAACCTGTGTAGCAGCTCTCGTCCATAGTCCAGCACTAAGGATCAGCTGCTCAATGAGTTGATACAGAAGTTCAGTTCCATTTGGAACAGTGAACAGGTACCTGAGAAATGTAATATCAGCTACTACAGATAGTCTAATCACATATGTATATGCAGGCATTCCTTCATCTCCATTTAAATACCTGGAAAAGTCAAAGATGCATAAAAGCAGCTCCCCTGAGAGATGCTTTGGTGACACCTACAAGAAATGAACGTATACAAGGTTTATAGCTTTTGTGACTGCACTCATACAATATATTAATCATGGAAAGGCACTGAAAGCATTCAATCTGGATGGAATATTATAGCCCTAGCTCGATGAAATTATACACTACTAGATCTATCTCTTTGCTGCATGTGAACTCCTTTCAATTTCATTTGATACAATGTACAATTAATCTTGAATAAGATATTCACCCAACCATTGGGTGAATGTCATTATGTAGTGGGAGGGATCATAGTAACGTATACCAAGCCTGGTTGACTCTCTATTGCTTAAGCAAACATGTACCTTTTCCAGGAGGTAGCTGATCAATTCCATGGCTTTCAGCTGGACCAACTGCAGCATGAAACTTGTGGAATTCCTGGCCATCTCAAACACCAAGGACAGAAGCTTCACACTGTGTATTGTGGCAATATATACAGCGCAATATAAACTCCTACACAACATATGCAGTACATGAATATACCCTCCTTATATATAGTTCCATTACTGTCCGTGGCAGTAATGGAAAGTGCTCACACATACCACACAAACACACACTATATATACATATCTATATATATGTATATGTATACTTGTACAGTACAAGTCTTAGACCTGAGGTTGTAGTCAACAGCAGTAGCTGAAATTGCCTGTGGAAAGTCAAGCTGAGAGAACATCGGGAACAGAGCCTGAAGAGAGACAGATGTTATCAAAAAGAGGTTCAGTATGATAGTGACACTTAAACGTAAAACAGTGATTTTGACAATAGCTACCAGTCACTGATTGGTTACTTAGCTGAAACCAGACATACATGAACCTCACCTGCATTCCTCCAAGTGAGTATAAAGTACTATGAAACAGTGTAGTCACCACTGGCTCAACACCCTGCAATACAAATGGTTAACATGTGCAGCACTGAACCTGATAAGATAATTCCTTCACTAGCAGTCCTCATTAAAGTAGCAGTATGCAGACCTCCAGCAGTGTTGCATGGGGAGAGTGTGCAAAGTAGGAAGGGTTCTCAAGGGGGGAGGCCTCCAGACACAGCTGTCCATCCACTGCCTTGGCATTGTAGGAGAAGAGCACAGTGCTAGAGAGATGGCCATCAAATAGCAGCTAAGGAGAGAGAGGAAGTAAAGAATCAAGCACAGCCGCTGAAGCGAAGGAAAGCAAAGTCGGTAAATTTGGTTGAGAACTAGATGTAGAAAGTGAGTTCAGCTATGGTAACTGTGTACACTCTGAAGGAATGCAGCTTGCACGAGTATGCAGTTAGCTCATAACGCAATGTAGCCTCAATTCTACCTGTGAATTATGCAATGCTGATGTGGTGTGGACACAAGACAATGTAATACCATCAGTGCAGCCACTTGATACATACAGGTTTCACACCCAACAAATGAAGTTCTTCCACGTCAATCTTGTGTAGTTGGGTGCGTAGGTTTTTCAGCACTACTTATGTTGAGCACAACACACTTCACATCCCACATTACATGTACTGCAAACTAAGAAACACTAGCTGAACAACATTGACCTTTTTTTCCTGGGCAGTTAGTGGCACATCACTCTCAGCATCAAACTTGAACTGACTCTGTACACCAATGTAGATACAAAGAGTGGTCACTGCAATCTCCTTCTGAGACTGGAGGCAGCTTTTCCAGATCCCAGATCTCGTATCAAGTGAAGCTTACACGTTTACAAGGGTCAACAAGTACCAATATGTTGCATGCATGTCTCTATGCAGCACGTCTCATGGGCATATTGCATGCATGTCTCTATGGGCATATATCATTATCTCACATTCATGATCATCATGGCCAGCCCCCACCATTTCATTCACATGCACAGTCCACTTTAACCCAACAGCTACAGAATTCTGTCCACAACAGACAATACACATGCAAACATTTTCATGGGCTACACATAGTGTGGATATCACTCATCCTTGCCCCAAACCTTACACCCTGCTAGCAGCTATCTACATATTAATACAGCCATGCAGTGAAAAACAGATTATAAGCACCACCTTGTAGGTTGGCCCCAGTCTGTGAAGAGCAGCAACTCTCTCGCGACTGAGAGGCTCCTTGAAGAGGTACACAGCTGATATTTGCCCCTGGAACACAGCATCCTCTGTGGACGCAGGAGAACTACCCAAGAAGCACTTGTCATACACCTGTGGTACATGTGTGGGACAGGTAACTAAGGTACACACAAGATTCTATGATGGGCTAAAGGTGATGGTGTAATTAACCTAGGTTGTGTATTACTTCATCTGGCCTGGTATTTACATGGTTCCACATCTTGGGGTGAATTTGCGTGTTTCTACTAGCTTACGTCATCTGTGCTGGGAAGGGTTACATCAGCACTGAGAACTGCCCTTCCGTTCAGATAGCAGCACAGCTCACTGCTCTTAATGTGATGGTGCATGTATACCACACTCAGCATGTACCACTAACAGTGTAGGGGAGAAGAAAAGTCAACACAGCTATAATAGCAGAGTCACTGACGGTGTAGAGCTGCATGCCTTAAAGTTGATTCTAAGAATATTGCTCTTATACCAACATCCATCCAACATTTTCAGGCTCTCCCCACTTTCTATCACTCTTCACAACTTTATTATACCCAAGCTAATTTTTAGCTACACAGCAGGAGGCCTCAAGTGTGTGATGGTGCTTTCTCTGCATGTACATGACAGAACTCATAGGTCTATATATAAGGCCCTGCCCATGAGATACCAACTACATTTACTTATCTATCTGATTCAGTCTCTAAGTGTGTAGCTTACCTGGTAGGACTGGAACACAAAATCCACCTGGTGAGTCTGGGGTTTCTTGTGCCCTCTCCCCACTGTCTCCAGGACTAGTTTGTTGCCAACAAAGTGGGCAGAGTATCCCAGCCCCTTCCCCGTGCGAAACCTGCAGCAGGAGTACTGATATCTGTAAAGGACCTCAAATGCCAAACAAGATTGCAGCACCCACCCCCCCCCCCCCCAGTCATGATGAGGTTTAATGAATATATTGGCCAAAATCCTGTACAGATTGTACTGATTGTAAGTATACAAAAGCATGATGGAGGTCCCTTAGGTAGTCTAATGGAGGTGCAGTTACGATATTCCAACCTACCAGTAGACTACTGGTTTATAGTAGTCCCTCTGTGAGTCATACGGCATCTCAATGCGAATCCATGTGGCAATAGTGAATCCAGACTGCGTTGGCCACTTGGAGAGTGGGGGCAGGGTAAGGGCCTGAGAGAAGAGAAGAGAGAAGAGCCAGTTTTAGTCCATTTCTAACGTGTATACAGATCCTACATACCCTCAATACCAGTCTCAACACCACAGTAACCTGTATTTGTACTCCAGGCAACAAAAGCATCTCAGCAATACTTGTGCTAGCCCCACCCCCAGTTAGATAATACTGTCATCTGGATTCACATCTAAAGAAACATTCTTCAAAAGATTATTTTCTTTCTACTCACCGCTCCAGCCGACCCTGAAAAGTTGAAGAAGACATCTGGCTGCACGCTGATGGACATGTTGTTCAGAGCACCAATCAGGGATTTGGAGTGGGGAGCCTGTGCACACATGAACACATGAAACTAAACACTGCAGTTTCACTTTATAAGTCAGGAATATTGATTGCAGATGTTACCTAGGTGCAAGTTAAAGTCCTAGCTCATAAGTGGTCATCTTACATGCACATGGCCTGGTATTGGCCAAAACACATCGGCAGTGACTCTGCATAACACGTTTTTCCAGGAGATTTGGCTCACTAATTGTTCATGTGTCCAATCACTCAAATCATAATAACAATCTTCTAAGGAAAGCTGCACAAAGAGAGGCTACGTTCAAGAAGCTTCTACCCGCAATATGGATATGGCCAGCCACTTGACTTCATATTGTGCATGAGATAGCAGTCTCCACCTCCCGGTCACCTCAACATAGCTAATGAGGCTTGGTATTGGCCAAAATGTGTTCTGCTCAGTACATGGGTGACTTTGCACAACATCCAGGCCTACATTTTTTCCGGGAGATGTGGTTCATTGACTGTTCATGTATATGTTCTCATGCAGTCAATCTCTGGCTATGGTATATGAGATGCAGACATTATTGTGGCACTAATAAACCTGCCCTGTGAGGGACAACTCAGACACTTACTGAAACAACAATATTAATTTACTTAGTATTGATGTACGTAAAAGACGTGGACAATAATATGGCTGCGCAATGTGAGCTTATTGTGCTATACCACTACTGTATCACCCATACTGCCGTACCATTAAACGACAAGAACATGTAAACTCAGCCTAGATACACAGACACACATAAACAATGCTGGGCTATTATAGCCTAGACACACGGTTCAAAACACACACAGTCCCACACTCACAGTGCTGAGCTATAATAAGGTATCACTTGTTGGGATTGGCAAACAACGTAATGTTTTGATAATTACTATGTCCACATCTGTGGCGAATGGTGAAACTCATCCACGGTTTGTCGTAGACCAACCATTGATGGTTTACCTACCCAGCTTTTATCCTGTCCAGCATAGAGGTATGACACCACAGCCTTCAGCTCCCTCACTGATAGACTATAACTTCCCAGGATCTCTATCACCCTAGCTACCTGGTCTAGTGGGTGGAACAAGAGAGGGAGGAGGAAGAGAGGTAGGGAGGGAAGGGAGGGAGGGGAGCAAGGGGAGGTAGAGAGGGAGGGAAATGAGGGAGGGAGAGGAGGGAGGGAAAGGAGGGAGGAAGGGAGGGAGGAGAGGGAGGGGAGGTAGAGAGGGAGGGAAATGAGGGAGGGAGAGGAGGGAGGGAGGGAAAGGAGGGAGGAAGGGAGGAAGGAGAGGGAGGGGAGTGAGGGGAGGAAAGAGGGAGCGAGGGGAGGTAGAGAGGGGGGAGGGAGGAAGGGGAGGGAGAAAGGGAGGAGAGAGCAAGGGGAGGTAGAGAGGGAGGGAGGGAGGGGAGGGAGAGAGGGAGGGGAGGGAGGAAGGGAGAGAGGGAGGGAGGGGAGGAAGGAGGGAGGGAGGGGAGGGAGAGAGGGAGGGAGGGGAGGGAGGAAGGGAGAGAGGGAGGGAGGGGAGGAAGGAGGGAGGGAGGGGAGGGAGAGAGGGAGGGAGGGGAGGGAGAGAGGGAGGGAGGGGAGGGAGAGAGGGAGGGAGGGGAGCGAGGAAGGGAGAGAGGGAGGGAGAATTTTTGCATTGAATAAACTAATATGCTGAGAGGGTATTAACTCCCTTCAACTTACTGGCCACTCGGTCTGACTTGGTTCTGTGGAGGTGGTCCAGACATCGCTCTATGAGGTGCAGCTGCCGACAGGCATGGATGTTTCCCAGGCTACGATGCAGAATTACACCCAATGTGCTCCATAACTCCAGCTACAGGGGATGAAGAATGAACAAAGAAGCCATTGCTATCTATCACTTGATGAACTTCTTTGTAAACTGAAACTGTATCTGTTGCTCTTTGTGGTTGTCACAAAGTGCTTCACTATTGGGGCTCTAGATAACGCTACTTTCAATTGTCCTGTTCTTTGAAGGAGCATGCATCTCTGGGAATGATCATTTGAGAACCTGGTATATACCAAGTCTATCAAGCCAGACCATCTCTCACCCTCTGGCTTGATAGTTTATACCATAAAGATAACTGCTCAGCTTTCAGTCCATTGGCCACTATAAAATACTTGTTTAACCCTTTAACCACCAATGATGCTTTTTGGCGTCGTCAGACTTTGGCCGCATGTTATCAGTTGGCGCAATGCATTTTGAAGATAGGTTCTGCGCTAGCAGAAAGGGTGGGACAGGGGGAGGTGGGTGGGTGCACCCCTCTGGGTGACAGTGCATGGCGGCTGTTGCAGCTGGCTGTAGAAAAGCCCTGGTCAATGCCGGGTGGGCCATTTGTCTGCTTTCTTGCACAAACGGGCGTAGAAAATGCTCCCTTCACCTTGTAGGGACTCCATTTCTGGCATTTAGGCAGCTTTTAGTCCGGAGGAGCGTTCTCTGGTCGGAGGGCCCTGACTATTGAACGTTCGCTAATGAGTGGGTGTGGCTAAGGTCATGAACCCACAGAGAATGTGTCAATAAAGCTTTGACTCAAGTTTCCAGTGCTAGCTCCAAGCAGAAGTGGAAATATGGACCAAGGAAGGCATCCATAGCCTAATAACGACTTCCAGTAAATAGCCAACGGTGGTTAAAGAGTTAAAACTGGCACACACAACCTGGGTTGAAGGTTGAGGTACGAAGCTACCATATGAATATGGTTACATGGGACAGTGCAAGAGCGCATAAGAACGGGCGACTAGAGTAAGAGCGTGTAACTACGTAAAATTCGAAACCGGGCGGAATTTACCGCCAGTACTAAAAATAGTAACACGCACTGCGCACGCTGCGTTGACATAAGCCCTTATGCATTGTTGCTAAGCGCACACGTGACCGGATGTTCTATTTTTAGTACGGTTCAATAATTTTGCACAGACTACGGGCTTCTATTGGAGTTACACGCTCTTACTCTAGCCGCCCGTTCTTATGCGCTCTTGGACAGTGTAATAGCAGGGTCTCCCTCTACGTATATAACTAGTTGAAGAACGGTTCTCTGAGAGCCATTGGCTTGACACCACAAACATACATAAATCTGGCTGCCATCTTGAGTGAGCTAGAATACAGGGTGAGTGTATTCAAACCCTTAAATAGAAAATCAATTGTTGGTAACAATAACTCTATTGTAGCCAGGTACAAATGGTTTTCCATTGTGTATGTACATGTGCATATGCAAGGTCCATTAACGCACACCTCTGCAGCACATGCACTTGTGCACACAAGCACTTATACACAAGTACACACACAAGCGTACACAAAACCACACATACTCACACACACACACACTAGCATACTCACAATTACACAAAATCAACACCTACACAACAGACACAAAGGTAGCCTCATTCCCAGGCCTTCCCTGACCAAAACTTACCATTCGTTGTTCAGGACAAAAAGGGGACCCCTTCCTTATACTACAAGTAATCAAAACCTGGACCTTGTGAATGTCTTGAAAGGAGGTTAACACAAAGCACACTGTCACACACACACACTGTCACATCCGCACACCTGTAACTCTTCCAGCAGGTTGGGCAGAAGCTCCAGCAGCAAAAGGACCACACCGGGCTCCCGGATCTGAAAGTTCTCCTTCAGATCAAATGGACCTCCCACCAGCTATGGAGAGAAGAGAGAAGGTGCAAGAAAAGCTGGGAGGAACCTGGGAACGATCGAGGTTAGATACCCCCCACACACCTAACCCTTTAACAGCAGTGACGTCTTATGGGAGGAATTCAGAGTACACACAAGCATTGTAATGACGCTTTGCTAGTTAGTCAAGCGTGTAGCTTAGAGAGAGAGTTTGCAGTGCAACAAAATGGCATACGTACAGACAAGTTTGTAATACAGAGCTTACACAAACCACTTCAGGTTGAAGCTCGTAATACTAAGTCCAGTATTTGCAAGCTACATGTACACAATGTTGCCCAATACCCGCTTGAGTTCATCACTAGATGACTAGAATCCTACCATGCTAGCATGCATTGAAACACATGACTAAACTTTATAAAAAAGTTATACTTGTCATGTGTAAAACAGAACCAAGCATATGTGCAGAAGTTTGGTGGTAATGGCATCAAAGATAACTTCTCTATTGATTTTTGAGTGAAACCATTTAGTACGTACAGCACCCAGAACACCACTGTATATACCAACCTTGTTCCCAAGGCCTTCGCCACCATCCAGTTTTTTGCTTACAGTATGCAATGCAAAAAACGGAGGGGGAAAGCCTAGGATCTCTCGTCATGTAAATGACATCAATGTTTACTGAGGTACACAGAGAGGGGGAGGAGTCGCCGGTTGTGTGTCGCACATTTCAATGCATTTCGTACATGCATACTTCATCCTGAGCAACAAGCGGTAAGTTTTCAGCTTCATGTCAGACTACAGTGCTTTAATACACGGACAGTACAAGAAAAGGCCTCAATACCATTCAAAGCCCTCCCCCCTTAGGTAGACATTGACATCATTCATGTGGTAAGATCTTTCTGTGCCTTCCCTCTCTGTTTTGCATTTTAAAACCGGGGAAGGACTGGGAGTAAGGCTACCCTTGTACACTTAATGGAGTACCATATCCACTGCAGTGATCTACAAGTTTGCAAAATCAAAACTGGGTTAGTCTCGCAGGTCAGACTCTCCCCGCGAGACTAAAACTGGGCTATCACCTACCAGTTCCAGAAGGGGGGCAATAAGGTCCTTGGAGGGGTGGGGGAGCTCGCTTTTTAAAACAAGGGAGGCGAGTTCGCGAGTCTTTGCCGCATTCAGGCGCTCTGAGAGCTTTGCAGAGCCCGAGAAGCCGGGCGAGATACTCATGGTTCTTTCCGTCTGAGGGCAAGCCTCGGGGTACGGGTGAGTCCCTAATCATTTCTGGCAAGAACTGGTTCCAGATCTTTTCGAGTGAGCGTATCTGGAACGGATTGGAGACTGCAACTACCTGACTGATGACGTAATCCTATGCAGCAAGTTTCGTCTCTTCAAGCTCAACTATCTATGCTTGGATGCTAGCCATCACCAGTTTGATACTGCTGCTGTCTTCCCTCCTTGGTGCTACTTCTCTGTAGCAAGATTCAGAGGTAGTTCAACTTCAAGACGAACAGTTTGCACCGCACCAGGACGAGTGGAGGTTCAACACTAACGCTAGATTAGACGAGTGGTCGGTTCAGCAGCTCTACAGCGATGGGAAGAGGTGCCAGAGCGATCGTCAAGAAAGTGCTTTCTGTGGAGGGGGCGGAGGGGGTCGGGGCACGAGTGCGGAGGAGCGTGGGAGGGGCTGAGGTAGTAGGCCTTTAGCGGATGGTTTTGCGGTGAATTGCAGCACCATTTGAAGTGCACCATTTGAATCACTTCCTAAATCCCGCCCACAGCAGCTACGAACCACCATTTCAATAGCAGTGTGTAGAAAGGGTGTTTCATACCTGCCTGTTGCGGAAGTAGATTTCTAGCGAGAACCCTGCCGTGAACTCCACCCTCTTAAAAGCTCGCTTTGAAAAAGTGTCAGTTGTAGATATCTAACAGATCAGAGTCTAAAGTAGCAGGCTCATTCCCAGGTTTCAGTTTTTAATTGCTTGCAGTATTAATAACTGTAGGCAGGAAGACAAGGCTACAGTTGCTCCACTAATAATGTTGAGACTGAAACAACACATTATTGTCTGACAGCACTGGTCACTTTTTCAGTGATGTGTATATTGGCATTTCCAACAGTTGAGGAATCTTGATCCATTTCTGATGCTGGATGAGTTTATGGTCCGCAAACCAGCTGGATTTCCTGACCATCCTCACCGAGGGTTTGAAACAGTGAGTGCATCAAAGTCAATCATTGATTTTTTTACCCATAGCAGGATATATATCCATCAGAGAAAAACTTTTGCTTGAATTTCATCACTGACATATGCATGTAATGCATAAACAGTTTACAAACTTCAATCACTAAGTGTGCATGACTGCCAGATTTACAGAGAGACAATTTGGTAATCATTGCCAAGGAAGAATGGAGCCAGACCATAATAGGGTAGTAGTGTAGTAGTAGCAGTAGTAAACAGTGCTGTAATTCTTGAAACATTTTACTTTGCTGGGTGGGGCCTGGGAACAAGGCTAGGTAATAATCATCTCTGGTGAAAATGTTATGGCTGGTCTGAGTCTAATTCCATCTAAATGTGAGATAGTAAGTTTGTGGGTGATGATGAATCTAAATACATACCAATTTTAACAACACTGTACTGTGCCAACTTACCAATGGTCTCTGTATATACTAGGAATATGATTATCATCGTGTGGCAAGACTGATTGAGACCATAACATGCTAATAGCACATACATAGTGTAGTTCTTTGTCACCAGTGGACTTATTCTGGTCTCCTTTATTAGAGCAAGGTCCTCCAGCACTTTCTATGTTGCTGTAATGTTTGCTGTTGTTCTGATGGTTCAAGTTCTGCCTCATACATGCAGTGGTGTAGCCAAGGGTGGGTTAGGTGGGCCGGGCCTAGCCCATCCAATTTTTCTCAGTAGGCCCACCCAAGTTCAAGTCAATAATTGAGCATGGCTTTTTCGCACACTGCCATGAAGGAAGGAGTGTAACAGACCTTTTAGTGCTAGTAGAATTCAGAAAAACAGTGTTCCCCCACTGCAAGGTTTGTAGTTTTGCCCTTGTAGCTAACTTGTAAATATAAGCTTCCATGCAAAGCATGCATTCTCCCGCAGTCATGCCTAAAAATTTGCATGGCACTTTGCACCATTTTAATTTATTTCCTGTGCTCACACAATGCTTACCACTTAGCTACACCCCTGTACACATACCAGTAATTTGCTACATGTTGTATTGGAAAGATACTGTATACATGGGGCTGTTACAGACATGCCCCATTGACCTACACATGCACAAGGTTTGCTCAGGTTTTCTACAGAGTATGCTTCATGCACTCATTTATTGAACCTAATTGTATAGGCTAAACCTGTTTGCAAGACTTGTGGTAGTTGTAGCTTATCTGTTTGCCTTGGAGGTGCACTGTAAAAAAGGAAAGGTTGTTCTAACTCAATTTGGTTACCTCAGTTTTCTTATTGTCTGCATTACACAGTGGAGTCCCACTGCCTGCTTTAGATTAAATTCCACAGAGATTAAGAACTTGATTAGGCTTTCCAGAACATTAGTAGATGTCATCGGAGAATACTTTTGCTAATGAAATTGTCCAATCATGTGGAAAAGGGTATGAAACTGAGGTAACCAAAATGGGTTAAAACTACCCACTTTTTCTTACAGTGCATGTGCAGGTTGTCAAATTATTATCAGTAACACATCAGTTTATCACTCATGATCGACTTTTGTTGTCTTTATCGGTATATTGTTATAACCAATTGTTCCCATTCCTTTTTTCTACACTTCCCAATGATTGTGTTTTCTCTTCACATCAACCCAGGTTACCTACATGCTTGAGGGTTCCTTCCAGCATGAAGATTTCTGTGGCCACAAAGGAACCATCAATCCAGGGGATTTGCAGGTTAACTAACACTTTCAGTATATTATGGTATGCATGTTGAGATGCCGATCTGCAGGTTAGCCTACTATGTTTTCAACATACGGTATGTGTACTGGATATTATGGTATGCATGTTGGTATGCATGTTGGTATGCATGTTGGTATGGATGTTGGTATGTATGTTATGCATGTTGTGGTATGCATGTTGGTATGGATGTTGGTATGTATGTTGGTATGTATGTTATGCACGTTGTGGTATGCATGTTGGTATGGATGTTGGTATGTATGTTATGCATGTTGTGGTATGTATGTTGGTATGCATGTTGGTATGGATGTTGGTATGTATGTTATGCATGTTGTGGTATGCATGTTGGTATGGATGTTGGTATGTATGTTGGTATGTATGTTGGTATGTATGTTATGCATGTTGTGGTATGCATGTTGGTATGGATGTTGGTATGTATGTTATGCATGTTGTGGTATGCATGTTGGTATGGATGTTGGTATGTATGTTGGTATGTATGTTGGTATGTATGTTATGCATGTTGTGGTATGCATGTTGGTATGGATGTTGGTATGTATGTTATGCATGTTGTGGTATGCATGTTGGTATGGATGTTGGTATGTATGTTGGTATGTATGTTATGCATGTTGTGGTATGCATGTTAGATGTTCACTTCTTTCACTGCAGTGGATGACAGCTGGGAAAGGAATTGTGCACTCTGAGATGCCTGGAGGAGACGGAGACAGCATTGGGCTGCAACTGTGGATCAACCTCAAAGGAAAAGACAAGGTGAAATGATACCACTGGAATTTCATAGCCTTCTTTAATTGCCGTAGATTGGGAAAATTTCGCTGTTAAAATAATTTCACGGTTGAGACCAACCACAAAATTTTAACACACGAATAAAAACATTTACGCGGCGATGATCAATGAATAAGCGTATGCGCACATCCACACCTCCCGAGGTGAAGTCCGATTGACAACTACTCAAGACAGCCACAGCTTTACAACCAGCGATATCTGGCTCTCCCAATACCTGGTAGTAGACTAAACGCTAAGACGCTCCAGGCACTCGTCCATATTGTAGCTGTCAACCGTTAGAAAAATTTCGCAGATTGAACGAACCGCGAAAATTTAACACCACGAAAAATTTTTACGTGAAATGTTTTTAACGTGAAAATTTCCTGATCTACGGTAAATGTACTTATCTCTCTCTCTAGTAGATCTGATCTAGATACCCAAGGCATATGTTACAAGATGCATATGTATATTCAAACCTCAAGCCAGGCTTCATATCACTTGTGTACCTATGGCTACTGGACTTGTGGCTTCATGGTTTGTTTTAAAGTATGTACTCCTCTTTAATATGCCTTCGTGGCACAAACCAAATGATTGTGCGAATTGCTGTTGTTGTTGGATGGCAAGAACAAAACTGGACCACAACTTTTTCAGCTGAACTGTACAGCAGAGCTTGAACAAAATGATGAAGCTCAGTATAGCCTAATGGAATCAAGTTTTGTTCTACTGTGTACACAAAGTCCCAATTGTATGTTAATTTATCAGATCTCCCTCTCTACTGACACCTGTATATAGATGGTAGAGCCCCGGTACCAAGAGCTGCTGAAGAAGGATATTCCTCATGTCAGCAAGGATGGAGTCCATGTGGCTGTCATTGCTGGAGAGTCCATGGGGGCCAGTGTGAGTTACTCTTCCTTCCCCCTCAAGTACAGAGACTAAGGCAATGCAGTTTCCAAGTCCATGGCCTGACTCAGTGGAAACATACATAATCAACATTTTGTTTAGCAAACCTTTTGACAGAGTTACATCATAGTACTACATTGCATACTGGGTGTCATAATAAAAGGCTATACCTACCGTGGCACAGCATTGCGACTAACCCCTAATAGCCAGGCATTATATTTGGCCAGATACACACTGCTTGGTTCATACATGTGATTTCCTAAGACATGTGCATGATAACATGGTGGTATATGAAAGCTATAGGAGGGGAGGGTCTTTTCTGTGACCATGCATCCCCAAATCTACATGTATGCAAAAGTGGTACACATGATTAAGGTTTTACACAGGACCTGGAAGCTTTACCAAATCCAGCCAGCCATTGTCTGCTATTGATAGGCAATTGGAACAAAACTAACTAACCTGGCACCTGCCTGAGATACAACCATCCAGGAAGAAGTGAAAGTTGTTTCAAAATGTAATCTGCAACTTTGTAGATCTGGCATGTTATACAGTAGTTATTGCTTTCCAGCAGTGCTGCAGCATATGTGTATGTGCCATGAGTATGGTTTCACTTTTATGTTGTGCAGTCTCCTGTGAGAACTCACACTCCTACCAGCTACCTCGACTTTAAGCTGGATTAGGGGTGCAAATATTATGCCGGCATAATTTTGAGCATAATTGACCCTTCAAAGCATCGAGCATAATGCCGGCATAATTCGGTTCTTTTTTAGCCCCGTGTATACGTGACTCGATAGGAAAAATGGCCGAACGCAATGAGCCCGGTTGTAGTACTAGCGTCAGGATGGTGCACTCCAAGACTACATTGAGGCATCTTTGATGCTGCAGTACAACAAGCGTGACTAATCAGTGACACTTTGCTTCTATTCTTGAGTTTTGTAACCTTTCTATGTGTTTTGTAACTGTTCTATGTGAAAATGTATTTTTGTGACCTAAAAAAATTATTTTGCTTAGAAGCATAATGGCATATTTCTGGAGCATAATGGCTTATTTGCGGAGCATAATTGGCATAAAATGTGAGCATCAAAGCATAGCATAATTCTCTGATTTTGGAGCATAATATTCTCACCCCTAAGCTGGATCCTGGAGCAACCGTCACCCAGCCTGTCACTGAAGGTTGCCTCAGTAACTACTCAAGCTTCAATCATTCCCTGGCCTTCCTACATAATTATAAAAGTTGTACCACTGAGAACTAGCCTCATTTCTTGTCTCTTTCACCTAGCTTTCAGGCTTCTTTGCATCTTGCACGTAACGGTTGGTTGGAGTTGAGAGAATGAATTAATAGTAACCTTACTTAGGGGAATTTAACCTAAGTATTCAACTTAGCAGGCCATGTGGGAGGCACTTTTTCTCCCCTGTATGGCCTGTAGACAAACAAAACTCTTTGTACACAGCTGTATGTATTTGCTTGCTGGTCATTCCATTGCAGGCTGGAATGGTTTCATCTATTTGCTGAAAGGAAAGGGGGAGTTTGGTAGGTACATAAGCATGCTCATATGTCAACCATTCACATTAACATAGTAGGGAGTCATATAGTTGACACAGATATCTTGGGGGGTGCAATTTTAATGCACACAACATTTTGACCAATGTGGTCTTCTGTCACATTGGTATACAGAATGTACCAGTTGTGTATGCTGATGTGTGTAGCTGTAAACTCACAGATTATCAATTAGTACTGCATAACTCACTAAACTCACTTACAAACTACAATCTCAGTTATCCTTGTATGCTCTACTGATTACTGTCGCTTATATTGTATAGGGGGTGAGAGCAGCTGGACTGAAAGTGACGCTCACCACACTTTAGTTCTAGGACCAGGAGACCATGTGGTGGCCAGAAATACTGTAAGCATGCTTACCATGAGTGTGAGTATGGTGTACATACGTAAATCCAGTGTATACATGACATGAAGGGAAATATGTAACCACCTCCCTTCTTAGACTTACCTGTATGAGCTCACAGTTGACAGAGGAGCAAAGATAGACTATACATACATAGCAGCCGCACAACATGACGTGAACGTTTGATGTGATTTAACCTTCTGCAGGGAGATGAGCAGTTACACTTTGTGTTGATCACTGGTGACCCTATCAAAGAGCCCATCGTTCGACATGGCAAGTTTGCATCACATAAGGCCGATTACCATTTGGAGGACAACTGCATGGAGGGCATACCAGTAAAATTGTAACTAGCTGTTGTATGCACACAGACTACTATAGGAATACAGGCAGCGTCTAACTATTATACACTGACTCTGCTGGTGTGGTGCTAAATAGTGAGGCCAAAGCAAGCTGTTGTAGTAAATGCCTCGGGCCTCTTAATGATTCTTCATATATCAGTGCTAGGCTAATGATATATTGCCATTAGTGCAGTAGTGGCATTGATCATGCTGAACATGGTAGTTTTCTCACACAGGTCCCTTTGTGATGAACACGCAGGACCAGATCTCTGAGGCCATCATGGACTACTCTCAGGGTAGAAATGGGTTTGAGCGGGCACAAGAATGGCAGTCTGAGATCGGCAAATCAGCCCTCAGATGAAGAATGAATCATACTCTCAGTCTATACACACAATTTTAATTCCTTCTAGTAGATTAATCATAAGAATCAAACATGCACTACAATGACACACTCACAGTTTAGAGGCTATCTTGAGTGATGTTAAAATTTTATTTTCTGTACAACAAGCCACAGTGCAATCAAATGTTGCACATCAAATGATTGAGGAGTGTAATGTAAACGAAGCTGAAGCCACGCAATAACAGCTGGTACCCTGCGGCATATGCACACATGAACAACAGAGTTAAACCGTACTAAAGTGCCTGTTTAGTTGATTTCCTTTTTTGGCTGGGGATATAGACAGGCTTCATGTGTGACCAGCCATAATCATTAACTTGTTGCCGATACCAGAATATTAATCATCATCAATAGTTATGGAGCCATAATGCCTAATGTAGCTGCTGACTCAGGTTTTAAGTTACGTAACCAAAAGCCACGAACCTGAAAGACTATAGGCCAATATGGCTAAACTTGTTCATAACATGCAAGGTTAAGTTCCATCTAGCAAAGATATTGGCCCAAAGTATAAGTTGAATACAATCACTTGTGCATGCACCACAGTGACTTAAATAATAAACACCTTGTTGTTTTAAGGAGGCATTCCTGGAAATGCAGCCTTAATACAAAAATGAAATTTGGTTCCTTGTTTACAAAAACTATTATAGCTACTGATAAGTGGTAGGAAAAAGTGGTTTGTCCTGACCAATGCATATGAATGCACCCCAGAAAGCCCAGTGCTCATACTGTGTCTCGATTTTCATCTTCACTTTCGCATGCACAAGAGCAAGGGAGGGTGGAATGTCGGGTTTGACAACTTCCTGGTAAAAGTGGTGTGCAAAACTGGCAGCACTGTTATCGACTAAAGGCCAGAGAGTGGCAATCACTGTTTGAGCACCAGCAGAACGAAAAGCATGAGCCAAGCTATTAATTGCTTCACCATAAGAATAGAACCCATGGGAGGTTACACAAGCAGAAAGATAAACAAGACGTGTTCCATCCAGTTTCATTCCACAAGCTGCAAGCGATGTTAGTGTTCCAGTGCCAGCCAATGGATGAATGTTCTTTAGTCTTCCAGACAGGTATGTATTGGCACCAGCCAAGAGAAGTCCTGTTTCTGTATCATCCCAAAATGAACTGCGTACACCCCGGGACTTGGGAGAGGAGAACCCATGAGTTGAGAAGTGGAGAATGAAGGGAGATTTGATCTCCAAGGCTGACTTCAATGTGGCTTCATTCAGGAAAACAGTAGTGGCTACAAGTGGAGTGTCAGTGCTGGAAAGGACAGCACAGATTTCATCAGCTTCCTTCTGGCTGCCAGGTAGCATTTGGACCATAGCTGTTTCCGGTGAAGGCAATGTAAAGAGTGAAGCAAAACTGGAGACTAAGCTCTCCCAAAGCCCAGAATCACTCTCTGGTGATGGCTTTTCCAGATTAAAGTTGGGGTTTGCAAAGATAAGACATTCCCTTGGTGCTGACTCTTGCGCAGATTGGGAATGAAAGCCTAAGATATCTTGAACTTTAGAAACAGCAGCAATGACTAGTTCTCGAAGTAGCTCTCTAGATGAAGAAAGGTACACAGTGCTACATTTCTCTGCAAGCAATTTCCCATCTTCAAGTGGTAACAGCTCAAGTGGTAGTACACCCAGTACTCCATCAGGGCAAACGAATACCCGCTTCACTTCTGGCCTGCTAATTATCTCGCACACTTCAGGTGGAAGCAACAGCTTGCTAAGATCACGAGCCACATCCATTGCTGCTTCCTCACAAGCCTGTTGACCTGCAACCATAGAGAGCATGTCAGCCCATTTCCTAGCTACAGGCAAGACCTTCTGAAAGTCAACACGTTTGACCAAAGGATCTCCTTCTGGCTGTACCATTACTAGATATCCATCACGGGCCTGCGGATCATTAGATTCACCTTCTCTTTCATCAAGACGATACTCAAGAACAAGTTGGTCAGGTTCCAGGATTGATTGTATCTGACCATAGCTCTGCCTCAGTAGACAAAGTAGGACTTGTTGACCTACTTCTCGCACGACTCGGTTCACCTCCTCCTTGTGTTCCTCAGCAAGCTGCATAATGACATCATTTCCAGACTGCTGCTCAGATAGACTCATTTGCTCAACAGCTTGAAAGGTTTGGAGATATCTGTATCCAATTCCAAATCGAACCAGAATTGTTCGGAATTCTGAATAAATGCACTTCCACCTGACTAATGCATCAGCCACTAGGTTATCTTCTGTACCAAGGAACGCTGCCACATTCATAAGAAGGAAGCTTTGAGCTGTGTGAAACATCATCCCAGCTTCATCAAGGCTAAAGCTGTTGCTGACAATCTGCTCTTGGAGGAGCCGCAGATAGGTTGACTCAGCTAGCTGGAACACTTCTATGGCCATTTCCTTCTTACCAACTTTCAGCAGTCCTCCTAAATGTGTAAGGAAAATAGAGAAACAGTACTTTAAAATATATATAGTACTGTAATACCAAGCACCTGCGCCTATTTTCAAAATTAGTAGACAGAATGGGTGCTTATATTCATGGGGTGCTAATAACCATGTGTAACAATTACTGGTGGCATCTACCGAGTAGCCAGCCCCTACACATTTGAAAAACCTGTCACTGTTGAAATTCAGCACTGTGTCACAAAGCCAGAGCATATGCAGTATCCATCCAGGCTGTCATTCTAAATGTACCCAGGATATTAGGCCAAAAGTTTCTCT
This sequence comes from Agelas oroides, assembly GCA_949130485.1. NCBI lineage: Eukaryota > Metazoa > Porifera > Demospongiae > Agelasida > Agelasidae > Agelas > Agelas oroides. Next base: position 4,349,116 of record OX422187.1, on the reverse strand, counting down.
TCCTACTAATTCTTGTCCCATGTTAATAATAGCTTTCTAGAACCAAGATACAGTTGGTACTTACTCAATCATTGCCAACTCCCAGCCAACAAAGTAAAAGTGCTTGGAACTAATGAGTCCCTGCTAATTCCTGGTTATGTCTCATCAAGAGGCCTTGTCTATATGTTAGTTTTATCCCATGTTGATGGCTTACTTACTATTAGAGATAGATACTTGCAAAAGTTAGCCGTTATGCTTGAAAATCCAAATTTGGCAAATTTACTTGTGTTTGCATGGCAACCAGTATGTCTTTATGTGGGGTGCCAATAGCAATAGCACTTGACGTCATCACCTCACGTAACCAAACGTCAAACAGATGGTGGATGGAAATCCAGATACTATGCCGCCATTTTGAGTGGCAAAAATGACTGTGGTCTATGGAGCACAAGCACAGCGGAGCAGTTTGCGAGCTCCTTTCTCACCAGCGCAGGAAGTGATTTTACATTTACACCCAGAATGCACAAGGTCTCAACAGGACCTAACGCTCACTGAAGTGAATAAGCTCACCTGCATGCTTCGTTTATGCAGTGAGCTCACAAAGTGCTTCGCTGTACTTAAGCTCCATAGACTGTGGTCTTCCTTGCCATTCAAAATGGCGGCGTAGTATCCGGATTTCCATTCACTGTCTGTTTTACGTTTGGTTACGTGAGGTATTGCATAAGGTCTATTTTTGTATGGGTACTTAAAGATGGGATGTGGTTATAAAAATAGGTACCTATATTCATGGGGTGCTTTTTTGTGTGGGTGCCTATTATCACAATTTCAATCTTCTAGGTAGGGTATTACCTATGCACTACACATGGCCCAACTGTGCTTATGCTATATATACACTCACCGATACAGAACAGAACATCCTGGGCATCTTGAGCGGCATATGGCATTGGACTACTTGGAGGAGCACGCACTACAGCCTCTAGTTCTTCAAGTTTGGTCTTGACATAAGCAGTAAGATCCTCTGGTGATCTTTCCACCAATCTACTTACTGCCTTTCCATGCTCTGGAGCATATAAAACAGGGTCAAACCCAGGCTCATTCCCAAGGCGTATTCGAGCCAGGGCTATAGACACCATGGTGGGCTCTTTGTACGATTCAAACTGTTGGGGGCACTGCTTTACATACGCTTCAACTTTCTTGATAAACTGCTCGAGAAATGAAACCTCTTCTGCAGTGAATTTCACAGCTAACGAAGCCCATGCCTCAAGAAACTCCTTGTAAATACCAAGAAGTTGCTCGACATATCGCTCTGAAGAAAGTACTGATTTCTCAAAGAATGGAAGGCAAGCTTGACAAGTGACTTGGTTAGCATGCTGGTCAGAATTGATGACATTGAGTGAAATGCTACGCACAGTAACAGCAATAACAGCGAGACTAATGATGGGACAGATAACTGGGTAGAGAATTGGGTCTACTGAAGTGTGCAACCAAGTAGCAAATTCGTCTGATTTCGCCAGAAGGGCAGCGACTGTATTCACTGGGACTCTTCCTGTAGATGGGTTCATCTTGGAGGCCTTGTAAAGGCACTCAACCCATGCTTGCTGGCAAGGACATGGAGAGTGTCCAAAGAGTTGCAGGACACGATCCAGCTCAATGAAAGTGCGGTGAAGACTTACAACCACAGGCTCTATTTCATTGGTTAACTGGACTCGATAAACGAGTGCATCCAGAAAGATGTCAAGGTACTCCTCTGAGAGGACTAGACACCCCCTTGGCAAAAGATCAAGCTCTCCCTGGAGCTTCTGTTCAACCAGTGACCTGTAGATTGCTTGGTTCGCTTTTACCCACTGTGACACGCAATCGCGAGATATGGCATCACTACCTCGCAGTTTGTAGCCCTCCTGAGCAGCAATCATCGCGTCTTCGTACTTCAGTAGTCCACTGAGTGCAACAGCCTTTCGGAGATAACCCCTCGCGAATGTTGGTGCCAGGTCAAGGCACTTTGTGGCATCCTCCAACGCCCTCTCGAAGTCGCCTACGCTGCTGTAGGCCAGGCTACGGTTGCTGTACACAGCATGACTTGATGGGTTGGCCCCCAACGCTTGTGTGTAAAACTCGATAGCCTCTGCATAATTTTTCTGTCTGATACAATCGTTTCCTTTTTGCTTCAGTTCATCGAACGACATCTTCACTCACCTTCTTCCGTTTACGTACCCCAAATTTAGATTTTAACCCTCTCTTCACAAAATTCCACTGATTTTGGTGGAAGCAGACCTGGAAGCAGGCCTGGAAGCAGGCCTGGAAGCAGGCCAGGGGAAAAGAACATGCATGATAGTGATAGTACACAGTATGGAGTAGGTACATGTATATAGTTCTAGCTAAGCCTACTGTCAGCTATGTGGGAGGAAGCAAACTGTAATAGTTTGTAGCCCTACTTAGCTACAGGTTACTCCGACGGTCTGAAAGCACAGCAGCCTAAATTTGTCTTCTCTTGGGCAGCAAAGTCACCCACTAATGATTGAGTGTTTGACTGTTAGCAAATGCCGGGCATGCTTCAGAGCTTTATGTTTGATGTTGGACTGTGCCCCTATCCTCAGAATGCATGTAGTGAGAGATAGTTAAGCACCCTCCTGCATACAAAGAAGACCTAGCTGCTATATAACACATGAAAGTGTGCCAGGAGCCAACTGAAGGTAAAGATTTGACTTAAACCTGCCCTACATGAATCAAGAAGAAACTAAATTAAAATTGGCACATTTCTAGAGCACAAGAAGTTCAGATCAGAGAGTCTGTTCTTTTCTGCAGCACCACTTTGTGCAGGTCCTTCATTCATGATGTTTATCTATATTTTTTATCTTTGGCACATACATTACAGGCTAGGAGAAACTAGTACCTTCTTTACCCAAGTCTTGCAATCCTGATCGCACTTATCTGGAATCCAAGTCGTTGGTAGCTAAATAGCATTTAGGCTCTTGCTTGTCAAAGTAATGTATACTCATTGGCAAACATACACACACAAGTGTGTAACACAGTCGCACTAAATATGGTGTGTATGTGATTAAATTCAATAACATAAACATAATACCTAAAACTAAAAATACATACACATAACTAAGTTGAAAGTTTATTTCAGTCAGACAGTGCATGCATGGTGCCTAAAACACTTGTATACGAGAATTAAGAAGATCACAAACAAACACAAAGCCATCTTGGTCTACAGCTATACCCCAAGGTCGCTGCAGTTCACCTCTGCCAGATCCCCTATTACCAAAAGAGTGGACAAATTCACCTGATGTGCGGAACACTGAGACGGAATTGCTAGCATTTTCAACTACATACACATAGTTCCCACTGATACATAGTCCTGCAGGAGCACTGAGCTCACGCTTGCCCCGCTCTCTCTGGCCAAAATGACGAAGGTACTGGCCATTTCGCTAAACACTAAGACCTGGCGTTTTGCAGAATCAACTACATAGGTGTTTCCCTGACCATCAAAGTCTATATCACTTGGATCTTTGAGCTGGCCTGGACCATCACCACAGGTTCCGAATGACCGGAGGAAGTTCAAGTTGGGGTCAAACACCTGTATTCTGCCATTGTAGCTATCACACACATAGACTTGGTTGTAGTGGTATTTGAGACACCATGGGCAATCAAATTGTCTAATAGCACTTCCCTTCCCCCCAATCGACCAAACCTCCTCACCATATTCGTTGAACTTGCGCACTTTGTGAGAAGCACTTGCTACATACACATTGCCTTTACCATCAGTAGCAATGCCAGTGGGATACCCATCCCAAAATGGTGGCTTGAATGTGGATCCTATGGTCAGAACTTTCTGGCCCTGGGCATCAAGCACTATGTATCGATCCTGTGAGTGTTCAGTTACAAACAGTTTTCCCTTGTCACCAACTGCAATGTAGTATGGCTTCACTCCCTCAATGACTCTCACTGGAGTGCCCAGCTGAGTGGGCGGGTGCCAAACAAACACTTGGAATGTCCCGATCTCAGTGTTGTTAACACGAATGATCAGCTGGTGGCGGCCCCTGGTTTTGGGGGTATAGGAGAGCAGATACATGTATGTGGAAGGGTTCTGCCTCACTACTGTAGCCTGGAGGACTGAGCCATCCACCAGGGACTTCAGCTCAGCTGAGACAAGATGTTGAAAAGGAGTAGGCTGACTGTAGACAGTAGGAGACTGGCTATGTGTGTCATGTATGCGTACAGTGAACTTGGACACCTTCTTGGTGGTGGCAGACTTGATACCTTGACCACTAATGTGACACTTGGAGGTATCTAATACCGATATGTACACTGCACTCTGCTTTTGGAAAAATTCACGAAAGCTATCAGGCTGTGGCACCATCTTCCCAATATTGGCTACTTCAGCTGGTGCTAATTCTAGGCACTTATACTTCTCACTAACTTCTTGCACCCGGTTGGTCACCTGCTGCTTCATGGAGATAAACTCTTCATGACTTGCACTTTCCACCATCTGCTTCATGAATCCCATGAGGCTATCAAGGGAGACCAGAACAACTTGCAGGTCCTCCAACTGCGTGTCCAATGTACTCACCTTCTTCCCTATCACCTCCTGTGCCTGCTGCAGTAGAACATGCTCACGATTGTTCAGAATATCACGAAGCTCTTTGAATGATTGTGTGATGGTCATAGCAATATCTGACCCTTGGTCTTTGATCTCTTTCTTGCTACCTTCCACCCTTTCAATGGCTGTGGTGACACTGATGTGGGTATCTCGGAGGTGCACTAAGCTGGACAGCACCTCATCTCTGAACGCATCAGTCACACACTTCACAAAGTCAAACTTGTGGCTGGCATGGTCTATCAGGGTGCAGTCACGGCAGATGAGCTGCTCACATTCAAAGCAGTACAGTTTCATCTCTCCTTCATGTTTCTTGCAAGTGGAGGTTGGAGGTTTCTTTGTCGGAAGTTGGATCAGTGACTCCTCTTTCATCTCAGAAATTGGAACTGTCTTGTGGCTTTCTTGTGGGCATTGGTGCAGCTCATACAAATGAACATGCTGCAGGTGTGGCAGAAAGAGGTGGCCTTTGCTTCTGAGCAGTTTTGGCAAGTAATGTCATTGCTCTTGGCTTTTTTCAAGATTTCACACACTTCAATGAGTCCATTAATGAAGAACACGCTGGGGAGGGAGCTGGGGTCATTGCCTGCTATGGCAACGACACTGCGACACTGGGGACACTCCACCTTCTGGTCCCTCTGCTGTTGTGAAAGTAGCTGCTGAATGCATTCTCGGCAGTAAGCATGGAGACAGGTCAGGGCCTTGGGGTCACGATAGGTCTCCAGACAGATGGCACACTGGACCTGTTTCTCCAACAGTTCCAGAGTATCCTTGAGAGTCCTGCAGGAGAGAAGAACCACACAACACAGTGGGTGGTTGATCACTCAATACAATTGCAACTGAAGTCTGAATTTGTAACCGTATATATTTGGCTGTGACTTCATGACTGCTGCTGGTGACTCCTGAATCCCGACTGAGACTTGTGACTTTTATCAGTATATTTATGAAACACAGTACTTAATTAAGCCATACAGTATACAGCTTCACTAAGCCCCAAATTAAATACAACACTAAATTAAGACACATTGTGGTCAACCCTTTGTGTCAAGCCTCTTGTAAACCCTAGCAGTAGACACAGTAGCTAGTAAAGTACAGAACGGTGTCAAAATTTTGTGGACCCTGTGAAAAATGCATGAGCAACCTGGGTACCTAGCTAATATGTCATAACTATGAACGGAAGCAGAAAGCTCCAGCTAGCAGCTTAGGCTACCCTACTTTGAAAAAACAAACAGCTCAACTATCTTCCTGAAATGAACGTGAAGATCCTCTAATTTGGCTACCTTACCTTATATTGGCAAGCTCGGTGCTGGAAGTTCACTGCCCACATGCCTTCACTGCCACAGCCAACAGTTATATTCCTACTTGTTGTCCTCATGCACATGTGAAAGTCAGTATTTATGCCTGTAAATTGATTGGAAATTATAGATACACAGGCTGCACTTGGGTTTGTCCAGTGTGAATCATTAACTGTACTAGCCTGACTTGTAGTGCTGAAACAGTGACCTGTGACTTACTGTTCATTGTTGGGACTCCCTACGTACCAGGCTACCTCTACTAAACTGGAGGGAGTCCTATTAATTTTCACGATCCTTAAAAATGGGAACCCGATGTCGGGAACCCCGAGTCCCCATTTTCTTCTACCACTGGTATCGACCGGTATGAATTAATATTAGCTCCCAATCATTGGACGTGACTCGCTATATCCATCAAACTTACATCTTTCGTGCAGGAGCTTCAGCCATTTCGATCGAATCACTTGAATCACGGGTTGCTTTGTTCGGTCGCATAAACCCTTCAGCCCCCCGGTTCCCGCCCGCCCACGGAGGTTTTTTTCTAAATTCGACATGACGTACCGATCGTTTGACATGACGTAATCAGGTTAGGGAATTTTGAGAACAGAGAAGTTCATTCCGGGAGGATGGGCAGGTTGTTAGCGTTGTTCCTTGATCCACTGACCTACGTTCACCCGGTCCGTGAGCTGCTTGGCTCTTCCAACGCTATGAATGAAACGGCAGGGTGTTCCTGTAACTGTAGCGCGGGGGATCTGTGTGTGAACGGAACCTTCCTCTGTCCGGTAAGTATTAACCATGAGATCACTATTAGTTGAGAATAGGTGCCATTCGTAGCTCTCCAATGTACACTTATGACTTTAGACCTTTTCCAAGCATCAGGTTTCTATGGTAATGTGGTCACAATGGAGGTCAAGGAATGTCCCATGATTGCAGTGAGTATATGAGACTCAGTGAAAAAGTGACAAGCTTACCGCTTCCTGTCAGACCCAGAGACTCACTTTATAACGTCACTTACATCATCACATGCTAACAGATCAGTATGACCTACATATTTAGTGCTTGACCTCCAGTACTACCATGGAAACTGGATGCTCTGAAAGGGCTGTTTGGTACTAAATCTGGCAACATGTGTGTTGCAAAGTAGGAGTAGAAAATTCAGTTCTGTATGTGCTAGTATTACAGTGGTTATCCCTCTTCCATTCCAGTGTGGAAGTGACCCAATCCCTATCCCCCTTGGTCCAGCATTTGCCTCCCTCTCCTACCTCATCTTCGTTATCGCAACCGTCCAGCTGGTGAGTCCTCTCTCTGCCTCAGTTACCAGCGAACAAGCTGGCAACCTCTCTCTGTCTCAATTACCAGCAAACAAGCTGGCCACTCCTCTCTCTGTCTCAATTACCAGCAAACAAGCTGGACGACTCCTCTCTCTGTCTCAGTCACCAGCAAACAAGCTGGACGACTCCTCTCTCTGTCTCAGTCACCAGCAAACAAGCTGGACGACTCCTCTCTGTGTCTCAGTTACCAGCGAACAAGCTGGCAACCTCTCTCTGTCTCAATTACCAGCAAACAAGCTGGCGACTCCTCTCTCTGTCTCAGTTACCAGCGAACAAGCTGGCAACTGCTCTCTGTGTCTCAGTTACCAGCAAACAAGCTGGCCACTCCTCTCTGTGTCTCAGTTACCAGCAAGCAGGTTGTCAAATCACAAAGCCAAACAAAGCCTCTGTGACTGCATGTTTACTTTGGTGTGTTGTTTGTCCTAAATAATGACGAGCATCTAGTTTATTTCATTAGCAACATCAACAAGCTAGGATACAACAACTCTAGCTGTATTTGCGCTAACGTTTCTCAGTCCAATTCACCTCAAGTGTTAGACTGTTTGTGGTGTTAAACATGTGCACACAGAGTAGCGCCCAGAGTGTGAGGGAGAGGAAGGTCTCCATAGCAACATGATTTGAACGGTAATCCATCCACTCACAGTTATACACTTACCATTCACCTCCCCAATACAGTGAGATTACAAAAGCCATTAAACATGTGCACACAGAGTAGCGCCCTGAGTGTGAGTAATCCATCCACTCACTTACATTCACCTCCCCAATACAGTGAGATTACAAAAGCCATTAAACATGTGTACACAGAGTAGCACCCTGAGTGTGAGTAATCCATCCACTCACGGTTATGCACTTACCATTCACCTCCCCAATACAGTGAGATTACAAAAGCCATTAAACATGTGCACACAGAGTAGCGCCCTGAGTGTGAGTAATCCATCCACTCACTTACATTCACCTCCCCAATACAGTGAGATTACAAAAGCCATTAAACATGTGTACACAGAGTAGCACCCTGAGTGTGAGTAATCCATCCACTCACGGTTATGCACTTACCATTCACCTCCCCAATACAGTGAGATTACAAAAGCCATTAAACATGTATACACAGAGTAGCGCCCTGAGTGTGAGTAATCCATCCACTCACAGTTATACACTTACCATTCACCTTCCCAATACAGTGAGATTACAAAAGCCATTCACCTGTAATCTTAGAGCAATACTGTGCCCAGCTGGTAAGCATGCTACTTGTACATGTGAACATATAGTTCTCTTTGTCTCGAACGAAATGTAACCCACTTTGGCTAGATGAAGTGGCATTCATAGCCCTTGTACCCCCCCAGCTTTTATCATTTATGGCACAAAAAGCAGGTAAAAGTAGGACGCAACCATGTGCAGTGATGTATGATTCTCATGAAAGGAGTCTATTGCCTTGAATGTAATCTTATCGCTAACCTTGTGCATTAATAGACGTCAAGTTGAAGCCATGCCTCCAGACATCCATCTGGTGGCCAGGCTTTCTCCTGCTTCAGTTGTACAAGTAATAAAACAGGAATATCCAGTTAGTGATGAGAATACGCATGTGCCTCTAAGAATGTGTCGACCTGAACTGTAACATAGGCTAGTTGAATTTCTGACCCCTGATAGAAGGACACCCTACATGCACTGGTGGGAGTGTACATGTACATGTATTGTGCCTCACACGGGGGCATGTGAAAACAGATTTGCCAGTCTTTGTGGGATGGCAGAGTGAGCAAGTTGAGTCTACCTATGGCAGTAATGGACTGCCTTTAATGTGCTTGCGGTAAGATTCTGTGCCTCATCGAGCAAATTGCCACAGACAGACAAACATACACATATAACTTGGATTGTGCACAATAACTCTGTTTGTCAGGAGTTCTGCAAAAAGACCCTCATAAGCCAGCTGTGTGAATTACTTGGGTTTCTGAAGAACAGCTGTCACATATGAATGTGTGTGTTGTCAGGGCTACTGCTTGTATGTGAGTAGCCTATAGCTACATGTTCACCTACATTAATTAACGGAGAAGTCCTGTATGTGTGTGTGTGTGTAGACATACCGGTCCAACCTGTACTAAACCAGTTTGAAACTCCTTCCCATGTTGAACATACATTGGTCTGTATGTAGACATAACATAGACTTAGAACTTGTGTCTGGTCTGCCATTGACCCAACCAGATTTCCCCTACAGGAAATGCATCCCCCTCAGTGGGTGACTAAACCTGCTATTTAACAAAGAGCTGTAGATAATCATTGATAGCTTCTCTTCCACTTGTACCTTTCCTTCACACACACACACACACACACACACACACACACACACACACATGCACACACACACACACACGTGCACACACACACGTGCACACACACACGTGCACACACACACACACACACACACACGTGCACACACACACGTGCACACACACACACACACACACACACACACACACACACACACACACACATGCACACACACACACACACACACACACATACACACACACACACACACACACACACATACACACACACACACGCACACACATACACCAGGTGCTGTGCATGATCCACGATGCTCTGAAAGAGGAGAAGCCCGAAGTGACAAGATGGAGAAAGGCGTTCCGACTTACCACCCAGAAGTGTCTCCTGGGAGCTGTCATTGGGGCCACAGGCACCAGGGCCATCTACTACACTGTGCAGGTAGCGGTAAGTACTTAGTGTGTATGAGTGAGTGAGTGTGAGTGTGTATGCGTGCGTGTGTGCGTGCGTGTGTGCGTGCGTGCATGCGTGCGTGTATGTGTGTGTGTGTGTGTGTGTGTGTGTGTGTGTGTGTGTGTGTGTGTGTGTGTGTGTGTGTGTGTGTGTGTGTGTGTGTGTGTGCGTGCGTGCGTGCGTGTGTGCGTGCATGCGTGCGTGCGTGTGTGCGTGTGTGTGTGTGTGTGTATGCGTGCGTGTGTGTGTGTGTGTGGGTGTATGTCAGTGTATGTGAATACCTGTGTGTAATCATGTTTGTATTTGCTCTTTCCTCCATTCTTCCTTCATCTCTTTTTCCTTCTATCTCATACACGTGTGTGCTTAGGACGATATTCCAGATAAATGGGCAGACATTCTCCAGGCAGTCTACTACCCTCCTCTGCTCTCTGCCTTCTCTCTCCTCATATGCTTCTGGGCTGAGGTGAGTCACATGACAAGACATGGTGCACTAGTCCCATGCCCAGACCTGACATTTCTTGTCACATGGTGAGGGATCGAGAGCTCCAATCAGATTGCAGAAGGCAGAATTAGATTGGCATATGGCCTTCGTGAACGATGCTTTGCAACAGTCTAATATACACTGAGCTGTGGAGCGTTTTTTGTAGCATATGTCCCTAGCTGCCCCTTAGGACAAGAAAGGTTGCTCAGAATACCAAGCCCTGTTTCTGGTTTTTAGGTAGATCTGAGAACAAGACTAATAGTCCACAAGGAGCTACTGCTACTCCAGTATCATGCACTTCCTTTGTAGTGTCTCCATGCCAAAGTTTTTGCTCATGCCCTGTGGCCTTGTTGAAAAAAATAGAATCTGGACACCTTCACTGGGAAACTGGGGCCATGTTGTCTCACGAATCAGATTGCTGGGGGGAGGGGAGGGGGGAAGTAAATATGTCAGCTTTGGCTACAATCATTTGATGATATATTTTGCAAGAGGCTGCAGGGATGTGAAAAATTTGGAAAGACTACCACTGTAGTAAATATCCTTTACATGTGGTCTGTTCTTGGGGAAGCTCTTCTACACAGTACCTAGTACTAATCAAATATCCATCCACAGTGGGAAGATCTCAGCGCCACCAGATACCAGTAGGCTCTAATTTCCAATTGTTGTGTGCATCCCATTCTGTTTGGGTATGACCGTGGTCAGAACTCCACATGTAACTGTGGTTTCTAAAATACACACACTTGCCAGTTCTACAACTCACCCCCTGCCGATACACACGACTTTATCGAGAAGCACAAATACTCTGTGGCCTTCACTGTGTTCAACTCGGTGGTGTATCTCCTGCTTGTTGCAGATGTCATAGCGACACCACTTGTGAAGGATGAGCAAGAACAGGTGCTCTTCTTCCTCCCTCTCTCCCTCCCTCTCTTTCGCCCTTCCTCTGCCCTCCTTGCTCTCCCTCTTCTCCTCTCTACTCCCTTTCCTTCCTTTACCCTCTCTCTCTTTGCCTTTCTCTTTTGTCCTGCAACATGAATAATGTCACAGCCTAATATCAATATTCATAGTTCAATTAGGTCCACCACTAAACCCATACTCACTCCGTACTGCTCTCTCAGCACTATAAATACGTGCTTCCTGCTAGGTATACTTGTAGGGCAGAGGATGATGCAATTCCATTTCGCAGTTTCCACCATAGGCACCTCCAGGGGTGCTAGTGATGGCCAAACCTTCCTTGGATGTCTGATGCCCACAAGTTTTAGCTTTTATCTTCTTGACAGCAGAAGCACATGATTGGTACACCTTGAGAGATTTAGCCTGGTTCTGTGCTGCACCAGAAGCCATCAAAAGCACAAGAGAATTATACTGATAGTCGGGAGTAATAGATGGCCATTAGACATGAACATTTTAGATTGTTGGAAAATTCACCAGAATGAAGTACCAACTTGGACCGAACCATTTACGGTATTTTTTTTTGTTTCAGCTATCTTTGCAAGTGAGTATTTTCCCTGTTGCAAAATTCTTTTACCCTTCAGTAACAATGTTTCTCTTTCTGTGATGTTACAGTACAACTAGTAAACTGATATGTTTGTAGGATAACTACACAAACGCATATATGAAAATTATCTGTCAAAGCCTAATGATTAGCTATGACCCACGTGTTCCTAGTACATAGACAAGACAGCCTAGCCAAAGGTGTTTGCAATATTTCTTCTCCCCCCTCCACCCTCTCCTTCCTCATCTTACTCGTCTCCCTTTTCACCTCCTCTTATCCCTCTTTCTCTTCCTCTCCCCTCTCTTGCTCTTCTCCTTCTCTACCTCCTTCCCCTCTCCTTCTACCTCTCCTTCCCTTTCTCCTTTCCTCCCTTCTTCTCCCTCTCCCTCTCTCCCTCTCCCTCTCCTTCCCCTCTCCCTCCCTCTCTCCCTCCTACCACCCAGGCTCGTAAGAGTGGTATCATCAGCAGCATATTTGCCCTCTTTTTCTTTGCGACCCTAGTGGGGTTCCTACACCTGGCAATACGACTGTTCTTCAGGGTAAGTACTCACTACTGTGTAATACACTACACCAGTGCTGTGGTGTACAGTCTTATAGTGCAGAGACAACTGTGTTTCTACTGCACTATAGCCGCTCAACTAAAACTCTATTATAGCTTATGTGTACCTTATATATACGTGTCTGCAAGTGTGTGTAAGTCCAGTGATACAGCACTTTGAGTCTGGTTCCCAGCCTGGTTCCCAGACCCTCAGTTCAGTATACACACTTACTGGGGATCTTGCTGAGTGTCTGGGAGTGAGACTACGTGGTGATCCAATCAAAATATGCAATAGAATAATTTTTGATTTCTACAGACTGGAGCGCATTCACTTTAGTCTAAAGGTGCTTGTACATATTAGGCTAATTAGTGTGGTATTTGATGTTTTATTTTCTAGCCGGACTGGCAGCCTCTGTCTGTGCGGCTGGAGACTCTGAGGATCAACATCAGACAACAGGCTGCCTCCTGCTTGGGCATCGTCTTCAATGCACTTATGCAGGTTAGTGGTCTTGTTCCCAGACCTTCCTCGGGACTCAGAGTGGGACTGTATGTACATGTAACTGTCCTTTATCCCTCCTTCCTTGGGACTCAGAATAGGAAGTTTAGATTACAGACAAGACTGTGTGTACCGTTTTATCTGCCTCCCTCATCCCTCCCTCCTCCTCTCCCTTCACTATCCCTCCCTCTCTGTCCCTCTCTCCCTCATTCCTCCCTCTTCCTCTCATCCCTCTTTCCCTTCCTCATTCCTCCCTCTCCCTCTCATCCCTCTCATTCCTCTTTCCCTTCCTCATTCCTCCCTCTCTTCCTTTATCCCACCCTTTCCTCTCTCCTACCTCTCTTCCTCCTCCTCTCACATGCCCACTCTCTACCTCCCACCCAAAGAGTCTAATCATCTGTCTCCTGGTGTTCAACATGGTGAGTCGGTTCCTGCCGGTCGACCACTACAGCCTCTATGTGAGTGCCATCATCATCCAGGTCACAGAGTTGGGCATACCTCTCTGGTTCTGCTGCTCCCTCTGGAACTTCAAACAGTAAGAACTGGAAAATTGATGACTTCTTGGTTAGTTTCTGCATGAAGAGATGGCACTCTGTTACAAACTTAAGATCAGGAAACGTTTAGTTGCCAAGGAGTGCTTTACCTGAAACTAGGACTTGCTGGGCCACAGTGATAAGGAGACAGGAAGGGAGGAGCAACCCTTGACCTCTGTATTTGAGAGGTGCATGATTATAAATATTGCATTTATGTGCAGCAAAAGCTTTTTACCAATCTCTAGTAACAGAAGACCCTGCAGTCTGTATAGAAAAAGTCACAAAAAAGTTTGCCAAACGCAAACAAGCACATGTAGGGATGAAATCCTCAAAAACCAACCAAACAAGACGGGAACGACACCACAATACTTTTACACCATCCCTACATCTTGTGCCATTTTGCCAAAACTGTGTGTTTGTATTTGTTTTTTAGTTGTGTGTAGAAGAGGGTTGTCTTGTAGATGGAAGGGTGTGGCGTGGGTGTGTTGTGCATAGTGAGTATGTTGTGTTGTTGGTGGTTGCTACTGAGTGTAGCAGGTATGGTCCAAGTTGTGTGTAGAAGGTGTGGAGTGAGTGAGGAGTGGTGAGTGTGTGTGTTATGTTGGAATGTGCATTATGTTGTTAAGTTTTGTGCCTGTTTAGCATGATAGATATGGGTTGTCTTGTATACAGGTGGATGTGAAGTGAGTAGTGGTAATTTTGTAATGCTTTGTGAAGGATGGGTTATTTTGTGAGATAGTTGAATGGAGTGAAGTACTATGTTTGTTTGTGGTTGGTGTGGGCTAATAAGTACAAATGTAGAGGGTTTTGTGTTGTGTACAGGTGGCAATTAAAATGGCACAAGATGTAGGGATGGTGTAAAAGTATTGTGGTGTCGTTCCCGTCTTGTTTGGTTGGTTTTTGAGGATTTCATCCCTACATGTGCTTGTTTGCGTTTGGCAAACTTTTTTGTGACTTGTTTCGGTTGTTTTTTTGTTGTTGTTGTGTAACCACACCCCAAGTGAAATGACTTGTTATGTAGTTTATTGTTGATGTTGATGGATTTCTGGAGGATGTTAGCTGTTTGCACTTATCCACTTGACAATGGAATCATGGGTGTAACTGTTGTCTAATTGGGTATGTGCATGTGTGTGTGAGTGGTTGTTCTAAGGCACTGTGGTATATACATGACTGTCTACCTGTTCTGTTGTATGACAGGGTTGTAACACTGTATGTTGTGTGTTGTCCAAGGAACAGTTTCTATAGCTGGTTATACATTGTGGGCAGGTGTGTGTAGGTTGTGTATGGTGGGTGGCAGGTACATAGGTCATAAAGAGGTAAGGCATAACTGTGGTAAAGGAACCCTTGGAGAGTAAGAGTGTTTTTCTGGGTTCTTCCAGTACTTGTTACGGGACGCTTGCCTTTTGCTTTCTTTGTTTCGCAGATAGTTCTGCTTATCCCGCGCCCGTTTCTTGTGGACGTTACGCATACTGCGTTCCTTGTCAAATCCAGCACAAGTACGTCAACTGCTGTATGAAAGTAGCAACACATGCAATCGTTTGGGAATCAATCGATCGTCAAGTTCTCTACGGAAGTAGAATAACCGCAGCTGCATGCCAACTTCACGTGCTGTAGCTGTTGAACTTCTGTTGACGTAATCGCTATGAATATTCTATTCTAACAAAATGGCGTATAGCAGCAAGCATAAGCGTGGGGTTACCTGAGAATCGCCGGTTAATTCGACTTCTTTCTTTGAGAACGATGAGTGGTGGGTACAATACCCAGTAATTTATGCTGATCTTTCGCGTTTGAATCGTTGTAATAGCTTCAGCCGTTGTTGTGCTATCGTGGTGAGCAAAAGAAGAAGAAGAAGAAGAAGAAGAAGAAGAAGAAGAAGAAGAAGAAGAAGAAGAAGAAGAAGAAGAAGAAGAAGAAGAAGAAGAAGAAGAAGAAGAAGAAGAAGAAGAAGAAGAAGAAGAAGAAGAAGAAGAAGAAGAAGAAGAAGAAGAAGAAGAAGAAGAAGAAGAAGAAGAAGAAGAAGAAGAAGAAGAAGAAGAAGAAGAAGAAGAAGAAGAAGAAGAAGAAGAAGAAGAAGAAGAAGAAGAAGAAGAAGAAGAAGAAGAAGAAGAAGAAGAAGAAGAAGAAGAAGAAGAAGAAGAAGAAGAAGAAGAAGAAGAAGAAGAAGAAGAAGAAGAAGAAGAAGAAGAAGAAGAAGAAGAAGAAGAAGAAGAAGAAGAAGAAGAAGAAGAAGAAGAAGAAGAAGAAGAAGAAGAAGAAGAAGAAGAAGAAGAAGAAGAAGAAGAAGAAGAAGAAGAAGAAGAAGAAGAAGAAGAAGAAGAAGAAGAAGAAGAAGAAGAAGAAGAAGAAGAAGAAGAAGAAGAAGAAGAAGAAGAAGAAGAAGAAGAAGAAGAAGAAGAAGAAGAAGAAGAAGAAGAAGAAGAAGAAGAAGAAGAAGAAGAAGAAGAAGAAGAAGAAGAAGAAGATAGACGATAGAAAGTTGTAATTAAATTGTAAACTGTTGTGTCTCAAAACCGTGAAAGAATGGGAAAGTTTTGGGAACTAGTGAAAACTAGTAAGTTTGGTTGAAGAAAAATTGCAGACTTCTTTGCTTTAATGTTTGTACATTGTATGTTTCAATATCCACTATACATATGAGAGTACACCCCTACTTACATGTCAACCAGGCCCTATACATTGTATGTTTCAATATCCACTATACATATGAGAGTACACCCCTACTTACATGTCAACCAGGCCCTTTCCAACATTAGTATTTCGAGCAACGTAAAGGGAATGGAGGCTTGGGTACAATGCTAGACCGTTCCTGTGTGTCAAATCATTTGAGTGTGTTGTATCCTCTTTGCAGGCCCAAGAGACTCTGGATCCTGAACCCCAGTATGCTGCTGCACAAGCTAGAGCACAGAGAGGTGAGTCTCATTCCCAGTCCCCAGGCAAGGATGGCCTGAACCTCTGGCTTCAGTAGAAGTTCATGGAAATAGTGTTTGATGTTACGTATACAAGTTAGATTTTACTAGTTAGCTTGATTCCCAAGCCTTCACCGCCTCTAGTTTTGGTGTATACATACATGGAGGTAGCCTCATTCCCAGGCTTCCCCGCTCCGGAAAGCGATATGTATATGTGGGGAGAGCCTGGTATCTTTTCTTGCGTGAGCACGTAGTCAAAATAGGACCAGAGTTTTTAGAACATGGAGGTGGAAAGCTTGGGAGATCTGGTTACACCATGATGTCAGACAGAGGGTAGTCACATGGGAGGTGGTGCCCGATGAAGCATCATGAGGCTCTTTCTTATATTGTCTGTCCAAGCACTGGGACATAGAGTGTTCAAAAGACAATACATGTACCACTTGTTTGGGACATCCGGGACCGAATGACACAAGAAACATTAGGTCAGGCACCTCTCTTTTAGACCTTCTCTTTCTTTTGGTGGGGTGCCCAGACAGGTACAGAAAACTCCAGACGGAGGCAAACCAAAACTATTCTTTTCTTACCCTGTAGCGACGAATTCTGTAAATTTCTTCTCAGTAGGTTAAGAGCTCTGGTAGCTGTGGTTTTAGAGTGGTTGACCTGTGCTCTGGTAGCTGTGGTTTTAGAGTGGTTGACCTGAGCTCTGGTAGCTGTGGTTTTAGAGTGGTTGACCTGAGCTCTGGTAGCTGTGGCTTTAGAGTGGTTGACCTGTGCTCTGGTAGCTGTGGTTTTAGAGTGGTTGACCTGAGCTCTGGTAGCTGTGGCTTTAGAGTGGTTGACCTGAGCTCTGGTAGCTGTGGCTTTAGAGTGGTTGACCTGTGCTCTGGTAGCTGTGGCTTTAGAGTGGTTGACCTGAGCTCTGGTAGCTGTGGCTTTAGAGTGGTTGACCTGAGCTCTGGTAGCTGTGGCTTTAGAGTGGTTGACCTGTGCATGCCAATTGAGTTTGTGATCTATAATGACTCCTAGGTATTGAAAGTATCAACCCAATCCAAAGTGGTGTTGTTGAGGTTGTAAGTGAATGCCAGGTGCAATCAGATATATTCAAGAGCGCATAAGAACGGGCTGCTTGAGTAAGAGTGTGTAACTCCAATAGAAGCCCATAGTCCGGTCAATGGCAGATGCGATCATATATTCAAGAGCGCATAAGAACGGGCGGCTTGAGTAAGAGTGTGTAACTCCAATAGAAGCCCGTAGTCCGATCAATGGCAGATGCGATTGTATATTGACATACTGTGAGACAGTGATAGCCAGAGGTACTGATGCTTGCTTTTGATCTTTCCCAGCGTTCGGATTCAGAGGCAGAACCACTGACATCCTCAGGTTCCAGTCAAGGCTATGGCTCCATCTCTCCAGGTGGGTATCAATGGATTGCCATGATGTCATTATGATGTAATGCTAGCTCAGATCTCCTAGTAGATAAACCTAGCTCCAGTACATTTTACCTCCTCAAATACCACACAAAAACACACAAAAAGAATTGACCAACTCATTACTTTACCTTGAAAATTTTGCAGGTCTGGATTTGAGCACATGCTGTTATTTTGTGAGTTAGTCTGCCTTGAACCCTGAACCTTGAACCCTTGAACCTTGAACCCTTGAAAAGTGGACCGTCCTTACATGCCTTAGTGTGTAGTACATGCAACACACTATCGCAAATTGGAAAAATGAAAAATTTTGTGCAACAAGTCTTTTCTGTTCTCATAAAGTGTTATCCCCACGTCTACTGTATACAGTAGCTTTGCCATATGAATGTAGCTGATTGTAGTGAGATACTGTAATTTTCATGGGAATAATATTTTGTGAAAGCCCGAAAAAGCAAAGTTTCCTCGATTTTAGCGATTCATGATAGTGCAGTGTGTGTGTAATACGCA
This sequence comes from Agelas oroides, assembly GCA_949130485.1. Lineage (NCBI taxonomy): Eukaryota > Metazoa > Porifera > Demospongiae > Agelasida > Agelasidae > Agelas > Agelas oroides. The sequence continues at coordinate 4,330,816 of OX422187.1, read as the reverse complement.
TGGTTTATAGTGCAGACTAACTCATGAAATACACAAAAAGTTATCCACCATTAAAATTTCAGCATGTACGGTAAGCCAGTTTGACTGACTTACTTTACAAACCTTGCTCATGTGTACAGCTGTGTCGGAGGACCTGGTTGGCAGCTGTGAGAGCAGGAGGAGCGAGGGAGGAGAGTGCTGGGTGTGCAAGGACAACGAGGACTCGACCGACTACTTCTACCCTTGTAGGTGCCGTCTGCACAAGAAGTGCATCCGACAGTGGGTCGCAACAGTAAGCTGCTCATAAAGTGATGTACAAGTATTTGTTGAGTAGCCTCGTTCCCAGTCCTCATTCCACAGCTATCATCGCTTGTTCCTGGTTCCCGGCCGGCTACGCTTGCAGTATAATTCAAATTGCAAGCAATGATAGCTGTGGTGGAGGACTGGAAACGAGGCTACTTGTTGAGTGTCAAGCTCTTGTGCCCAAGTAGTACCAACAGCAATACCGTACTCGCCCGTTCTTAAGCATCTTCCACTTTAGAAGTGCATATCTACTACCGGTAAATATTCTTGTACTTTTGACCTGGTCTGAGCCATGCGGAGTTTGCAGAGGATATCTGTAGCCTCGTTCCCAGGCCTTCGATCACAGCTGGTACGAAACAAAAGGTCTTTCACTATCTCTTTAAGCTCAGTTTGCTTCCAACCCCCTCCTTCTCCAGGCCTTCGATCACAGTTAACGCGTTAGCTGTGATCGAAGGCCTGGGAACGAGGCTAGATATCTGTACATTGTGTGTATGCTAGGCTGCCTCTAGATTTGACAGTGTGTGCAATATTCTAAATAAAGCACAGTCCAGCTTGCAATTTAAGCACACTTTGCTGTTAGGCGCACCTCACTGCTACACGCTTACTTTCTTCTCATGGAAAGGTAATCATATGCCCTTAACAACACGTGGAGGCAGTATTTCATCTTTTACCGCACCAAATCACTATCATTTAGTGTGTATAGCCCCTGCGGAGGCAGAATACAAGTTGAACTTGACTGACTTGGTGACTGAGATTAAGCCTTGCATAACTCTGTATGCACTGTTCTATCCTGCTACAGCGGGCCTCCAATGCGGACCTCTCAGAGAGGGAGTACCTGAAGTGCCAAGTCTGTGGAGAGAGGGTTCGTAACTTTGTCACATCCTTGGCTATAAACTAGAATGCGTAGACACTGCAGCATGTGAGTGACTCTTAGCAACATCTAGGTCTGCCTTGGAGATGTGGTTTGTTGGTTGTTCATGCATAGGCTTGTAGATAGCCACCACTTGTTGTCCTGTCATGCTTCACCATGTTACACACTGCAATGCACTCATATACACCATTACATATGGCGCGCGTCACGTGGGTACACATCCTCTGTGTTACTGCATGTGTCTCTGTTTCTTGTCCCTAGTATCAAACCAAGAGGGTCAGATGGGTCTGCTTTCCCAACGGGTTTGAGAGAAAGTTAGTGAAATCTGTCTTCACACTCTACATGATATTCTAACACTGCACATGGTATTCTAACACTATACTTGATCACAGTAGTATCTCTTCACAGTAGTGCCTAGTGCTTTCCAAACATTAACAGAATTACCGTAGAACCCCTCTTGAAGAACACTCCTGAATTAAGGAGACACCTTGCTAATCAGGACACTCAACAACTCCCAACTTTTCCCTCTTCTCCCTGAAATTAAGGACACTGCACTAATCATTTACTGTTACCCTCTTCATTCTTTGTCTCTTCATTTCCTCTCTTCCTTGCGCAGACACTGGCTGCAGGCAGGTGGCCTCTTGCTGGTAGTCCTTGCCTCCATTGCGACTGGAGTGTACGTGGGAGCGTTCTCGGGACTGGACACCAAGTACAGGATAGCCACCATCTGTTTCATTGCAGTACTCAACATTATCCTGTTCAAGTGAGTCCGTAGTCTCAACCCCAGACCAAATTCTTTTTGTGCGTGCCCTGCAGCCTTATCGAAAAATAGGATCTGGACACTTTCACTAGAAAACTGGGGCCAGTTGACGTACGCAGTCAGTAACTGTAGGTGTTAATTACATTATCAGTTACTATATAGTAGCAGCAGTCTTAGTGCCAAAAATCTGCAAGCTGGCTGTCTCTGATTAAACCATGGACATATACATCACATAGCCTTGGCCTCACTAAGAGAAGGAGGGCGTTGGAAGCAAACTGAGCTTAAAGAGATAATGAAAGACAACAAGGCCTTTTGTTTCTGGTGGCCTTTATTATAACTTACTTGTTTCGTACAGGCCGGTGGCCTTTATTATAACTTACTTGTTTCGTACAGGCCGATGGCGTTTTTTATAACTTACTTGTTTTGTACAGCCTGATGGTGTTTTTTATAACTTGTTTCGTACAGCCTGGTGGCCTTCGTTGTGATTTACTTGTTTAATAAAGGCTGGTAGCCTTTGTTATAACTTACTTGTTTCGTACAGGCTGGTGGGCTTTCGTCTGATGTGGATGTACAGAGTGAGGAAAGCCATTGTAAGGGACATAGTCGGCAGTCCAACACCCCCTGCGCGCAGCCGTGGCCACAAGCGCCGGAGAACCGTTAGCCGGGACCTCAACAACAGAACTGCCTTCAACAGCATGATGGAGGCTAGTACTGAGTGTAGCGTTACAGTTCTACCCAGAGAACAGCAGTCCACCGTCGAAGTTCATCCCAATAGTTTATTTTAGGGTACATAGTTGTATGCACATCCACAAAGTCGTAGGGGTCACATGGCTATACTTTACATGTTGTTAGGGTCGTTTGGCTTTTTGTATTATGTCATCACAAAGTATTCCCTGGCTGTATTGTAACGTACGTGCACATCCATGTGAGTGTTTGGGGGGTATTTGTGTACATTTCTGATCATTGTTATTACGAATCGATGTATGACTGGCATGTAAGCACTTTCCATTGTGTACCTAGTCACATGCATATCATCACCATTGCTCATCAGCAGCACATCCACGTGTCATCCATTATGATTCTCAATCTCTGAGTTTACCATGTGTACTCTGGTATCGGGATGTGGTCTGTTGCTTAGCAACTATAATAGTGAGTCTGAGTGCTCGACAACCCTCTTATTCCTCCTCAGATGGAGCATGCAGCTTATGCTTTCCGTCTGCATGGGAACTTGAACTATGACTGAGTTGAAAAGTTCTATAGGTTATACACGTCAACCCTAGCTGTTCCTAATTTGAGATGCATGTTCCTAATTTGAGATGCATGCTCGAGACGGGCCTTTGTAACCCACCCATGCATTGAACTATCAAAAGCCTGTGCACAACAACACGTACAAGCATGCAGGGTTTCATACAGGATGTTTTCCTGTAGATGAGTGCAAATTAAGGGCACATGCACATATCTGTGCACCAGCTAGGGTTTTGTAGAAATTCTGGACATATTTAAGGACAAGAATAATTATTGTACTGTGTTGTATAATTATGTATAGCCGGTACCCTATTGTGGCTGTTGAGGCAATTACCCTCTGTATGAAATCAGTATACATTATTGTGAACACCTCACTGCTTTCCTCTGCCATAAGTACGTATTTGGACAACTGGGATATAATCAACAAATGACACATGCACATTGTCTTAGTTATTAAGAGCCTCAGGTATTTACTAGCCTAGCCTAGGCCTAGCACATTTCCAGGTCCGTCTTCAACTTTTGTTACATGTACATCATGTGACAGGAGTCTGGGAATAAGGCTATATATGCCCACATATAGTGTTACCTCCCAGACGTTCCTCAGCTCCAGTTTTTGATCACTTGCAGTAATAAGACCACATATAGTGTTACCTCCCAGACCTTCCTCAGCTCCAGCTTTTGATCATTCACAGTTTTAACATACTGTAATACTGGACGGTAGCAAAGGCCCAGGGACAAACAATTAAACATATATGTGCACACTGCGCAGGACATTCTGGTGTCAATTGCACTGGGCTTCCGGTTGTGGCCACCCCAATTACTGGCAAGTTACTAACATCTTGATAGTCTTGCTGCAAAGTTAAGTTCTGGAGGATCATCCACTGTTGCAAGAATCGTCATGTTAATTAATGATAACTCATTGGTATAAACAATGTGTAGAACAATAAATATAATAGCTTGTATAGAAAGAGAGAACGTGGTGATCTCGTGACATTGACCGTAAGTATTGCAAGGACAAGAGACAGCCCATGCTAGAACTGATCTATATGAAAGACTCCTGCTGTTGGGTGGGATCGTGGAGAAACGCTGTGACTGCAAACAACAGAAATACTAGTCCACCGATTATAGTCACTGCAGGGACAGAAAGGACATAATTACATCATGCCCAGGCCTGAGGATGTGCATTGAAATACAGTGCACATTCTCTCTAACACACTGGAGAGGAGAAGAGGGCTACTATTTTTTCTGCTGCTCGTTTTTGTGTGGCTACAGTTTGAGGGGGGTGTTTATTTCCTTGGAAAGCCTGCAGGCATCACTGACAGCTGGATAAGGCATGTACGAGCAATGCAGTGACAACTGTTAGACACTGTCAGTAGTACACACAGTCTCTTAGTCCTGCTGTCAGCTGTGGAAACGAGTTGTACAACACGAACAGTCCCGGTAATCACCATCAGAAATTATTTGCGTATGTGTGTGTGTGCTGCGTATACTAGCCGCGGCTACTATCTGAGGGCAGTGACTCTTCGAGGTTGGCGTCTATTCGAAGAAATACGGTACAAGCAACAAACACCAGGATTAGGAAGGTCTGGGAACGAGGCTATGGCTGCACAAGGTATGGGAATGATAATAGTGGGAGCCCGGGAACAGGGATGTGAATGATTTGTGTTCTTGGTAGGTAGGTACTTTGTGGAACAATGTCTCTTGCTGTACTGCAATAAGCGAACTCTGACGCCGCCTCACCTGTCCTGACTGATATTCTCTGTGCTACTATCTTCCCTCCTATGACAGCAATGGCAGTGCATACCGCATGGCCCAAGGTACCCCCTAACGACACACCGAAAGGATTCTGGAGAGAGAGAATGAATCAAAGAGCCACACTGTCAACTCTTTACAGAGTTCCAATGGCATATACCGAGTAGCTGAGACTGAAGCAGGATATATTAGTGAATCCTTCAATGCCACATGTAAATGCTTCTTGACTCTTTTATAATCATACTCAATGCAACGTTATTTCGCAGCAGATAACATGGATTTACAGTCCCATTTGACTGTTGCACATTCTGTGAGTTTGGCAACTACGTTCTGCAGGGAAGGACTCACACAAACTGCACACATGGATTACACTGAGCTTCAGAAACAAAACAACCTGCTCCCTCCCTTGAAAAACAGTTTCTGTAAAAACTCACAGAATGTGTAAGCAGAACTGCAACTCGTTGAAACCCACGTATAAAACATGACAGCTGTTCACATGTGCGTTATTCACAGCTAACCAAAATCACATCTCCCCACCTCCACTTACCAGAATGCAGCCTACAATTTTTTGCTGGAATGTAAACAGGTTTACACAAAGGTCTAGTTGTAAACAAGACTGTGAAGATATGATAGCCTGCATTATTATGATACTGTAGTGGAATGTGATTTAAAACCACAAGTGACAAATGCAGTCAGCCCAGGCCTATGTCAACTGGTACCGGGATTCATCACCCACCTCCCTTGCTGCGAGGATAATGGTTGTGAGCTGAGAGCGGTCGCCCCACTCTGCAAGGAAGGTGAGGGAGAAGGCTTGGATGAAGATGGGGGAGAGGAGAGGGCCAAAGCATCTCAGTTTCCTCCTGAGGGGAGGGGTAGTAGTGAAGCCCTGCTCTGGATCGGTCACAGGATTTTGGGAGAGCTGTGTGGAATGTGGCAGGGAAGGAGGAAGATGATGAAACGAGGGTAAGGGGGGGGGGCGATTGGAGGAATGTTAAGAGAGCAGGAAAGGTAAGAAAAGGGAGAGAAGGGGGAAGGAGATGGGAGAATAGGTAAGGGAGAGGAGAAGAAGAGAAGAAAGAAAGAGAGGGAGGGGAGGAAGGAGGAGAGGGGGGGAAAGGAAGGGAATAGGGAAGGCTATAGATTGAAGAGAGGGAAATGGAGAAAGGATTTAAAGGCTAAGGATTAAAGCAAACCATAATTCAATACCACCTTACCATCTCCTCTTTCTTCCTGAGTTCCTCGGAAACCTCCTCAAACTCCTCCTGTCCCTCGTCTGGTTTCATCTTCCACCCATCACACAGCAGCTTGAACCCAAACAGTGCCAGCAGTGCAGTGCACACGTAGAACGTCACCACTCTGGGGATGATCATGGTGGCAAACCCAAGGCCCACGGAGAGGAGAGTCATCAGACCCAGTGCTGACAGAGCACCTCCAAATACCAACCACCTGGGTGGAGACGGTACACATGGTAGCTAGCCTGAGAACAAGGTTAACTGTAAATCTCTCTCTGTAAATCTAAATGGAAGAACTTCTCTCTCTTATAATTACATGACTATGTATATATGGATTTAGTTGAAAGCTCTACAACAGTATTTCTGTGCGGTGCAATATCACATGATATTGCATGGGTCCTGGGACTACATGTATCCTAGCAACCATGGTGTGCTTTAATTAAAATCGTGTGCTCAAAGTGACTTGGTACTTTGTGTGAGAAGATACATGACACTCTCGGTGTTGGATAATTTTAGTGTGCATATCTTAGTATCTTTATTTTTGTTTTAATTTCAGAGGTTGAATAATGGATACAGATTGATCAGAGCTGGAGCTTGTGTCCTAGGGTGTTCAACAACATGAAAGGCTACATAGAAGCTATTTTACAAGAGGTTTCACTACATTGCTTTCACACAAACACAACACCAAATGGTCTGGAAATGTAAAGCTAGCCACATGTGCATGCACACATACACTCGCATGCACGCACACACACATACACTCGCATGCACGCACACACACACACACACACACACACACACACACACACACACACACACACACACACACACACACACACACACATGCACACACACACATGCACACACACACATGCACACACACAACACACACACACACACACACATTACACTGATACACACCTTGAGTACTTCATGGCAAGAATGGCGGCAATAAAGAATGTCTTATCTCCAATCTCTGACACAATGATGACAGAAAAGGAGGCTGCAAAGCCATGAAGAAACCCCAGCCTCGTGGCACCCTTCCCACCATCTCCACCCTCAACCTCCTCCTCCACTTCATCCAACTAGTGTGTGTGTGTGTGTGTGTGTGTGTGTGTGTATGTTAGCCTCGTTCCCAGGCTCTCCCCGCTAAGGAGGGGGAGTTAGGGCTTAGCGGGGAGAACCTGGGAACGAGGCTATGTGTATGTGTGTGTGTGTGTCCATTTCTCGATAGAATTAAACTATGCCTATGCAAATTTCAATTCCAGATTCAAATAATGCTTGTGGCAACAATACCTGCACGTGCTTTCCCTCCTCCCCGCCATCCAATTTATCCTCCAAAAGATCCTCCTTCGTATCCTCTTCATGTCCAGCTTTGTCCGCCGCCTCGTCACCCTCCTTCGCCTTACTGTCCGAGTCAACCACCTCCTCCGCCCTCGTCACAACCATTCCGGACAGCCATAACATGAAACAAGAGAGAAACAAAAGTCGATGTCTGGATGCCGACTTCATCCTCAAGATGCATTCAGCTTTGCGAACTATGGCTGGGCTTTTACTAGAGAATGATCGCGCCCCAGTTTCGCCCCCAGTCCAGGTTTGTTTTTTTTGTTTTTTTACGGGCTGCCCGCAAAAAATTGGAACGAGATACCCTCTTTCCACCTTCCGTAAACAGACTAAACATCTCCGTAAATCTCTCTTATTGATAGCTCCGAGATGTCCACTCGTGTTTTAAGGCCTTTCCTCCCTCTCCTACGGACTGGCCTCCCGCGGATTGAGGTTGGCGCGGCAAAGAGAGCGCCAGGGACACTTAGAACAATCTCAGATTTAGCTGCCAGCTCCCGAACGAGTTCAAACAACTGGAGGTATGTGGTGGGGGTTGTCTCTGGACTGGGACTGGCCGCTTTTATATATCAGTGGAGAGCTGCAAAAGGTAGAAAAAATGTTTCTCTAGTGCCTGAGTTGAATGCAGGTGGAAGGAAAGAGGGTGAGGCGCCAAAAGTCTCCCATCGTGAGCTCCGATATAAGGAATTTGCATCCATCGTGTACAAGGGAGAGCCGTACATGAGTGTGCGTGATTTTTTGGAGTCTGTCTCACAGGATGAACCAAGAGGTGAGTTGAAAGTTGTGATGCCTGGCATAGTTGGACCCTTCCAACCAGGCGAGGAAGGGTCTGCGGAATAACTTTGCTCGGAAGTGTCTTGCTGGAATGCCACATTTTTGAAATCTTGCAAACTTAATTTTCAGATCTTCAATGCGATTGGTCAGTTACTACTCCATTAGTAGAATTTGAACATTTGGTTGGCTGATGTGGCATCTTTCCCTTATCAATACCGACAACAGCATTCCAGCGCTCAGCACACTTCAAGCAAGTGTTTTTTTACCAGACCCTTTCTTGCATAGTCAGAAAGGTCTGGGGTCCAGCCCACACCTGTGAATACAGTGGAACACCCTCTGATATGATCATCTTGTGGGCCACACCCTTTGCAGAGAGAGGAAGGACCCAGTCATGTTGCAGCCATTAATTTATCGCCGCAGCGGAATGTTGCTGTGGCCAATGAGATCCATACTCTTTGTAGCTTGCTTTCATTGTCTAGTCTTGTTCCCAGGCTTCTCCCCAGTATTTCCATAATGTAACTGGAGAAGTTTGGAAAAGAGCCTCTGTTGCCATGAAACAGCAACCATGTCTCAGCATGTTAGGTGGATGTCAGCATCTTATTTATCTAACCAATATATGATGAGTTGCAGCATGACCAGACCCTTCCTCTTGGGTGTGGTTTGCAAGACTAAATCTTGTCCTTATTAGCAAGGTGTCCACATTTCTGAGAAGAGTTCCACCGTATACTGAATCACATTTTGAGCAATAGCCTCGTTATATATTTGTCTGTTGTCAGAATGAGACTTGGTCTGCATGAACGTATGTGATGCCTGCATAAATTTGCAGCATTTGATACAATTCCAAAATCCTTCTTCTCGAAATCTCATATGGCGAAGGAACCTTGTCCAAGTGAGGTAAGCCAGGTCAGTCAAACTACAAATTGTATGCATTCAGTCTCGTTCTGACAACAAACTTGATCAGTAGCCTCGTTCCCAGGCCTTCCCACCATCCAGTTTTTGATCGCTTGCAGTATGCAAAAATGGAGGGGGAAGGCCTGGTCCATTTTATCACGTGACCTAGGTTGACAGAGGGGGGAGGGATCCCCGATCGAAAAAACGAGCTTGAGGCCTTATCTTGTAGTTTCTGCCCCAAGTGCTGGGGTTTCAAAGCGAAAAACTTACTGCTCCTGGTTCAAAACGAAGAATGCATGTTCGAAATGCGTTCTTTCGATCGGGGACCCCTCCCCCCCCTCTGTCTAAGCTACCTAGGTGGCCAAAACATCATTCACACAATAAAATGGACCAGGCCTTCCTCCTCCGTTTTTGCATACTGCAAGTGATCAAAAACTGGACGGTGGGAAGGCCTGAGAACGAAGGTAGATAATCAGTGCATCACCAACCCTTATTGATTGGTACATCACAAACAGGATTGGTGACGTCAGGCTAGCTCTTTCCCTTTACATCTTCTCCCTCACAAGAGAAGAATTAAGTACACTTTACATATGGGCTGATTAACACGTGCACTCTGTCCATTTTGTTGTTTCATGTTCCTATGCAGCTTATGATGTGGAGATGCTTGATGATAAGGTATCCATGTTTGTTGTTGTCTCTTGTGTTTTAGAACAGATGCGCATTTATGTATATATGTATGCGTGTTAGTATCACTAGCTATACCTGCATACATACAATTAGCCTTGTTCCCCAGTTTTTTATCCAAAATTTAATGGCAAATTTCTGTACAAGTTGTGGTTATTCAACCATTGTTTGTGTACCCTAGGGACTGCATTTCAGTATAGTGAAGCGACTGTCACCCTTTTTCCCCCTCCTTCCCTCCCTTCTATCCCCTCATCCTCTCTCCTAACCCTCCCTCCCACTTTCCTTCCCACCATCCCTCCCTCACCCCTCCTCCATCCCTTCAGCTGCTAAACAAGATGCTCAAGTCTACTCCACCTCGGTCAAAGGGTTCTTCACATTTATTCAGAGACATATGGAATGATGGTACATACATTACGTGTATTCTGGTTCCCTAGCAACCTACAGCTGCATGTACACTGTACACAGAAGAGGAAGACCACCTAGCACACCTTATGTTCTGACCGGATGCTAGCCTCACTCCCAGGCTCTCCTCCATGTGAACCAAAAAAGATTACTTTATTTCGTACTGTATGGGAGGAAAATCTGTGCTGTGGCTGGGAATGAGGCTAGGCAAATGCCAGGCTCAACACATTATTTTGAGTAGAAAGTATTATGACAGCATAAAAGCAGAGGTATTTGTTCAGCACTTCATTTACAGTAGCACTAGCCTGTTTCCCAGACTCCCCGCACCGCTAGCCTGGTTCCCAGACTCCCCGCACCGCTAGCCTGGTTCCCAGACTCCCCGCACCGCTAGCCTGGTTCCCAGGCTCCCCCCACTGCTAGTCTGGTTCCCAGACTCCTTCCACCACTCCCCCCACCTCTAGCCTGGTTCCCAGGCTCCCCCCACTGCTAGCCTGGTTCCCAGGCTCCCCCCACTGCTAGTCTGGTTCCCAGACTCCTTCCACCACTCCCCCCACCTCTAGCCTGGTTCCCAGGCTCCCCCCACCTCTAGCCTGGTTCCCAGGCTCCCCCCACTGCTAGCCTGGTTCCCAGGCTCCCCCCACCTCTAGCCTGGTTCCCAGGCTCCCCCCACTGCTAGCCTGGTTCCCAGGCTCCCCCACCACTAGCCTGGTTCCCAGGCTCCCCGCACCCAGGCTCCCCGCACCGCTAGGCTGGTTCCCAGGCTCCTCCCATTGCTAGTCTGGTTCCCAGGCTCCCCCCACTGCTAGCCTGGTTCCCAGGCTCCTCCCATTGCTAGTCTGGTTCCCAGGCTCCCCCCACTGCTAGCCTGGTTCCCAGGCTCCTCCCACTGCTAGTCTGGTTCCCAGACTCCTTCCACCACTCCCCCCACCTCTAGCCTGGTTCCCCGGCTCCCCCCACCTCTAGCCTGGTTCCAAGGCTTCCCGCAACGCTAGCCTGGTTCCCAGGCTCCCCCCACCTCTAGCCTGGTTCCAAGGCTTCCCGCAACGCTAGCCTGGTTCCCAGGCTCCCCCCACCTCTAGCCTGGTTCCAAGGCTTCCCGCAACGCTAGCCTGGTTTCCAGGCTCCTCCCCAACTTTTTGGTTGCATAACGCGACCGGAAAGCTGGGGAAGAGCCTGGGAACAAGGCTAGAGCACCACTACTCCCCACTATATGACTGTAGGTAATGTATACTGGCTATAGTGATTGTGCACCAGTCTCCCCCTAGCCTCATACGAGGCTACCCTCTCTCCTCCTTCACTACGGAGAGTACTCCATCTTTGTCTCACCATCCATCCTACAGGGATTCTCACATATGGAGACTACCTGTTTCTGTTGACTGCACTAGTTAGTAAGTTGAATGGGGGGATCAGTACCCCTCATGATAACATGTACAGTAGCCTCGTCAAACGGGCCTGGAAGTTGAATGGGGGAATCAGTACCCCTCATGGTAACATGTACAGTAGCCTCGTCAAACGGGCCTGGGAACGAGGCTACTGTACAGGTACTCTGGTACGTGTATCATAAGTACTCACTAACCCCTATAACTAAACGACTTCCCTTCCTTACTTTCAAGTTCTTTCATAGGTGATTTTCACTTGTCTACCTCCATATGTTAAGCGTGTTTTAGAACTCAAAGTGATATTCAGTCTCATGTTGGACCAAGGGACATCTGGTCGAGGCTTATTAAAATATTCGAGTAAATGTCCCCTCTCCACTTTAGACTAAAGGTAGTGTAGGAAAAGGGGTGGGGGAGAGAGGGGGAGCATATTAGTGAACTCTTACAGTATGTCCGTGGGATATGTGAAAAATCTACTTCATTAGAATAAAGATTGTGTGTGTGTGTGGAGGGGGGGTGGGTTAGGATTACAGAGGAACATGTTTTTGGAGTACTAGAAGTGGAGATAGATTTGTGCTGGGAGTAGTATGGGGTTTCACTGGGTTGTGTGTTTGGTGCTGACAGTGCTATTGCTCTTTCAGAGACAAGGAGGCAGTTTGAGGTTGCGTTTAAGATGATTGATGTAGACAACAGTGACTTCATTGACCTTAACGAGTTCAGGAGGGTAGGGTGTGTGTGTGTGTGTGTGTGTGTGTGTGTGTGTGTGTGTGTGTGTGTGTGTGTGTGTGTGTGTGTGTGTGTGTGTGTGTGTGTGTGTGTGTGTGTGTGTGTGTGTGTGTGTGTGTGTGTGTGTGTGTGTGTGTGTGTGTGTGTGTGTGTGTGTGTGTGCGTGCGCGCACGTGTGTGTGTGTGTGTGTGTGTGTGTGTGTGCATATGTGTGCGGGTGTGCATATGTGTGCGGGTGTACATGTATGTATACAGATGACTCATCTCATGAAATGTACCTCCCCAGGTGGAAGAGGCTGTGACCAAGCAGAGAGACCAACCTGTAAGATGTGTGTACTGATCTTGGCCCAAAGAAAAGCTATTAACTACTCTATCCTCCCTCCTTCTCCCTCCCTTCTTCCTCCCTCCTTCCTCCCTCCTTCTACCTCCCACCCTCCTTCCTTCTTCCCTCCCTTCCTCCCTCCCTCCTTTTCTTCCTCCTTCCCTTCCTCCCTCCCTCCTTTTCTTCCTCCTTCCCTTCCTCCCTCCCTCCTTTCCTTCCTCCTTCTACCTCCCTTCTACCTCCCTTCCTTCCTCCCTTCCTTCCTCCCTCCCTCCCTTCCTCCCTCCCTCCCTTCCTCCCTCCCTCCCTCCCTCCCTCCCTCCCTCCCTCCCTCCCTCCCTCCCTCCCTCCCTCCCTCCCTCCCTCCCTCCCTCCCTCCCTCCCTCCCTCCCTCCCTCCCTCCCTCCCTCCCTCCTCCCTCCCTCCCTCCCTCCCTCCCTCCCTCCCTCCCTCCCTCCCTTCCTCCCTTCCTTCCTCCTCCCTTCCTCCCTTCCTCCTTCCCTCCCTTCCTCCTTCCCTTCCTTCCTTCCTCCTTCCCTCCCTTCCTCCTTCCCTTCCTTCCTTCCTCCCTCAGATAATTGAACAACAGAAGCTTTCTCAGAGCTCCCTCACTCTGCACCTGTTTGGTCAGAAGGGAAACCAGAAACTCTACTCCAAAGACTTCTTCAAGTGAGATAATAAACCAAAGACATAACAGAGAGGTTGATAATGTGAAGTGCAGTGGGGAACGTTTTATTAGCGGAGTTATTGTTAGTTGTTCAAGAGCTTCAGTACCCGCTGTGCAATAAATCCAGCCTGAGAATAGAACTGCGTCCATGGATACCTCGATCCTCTACTCTCCACTGCCAGAGCTCCAGTGGCTCAGTTGGTAAGAGCACCCGACCAGAGTTCAGAAGGCCCGGGTTGAAATCTTGGCTGGATCTAACCTGTTCATTTGGCTCCAGACCATTCAGGAGGGCTTTATCATGCCCATGTCTACCAGTAGTTAGACTCAATGCACTCAATGAGAACCTTCAACAAAGAGGTGGCCGTGTCATTATCTGTTGCAGGGGGTACTCCTTGCATCCATTCATCACTAGGGGACGTTCAATGTGATACAGTGTCCAGTCTGACACTCCCAAAATTTGACTGTTTGGCTGTTTGAGAAGAAGAAGTCAGCAATTTGTGCAGGGTTGAATAGACATTAACAATGGTTACCAATGAGAAATGTGAAGGGAGCCATTTAGATGGTTTACGCAAAGGGTCTCTTTATGAGGGTGTACAAGTCGTGAATGTGACACAATCTTGGTTCTCACATTCCCTCTTCAGGTTCATTGAAGATTTACAGACTGAAGTTCGTGAGATTGAGATATCCACACGTGCACACACACACACACACACACACACACACACACACACACACACACACACACACACGCGTGCATGTATTGGATAAGGCCAGCCACCTGACTGCATGAGATAGCAGTTCCTATCTCCCAGTCACCCAGCACAGCTGAGGAGGCTTGGTATTGACTGAAACACATCACAGTGGGTGATTTTGCATAACATCTAGGCCTGCCTTTTTTCAGGGAGATGTGGTTCGATGTGGTTCGTTGATTGTTCATATACAATGGAACTCAGCTTAACGGACACCCCTCAACAGCGGACACCCACGATATAACGGACAATTCTGAAAGTCCCGACTGTCCTTCCGTTCGCTTCATTCAATACTTAAGCAACCCCTGAACAGCGGACACCCCACTACTATATAACAGACACTTTTCACGTTCCCAATTGTACACAAACAGTACTTAATAACCCTGACTTAGCAGACACTCGTCAACCTTTTCAGCAAAATTGTACACCATCGCTACTGGAGTTAACAACTCGACATTAGACTAGCGCTGTTACCCGTAGCCTCTGCCAGCGTGCAGCAAGGGAAAGCTCTGAAAACATAGCCCTGTTCAATTACGCAATACCATGCTTACCGGAAATATACTGAAAGCCCCTGGGTTAGGGATACCTCGCTATAAGGGGCAAATGTTGGTTCCCAATGGTGTCCGCTATAGAGGGGTTCCACTGTACACACACTGTTGTGCTTATGCATGTAGTATGTACGTCAACCAGAAGATTTCTCTTGACTCCCTTTGCACTTCAACAAATATTCTGGAGGAGCTCCGTCCATCTCGGAGGAAGATTTCGCTCGTATCCTTCTCCGTCACACCTCCTGGGACCTGGACTCTGTCTTTGCCAGAGTCAGGAAAGTGCCACCCATTAATAGAATGGTGTGTAGGGAGGGAGGGAGAAGGGAGGGAAGGGGGGGGAGAGAGGAGGGAGGGAAATGAGGAGGGAGGGAAGGAAGAGGAAGGAAGGTAGGGGGGAGGGAGGGAGGGAGAAGGGCGGGAAGAGGGGGAGGATGGAGGAAGGAAGAGGGAGAGCAGGTAGGTGGGTGTACAGATTCCCATAAAAAACAGGGATGCTAGACCATTTTTCTCCTCCCACACAGCCTGGAAACAAGGCTAACGGGTGGAGGAGGAAGGGAGGGAGGGAAGAAGGAGGGAAGGGTGTGGGGAGAAGTAGAAGAGGGAAGGGGAGGGGAGGGGAGGAAGTCAGTCACAGTCTCATTTCTATGTGGTTTCTGTGTCGAGGAAGAGTCACATATCATGCACACACGTACACACACACTTCCACAGGGCATCTCCTTCACCCAGTTCAATAACTTTTGCCAGCTGCTCAACTCACTGGATGACTTTGGCGTTGCCATGATGATGTTCACCATTGCTGGCACTTCCGTCACCCAGGAGGAATTTGCCAGGGCTGCCAAGGTCTGCATTGGGACTCCTCTGGACTCATCCGTGATCTCCACCGTGTTTCACATCTTTGATGTGGACGGTAAGCAATCTCCACTCTCAAACACACACACATACACTCCATCTCAAGGTGTACATACCACCTAGCCATGTTCCCAGGCTCTCTGCATGCATGAATAAAAGATCGAGTGACAGAGTGGAACCTGGGAACCAGTCTATCTACCTACACTGGACCTCCTCTTGATTAAAAATTAAAAGACACCCATTTCAATTGGAACACTTTTTCCAACCATCTGAAATGAAGACAACTTGTTAATCAGAACAGTGTTTGGTCACAATGGTTAGCCTTGTACCAAGACGCCTTTTTAGCTTTTGTTTCGGGTGTCTAGCCTTGTACCAAGACGCCTTTTTAGGGTTAGGGTTAGGGGTGTCTAGCCTTGTACCAAGACGCCTTTTTAGGGTTAGGGTTAGGGTGTCTAGCCTTGTACCAAGACGCCTTTTTAGAGTTAGGGTTAGGGTGTCTAGCCTTGTACCAAGACGCCTTTTTAGGGTTAGGGTTAGGGTGTCTAGCCTTGTACCAAGACGCCTTTTTAGAGTTAGGGTTAGGGTGTCTAGCCTTGTACCAAGACGCCTTTTTAGAGTTAGGGTTAGGGTGTCTAGCCTTGTACCAAGACGCCTTTTTAGAGTTAGGGTTAGGGTGTCTAGCCTTGTACCAAGACGCCTTTTTAGGGTTAGGGTTAGGGTGTCTAGCCTTGTACCAAGACGCCTTTTTAGAGTTAGGGTTAGGGTGTCTAGCCTTGTACCAAGACGCCTTTTTAGAGTTAGGGTTAGGGTGTCTAGCCTTGTACCAAGACGCCTTTTTAGGGTTAGGGTTAGGGTGTCTAGCCTTGTACCAAGACGCCTTTTTAGGGTTAGGGTTAGGGTGTCTAGCCTTGTACCAAGACGCCTTTTTAGGGTTAGGGTTAGGGTGTCTAGCCTTGTACCAAGACGCCTTTTTAGAGTTAGGGTTAGGGTGTCTAGCCTTGTACCAAGGTACCCAGGCTCCTTTTTAGCTTTTGTTTCATGCTATGTGAAAAATAGGGAGCTTGGGAACAAGGCTGCCGGTGTCCGCATTATCAACCAACTGTAGCTATGTAAGTGACTTGTGGCTAAGTGGGCGTGGGTCTACAAACCCGACTTTATATCCAACCTGTCATCTTCACCTCTCCTTCCCCTTGGAAGGCAAGCCTGCCGTCTTTATATTAGTGAGTGAAAACAAGAAACATCTGCCATGTTGGAGGAACAGTGGTATTCTCAGTGTACAGAACAGATACCGTATAGCGGGAAATTTTCGCTGGTGCAAATTTTCGCGGAAAAGCGTCCAGGCTCTTCAGAAGAAATTTTCGCGGTTTTTATTTTCGCGGAACGCGGGACGCTCTGACCACACCCCTACCGGTTGATGCGACATATTCGGAGCGTCTCTTACTGTTTTGTTGGTATTTTGTACAGTAGGAGGCTGATTCTTCTTTACAGCAACCATTTAGAGGGCAGACAGACTGTAGAGAACCATCATGTTCACATCGGTACTCGACGTACGCACGTAATGACGTCATCAATTTCCATCTTTTCGCGGTTTTTATTTTCGCAGAAGCAGGTCTGTCCGCGAAAATCACGAAAATTTGCACCCAGCGAAAATTTCCCGCTATACGGTATTACTTGATCTGTTACTGATACTGTGCATATTGCCACCAAGATGGCAGCACAGGTTGTTGTATACAGACAAACATGTACACAAATGAAATTACTTTACACGTGTTTGCAACTTACATTGCAGTTTGTTAGTACACTGTGACAATCTATCACACCTGATTGTGTCCTGTGTACCTGATGTTGTACCAAGGTCCAAACCACAGAAGGGCAGATGGACACTGTAACCTCTAGTACTGGGCTTCCTGCCCTGCAGCTTTCCTCCTACACTCCTGGACAGCTCAGTAATAAAGGCATTCACCAAGCTATATTGTGGTCACAGTCAATGGCCAATGAAGACTGAATGAAGTATCTGCTAACACTAGTCTCGTTCCCAGGCTGCTCCCCAGCTTTTGTCGCATACTGTACGATAGTAGTTATGTCCCTGTTTGTGTAATGTTCCCATAGCACTGTGGACCCTGACACTCGTCACTGCACCTACAGTTTAGACCCTGACTATGCAGCAGCTCCAACAATTCAGTCACCTAGACACACATCTTACACCAGTTCTGGAACATTAGATTGTCATCCTAGCCTCATTTCTAGCCCAGCTCTCTCCTCGAAGTAAAAGGAGAGAGCCTTGAAATGAAGAGAGAGCCTGAAAATGGGGCTACTTCATTCCCAAGCTGTGCTTCTTTCCCAGGCTGTGCCTCATTCCCGGGCGGTGCCTCGTTCCCCAGCTGTACCTCATTCCCGGGCTGTGTCCTCAGGCTGTACCTCATTTCCCGGGCTGTACCTCATTCCCAGGCTGTGGCTCATCCTCAGGCTGTGCCTCATTCCCGGGCTGTGCCTCATTCCCGGGCTGTGCCTCGTTCCCCAGCTGTACCTCATTCCCGGGCTGTGGCTCGTCCTCAGGCTGTGCCTCGTCCTCAGGCTGTGCCTCATTCCCGGGCTGTGCCTCATTCCCGGGCTGTGCCTCGTCCTCAGGCTGTGCCTCATTCCCGGGCTGTGCCTCGTCCTCAGGCTGTACCTCATTCCCGGGCTGTGCCTCGTCCTCAGGCTGTGCCTCATTCCCAGGCTGTGCCTCGTTCCCCAGCTGTACCTCATTCCCGGGCTGTGCCTCGTTCCCCAGCTGTACCTCATTCCCGGGCTGTGCCTCGTCCTCAGGCTGTGCCTCATTCCCAGTCTGTGCCTCGTCCTCAGGCTGTGCCTCATTCCCGGGCTGTGCCTCGTCCTCAAGCTGTGCCTCGTTCCCAGGCTGTGCCTCATTCCCGGGCTGTGCCTCGTCCTCAAGCTGTGCCTCATTTCCACGCTACCTTGTTTTCCACCTAGCCTCATTACCAGGTTGGATATGTGGTTTGTGAATGAGGCTAATGCCATTCTTGTCCTTTTCTGCTGGTATTTTGGCTTAACCCTTTGGGTCCTAAAATAACTTGCAACTTGTTTAATTAATACATTCCTGCTGTATGTAAATACTCGGTTCCTTTAGACGTGGAAGGGGAGATGAGATTATGGGTAGTCTCGCAGGCCCGACCCACTTCCGCTAGAGAAGGGAAAGGGTCTGGTGAACTGCATATACAAGCCGTGTCCCGCTGCACTGTACAGTGCGGTACAATCACATTGCAGTATTTTGTCACATGACGCATTACATCACTGTTTGAGTAGCAATAGCAGTCTTGAAAAGGGCGAAAGAGAGCTAGGGCATCTTTTCCGCTACTGCAGAAGCTGTAAAAACACTTTGACTATACTTCTCGGGGAGCGTGCTTACTCCGCAACAGGTAATTCAAGAGTGCATTATTTGAAATCTGGTTATGTCATCCAGCTAATTGCATTCTGGTGGGACACGGCTTGTATACGCAGTTCACCAGACCCTCTCCCTTCTTTTGCGGAAGTGGATCGGGCCTGCGAGACTAGATTATGGGTACCTACATGACCCAGTAGCTGATGCAAGCTTTAGAGAGAGAGAAAGAAGTCCACAGAACCAGTTGTATCATAGATTTCTGAAGACTTCCTCTCTTCAAAGTTGATTCAGAAAACTTTCAAATGTGTGTTATGTATGTACTTCCTCCAGGTGATGGCAAACTGAGCTATCGAGAGTTCTTGGCTATTATGAAGAGATGGAAGCTGAGAGGATACAAGGTCTGTCACACACCAAGACAGAGTACGGTTGATTTCACTTCTAATCAAATGTCGCATGTGCTCTGTGACTAGCCTTGTTCCCAGGCCTTCCCCGGCTCCAGTTTTCTGTTTGTACATGCTGCAAGTGGTCCAAAACTGGATCTGGGGAAGGCCTGGGAATGAGGCTACTCTGTGACCACCCACTGGGGAGTGGGTGCAGTAACAATCCCCTGTGGACGGTACTTCACCCAAGTTGCATGACCTTAGATTTGTGAGCTACATGTGTGCTTTGCATGAGCCTCTTACTTGAAGAATGGATTCTGTGAACATGCACAGAATATGAAATTGCCTGTAGACGTGAACAATCATTGAGCCATATCTCTGGCCTGTAATAATATTATGTTTTAGATTAGGAAACGTTCCAGCTATTACACATAGCAGAACATTACGTAGAAATTGTATTGCAAGCATCATTACGTATTGTGTGCCTCGACTAGATCACCTCTTTGGTAGACAGCAAACATAAAAACACTTCACCGTGTTTGTTGTTTCAACCCTTACACCCATAAGCATTCAGTCTCCCCTACTTAACTAGACTCCTCAATCCCACGTCTCCTCCATTTAGTTTTAAAATATGGTAATCTGATCCCCTAGCTGCAATTAGTGATAAGTGAGAGATATGAGATAGATTCTGTGGGCGAAAGGTTGCGGTACTGCTGCCTCTTGATTGTGTGGTTGCCCTCCAGAGCCATGACCATAAGGAAACCATCTGTACTTCAATTAGGAAGACCTAGCTCGTTGGATTGCAAAGAGTGTATGGGCATATATAGTTGCTCATTGTTCCTTCTTGCTTTCTCCCTGTTGCAGATGAGGGAACGAAAACGCAAGGGAGCCTGGTCCCAATTCAAGACCTGTGTCAAGATGGAAATGACTAGCAAATAACATTTTAGCGTAAATAATCATTGTAAAAATGCAGAAATTTTTATACCAGTGGGACGGTGACGTATAATGACAGGTTTCCCCCCTATTTCCTGCATGCATTGTTTATATGACATGATCTGAGCGGTCAGCCGTTAGCGCTGATGCTCGTGTAATAAGTGTGGAGGGTCAGTTGTAGTTGTAGTTAGCAAGATGTACGATGTTGATTGAGTGACAAGGCCAGGTTAAGTACTGAACAAACAGCCAATCGAAGGATCTTAACATGGATGCAAAGGAGAGGGGCGAACTAGTATCTGTGACCCTGGAACATCTCGCCGATGTCTTAGGCGCCTCGGGAAAGGCCGGAGAGCTGATCGAACACACCAAAGAGATTGTAAAGGCCGCCAAGCGGCTGATTGAGGACACTCCCCAGGGCATGCAGACAAAAAGTACAAACACAATGGCTGAATTCGTCGAGGCCGCGAAAGCTATTGCGAAGGACGCCCGAGCGGTTGACTCGAATTCTCTACAGAGACTGTCTAGTGCGAAGCGAGCAGTAGAGGTGCTTGTGAGAGAGCTAGACGAGTGGCATGCTTCCCAGAACCCGCCCAACCGCAAGGATGACATCGAAGTGGCTTTGGAGGAACTGGGCTCACGGTCGAGCCCGCCCAACGCGCCTGCGAGCGAGACAGAAAAGAGGCTCATTTGGGAGCTGAAGCGGCTGCAAAAGGAGCTAACGAGGAAGAGAGACCCACAGACGTCTCCCAAACAGCACGGGCAACCCGAGGACACCCTCAAGATGGCGGTTTCAGGGCTCACTCGCAGCGCCAACGAGCTTATGGAGGCCGCGGGGCAGAAGAACCCCACAAAGGAATCGCTTCTGGAGCCAGCCTTACTGATGGCCAAGATGGTGTCAACGCTCCTGGATCTTGTGGACAGCCTGTTTGTCAGCAAATACCCCATGAGAAGCCAGGTAAGCTGGCAGCCTTGTCCAACTCTATCCCAGTGTTACCAAACCGCAGATAATAGGTGTATTATGGCGCAATTGTCTAGGCCAGTACTGCCTTTATCCTGGTATTTTGTTTACGAACATCTGGAGTCATGAGACACAGCCCCATCCATACTAACGAGTTCAACAGTGGAATTTCTCTGTAAAAATTTTTATATTGTAGGTACAGTAGTGTTTTTTTTTTTGCCGTCATTCCATTGTCAGTTGGTTGTTTGGCTCTGGGATGTGGGGACAAGATCAGAGTCCATGTGGGTTGGTTGTCCTACTGGACAGCTGACAGCTAGCTCTGAGTAGAAAGTAGCAATGCCAAGCCATATTAAGGAACTTGACAGGTGTAGTATGTACGTATGTGACTGTTTGTAGGATTTTTCAGCAGGAATGAGAACTTGAAGACCAGCACAGACCTGGTCGACATGTTGCAATCAACTTTTCATTTCTGCTGTGTTATCGGCTTGCATAAGTGCAAGAAGCTCCACTCTCATGGCTAGCCAGTGGTGACCTTGCCGCTATGGCCGACCAAGACTGCTCTTTCTTGCCACTCGAATGCTATCCAGAGGCTTTGCATGTTCACCATAACTCCGTCTCTCTCTGCTACAAGGCTGGGGTCTGTGTCTGAACCAAAAACAAAATGGACGCACTGCATTGTTCAACATGGTAAGAGTCTTAGCCTTCACCCCATCATTCTGTGTCATGCATGGTGTGAGAATGCAGCTATTGTGGCTTTGTTTTACTGTGCACTGCTGTTGTTGTGTGAAGCTGCAGCGTAGGAGGTGGTCAAACTGGATCATATGACGGCTGAGTAATTGTAACTCTTTCACAAATGCTTTCTCCTTACGATAAAGCAGATATATTATATTATCATGTTAGTTGCTGTAAGTTGGGTCAACTTGAGCAGTGGCACCTTGTACTTCTGACTTTACCAGCGGAAATTTTAGCCCTCTCTCCCCTTCCACTCCCTCATCTCTTCCTCACTCACTCACTCCCTCCCTCCATCCTCCATCCCTCCATCCCTCCCTCCCTCCATCCATCCTTCCCTTCTCCTGTGATCTGACAAAACCCTTGTTGTGTTAATGCTGAATCCCTTGTGTCGGCTCTGCCACAGTGTCACAATACTCCAAACCACTCCCTATCATGCCATCCATTATAGCACCATAATACCACATACCTGACCTGTCCATAAAAATGCATACTATGTGGAGTTAGGCTATTATGGTCATGGTGATAAGGCTGCATGAGATAGCAGCCCTCATCTTCCTCCCTCCCTTCCTCTCATGAGATAGCAGCCCTCATCTTCCTCCCTCCCTTCCTCTCACGAGATAGCAGCCCTCATCTTCCTCCCTCCCTTTCTCTCACGAGATAGCAGCCCTCATCTTCCTCCCTCCCTTTCTCTCACGAGATAGCAGCCCTCATCTTCCAGTCACCCCAGAGTAGCTGATGAGCCGTGGTATTGGCCAAAACACATCCTGTGCAGTGGGCGACTTAAGGTTACGGGTACATGTTCATGAATAAAATTAGTATGTCACAAACTTGCCTGTATAACATTTCATGCAAAAAAGCTACCA
This sequence comes from Agelas oroides, assembly GCA_949130485.1. Lineage (NCBI taxonomy): Eukaryota > Metazoa > Porifera > Demospongiae > Agelasida > Agelasidae > Agelas > Agelas oroides. Next base: position 4,308,097 of record OX422187.1, on the reverse strand, counting down.
GATTTTTACAACAAGCAGTTGCTACAGAAGGGCACTCGGCTATAGTTCGGCATAACACTAACATTGCTACAGTACACAGTTGAGTGACAGTAGGCAGCTGCTCGGTGGAGTACGAGTACAATCAGTTTACTACGACGGTAGGAGGAACTAGGTGCTATTTATGGCTGAAACAGAGCCAGAGCAACTCATTGCAAACGTTATACAGGCAAGATTGTGGCATACTAATTTATTCGTGAACATGTACCCGTAACCTTGAATAGATCTGGCTTTTTTTTCGGGGAGATGGAAGCCATTTAGTGGTCTGGTTATGGGGGACAATCCAGAGACTCCCAACAATAGGAAATTGCTGAAAATGTATGAAAACAGCTGTTTCTGTCGTTTCACATGCGCTAAGATATGCATTGTGATTATTGCATGCATGAGTTGTAAAGCGGTCTAATTCGCCCATTTGGGTCATTTTTCAACTACAAAGCCTAGTTCTTTGATGCTAAACTGGCCCATTACGTACACAGCCTAATGTGACAGAGCCTGGATCTTTTCAACGTAATAACGTGTTGTCCCCAAGACTTCAATTGCGCAGTACTAGGTGGGTGAAGTTATTGGATATAACGGGTCACTCATAGCCACATTAGTGACATCAATACACCTGTTTCAGTGTAGGATGTTTCTTTTACAGCCTTGTAGCAAGAAAAGGATCATTGCTGTATACAGGCTTTCAGTTTTTGAATGACAAGTATGTATCTGTGGTTGTAATGTGGTCCTATTTGTACCCAAACTTTTTTACCCCATTGTTTATTGTCGCTTGCAGTACTGACACGAGCCAGAAAGGCCTGGGGGAAGTACAGTCTGAGGTCTGAGGTGTAGCAATTCTCCATTTGTTCAGAGGTTTAACTTGCTTGACACTATACGTGACAATGTGTTAGTATGCAAATGAGGTGCAATACTGACACAGGCCTGGTGAAACTTTAGTGAAGTACCTATATATTTATTTATTATCGATGTCTGAGGTCTGAGGTGTAGCAATTCTCCACTGGGTCTTTTTCTGAATGTTGGCAGTAGCGTTCCATTTGTTCAGAGGTTTGACTTGCTTGACACCCATTATCACTATACGTGACAATGCTTTTCTCCTGTGTTAGTACTGCAAGTGACAACAGGCTGCAGTTAGCTTTGTCATGGATGTACACTGCATGCACACACACACTTCAACTGCTGTATTCATTAACCCTCCACCCACATGCGAGAGCAAATGTCATGATACTTGACAGTGATCAATTCTAGTTAACACACAAGTACAATCACATGCACTGCTGTGGAGGGTTTGGCACTTCAGTGCCTTTCATTATAGATGTGTTAATATTGTAAATTGAAATGTGGCAGTTGCATGACAAAGCTAAATGCAGTTCTCTTACACACATGTATGGGGTACTGCCATATGTCAATTGGAATACACGGCACTGGAAATTCGGATTAGTTAGCGCACCGGTAGGGTAAGGGTTAGGGTTGGGCAGGTGAACGGGATTTGCAGTGCCGTTTCCGGTGCCGTATGTTCCAACTAATTAGTCCCAAGATACAATTATGCTATTTACTTATATATCTTGATATTTATATATCTTAATATAATTTGCTCTGAAAGTTTCCTCTGGATATTTTGACATATGGCGCCCCATACACATATGCCAACTACTTATCATTGAATTTGTACGGTATGTGTGTTCCCTTTAAGACAAATAATAGTTATTCCCCCATGGTTTGCTAACATTGAGCATTGTGTAGTGTAAACTACACCCCAGATGCTCAGGAGATAAAGAGATTTAGGTGTTATGAGGCAAAAGTAGAAGAAAGTGAAAAGGCCGGCAGTCACCAGGAATCGAACCCAGGACACCTGACTTGAACTGCCAGTGCTCTGCCACTGAGCTCCAGCTCACAATCGTCCTCAGAATACTGCACAGACGGTACTGAATGTACGTGTATTAGTCACACACCTCGCTGCCGACCTTTTCACTTTCCTCTATTTCCGCCTCATAACATCTAAATCTATTTCCAGTGTGAAGCGCTCTAGGGATGCTCTGCAGCAGGAGTTCAAAGGAGGTACCAGACGTGAGTTTACTTAACACTTCCACAATAGCAAGGTGGCCTTTTGTTAGAGAGCAACTCACCTGTACGGAAAAGCACAAAAAGTTTATCAATAGCCAAGCTAAAATGGAGGTTAGCTTTAGCACAACTTACCCAAGTTTATAGCACAAAATGCAAAAAGTTCATCAGTAGCCAAGCTAAAATGGAGGTTAGTAGCACAACTTACCCAAGTTTGTAGCACAGAAGGCACAAAAAGTTCATCGGTAGCAAAGCTAACTAAAATGGAAGTTTGCCTTATTTCCCAGGTTTGTTGCTGAGCAAGGGTTTTGTTTGTTCATGGTACATGATTGTAACGGATTGCTGTCCATGCCTTCCTTGTTGCCAAACGTCTTAGCGTGAGGCACATAATCGTGCGGGCGCGGCGGGCGCTTATGTTGTGTCCATGCCTTCCTTGTACATTGTCCTTTTCTTGTATCGTGGGGTGTAATTATCTTGTTGTCTTGAGGTTTGCCTGCTGAGGGGGAGTGGAGGTCAGAATTCGGGCATACCTTGGATGTGTGGATGCCTCCAATTAGCGAGCCCATGTGAAGATTACTTAAACCATTCACCCTAAAACCACAAGCAATATTCAGCTTTACTCTGGCCACTATGAAAATTATGCTATTCTCTGGTCAAATTTAGCAACAGTGCAACTTGCTTACACCAGCAGCTGTCATTGTTGTGGTATACTGACATCCTCCAACACCCTCCTGGCTGTTTCAGCTGTCTTTGTGTGCACCCACATAACAAGCACCACAAAGACAGTTAGAGAAAAATGGCACATTCAAGAAGTAGGGTCGGTGTAAAAGTGTTGTGGTTTCATTCCTACCTTGTTGTGTTGCTCTGTTGGGGGTTCCAGGGAGGGGGGGGGGGGGGGGGGGGGGTGCTTGTTATGTACCATCTATCAGTGGCATGTACTAGTACATCCACCCAACTTGGCCAAAATTGTGCTCTTCTCCAGTCAAATTAGCTTTCCTTTACATATTTGGCAACATTTACTCAAGCCCAAGGGTTTGAGTCCCCTGTGGCAGTATACAGTTGTGTTGGTAACCAGGCACTCGAGAAAGTGCTTGGGAATGTAGCCTCGTACCCAGGCCACGCACGGGACGAGTCTTTTGAGGATATTGTGTTGTCTGACAGCCAGCACGATCACTGAATCATTGATTGCAGTTTACTAGTTTGGTCTGGTGAATTCATTACCCAACTAGCAATGAGTTCTAGCTTATGAGAGAATTCTTGCCAGCCCATAGGCCACAACAGTGTGGGCGATCAGTTACTGTAATTTTTACAGGGATAAGTTTTTCCGAAAGTCCGAAAAAGCTTGCCACAGGAAATTTTCTCAGTTTCAATGTTTGTGACCCATGATAGCAAGTGCACATACCACACGTAATTTCGCAAGTACATACAAACCTACTCATGGAATATGCAAAAATTTATCCACCACCAAGATTTTGATGTATATGGTAGCCTATGTTGACACTGCATGGCCACCCCTCCATGACACTGTGAGGTTCACTGTTGACTAAAAGTTATGTTAATGTGAATGCATAATACCACAGTCCAGAGCAATAAAATCTTGCTGCATGTGTAGCTTCATCAAGATTCCATTCCATGCAAGAGCAAGAACTGTGCCATCCAATCAAAGTGCAGAATTTTTTTTCAAATTCTGTGCTTTGATTGGTCGACGTTCTTGCAACCTGAAGTTGCAAGGACTTTGAAAAACGCAGTACCATCAAACGTGTTTATTTTCAGCTGATGAGTTACTGTAAAGAAATTCATAATTCCGCAAATAGTGATGGGGTGTGGCAATGGGTTGCCATGGTAACAGACAACAAATCTAGAGTCACCAGTATTTGCCCTTGGAACTTGTGTTGTCTCCTATCATAAATTCTACTGTGCAAGTTCACAAGTTTCATAGTTGTTGAGAGACATAGTGCCACGGTAACCAATGTAATTGTTTACACACGATTGAATAGAAATTTTATGGACGTTTTGAATGGACTGTGCCGATCTTCTTCAGGCACAGTCCGATCAAAACGGCAATAAAATTTCTACGCCGTGTGTTAGTCCAACAAATCTCAGCACAAGTTCACGAGTGCTGTTTGCAGCTGAAGTATTACAGAGTGAAATATGTGAACTGTTTAGTGACCTAGAGCTTCCCTTCATCTGTTGGGCTTTAAAAATAACCGTAATTTGTGTTTTGAAGTTCCACATAAAACAAAGTACTTGTGTCATTTGGCACACTTGGGAGTGTATAACTTGCTTGCTTTCCCATGCCACAAATTTCAAGGTGGCCTTGCACATAGATGGCACTATGAATTATGACTAGACAGGTTGCCGACAGTTGAGCTGGTTTTCGTGTAGCCTCGTACCCAGGCCTTGTGGGAGGAGAGAGACGTTTCTCTTCTCCATACGGCCTGGGTAAGAGGCTAGTTTTCGTGTAGCTTGGGAGACGAATGACATGAGTCCACATACAAGAGGCTGGAGTGGGAAGGAAGAGCAGGAAAGGGGGAAGGAAGCTGTGCATCAACAGAATGTTGAACAAACTATGCAACACCCCAACCTAGCTTATCTTTCAGTTATGCTCTCTCTACAAAGCTGCCCCCAGGCAAGCAGCAAAAACAACTGGGATACAAACTAGTGAAAAGGTGAAACTCTGACGTGCACATGGGTAGATTTGGTAACTGCTGACAAAGTTGCGTAGCAGGCAGACCCATGTAGAAAGTGGTTCCCTGCAAGACAAGAAAACAGGCTGGTGCATGTGGTGAATCTGCCGAATGTCTTGGTGCCTGAATTGCATCAGAGTAATCACTCCTATGTATGTGCGTGAACTCAGCCACAGTGCTAACAAACCCATTAAACAGACCCACTAGTTTTGAGTCACCAGGTAATGTGATTACACAAATATTTGGAATGGTGGATGGTTGCACGGAGGACCCCATAAAACCACAGAACTGTTAAAATTGTGGCTTGAGTACTTGCATGGAATGGGTGCTTGCTCAATACAATGTGGCAATTTTGGTATTAACTCACAACGTTGTATTTTGTTGCTGTCTTTGTTGTACTTGTTGCAGTCAGTGTTTGTGCCATGTTTGTGTGTTGTCTAGTGTGGGACTTTGGCCAACATAGTGGACAAAATTGTTTGATACTTGTTGCTTTCGAGGCGTTTGGTGATACCTTCAAAGATTAGTTAGTTTTCGAGACTATGTTTGGTTGTTCGACACCTTCAAGATTAGTTAGTGGTAATTATACATAATATGGTGCTGTTTGTAGCCCATCACCGTCCCATGTGATCACCCACCAGGTGGGAAAATGTTTATCCAATATTAGCAGTGTTTGTCCTGACCGTTTGCCTGAGTGGGAGAAGTGTACCCAATATGAGAAATAGGAGCAGCATTCACCCGGCTCATTTGCCTGGGCGGGTTAATGTGTACCTAATATGAGAAAAATATGAGCCTAGCTTGCTTGCCTGGGCGGGAAAATGTATACCCATGCAATAAGAGAAAGATGTGAGCCTAGCTCATTTGCATTGGTGGGAAAATGTATACCCAATATGTTAAAGATGTGAGCCTAGCTCATTTGCATTGGTGGGAAAATGTATACCCAATATGTTAAAGATGTGAGCCTAGCTCATTTGCATTGGTGGGAAAATGTGCACCTGATATGGGAGACATAACGAGTGATACTAATATTTGTTGAGCCCATTTGACCATAGATAGTAGAGAAGGATATGGATTGGAAACGCACGTAACTCACGTGATCAATCTGCCATTAACGTCCATACTGAACGCGGCATGCCCTTTGATCTTATCCGTGTTTCGCGTTAC